>OV277866.1:68950327-70200327 GCA_922989275.2 Gari tellinella
TTAACAGCTACAGCCAGACAGACAAATAAGCAGTTTTTAAAATCTAAAATAACACTTTTAACCCTTTTCCTGTTACTCACAATATGATTGGTATTTGGAAGCAGTTTTGATCCAGATCAGATGCTGGCCATAATGCAGCATCTGATCTAGATCAAAACTGTTTGACACTTGTCCGTAAGTTTTTATTTATTTAATATCTGAATTTGGCAACTTTCAGAAGACCACTTTTCAATTATGTGATATAACAGCTAAATGAAGTTTGATCAAAACTGATTTTGAAAGATGTCTTTCAAGAGATTGGCAGCAAAAAATTATTTTATGAGGTGATGGGACTATATTTAGGTCCTTTGAAAGCTTAGAAAATATTCTTGTCTGCAACACTTGCCTTCTTCCTGTACGAAAAATTCCAGGCGGAATCCGCACGGATTCCGGGCGGACAAAACTATGATTTTCCGTGCGGAATAAATGTCCGGGTGAAAGCAGCTCAGTTGACACGGACTACTATTTTAAGTAACATTTGGACACGAAATATTTAAATTTGTCCGGGTCATGTGACCATGTCCGTACGGAATTCTAAAAAATCCGGCGGATATTTGTCCATGCGGATTTTGAAATTCCGTGCGGAATTTGAAAATGTCCGGGCGGAAAAAAATCCGTACGGAATATGACACGGAAATCTTTTTTTAGTAACAATTTGACACGAAATATTTAAATTAGACGGAATCCGTGCGGATATTTGTCCGGGCGGATTATGAAATTCCATGCGGAATTTGAAAATGTCCGGGCGGAAAAAAATCCAGGCGGAATAAAATCCGGGTGGAATATATGACACGGAATGCTATTTTTAGTAATTCCAGGCGGAATATCACACGAAATATTTAAATTAGTCCGGGTCATGTGACCATGTCCGGGCGGAATTCTTCAAAATCCAGGCGGACTTTTGTCCGTACGGAATTTTAAAAATCCGTACGGAATTTCAAAATGTCCGGGCGGAATAAAATCCAGGCGGACTTTTGTCCGTACGGAATTTTAAAAATCCGTGTGGAATAAAATCCAGGCAGACTTTTGGCCAGGTGGAACATTAAACAAGAGGACCAAGATGTGCTCACCTAAATGGACCATGTAAAGCTTGACCTAGTTTTTGACTGAACATGACCCACATTTAACCTTGCATGTCTAGCAATTCAATAAGGCTAACATTTTGAGAATGTTTCATTAAGATCAAATGGGATTTATAGTGACCTAGTTTTTTACCAGACATGACCCACATTCAAAATTATTAGACTTAGATATCATTCAGGTAAACATTTTTACCAAGTTTCATTACAATCAAATGAGATTTGTAGCCTCTAGAGTAATATCAAGATATTTCTATGATTTGACCTAGTGACCTAGTTTTTGCCGCTAGTGAGCATATTCGAACTTGAGCTAAATTTCATCCAGGGCAGTATTCAAACTAATTCATTGAAAGATAAAGTTGGAAATGTGTTCAATAGAGTGTTTACAAGGTTTTTCAAGGATTTGACAGCGACCTAGTTGTTGACCAAACATTAAACACATTTTGTTTGCCAAGATTTTAATAAGGTAATCATTTTGACAAATTTTCATTAAGATATAATGAGATGTATAACCTCTATCATTAAGACAAGGTTTTTTAATTATTTAACCTATTGACCATGTTTTAAACTTGACATAACCCGTATTTGAACTTGACCTAGATTTAAATGAGATAAATATTTTGACTAAGTTTCAATTACCGGTAAGATCTAATGAAACTTGTAGCCTCTGGAGTGTTAACATCAATGCTTTTCTAGGATTGAACTAGTTTTAGACCCAACATAATCCACATTCAAATTGACATAGATTTTATCTTGTCACGCATTCTAAGTTTCATTAAGATCAATGATAAGATTTGTAGTCTCTAGAGTGTTAAAACTTTTTTCTATGATTTGACCACGTGACCTAGTTTTTGACCAGACATATATTAACCCACATTTGAACAAGACCTAGATTTCATTGAGACAAATATTCCATGAGTTTTATGAAGATCTGATGAAATTTGTAGCCGCTAAAGTGCTAAGGAATCGATTTTGGACGACAGACGAACCCAAGAAGACAGACACCCAGCAATTCTTATAGCTCAAAAATGTAACAAGCAGTAAATTCATTATTTGCCAAGAATAAATCACATTTTTTTTTAGGCAGTGGCTAGACGTCCGGAACCGGACGGCTAGCCCACCCTCACAGTGTAGGCTAGTCGTCCGGTTCCGGACGTCTAGCCTACACTGTGAGGGTGGGCTAGACGTCCGGAATAGATTTTCTTCAGAGAATATACTGCTTTATACGTGGGTTAATGCCTGGATATATACGGGAAACAACTATAAATCCATTTAACTATCAAAACCATCAATTAGAACGAAAAAAAAAATCAAATTTGAAGGAATTAATGTCCCTTTTAATAAGTAGCTGAAGAGCGTCGTTCGCGACCGCCATTTTAATTGATGGTTGACTTAGGTATCTATGTACAGGTCTGTACGCTCCGCTACGCTGACACTTTCGCACCTTGTCGCTATCATAACTGACTTGGTTTATCACACTTTCATCTTATATTTAAGGGAGATCTGGATCTAAACCATATGTATTGTAGTTTATATTACATGTAGGCAAATGTTAATCAAATATTCTGTCGAAGTAACGATGCTTAAATACGCAAAGTGCGGGTAGCGAAATATCTGCATATATGTAAATAGAACCGTTGATCTACCCCTTTAGAACTTATGCCGATGCTTAATAATGGGTTTTGTTTGCATGGATGCTTGCTTAGTTACTTCCGAGGGGTTAACAGTTTGCTGCCTGTGACGAAACAGTTTAACACGGAGATACCGGCCGTGACAATTAATAAGTTAATATCTGTACTAAAAATACTTTCGGCAACATGATTAGCCTAATCATCATTATGACTTACAATTGAAATTTTAACCCCTTATTTTAGTATATTATATTAATCTCTTCTTCATGCATTAATTACAAACAAAGCAACAGAACACAAAGAAATACGAGCGTACATGTGATAATGTGTCGATCTATTTCGTGTACAAGCACCTGTATCATATCTCGTTACATTCAATAAAAAAATCCGTCCTCACATCTCATTTATTTGGTCTATATAGGTGTATATACCTGTCTTAAGTGGCCACTAAATGATAAGGTATGGCTAGCTCCAAAGAAAGTTATATAAATGGTGTATGGGTTGATATATCTTGGATATCACGGGTCGTACATATATGCAGATGTTTCGCTACCCGCACTTTGCGTAATTAAGCATCATTACTTCGACAGAATATTTGATTTACATTTGCCTACATCATGGAGTAAGTATACTTCCTCCATGCCTACATGTAATATAAACTACAATACATATGGTTTAGATCCAGATCTCTCTTACATATAAGATGAAAGTGTGATAAACCAAGTCAGTTATGATAGCGACAAGGTGCGAAAGTGTCAGCGTAGCGGAGCGTACAGACCTGTACATAGATACCTAAGTCAACCATCAATTAAAATGGCGGTCCCGCGAACGTCGCTCTTCAGCTACTTATTAAAAGGGACATTAATTCCTTCAAATTTGATTTTTTTTTCGTTCTAATTGATGGTTTTGATAGTTAAATGGATTTATAGTTGTTTCCCGTATATATCCAGGCATTAACCCACGTATAAAGCAGTATATTCTCTGAAGAAAATCTATTCCGGACGTCTAGCCCACCCTCACAGTGTAGGCTAGACGTCCGGAACCGGACGACTAGCCTACACTGTGAGGGTGGGCTAGCCGTCCGGTTCCGGACGTCTAGCCACTGCCTTTTTTTTAACACAAACTATGGCAAGTTTAATATACCTCAGGCTTTGAAAAATTTAGTGCATTATCCAGTTATTATTGTCATTATATCCACCATCATTTTAAATTAGTAGTCTTTTTTATCTAAGAACCAAAGATCCACATTATACAAATCTTACACAAAGCCCCCCTTCTGGAACCCCTTTCAAAAGTGCTTATCAGAGCTACAGGTCAGTTAACCGCAGACTACTATGTACAGTCAATCTTGTATTAAGTGACCACTCAGCTCAGTATAAAGCTAATGTGCAGTATTTAATACAGGTGATGGCTTAATACAGAATAGAAATAATGCAGAAATCTCCTTTATATCCTGCATTTAGCAGTCACTTGTCATAAGATACATGACTAATCAGCTACTCCACAGAGAGTGGTCACTAAATACAAGATTGGCTGTATCTGGCTGCACCTTCTATAAATATCAGGCAGGGGTTGTAATGGCTATGACCTTTAGCTACCAATCAGTTATTTCAAATTCTGAGAACTTTGCTCTGCAGGATCAGGTTGTAAACAACTGGTTATAGATGCCTAGCAACCTTTATGATTCAAATATGCAGCAAGCTTGTCATTGTGTTTCAATAAAACACTAAAAAAAGTGAAACACCAATTTGATTACATTTGTGCAATCAAACATTTTACTGTATTTAAATATCAGTATTACACCATAACAGACATCACATGCTGTTGCTATCAGAACCAAACAAACCCTATGTAATCATAATTATCAGTATCATGTCTTAAAATTCACACAATAAAAGACAAATTAATCCATATTCTTGAGAATATATGGTATATTATTATCATCTAGCTAGAAGAAAAACAGCCCTTAAAACAGTCATATGTACTGTTATGAAAAGTAATTTGTAAAAACACAATTTAAAAGATTTGAAGGCAAGAATTAATATTAATTAATCAATAAATTAGATAACAATGTATTTTCTTACCAGCTTTCAATGTAAAAATCCCAATAAAACAGAGCTTATTTAATATATCTTAACTGCTCTATGCCAGTCGGCACATACACATGTTCCACTTTTCTCATTTGAAATAGGCGCCTGTCGTGAGTGAGAGGACCTACAAGGGGAACTTGTGGCATAGAACTAAAGACTAGCTAGGGTCAATGGTTAAGCATCTTCACATGCCCATTCATAAGTTCAGCGTGTTGCATTGCAGTATGGTGACCTTGACCTTTGACCTTGACCTCCGTGAAGGATATTTTTGGGGGATTCAATCATTTAATTACTAAGTATTGCAGATAGGGCCATTCAACTTTACTTATTCCCCTTAATGATTTCAAAATGTTGCATTGCAGTTTGCTGGCCTTGGCCTATTTTTTTCACCATAATTTAGTTTTTACACTTAACCCATTACACCATAGACTGTTTCAAGTTTTGAAGACAGATAACCACTTAAAGCAAATTGAAAATAAAGCAGATGCCCCTTAAAGCACAATGTTCTTTACTTTTAGCCTACTTTAAATGACCAGATCTGCTAGGACATAGAACAACTATCTATGGTACATATTAAGGACAGTTTAAATTTGAAAGTGAAGCAATAAATGAAAGGTAAAAGATGTATATGTATGGAGTAATGGGTTAAATCATTTTCCAAGTACTGTGGCTTATAAAGTACCCCTCAACTTATAATGCTTATTTGCCAGAATAATTACAGAATGTTGGTATTGAAAATTGACGACCTTGACCTTTGACCTTGAACAATGTGACCTTGGTGAAGTGTTTTGATTTTTATTCAGCTATGGACTATTAGAACTGAAGCTATAGTCCCTCAATTCCGCATGCTTGTAGCACTAAATAAGTACAGCATGCATGTTGCCTTGCAGTTTTAGGTGACCTTGACTTTGACCTTATTGCTTTACTTGCTTAAGGTCCAGTATTTAACTCCGTATTGGACTAAGTACACATTGTAGTTAGAGTCACAAATCTGCATTTGCCTATGTCCCTTATTGAGTACAGCATGTTGCATTGTAGTTTGTTGACATTGACCTATGAACTTTACCTTGATTAAGTTTTTGCCTTAAGGTCATTTATGGACATATCTAGTATTGCATTTTCATGTTCAAGGAAGCCCTGTGGCATGCATGTTTTACAAACATGTTGCTAGTTCATAACTTATATACATGTATCTATTACCACTAAAGTAACCAGATGTGGTATATTGAACAAATAGACTATTTGAAAATTCTAGATCCAAAATAATCAATACTGAAAAAACTCTAAGTATTAAATGTCCATGCAGATTTATATTCCTGCTTAATTCTCATTTATTAAAGTACGAATATTTCGTGTTCTTAAAATATTCAAGTATTAAAAATCCGTGTCTCAAAATGTTAAAGTATAAAAAATCCGTGTCTCAAAATGTTAAAGTATTAAAAATCCGTGTCTCTGAATGTTAGAGTATAAAAAATCCGTGTCTCAAAATGTTAAAGTATGAAATATCCGTGAGGGGAAGACATTCCGTGTGGACAAGATAGAAATTCCGCACGGAAATTTATTTTGTCCGCACGGAATTTTGCTCTGAATGCCGAATTTCCGTACGGACATTTTTCAAAAATTCCGTGTCCGCCCGGAATCCGCCTGGAAAATTGGGATTCCGTGTCAATTCCGCCCGGAATCCGCCCGGATTCCGCCTGGAATCCGTGTGGATTTTTCATACAGGTGCTATCTGTTAGAAATAGATCTTTATGAAATAAGAGTCAGAGTGTCATTGATTGGTTACTTGGCACCTCATCACTCTAGATCCAAAATGTTTGGAAACGTAATTACTGTAATAATTCTTAAAATTGGGCCACCCTGTATAACTGCTGTAATTATCTTAACTCTTTCCTCCCTGAAACTTTAAATGGACAATTCCAGTTTCCATTATAGTCTAGTCCATTTCTGACTTTTAAGGATTGTTTTGTTAATGTTTGGCTTTATGACAAACAGTGAAGACCCTGATCAGCGGGCTCCTTTCGGAGCCCTCTGATCTGGGTCTTCACTGTTTGCACATGACAAGTGTACTATTCACATGTACACTGTTTGAAAAGGACGCCTATATGCGGGACTAGGGTTCAAAGGGTTAAAATATGAACTAATGTTACTTTTAGCACACATCATTTATTTTGCCTAAAAGGTGCAAACTGAAATGCAAACAGTGTAGACCCTGATTAGATTGCTCCCAAAGGAGCTGTCTAATCAGGGTCTGCACTGTTTGTCAAGTCCTGTCTGTCCCAATACTTGGAGTAACTATGGTATGGTTTTGCAAATAGTGTGCAAAGGGATGGGAGAGGCGTTACGAGTACATATTGAAATAAATCTGCAGCCTTTGGTCATAATTTATCCTTTGTACACACAGGGAATATGTTCTCTAGATCTGTATAAGCAGCTAGCTTTTAAATTCACTCCCTATACCCCATAGCCTGTATCTATTTTTGAAGACGGGTGATCACTTAAAAGGTCGTTGAAAGTAAGGCACATTGTGCTTTAACTTTCAACCTTCCTTAAACTACAATCTGCTAGGCGCTTAAATAATTTTCTTATGGTACATGTTTATGACTGTATAAACTGGAAATATATTTTCTTCAGTGGGAGAATAAATGAAATGTGCTTAAAGGCGTCTCTTTGGGGAAAAGGGTTATAAAGCAAGTTGCAAGTAGAGCAGAAAGATCCTGTAAAGCTTTCTGCTTCACTGTTACCCTGCTTTAAACAAACTCATGCCAGGATATAGGAAAAGCCTGTAAAGCTCTCTGCTAGTCTTTAAGCCTGTGTAAAACAAACTCATGCCAGGATATAGGAAAAGATTCAGATTGGTCTTTTTAAGGACAAGGTATGAACATGAATAGGCATTACTATGAAGAATATGAGAATTCACTTAACTCTTTGAACTCTAGTCACATGTATATGCGTCATTTCAAAACAGCATACCTGTTAGGAGTACACTTGTCCTATGCAAACAGTGTAGACCCTGCTCAGAGGGCTCCTTTAGGAGCCCTCTGATCAGGGTCTATACTGTTTGTAATTTTGACATATATTGTAAAAATCAACCCTCAAAAGTCAAAAATGGACTAGCCTCAATTGAAAATTAGAATTGTCCATTTGATGTATCAAGGAGAAAAGGGTTAAGGTGTCACTAAAAAGTTTGGGAACCATTTTTGAATCATTATTTCATAAGACAAATACTAATTTTAGTTTAATACAACTCTCACTGAATACTGGAATAATCCTCAGTATTGGGACAGGCCTCTGAGCAAACAGTGTAGACCCTGATCAGACTTCTCCTGAGGATGCAGTCTGACCAGGTTCTACTCGATTTGCCATTCAGTTTGCCAATCAGTTTGCACATTTTGGGCAAATTACTGTTTGATTAAAGCAATTAGTTTAACTTTTATGATAGTTACGACAGTTATACAGAGTGCCCAAAGTTTTAGGATTGTTAAGGTACTCTGAATGTTTAGTATTTGAAGTATTACATTGACCAATAAAATAAGGAAACTTTTCTCAAGGAAAGAGTGAGTGCAGACTCGTGTCAGACAGATTCTAAATGCAAACCCTGTTCAGACAGCTCCTGGTGTGGATCTACACTGTTTTTCAAAAAGTGTTAATGTAAGCTTTCAGCAGGAAAAGTGTTAAGGGTATTAAGGTTTGCAGTACAATAGTGAAGATTTTTCATATAGGCAACTTTTACAACATTGTGATCTGAACAGTTTAATAATACATTAAAGGGAGACTACTGCGACTAAATGCAAGCAGATTGCTGCATATGTATTAGTAAGTAGCCTCCCTTTGATAAATTCTATACAATATTTTGCATGGTTTTCAATTATTTGAGATGCATTTTTGGAGTGTAGAAAATAATAAAAGTTCAAGATTTTCAGTAGTTTATAAAACAATTTTTTTTTGCAGATTTCTATTTTCTTGTTTAAAAACAGGCTATGGGTAAAGGGTTAAGCAACATAAAAAAATTGTCTTGGTATTCTTTCGGACAGGCAACAACTTAATGATTGACATAAATAATACAGATAGCTTGTTTTCACCATGTGTATATAATATTCACCTATATTGAAAAAAACATCACCACCTTCAATCAGTAATCAGTAGTTATCCCCTGCCGAAAGGCAGAGGGATACTGTTTTAGGTCTGTCCGTCCGGATGTGTGTGTGTGCGTGCGTGCGTGCGTCACGTTTTCCGTCCGCAACTGTATCTCCGAAACCGATAAACAGATTTGGATGAAACTTGGTATACTTATTTGTCATCATAGGAGCACCGTGGGAAATCAAAAATGTTTCAGAAAATTTTAGGAATTTATGAGTTATCTGCCCTTTTTGTGTTAAAAATGTCCGTCCGTGCGTCCGTCACGTTTTCTGTCCGCAACTGTATCTCCGAAACCGATAAACAGATTTGGATGAAACTTGGTATACTTATTTGTCATCATAGGAGCACCGTGGGAAATCAAACTTTTTTCAGAAAATTTTAGGAATTTATGAGTTATCTGCCCTTTTTGTGTTAAAAATGCCATATTTAACAGTTTTTACACTCTAGCAACTACAGTATTCAACATATTTTGTTTATACTTGCACACAATGTCTATAAGTACAAGTTCTTGCAGGTGTGCAATTATTGTAAAAAAAGGATACTTGTGACAAGAGTTATCTGCCCTTGATGTACTTAGAAATGCTAGAAAATGCTTTGTTTTGGTATTGTTTACATACTAGAGCCTATAAATATGCATGGATTTTTAAAAAACTTTCTTGAATTATGTATGGCTATTAGTTTTCAAATGAATTTGATTGTTGTTGAAAACGGAGAAATTAGTCATGACTTATCTGCCCTTGATAAGTAAAAAAAGCCATATTTAACTGTTTTTACTCTCTGGCAACTACAATTATAAATGGATTTAAATGATACTTGCACACGATGTCTATAAGTAAAAGTTCTTGAAGGTGTGCAATTATTGTCAAAAAAGGATACTTGTGGCAAGAGTTATCTGCCCTTGATGTACTTTGAAATGATAGAAAATGCTTTATTTTAATATTGTTTACATCCTAGTATCTATAAATATGCATGGATTTTGATAAAAAAAATTCTTAAACTATGTATGGCTATTAGTTTTCAAATAATTGTTATCATTTTTGAAAACGGACAAACTAGTCAACAATTGTCTGCCCTTGATGAGTCAAAAAACCCATATTTAACAGTTTTTACCATCTAGAAACTACAGTCTTTAATGGATTTTGATTTAACTTACACATGATGTATATAAATATTAGGGTTACAATTATTGTCAAAATAGGATACTTTGTGACAAGAGTTATCTGCCCTTTATGTACTTAGTAATGCTCAACATGGCTTTATTGTTTACATGCTATTGTGTACAAATGTGAATGGATTTTGAAAAAAAAATTAAATCATATATGGCTATTATTTATAGAATGAGTTCAATTATTATCGAAAATGTGCAAATTAGTCAAGAATACTCTGCCCTTGATGAGTTGAAAATGTGTTTACACTCTAGTAAATTCTACAGTTCTGAATTTTTTTTAATAATACTTGCACACAATTATAAGTTCTTGAAAGTGTTTAATTACTGTTGAATTTGAATCAAGAGTTACCTGCCCCTGTCATACTTAGATTTATAATGCTACAAACGGCTTTATTTTTTGTATTGTTTAGGCTTTAACATGTACAAAATTGAATGGATTTTATAAAACTTTGTAAAAAGCTTTTGAATGTTGATCTTTAAAGACAGGTGATCACCATTTGCCCCTTCCTCCCACAATAAAGTTTGCCACTTTCTTCTGGACAATCGCTGCGGCAGGGGATATCAGCTCTAAGGTGCTTGTTTCACCATATTGTTTCAAATGTGATAAGCAACGATACCGTAAAATCCTAAACTGGGTAAACATTGAATAACTGCTGTAATTATCCTTAAATTGAACTAATTGCTTTCAATACTCAATAATTATTCCACAAGGTGCATATCGAATGGCAAAATGTCTAGATCATGATCAGACTTTCTCAAGGAGTGAATGCTTAGGCTTTTCTATCCTTATATGTATAGGTCGTTTGCAGTTAAAAAAAACACGATAATTTTCAAATATCTCCATAACAAGAAAACGGAGACAAATGGAATGTTGCATAGATTTATGATATACTTATACCAACTCTGACAAAAAAGAAATATTTTTTTCTCTTCGTAATAAAAAAGTTTTATTCATAACTTCTATATAAAGTTTACACTTCTAAGGGACACTTTTCCGAAGGGTGATTTCAAGTTATTCAACAGCCTATCTTTCACGACCCGGCAACGCCTCACCGTTAAGCTATCGCATGCCGTAGCAGTTTACAACTAACCGAACGAGGCCCTGACTGGGGTACATTAGCTTCGGTTTGAAAAGTAATTGCAATTCTCTTTATTCCTTTGTTCTTTATTCTTTATTCCTGATAAAGAGTTCGTGGATTTAGGCATAGTAAAAATGTAATGGATTTTGGGGCCTCACAATTAATTTTGTACAACTAAACAACCAATATCAGCACGAGATTCACCTTTCAGACAGAAGCAACTTGCACGGGATTTTACCTGGGGATATTCTCCAATATAAACAAACGTGATCAAGGTAAAAGCCAATAACACCCCACGTAATTGATCATTTTCAGCGACACAAAATTGATATAAAACAAAGAAGAAAAGATTTTAGTTAGAATTTCAAAAATTCTGAATTTCCTTGTCAGAGTTGGTATAGACACATCATAAGTGTATGCAAACTTTAATTTAAATACGTCCATTAGTTTTAAAATTATCTAAGATTTATCGTGTTTTTTTGAACTGCAAACGACCTATAGAGTTTATGTTAACTTTCTTATTTTCCCACCAAACCCTACATTGTGACCACTCTTTGTCATTTGTCTAAAAGAAACAATTCTATTCACCCTTTACCCCATATCCTGTTTCTAATTTTGAAGACAGGTGACCACTTAAAGCAAGTTGAAAGAAAAGCAGAATGCGCCTTTCGGCACATTCTGCTTTACTTTCAACCTGCTTTAAGCTACCATCTGCTAGTTACTGTAAATGTAGGAATTGTTTATTATGGTATATGTTCACAACTGTAAAAATTGGAACTATTTTCTTAAGTGGAGGAATACATAAAGGCGCGTGTATGGGGGAAAGGGTTAAGTGGTCACAACATAGGGTTTAGAGGAGGTGTAAAGAAGACAGTTTAACTCTTTCCTCCCTGAAACTTCAAATGGACAATTCCAGTTTCCATTTTAGTCTAGTCCATTTCTGACTTTTAAGCGTTGTTTTTGTCAATGTTTTGCATCATGACAAACAGTGAAGACCCAGATCAGAGGGCTCCATAAGGAGCCCTCTGATCTGGGTATTCACTGTTTCCATAGGACAAGTGCACTTTTCACATGTATGCTGTTTGAAAATGACGCCTATATGCGGGACTAGGGTTCAAAGGGTTAAGAAATGTTACTTCACCGACTTTTAACTGGAAACTTGTCAACCCTTGAAAGCCCTTTCTTTAATATATAGGTTCTGGAATGAGAATTTTTGCCACAGTTTTGTAATAATAAGACTGGAGACATGTAAAACATTAGTTGTATCATATTACAAACAATTTCTCTTCTTGAAATGGGAAACAAAAACACCATAGAATAATGCCTATCCAGCATAATTTTCAAGAAATATAAAGAGTGTAATTGTAATAGATACTGTTTTAAATTCAGAGTTGCTTAGAACTCGACAAGAACATCTGTGTCTTCAGGGGATACAAAATTGAATACTGAATTAATATTGTTTTTTGAAAAAATGTCATTTGCCTTTCTTTTAAAAATTGACACTTTTGACTTCTTTTTATCTATAAAGAAATTGATCTGAGTGACAAATAGTTTGGATCCTGATCAGATGCAGACTTTCTTAACATCTGATCTGGTCCTGCACTATTTCTTTTACTAGTGCTTTTGAAAGCACAACTCCTGTGTGAATGAAAAGAGTGCTGTCTAAATCTGATGTAATCATCATCATCATCATCATCATCCTGTTTAGTTTATAAAGGCCAAATGATTAATCCTTAACAAAGGTGAGGCCTGTTTTGTCAGCCTGTCGAGGAGCGTGGTCTTCCTCTCCACTTCTAGTGATCCTGTGGTTGGGTAGATTCCATCTCAAGAGATGCACTATCACGCATCACAAGGTCAATCCATAAATTAACTATTTGCAAAGGTATTTTTTAACGGTTGTTTCCTGGATTTAGAGAGGTTTTACAGAAAGACTAAATTGTATCAAACACATGAGGTCTATTTTCTTAACCTTTCAATGCTGAATTTTCAAATGGACTTGCTTGTTTTCTGATAAATGACCATGGTCCATGCTTATAAAGTTTTTGAGTTGAGTCTGAACTCATTCTCAAGCATTTGATTAGTCAGATTTGAGCTTAGGCTCGCATCATATTATTTTAGTGAAAATTTTTAATAAAAATGATAAATAATAAACACTCATGCAAGATCTTCTATTTATTACAAGAAATCTAAAAATAAAGCTTCTAACAGTTTTGATCCTGATCACACACTAGATTGCTATAATTTGAATTACTCAAGTGTTGGGTCTGCATTTAAAGTATGTTTGCAAATATACCACCAAAGGTTTGGATTTGAAGAAACTGTCATGGCTCCAGATAAGGGGAGTATTTTAAAATTTAAATCTTTAGTTTTGCATTAAAGCCTATGGTGTCACTCCTCATTAGAATCGTCTCGAAGAGACGATTCTAATGAGTAGTAACACTATAGCATTTGGTGCTGAAATGAGTGAGAAAATGTTGGATTTGTATCACTTTACTCCCTCTTATCTGGAGCCCTGCTTGAGCAATGTATTTGGTGCTGAAATGAGTGAGAAAATGTTGGATTTGTGTCACTTTCTTTTCTCTTATTTAGAGCCCTGAACTGTAATGAATCTAGGCATTGAGCAAACAGTGTAGACCCTGATCAGACTGCTCAAGAACACTCTGATCTGGGTCTGCACACTAATTGAAATGGCTGTTAAGTATACATCTAGTTGCTGCACTTTAAGGGTTTTATATAAAGTTATTTGATCTAATAAACACCATTTGGATTAATTGGTATGAAGAGTAGCAGTAGCTATTGTGTCGTAAATTTGCTATGAACCAAATGGCATTTAGGTTTCTGATTTCTACGGAGAACATTCTTTTACAGTGGAGAAAAGGTAGTTTTCTCACATAACTACCCTTGTTTTCTATAGCGAACAACAATCACGAATATCCTTGTCTTCAACATGTGTGAGATCAATATGAAGTCACTATAATGTCACTATAATGTCACTTATATAACGTCACTATTTATAACGGCCTTTTGACGTCACAGGGGTTCCAAAAATGCCTTTTGCTTCAAAAAATAGCTTAAAATCATTGGTTATGTGAGAAAATGAATCTGTCACTTGTCGATGTTTAAGACAAGTTGATCTCAAACTCATCTAGAATAGAAAAGTTATTAAGCTCGCCAAGGCTCGTTTAATAACATTTCAATTATAGACCCGTTTGAGATCAGCTTGTCTTAAACATTGACTCATGACAGATCCTATATGTTTTTCTGGATTTAAACGCAAACAAAACACAATGTACTAAATGCAGAAGTTTTACATTTTTAAAAATTTGTACAATTTATTTTAATTTGTGTGGCATACAGATTGGATCCTGGTCAGACGCAAGATTCCCATCATCTGATCTGGCTCCAAACTGTGTGCAATGGAAAGAACAGTTTAAGCGTAAACAATTCGGAAAAGAAAAAACGTCTTCACCGTTGTACCAAGTTATCTAAAGTTGCTCTAATATTTTATTTTCATTTTGGCAACAGATTTGATCCAAAAGGAGGACATTTCCTTTATAATGGCATGTGTAGGACCATAGTGACAAGCAGCTTGGAACGTGATCAGGTCCTACTTTAAGTGGGACCCGGGTCCATGCTTTTAAAACATTTGAGTTGCATGAGTATGAGATAGCTCTCAAACTTTCGATTGGTCTGATTTGAGCAGAAAGCTAAATCTGACCAATCAAAAGCTTGTGAACTTATAATCTCAGACTCAATTCAAAGGCTTGATAAGCAAAGACCCAGATCTGGGGCCAACTCTGTGCAATGGTCTGTAATATGGGTCTTCACTGGGGAGAAGATTAACCTGGCTACCCTGTAAGAGGGAGTAAACTGAACAAACCCAAAATTTTGTCACTGATTTCTCCACCAAATCCTATGGTGTTACTACTGATTAGAATTGTCTCAAAGAGACAAATCTAATGAGTAGTGACACCATAGGGTTTTTATGCAGAAATAAAGATTTTAGTTTTTATAAAACACCCCTTATCTCAAAATCTGATTTAAGTCTGTTAAAGCCATATTGATGTCTTGTGTAATGTATTGTCTGTAAAGTTTTAATTCTTACTTAGGCAACGGAGATTTTGTAAGAAGAACATTACTATTGATGCATGCCAAACTTACCAGAAGAGAGGTTTACTGCTTGAAAAGGCTAAGGATTTTGCCTTTACCATATTATAGAATAAAAATAGATGTATCTCAATGATTTTATGATTTACTCATTTCAGCCCCAGGACCTTGGCCCCTATTAAGAAGTTTGTGCCTCATAATGCCAGACCAGTAACCCCAAAGGACATCTTCCTGTATCACTCAAAGAGAAGCAAGACTAATATGGGGCCAGGTGAGGTTTGGTTTCTCCAAGTAATCTTTTCCTCCATGTCTGAATATCCAACTGTGTTTAATATAGTATACTTCTTAAAGCAAGATGATAGTAAAGCAGAAAGCTCCTAAAGGAGCTTTCTGCTTTACTTTCATCTTGCTTTATGCTGCCACCTGTATTCAGCAGCATGAACATATTTGTTTTGTTGTGCTTATGTGGAGGAAGGGGTAAATGTGTGGGAAACAGTTTAGCCTAGATTCTGAGCAAACATTCAAACAGTGTTTTGAAGAAGCAAACTTGTAGGAGAGAAACAAACTTGTACTACAAGACCTCTGAATGTAGAATCCCTGAATACCCAGTCAATCTGGCAATAAGCACTACTGCATAAAAAGGCATGTTGTTGAAGGATGGGTGAATGCCAGATGCAGGCAAACATAATGCAGAACGCTCCTATACATCTTTCCATATTGATTTTGTCCTGCATTCAGCTGTCACCTGTCGTATGGACTAAAATTCCTCCTACCCTCTTTCAGGTTGTCACATACATGTCTAGTCAAACTTGGATATCTTAAACAGGCTTAAGTGGAACATATCCATATTTCAAATTTAAAATGTGGCTCAGCCACCTAACACTAGGTTGAATTACAGAAATTGAATTGTAGATATACGAAACAATTGGATTTAAGCTAGTTTGAGCATGATATTGAAGTTCAACTGTAGTAAGAATTTTACTAAATTAAAATTTTCGAGGGCTTGGTGCAAAACTATTGTAACTCCTTCACAATTGTGAAGGAGTTACAATAGTTTTGCACCAAGCCCTCAACTTGGTTTTCCTGTAGCAGATTGTGGGTCTTACAGTGTTACTATTCCCAATAGCAGCTGAATCAATTTGATTTATAATGAGGAATATTTCAGATATTTTCCAGGGTTTCCTTATATATACATTCAAATCTCTCTATTACGACCACACAATTATGTTAATTATTAGGTGTTTACAACAGGGAATTGCTTAAAGCAATGTGACAGTAAAACAGAAAGCTCCTTTTAGGAGCTATCTGTTTAACTGTCGCCTTGCTTTAAGCTGTCAGGTGTCTTGTATACAAAAATTTAGCCTTCATTTTAGTACTTATTAACTCTTTGCATGCTAGGGGCAGATATATCTGCCATAGTGATTACCTTTGCAAACAGTTTGGATCCAGATGAGACGCCGCGTTACGCGGCGTCTCATCAGAATCCAAACTGTTTGCCATTCTGATCCTGAATTTAAAAGAAATTTTGAAAATTCTAATTTTAGAACAATAGCAGACGACAAAATGTTGCAGGCTAAATAAATTACCCAGCATGCAAAGAGTTAATAGAGAGGTTTGACTGTATACTCGTCCTAAATTTCAAAGGTTTCTCTACATGCTGGTCCTGTGATAATCTCTTGAGGAACTCTTTTAAATGTATAATAAACTTGATAGAAAGCACTTTCAATTTCTCACCAACCTTGAGCCTTAACCCTTTACTCCATAGATACCAGTCTCCTTCACAGGGCATGGGTCACCAAAACGGCTCTCCTATATAACTTATATAAAATGCGTCATTTCCAAGGTAAAAAAAATACAATTTTTATTCCAACCACAGGTGCAACCCTATATTTCCCACAAAGATACACCCTTGCACAAGTGAAAAATGCAGAGAAAACAGGGGGTCATGTGGCATATAAGAAAAATCTCTTGGCTTCAGTGACATGACTGGTGTTTTGCTACATTTTGAAATAGGCACCGGCTTAAACAGGGACATGTCACTTCAACTCACATAATTTCTTCAAAAACCCATCTATCATGATAGAAAGTCTTTGTATCTATTTTCTAGCATCCATGTATTACGTAAAAGGCTCAAAACAGTAAATATTTCTTGACAAAAAGCTATTCTGAGGCAAAAAGTTTGGCAATATTTATTTGCCGGACTTCTTTCAGCTACACCATGAGGCACTTCCAGTCTATTTGGTGGCCCTATACCAAGAGTATTCATTAGTTCTGCAACATCTGAATCTCCTTTATAGAGAGCATTCATTCTTTCCTCCACATGCATCTCCATCTCTTTCAGAGAGAGTATTCATTCATTCCACAACATACATCTTGGCATAACTTTTGAATTGCCATTTGTAAGAGATAAGATACACAGATTAAAGTCAAAGATAATTTTGTCTGTTAACGATGTCAAATAACATAATTTTCTGTTGAAAAGAAATAAAATATTGGATAGAACTATTTCTTGTATTTTGAGAGTAAAACAGTTTAAATGTTTGATAAATTTCATAAATATTTTCTATATTCTAGCAGAGGTGGTAGCTTAAACGAGGCTGAAATTAAAGCAGATTGCATCTTCAGACGCATTCAGCTTTACTATCAACCTGGTCACCTGTCTTCAAAACTAAACACAGGCCATGGGGGAAAGGGTTAAAGTCTAAGTCCATGTCTGTTAATTCCTCAGGTCTGTTTTTCGCTACATCTTAATTTTGAATGACTATTGGTGAGCCTTGGAAGAGATTTATGTACATGTACTTTTAAAACATGTTCCTAGTCACAGAAAACTATACTGACCTTTACCTCGAGGGAAACGAGTATATACATCATTTGCAAACAGTGTAGACCCAGATCAGAGGGCTCTCAATGGAGCCCTCTGATCAGGGTCTGCACCATACATGTGATATCTCCCGATCTGGTCGGGAGCTCCGGAAATTAGACCTCTACTCACGATCTCCCGGTCGGGAGACGAAATCTCCCGATAATTCATTAAACCAGGTTCATTTTTTTCAATAAATTATGAACTTTTATATCATTTACCTTGTTCGCCGACTCTAAAAATCTTAAAATTGGCTTCAGAGTTCTCTGGCTAATCCATACACACGCTTATCACCAAACGCTACTGATGCGTGTAAACACGTTACACAATCATTGCTAACGGCATGTATAATGGCAGGCTGCCAAACAATGTTTGACCACACGCGCCGAGTGGGGTTTGACGATATTGCTTTTAATGTGTTGTAGATCTAATTGGTTATCAAAAAAGTGATTGACAGGTTCGCCCCGAATCGGAGACTTAACAATGACAATTTTTAGAAGCGGTGATGCGAAGGATAAAGATCTATGTCCCCGATACGGGTAGGATTAAAATCAGATAATTATCCGTTAGTTCTGGAAAAACACACATTTTATGAAAGCTGATCAGAATATATCATTCATGAATTGATTTCCACCACAAAATACTTTGAATATTCACGTAACAGAAAAATACTTCGAAAATGATACCGTTAAAAAATGACGGGGCGCCTTAACATTTGCTACGAGAACTACGTATATTTTGTTAGTCTAAAAAGTTTTCCCCAGCTTCATTTTCTAACAATCAATTAAAATTGAACATTGGACCTAATTTCTTCTGTTTGTTACATACGATTTGTGCAAATGTATAATTATTAAGTTAGGTTTTACAACCAATTATGCTCGTAAAATTGATTTGCCATCAGTTTTCGAGGTAGAAAATTTAGACGCGTTATTTCGTTGTTAAAACCACGCCCACTTTGTGGCCCTAGTAAATATCGTCTGCAGACTTTGTCGTCTGCAACCTTTGTCGTCTGCAACAATTCTTTGAGTTAATTTTTGTGCATTTTCTTTCAGAAAATATCAGTGTCGAACAGTTTGTATCTATATAAGATGATGGGCGTCTCATCTTGATCCATACTGTTTGCATAATTTAATAAATAACAGATTGTTAAGTTGCTTACTCTTTCTAGATCTACTCCATAGATAGAAATCTAGACCATTTGAACTACTTCATTCATTCTCTCAAGAAAATAGATATAGTTCCAGTTTATCTTTACTAGTCATGAATAATATAAGAACCATAAGAAATAGTTCTTATATCCTAGCAGATGGTAGATCTAGCTTAAAGCAGGCTTAAACTTTTACTGAAGTAGAATGCTCCTGAAGAGTAATCTGCTTAACTTTCAGCCTAGATGCTAGAATAATAGGCCAATGTCAGTATTATAAAAACTATATCTCTGGGTGAAAATTGTCTCTGTCTTAGTGGTCAATAGACTTAACTATTCACTGATTAAAAAAAAAAGAGCAATTAGTGATTAATTTGTGAAAATAGATAAATGTGTTGGATTTTCATCGCCTGAGCCTAGTTTTGTCGCAAAAAAAGTGTGGCGAAAAAAGCTCCCTATTTGGCACCCCAATCTCCCTATTAAATTTTCCAAATCTCCCTTTTTGGGTCCAAGAAAATATCACATGTATGGTCTGCACTGTTTGCCAAAATTTTGAAAATGCTTTCGGATAAATCCTTCAACGAGTCAATGTTAGCTGGTAATTATTTAAAAGATAGAAGATATCCTTTGGAAACCAGCATAGTAAGTGATAGACCTGAGAATAATAATTAGTGCATGCAATTTTGTCTCTCAACTTGGAAATTAATCTTTTATAGTTTTTTCGCTGTCTTCCGGTGGCCTGTATCCAGTACATGGTAAAGTGCTTAGGCCTTTCTGTCCCAATACATAGGATCATCATGGTACCAAACCGTGACGAGAATCTGCAAATTGCAGGCATCTCGGCAGGGTTGACACTGTTTGCTAATGTAAACCTTTATGGGAGATAGGTATCAACTGAATCCCCCCTGAAACTTTTAATGAACAATTCCAATTTCAAAATAAATCTAGTCGAATTTGACTAGGTAGGGTTGATTTTAACAATCTATTTTAAAATGACAAATAGTGTTGACCCTGATCAGAGATTAACCCATTACCCCATAGCTTTTTTCTAGTATTGAAGATAGGTGACCACTTAAAGCAGGTATAAAGTAAAGCAGAATGTGCCTAAGGCACATTCTGCTTTACTTTCAACCTGCTTAAAGCTACCATCTTCTAGAAAATAGAAATTATTTCTAATGATATATATTCATAACTGTATAAATTAGAACTATTTTCTTCAGTGGAGAAATAAATTAAAGGCGTTAAAAGGCGTATTTATGGGGTAATGGGTTAAGGAGCCCTCTAATCAGGGTCTACACTGTTTGCATAGGACAAGTGTAATCCTGACAGGTACACTGTTTATAAATGATGAGTATACTAGTCACTAGGGTTGAATGTGTTAATGCGTAAGATGGCAGCAGTAACTGTGTTTACTTCCTGCCATGATCATATGTTAATCATGAATCCCAAAATAAAATGCCTTTCAGATAGAAATGGCGTAATTAGAAAAAGAATGCAAACATGCCCTTAAATTAATAAGCATGCAGTCTGATATTTTCTAGTAATTGCATCAAGTTGATTTGATAGTGTTTTTCCTTTTACAGTGCTGAAATAATATCGCTTTCATCAGTGAATCTTTACTGGAATTAATTGCTTTGGATTTTTCTACCCAGTATCTTAACTTTTTGCATACTGGGAAAATTTTTCGTGTGCAACTATTTGAAGTCTGCTGATGTTCTTGAAATATAATTTTCTTGTTTTCTTTTCAAAACAGGATCAGAGTGTCAAGTAGTTTGAATCCTGATGAGACGCTATGTGGTGCGGGCCGGGTCTCATCTTGATCCAAACTGTTTGCAAAGGTAATCACTGTGGCAGTCATATCCCTTGATAGCATGCAAAGAGTTAATAATTTGCATGCCAGTCAGTGAAATATCAACAGTTTGTATCCTGATCGGAAGTTGCGTAATGAGGTATTTTATCATGATCCAATCTGTTTGATACTAATTTTAACAAGACATTTTGAAATTTCTATGTTTTGAACAGTAGCAGAAATTTTTTTTACCCAACATGCAAATAGTTACTAATTTATAATGAAACACGTTTATGACTGTATAAATTGGAACTATTTCCTCCAGTGGAGGAATATATTGAATGTGCTAAAATGTACTCCTATTGGGGAGGGTTAAAACAACCATAACATTTATAGTATAATATTGAATTAGATTAAAGTGGAAACTGGGATTGTCCATTTGAAGTTTCAAGGGTGAATGAGTCAAAATGTGGAAGCCATTACATTTCCGGTGATAGGAAATTAAGGACCAAGACTGGAAACATAGCCCTATGTGCATTGATTGTGAAAGTGTCTCATTAGAAACGGGCTTAATTCGATACTGTCTCATTAAATAGTGTAAAAACTTTATGGAAAAGTGACAACTGTCTCGTATATAGCGCTTTCTCTTTAGCTGGTCATTTGTCTCATACAAAACAAGTATTTATTCATTCTGATCTCTGAATTGCTGAATCCTAGTTTAACCCATTACCTCATAGTCATTTCTTGTTTTGAAGACAGCTGAACACTTAAAGCAGGTTGAAAGTAAAGCAGAATGTGCCTTAAGGCACATTCTGCTTTACTTTCAGCCTGTTTAAAACTATCGTCTGATAGAATAAAGAAACGATTTCTTGTGATATAAGCCTGTAGGAAAGAAATGTGAATATATGGAGTAAAGGGTAAAACAATTCAACACACAGGGTTCTGCCAAAAGCATGGCTTAAATGTTCCGTCTTGCCACTGTAATAAGAAAATAATGAAGATAAACATATTCCATTGTGGCAATTGGTTCATGTTTGGTGTTCATGTTTGGTGTACATTAATTTTGTATCTTCAGGGCTGCCATTTCTCCGGATTTTTCCTTAATCTTAGGATTTGTTTCTTGTACATGGTAGCTTAAAGGAGGCTGAAAGTAAAGCAGAATGCGCCTTAAGGCGCATTCTGCTTTACTTCAAGCCTGCTTTAAGTAGTCAAACATCAACAAAACTAGAAACAGGCGTTTGAGTAAAGGTACGATTTGTAAGATTGCACTTGAAAAAATGCAAATTAGGAAATCTTAGGATTTTTCATGACAATTTATGGCAGCACTGTTTGTTGTTTGAGGTTATGTGTATTTTTATTGCACCCTGCAGAGGACATGCAACTGTCTTCAGGCTATGGTAAGTTTCAAAGCACACTTCCTAGAAATAGCAGTACTATCTAGAAATAGCAGTATCACCTAGACATAGCATTAGTCCATCTTCTTCAGCTAGATGAGTTTTACTTGCCTTTTATTTCATAGGCTATATATAGTCAACTCTTTGCATGCTCGGTGATTTTTTCCGTCTGCAACAATAATTGTTGTCTGCTATTGTTCTTGAAAAAGATTTTTAACTTTTTTTAAAAAATTCTTTTTAAAAAATTCTTTTTAAAACAGTCAGTGACAAACAGTTTGGATCCTGATGAGATGCAGCGTTACGCGGCATCTCATCTGGATCCAAACTGTTTGCAATGATAATCAAGATTCTGCTGCTAGCATGCAAAGACTTACATCTTTCATCATTGAAAATCTTTATTGCAGAATTTTGCAAACGTTGGGCCTGGGGCCCGTTTCACAACTTTTTACGACAAAAACGGTTGTTAGTCAAAACCTTTAAATGTATTTAATTTCCTATTTCTCTATCTAATCCTGTCTTGTGATATCTTTTTGGAATCGTCTTTTCAAGGCGATTCCAAAGAGATGTCACAAGACAGGATTAGATGGAGAAATAAATAGTAATTTATACTTTTACATTCTGACTTACAACAACATTTGTCATACAAAGTTTTATGAAACAGGCCCCAGATCAGGATTCAAATGTTGTAACTGTGATTGTTTTTCTGTAAACATAAAACCTATGTTAGAATCTAAAGAATTTCAGTAGATGATGGTTACTGAGTGATGAATGAGTTAGGAAGAACAAGATGATATTTTACTTTTGGTTTCCATAATTTTCAAATGTCAAGAACAAATTTTACCCTTTCTCAGAGAAAATGAATTGTCAGCTAAAATGTGTTGACTGCAATTTGATGTCATATTTATTCAAAATTTTGAATTTTGACTGAAGGAATATTGGTAGGAGTTCCAAAAAGGTTGGGTCCTGATCAGTTGCTGTGTGACAAGGTCACTGATCTTGATAAAAAATGACTGCAAAGTGGGCTTTAGTCTCCAATGGCAGGGAAAGAGTTGGTTATTAGAATAGAAACTGCGAATTAATATAATGCTCTTTTGGAAGATGTATAGTGGAGAAGGCATTATTCTTCCCCGTTTAATGCAAGCAAAACGTAAAGCATTTCAATAAAAGGTAAAAAAATGACATCTTGTTGACAATGCTGACCATTTATTTTAATCTGAGCGGCAAACAGTTTGGAGCCAGATCAGACGCCGGGTTACCCGGCGTCTGATCTGGCTTCAAACTGCTTGCACTGGAAATATCAGTTTTAGCTTAAACGTGTTTATTGGGAAAGAATAACATCTTTGCCATTGTACTCTGAACTACTGTAAATTACTTTTAATTTTCCTGGGCTTCATTTAGATGAAGTTCAAAAAGTTTCAAATATTGTCTCCTTTATTCTCCATTACACTCCTCATGCTGTAATTAATTAGACTTTGCCTCTTCACGACAGTTCTTAGGTCATGAATCAATGGGTACATAAGGACTTCCATATTTGAAATATTTCCTGTAGCACTAGCCCTGCATAATTATAATGTACAGTGGAGAATCTGTTATTCTTTCCCAATAAACGCGTTTACGCTAAAACTATTATTTGCAGTGCAAATAGTTTGGAGCCAGATCAGACGCCGGATAACCCGGCGTCTGATCAGGCTCCAAACTGTTTGCCACCAAGATAAACAAGAATTATCAGAATTGTCCAAAAGTTGTTCTTTTCTACGTTTTAGTGCTTTGCGTTTGCGTACGTTTGCGTTTAAACGGGAAAGAATAACAGATTCTCCACTGTACGTTGGCAGTTTTCAAGGGCTTCCATGTTTTGCAAATTTTGTTAAAAATTTAAACGGTCGGCATTCAACAAATTAAATTAAATATACAGTAAAACCTCTCTATACCAGACACTTTTTGGATTCCCTGGTCTTGGAAAATTCCTAGCAATTCCTGGCTGGCAGTAATAGGAGAATTCCAGAGATTTTCTTGAGATAAGAGGGAGTATTATTAGACTCAAAGTTTTCAAAAAAAACAATTCTGCTATGTCTGCACCAAATCCTATAGTGGGACTACTCTTGAGAAGCTTCTGAATGAGACAATTTTAATGAGTAGTCACACCAAAGGGTTTAATGCAGACATGAATATTTTAGTTATTGAAATACTCCCCTTACCTGGATCCAGACAAGATGCCAAGCGACTCAGAGATTTATTCAGAGATCCAAACTGTTGATCCAAACAGGGCATACAAATGAATATTCTGATAATTATGTTAGTTCTAAATCAAGGTATTGAGTTCAATCACAGGGGCCCAAACAGTTTGCTTTTATTATCATAAGTTAAATGCCTAGTAGTATGCAGAAAGTTAATGACACTGCTACTCAATTATTTTTTAATAGTATTTATTTCCCTGTTGCCTTTTCCCATTTTAGTTTTAGTGTTGTTAGCTTATTCCTGCACTGTAGTTTAGATCAATCATATTAGTGTAGATTTCAATACAAACAGTGTAATTGCCAGGGCTGCCATTTCTCCGGATTTTTCCTAAATCTTCGATTTTTTTTTCTAGAATATGGTAGCTTAAAGCAGGCTGAAAGTAAAGCAGAATGCTTTAAGTAGCCACGTGTCAACAAAACTAGAAACAGGTGACGGGGTAAAGGTACGATTCGTAAAATCGCACATAAAAAATGCAAATTTGGAAATCTTAGGATTTTTCATGTCAACTTATGGCAGCCCTGAATTGCACAGAAAGCCCTACCTACTCGTAAGCACACTATATAATATTATGGTCTGCAATATTTTTTATACCCTTGCATTTATAGATTTGGGAAGCATAAAAACTGATTGTCTTGACCATCCATGTGTCCCTGCAAGTTAAACAGATTTTACTGTTTCTTTTAGCATCAACACTGTTTAACTTTTATGTTTGATACAGCGTTGCCTTGGACCATTCCCAATCCACCAATATCACCATACCACAATTTAGTCTTGACCTTGACCTAATTTAGACATGGATAATGCAATTAGACAATTTATATTAACTATATTTTACCCTTTTGTCTAGTATCAACACTACTCACTACAATGCTTTGTTACTTTATAAAGCTGTTGCTTTTTACCATTGTTAATCAACCCATATCACACAACCTTGATTTTGACCTTGACCTTGAACTAATTTGTTTGTCCGGAGTTTTCTCGGAAAACTATTAGAGGGATACTAATGAAACTTCACACAAATGTTAAATGCATAAAAATCTGAAGCTGAGTCGAGTTTGAGGTTCATTCGATTTTTCGTTTCAGAGTTATCTGCCCCTGATGTACTCAAATATGCTATAAAAATATGGTGTTTCATCCGCGGTGTCTCATCAGGATCCAAACTTTTGACACTCTAAATTTAGAAAATTCTATTTTTAGAACAACACTTACTTACTTACTTAATCCTGATTTGATTTGTCATCTGCTGCGGGTGTCCCAGCATCTGGGGTAGGCAGCAGGCGGCTAGTTTGTCTGATACTTGATCGCCAAGCAGCTCTGTCGAGTGGGTTCACATCTAGGTTGCATGCAATAATGTCAGCCTTAACACAATCTGACCATGATTTTCTCGGTCTCCCACGCAGTCTTGGGCTCTGAATCTCCACGTTGGTGATGGACTTAATACAGGAAGTGGATCTAACGACATGTCCATACCATCTAAGTAGACGATAAATGTTGTAGACGAAAAGAAATTACCTAGCATACAAGGAGTATTGTAACCCAGTACTCAAGCAGCTGTAGTAAACATTGCTCAAGGTTCTTCTACTGATTGGCTGCCTAAATACAAGTTTGTAAATAAAAACAAGAACAATTTGACAACTTTGCTTTCTCATTAGCTATAAAACAGGATGATAGATCTGTGATAATCTCATGTTCTGTTGTATAAAGAATGTGCTAGTTAGATTGATTGAGACAAAAATGCATTTGCTACAGCAATGTTGATACTTCTAGTTTTATTTTATTACTGGTGCAGTATGGTTGGCAGATAATTAAGATCAAAGAAGGGTAAAACAAGAATTAGATAATTCTGTACTGATTGCCATATTAGAATTGCAAATTTCTTTGCTAGCCTTTTACCCCATAACCTGTTTCTAGTTTTTGAAGACAGGTGACAACTTAAAGCAGGTTGAAAGTAAAGCAGAATGCACCTGCTTTAAGCTAACATCTGATAGAATAGGGAAATTATTTTCATGACTGATTAAAATGGAACTGATTTCTTCAGCGGAAGTATAAAGGCATGTTAATGGAGTAATGGCTTAGACATTTGAAAAGAGAACTCCAAAAGTTTGGAAATACTTAAAACTAAACAAGATTGATTGATTCCAAAACTTCATTCAAACTTGCACCATGTGACCAGTTGACCACTACTGCGCTCCCTCTCTACAACGGCTCTCCAAACAACGACTCCCTCCTTACAACGTCTCTCGTCGCTGTTCCCAAAATCAGACAATTATATCTAAAGCTTTTACGGCTGCACTATCGGCTGCTTAAAATTGTCGTCTGCTGGTTTTCTCAAATTTACATATTAGACATTTTGATAGAAATAATATTATGACTAGGGGTGTAACGATTCGGCGGTGTACCGATATATTGCTGTGTGAGCTGAATAATATTGCTCCGTGGTTCAGATTCAGAAAAAACGATTTTTTTTGCCGTATTTAAAAACGGTAAAAGAATGGACAAACTTACCTTTTATTTATCGCGGAATTGTTTTAGAAACAACGCGTAGTTTTATCCATATCCCCAGCCGGTGTAACAGTAATTATTTCGTTTCCGTTTAATCTCGCTCAACGAGATGCTCTTATTAAGAAACATGCAGCGAATCAAGGGCCTGGTTGAACAAGATTAAATCAGTAAACACGATGGCAGATGCTTGTTCCATACTTACACGGTATATTGCAATATATTGCGATTCGAATTCTCCGTATTGCAATATATTGCGATGCGGGTTTGAGCGTATTGTTACACCCCTAATTATGACTAGTGAAAAACAGATTGAATCCAGATCAGACGCCGCGTTACGCGGCATTTGATCTGGATTCAAGCTGTTTGCAAATGTAAGCCAATTTCCCTCTCTATAACGACTCCCTCCGAACAACGAACAAAATTTTTGTCTCCCAGTAGGTGTCTTTGTAGAGAGGGAGCGCTGTATATAAAAAGCATGGGTATTGTTATAACAAGTGACTGTTTAATGTATAGGACAGAACAAGATTTGCCAAAACTGTCGTCTGCAACTGTTTTATAAATTAATTTTTCAAAATTTCGCGTTACGCGGCTTCTCATCAGGATCCAAACTGTTTGCAAAGTTAATCACAATTCCGCATCTTAGTCTTAGCATACAAAGAGTTAGAAATGCAACCAGTTGAGCAAAGAAGGGCTTAGCTGAAATCACATCTTTTATTATACTGCAAAGTAAATTCCTTACTTTTCATTGGTCAACGAGCCCTAGACGTAATCCCATGTACCCTGTGAGCTGACAGGGTACATGGAAATGCAGCTGTTTTCATTGGCTGACAGGTCCCTGAGTCTTGCTTTGCAGAATATAAGATGGCTGATTGCTCGACAGGATTGAGTGCATTCAATAGTGCATCCTCCGTTTTAATTCCATTTCGGCTAAGAACCATTCGCTGTTTGGATCTTTCAACAGTCTCATTATTTCTGGGAAAGTTTGAAGCCGAATATGCCCATTTTTCTTATGAATAACAACGTCAGAAACATATGATGCCACAAGTTTACGCTCAATGTTATCTGCTTTGGCGCGATTTTGTTATAGTTTATTATAAGCGCTGTACACGACAAATTCCGAAATATTTCGTTTGAACAGTGAAAACTTTGCAGTATAATAAATTCGTTATACAGTTTCTTCACAGTGTACATGAGGATTTCTTCCCGGCTGGTAAAATCATGTAACCCTCGCCTAACAGCTCGGGCAACATGATTTACCTCAGCTGGGAAGAAATCCTCATGTACACTGTGAAGAAACTGTATAACTAATAATGTCTCTGCACGCTAGCGGGGGAATAGTGATTTTACATTGCAAACAGTTTGAATCCTGATGAGACGCAACATTGTGCGGCGTCTCATCAGGAACACAACTGTTTGACACTCTGAGCTTGTTTTGAAAAGAAATTTTGAAAATATTAATTTTAAAAAATTAGCAGACGACAATTAATATTGTAGACAAAAAAGTTACCCAGCATGCAAAGAGTTAAAGCTTGTAAGATTTGTCATTGACCTTCACCTCATTTACAGCTTGGATGCTTAACCCTTATGCTGCCATGATATGGTCTGCTTTGAAATTGTCGTCTGCCAAATTAGTCAATTAAAATTTATACAATTTTTAATGTAAGAAACTTTTAAGACAAGTGTCATCAGTTTTTATCCTGATACGATGACGTGTTACACAGCATGTGATCTGGAACCAATCTGTTTGCAAATACAAGTCAAGTCTTTATTGACAGGTGGGCTAAGGGTTAAACGTTTTTTTGCTTTCAATATTTTTTTCACAAACACTGGTCTTTCAAAAAGATTATTTAACCCCTTATCACAGAGCAATATCATCTCCTTAGAAGTTACCCAGTACAAAAATCTTAATTTACATTTTAATTTCTATTCTTGATATGACTGGCAAACAGAATGGTAAATAAGATTTATCTGAACAAACTGTTTGCAATTATTCTAATCAAGTCTTACTTGCAATCAGGTAGAGGTTCATCAGAGAGCAGTTTGCCATGTTTTCAAGAAAATTGATTAACTTTCTTTTTTCTCCTGAAGGGTGTAATGCCTTTGTGCAAATGAATTTTAAATTCAATGCCCTAAGTGCTTTAATAAAAAAGTGAGAAATGTTGGCTTGTCTTAAGCCAGGCCTTTTATTGAGGAAGTAAAACGATCTGCTTTTTGTAATTGTTCAAACAAAGTTGTAATACAGTGGCCTCCTCTATAACCGTCATATGACAAATAATTATGTTTGTACTAATGTTTGAACTCTTAATTTCAACACTTAGTAATTCTTGTTGGTTTTTAGGTTCCCTTGTGGATCCTTTAGTTACCAAAACATAAACTAGTTTTCTTGGAATTCTGGGTAGTTTGATAAATTCTGCTCTAAATTAACAAACAGTGTAGATCCTCTGATCTGGGTCTTCACTGTTTGCAAATGTAATGAGTATATTTTAAACAGATCCATGGCGTTGAAAGTTAAAGTAGACAAGTTTTGTAGAAAGCTTTTTATAACCCTCTACTCCAAAGATACACATTTTTACACATTTAGTTTATTCCTCCGCTGAAGAAAATAGTTCCAATTCATACAGTCATGAATATGCAGCATCAGAAATGGGTTTTTTTTAGCAGAAGGGTGTTAAAATCCGGCGGAAAGTACAATTTTGCAATGTATTCAAGAAAATTGATCAACTTGCCTTATAAGTGCCCATGTGTTTTCAAAAGTAGAACTAGGCCATGGAGTAAAGGGATAATCAATTAAACCCTCGTGACAAGTATAATATTATGAGTCTTTCACAAGCCCTGTCCCTGTGAAAAGTACACTTGTCCTTTGCAAATTGTTAATGGAAAGAGCTCCTACAGGGATAAAGGAGCCAAAGCAAGAATTATGTTGGTGTAATACAGTGTTCCCTCCCTTCAACGGCCCTCCCAACAACGACTCCCTCCATACAACGGTCCTAAGAGTGCCGTTGTTCCCCAAACAAAACATAAAATTTAATGTCCCAACTTTTTTATGGTTGCAATACCATCTACTTAAATTTGTCATCTGCAGTTTTTCTCAAAGTTGCATATAAGTGGACATTTTGATAGAATAAATATAATGACGAGTGACAAACAGCTTGAATCCAGATCAGACGCCGCGTAATTCAAGCTGTTTGCAAATGTAAGCCAAGTCTTAATGTTCCCTCACTATAACGACTCCCTCCGATAACGCACACCATTTTTGTCTCCCTTTGGTTGTCGTTGTAGAGAGGGAGCACTGTAATTGATGTTGGTGTCAAACCCAAACCTTGCTAAACCCATTTTATGCGGGATACGCTTTTAGGTGTACCCCTAGGCAAACAGTTTTGATCTCAGATCAGGTCCCACATTGTGGTCAATATTCTATCAGAAACTGCTAAAATCTTTTGCAAATATTTGAGTTATACCCGCTGCAGACAACATTTTAAAATGGCTGCAAAATGTTACCCAGCATGCAATGGGTTAAGCTTTAAATTGCAGTCAGGACACTGAAGGCAGCCATAAACTACAGTGGACGTGTGCTTGCCATTAGCAGAATTGAAATTAGAAGAAACATGTATTGTTTGACAGTCCCTCTTCCTTTTTTTCCCCAAGATTAAAACAAATGAGAATTCGAGAAACAAGCATTTCCGTAATTGTCACTGTGGATCAGTTGCGTTGGCAATAAAACATTCAAAATGCAAACAAAGAGAAATTGAGATTTTTTCCCCGTTTTTTGTTTGTTTGGGGCTTTTAAAGATAAAAGTTGCAATTGTGCATAATTTTTAAAGTTTCTGCATTGTAAATCTTGGAAGTCTGGGTTTTGCTGTTTTTAGTTTGTCAATGTATTCAATACATTAATTGTAATGTGACAAAACAGTGCAGACCCTGATCACATGCTATGCTCTGGGTCTTTTACATAGGACAAGTGTACTCTTCACAGGTACATTGTTTTCTAAGGATGTGTATATGCCTGACTAGAGTTTGAGGAGCTAATTAGAATAAATACAGTATTTAGTTTGACTCCCTGGTATCTTATACTCTATTTATCAATTGCATCAGGAACATCCAACAAAAATAACCAGGCATTAAAATGGGTAAAACATAACAAGTTAAACTAATCAAGACAGTTAACCTGAGTTCTTTTCCATAAAACAATCCACTGCTTCTAGTACTCACCAAAAATGTGAACTCTTTGCATGCTGGGTAATTTTAGCGTCTGCAACAGTTGTCGTCTGCTACTTTTCCTAAAATAGAACTTTCTAAATTTATTTTCAAAACAAGGTTAGAGTATCAAACAGTTTGGATCCTGATGAGACGCCGCGTTACGCGGCGTCTCATCTGGATCCAAACTGTTTGCAAAGGTAATCGCTGTGGCAGTCATATCTGCCGCTAGCATGAAATGAGTTAAAGCAAGTGAAATCAAGTCTAATTGGGCAAAAAACCTGGCTAATTTTACTGAAAATGGAATTGGGTCAGCCTGATTTATTCTAGTTACTGTAAATCTCAGAACCTAATGACAGTCACATCTTATTATGTAACTGTTTCCTAAATGTAACTCGTCTTCAGACAACTGGCTTCTTAAGGCAGACTCAAAGGGAAGAAGGAAGCTTCTCAAGGAGCTGATTTGCTTTATTATCAGCTTTCTTTATGCAGCAAGTTGGTCCTGTCAGCTAGGCTTTAGTATAAATGAAGAGAAACGTGGAGAGTCATTTCTAAAGATGCAGAATAAAACAATTGCTATAAGCATTCATCTTTATCTTATTTTGGTTTTACTGTTCAAATTTGGTTTTACTGTTTGTAACTCTTAATCCTTTACCCCATAAATATGCCTTTAATTTATTCCTCCACTGAAGAAAATTGTCCTGAAATGCAAATTTATAGTTACATGTATATAAATATTTATGATAAGAAATATTTTCTGTATCCTAGTAAATGGTAACTTAAAGCAGTTGAAAGTAAAGCTCAATCTGCTTTAAGTGGCCAAATATCTTCAAAACCATAAACAGGCCATGGGGGAATTGGTTAAGGCATGCTAGAGGCATAATCAGGTTAGCCTTTACCAATAGTGTTGAGCCTGATGAGATACCATGTAACGTCACGTCTCAGCAGGATTCAAACTGTTTGACACTCTGACCTTGTTTGAAAAGAAATTGTGAAAATTCTATTTTTATAACAGTAGAAGACGACAATTGCTGCAGATGAAACAATAACCCAGCATGCAAAGGGTTAATAAGATGGACTGGTTGAGGAATATTGTAGGCAGTTCTGAGAATCTCATGTTTCTGTACAATGGGCTAATAAGATACTCTGAAGGGTTCGGTATAAAATAGCAGCTTTTTATTCCAGCTTGTTATTCAGAGCTGTCGTAAATCGTGAAGGTTTTATTTTTCTGTAATACAACTAATGCATTATTTCATTGAATCAGAATTTGGAAGTGCAACAAAATGAACATAATCTTCACAGGCAAGCTTTGGGCAATGAATCATTCCTGTCACTACAGAAATGCTGTCAAACCTTTAATCAGCCCCAGAAATGCAAGTACAGTAAAACCTCTCTATTACGGCCACTAAATTGTGTTAATTATTAGGGGTTAAGAACACTGGTGACTGCTTAAAGCAAGGTGACAGTTAAACAGAAAGCTCCTGTAGGAGCTTTCTGTTTCACTGTCACTTTGCTTTAAGCTGTCACATGTCTTTTATACACTCAATAAGTCTTCTTTTTAGTGTCCGTAATAGAGAAGTTTTACTGTAAAAGTAGATGAATTACTTGTAATTCTTTTTCTGTCCCACCTTCCCATTTAGATTACTTTCTCTGTTTAAGAAAACTGGTTGCTTAAACCAGGCAGAAAGTAAATCAGTACTATATTAGCTTTCTGTCGAATTTTCAGCAAACTTAAACCCTGAACTCCATAGTATGTTTTGTGTATATTATGTACTGAATGTTTTTGTGTATGGGCCGGAGGAAATAAAGAACTGAAAGTATTGATGGTAAGTGACCTCTTAAAGCAAGTTGAAAGTTGCCGTTTAGCCCATGGCAGGTTTCTAGTATTTACAATAGGTAACCCGACTTAAATCAGCTTGAAAGTAGATCAAAATGCACCTTAAGGTACATTCTGCTTTACTTTCAGCCTGCTTTAAACTACAATCTGCTTAAATATAGAAGATATTTCTTATGTTTCATAATAATTTATTATGACTATATAATAATGTATAAAGTGGAAATATTTTCTTCAAAAATAGAACAAATGAAAGGCATAAAAATGTGTATTTATGGGGTAATGCTACCATCTGCTGGAATACAAAGAATATTTCTTATGATACATAATTATCCATAACTGTAAAAAATTGAACTATTTTCTTTAGGGAAGGTATTAATTAAATGCATTAAAATGTGTTCCTATGGAGTAAGGGGTTAAGTATCCTCCTGCCAGAGTAAAACTTTGATATCTCCAACTCGGTTAAATCGAACATACCGGTGTAACGGGCCATTTCTTCCCCAGGCCATTTCTTCCCCGGGGGAAGGAATTGGCCGGCCCGTTTCCTCCCCGGGGAAGAAATGGCCCGTTACACCGGTACGTTCGATTTAACCGAGTTGGAGATATCGAAGTTTGACTCTGGCAGGAGGATACTTAACCCCTTACTCCATACTTCCCCCGGGGGAAGAAACAGCCCGGGGGAAGAAATGGCCTGTACGTTACACCAGTATTTCAAAGTTAAAACATGGTTTAGCCACGTTTTAACTTTGAAATGTGGGTATGTTCGACTTAACCGAGCATGAAATAATACAGTTCCTGTTTTGAACTATCTGATAGCTCGAGTTAAGCGCGTTCTAGATATCAAAGTTCGATTGTATTTCCTTGTAAGAATTGCTTTGGTTCCTTTCCAGGACATTGTAGCAGCAGTAAAGGCGTTTCTATGAGGGATAAATAGAATTTGTCAAACGATGCTTCTATGGGGAAAAGGGTTAAGGCATGTGACTGCTTAATTCTTTGCACGCTAGCAGTGGATAAACCTACCATACTGATTACCTCTGCTAACTGATTGGATCCAGATGAGATGCCGTGTAACAGGGTGTCTCATCAGGATCCAAACTGTTTGCCATTCTGACACTGAATTTCAAAGAGGTTTTTGAAAGAAAAAAAAAATTCTAACTTTAGAACGATAGCAGACGACAAATTGTTACAAACGAAAAAATTACCCAGCATGCAAAGAGTTAAAGCAGGATGAATTAGATCTAAGTCAAAAGAAAGTATTTAGAATCTGTTGTACAAATCAGCATTCCTATAAGTATATGGTTACAATAAATGAATTAGAATCTTAATCCAAGAGGGGTTTTGTTGTTGTTTTTTCTTCTTTAAAAAACAACAACAACTGAACAATTGACATTTGATTATTTTTTTGATTATGGTTTGCTAATAAAAATGATCTTACATTCTCCTGCAGGCTACAAAACAAATTGTGTAGTTTTATATTGCAAGGATGTCTTGTAACCCGTTTCTTCATAGATATAATTTTTTACCCAAGCTAACAGCAGGCTGAAAGTAAAACAGAATGCTCCTCAAGGGGCATTCTGCTTTACTTTCAACCTACTTCAAGTGGTACCCTTTCTTCGATTCTAGAAACAGCCCCTGCAAAAATTTCAAGAACAGTTCAAGAAATGTTCCTGAACTGTTCTGGAATTATGTTCAAAAATTGTTCTTGAACTGTGCTTAAACAGTTCAAGAACTGTTCAGGAACTGTTCTTGAACGTTAAATGAGACAAATTTTTAAGAACTTTTTGTTCAAGAACAGTTCAAGAACCATTTGTTTAAGAACAGTTCAAGAACTATTTGTTCATGAACAATTCAAGAACTGTTTGTTCATGAACAGTTCAAGAACTGTTATTTCAAGAACAGTTATTGATTCATTCGGTTCAAGAACTGTTCTTGAACATGAGGAATTCAAGAACATTGTCTCATTTAACGTTCAAGAACAGTTCTTGAAATGTTCAAGAGCATATTATCCTTCAACTTTCCTTAACATCATATTTCCAAATTAATACAAAGTCAAGTTAAAAACTAATAAGCTCCAATAACAGAAATGCTTTTAAAACAGTTTTCTAAACTGGCATTAGTACTTTGCTGGCAAAGGCATACAAATCATGTGTAATAATACTTGTGTCATAGTAAACTACTAGTGGGTGGGGTACCACATGCTTTTAGTTGTGTCATGTAAATATCAAAAATATATTATGCCCTTGATGACTGTGGATATATCAGGTGTCCTGTGTGTATAATAATATTCACTGTTTTGTGAAACTTACAATTATAGCACATATTACAGATAGTCTGTCTGTCACACTTTTTGTCCAGAAGAGATCTCCAATTCTTAGCTGATGCTAGGGAAATGAAATTTCATGTTTGGAATGAACTTGATCAGAGGAAGTGCCATTTGCAAGGGTCATAACTCTTGTATCAATCTTTAGGGAGTTATTTCCCTTTGTCATTTGTTCTTAGCCTGCAGATAACTCAAGTTCTACAGATGCTAATGGAATGAAATTTCATATATGAATAGAGTTTGATGAGAGAAAGTGCCATTTAAAAGGTTATTACTAATTGGCATAAACATGTTTTGAGTTATTCCCCTTTGTCTGTTCTTGAACTGTTCTTAAAATGTTCTTTAATATAATCAAGAACACATTTAGAGCATTTTAAGAACATATCTGTTCTTGAACTGTTCTTAAAATGTTCTTAAATCTTGTCAAGAACACATTAAGAGCATTTTAAGAACACATCTGTTCTTGAAATGTCCTTAAAACGTTCTTAAATCTTGTCAAGAACACATTAAGAACATTTTAAGAACACTTTTGTTCTGGAACTGCTCTTGAAACTGTTCTTGAACTTTTCAAGAACAGTTTAAAGGGACTCGCAACCGGATGGTGTACTTGTCAAAATAAAATAAAATACTCAAATGAAAGCAAATTTGTGGCATTATTTGGCTTTTGACATTAAAAAAATATGATCAGTCCAAAAAACGTCTCAAGAATCGTCACCGAATCTTAGATTTTTAGATATTTTCCTTCGTTTTTCCATAGCGTTAGCTAACGGTATAGTTGTTGTTGTTGCTTCTCTACACGGGCTCAGACATAAACACGAGCCGAATTACGAAGTTGTTTGCAATTTCGATCGCTACACATTGAAATACGTTTAATCGATCCGAGATAAACGGATAGTTCCGTGGTCCATTGGTCTAAGCGGTTTCCCCTATTTTGCCTTCTGTCCGCCAATGCCGGGCCCCGGGTTCGAATCCCACCAGAGACCAATATTTTTTTTTATTGAAATACATTTTTTTAAACAGAATTTCTTATCCTAAACTAATTCTTTACCATTTATATAAGCGTTTGACACATATTTACAAATTACTATTTTTAATGCACCATCTGGTTGCGAGTCGCTTTAAGAACTTAAGCAGTTCTTGACCTGTTCTTAAATAGTTCAAGAACAGTTTCAAGAACTGAACTGAAGTTCAAGAACACAGTACATTTTTAGTTAAGAACAGTTCAAGAACAGTTCTTGATGTTCTTGAACTGTTCAAGAACAGTTCTTAAAACCAAGAACTTGGTTTCGCAGGGGAGGCAATGGGGTAAAGGGTAAGGCAAAACAATTACTGTAACTCAAGGTGAATTGTGAAATAGTATTTTCCAATACTATGAAAATGGTGTAATATGACCAAACTAAACCAAATCCCAGAACACCTGTGACTTTTTCCCTAGTCAGGTCAAGGACATATTCCAGGGTTGTTGTTGATACATTAGGAAGAACTCGTTTCCTATCAGCTCAAGTAATATGTAAAGCTAGTAGGCCACTGAATACTTATGAAATGAAGATATTGTTAATTTGTTACCAGTCTGGCCTGGTCAAGGAGGACTTATGCAGGAAATTTTTATTTCCAATGAGGTCAAGGACAACTTTAGAGGGCATTGCATATGTAGGGAACATTTTCCAGCCTGGACAACAAAGAAATATGTAGGGAATATAGTGTTTCTGTCATGTCCAGACTTAAGACTATTGCAGATGTAGATTGATGTTATTTCTTGCTGGGGTAAAAAACATGATTTAGAGGTCATTGCATTCATATCAAGAACATAATGTTTCCAGTCAGATAAAGGTTATGATTTAGAGGCAATATTGCATATTGCACATGTATGGAACTAGTTAGAACAAGACACAATTTAGAGGCCTATGAAGCCTATGAGCAGTGCATGTAGGAAACGCAATGTTTCCAGTCAGGATAAGGCCATTATTAGAGGCCATTAAGAATGTTGGTAATGCAAAATTTTAGAAACCATGGCATTGCCCCTGTAAGACAAATGTCAATAAAAAAATATTGCATATATGTCAAGAATATGTTAATTTATAGGTCATTAATGGCACATGTAGGGAACATAGTTATACTGTGTTAGACTGTTTAGACCATTGCAACCTTTGGAAGACTTTGTATTGCACTATTGCATCTTATTTCATGTGAATGTATTTCTTGAAATTTACGTAGGAGCCGTAATGTGTACATTGTGGATGCAGGTAAAACAGTCTTACTTGCGTTACTGACCACTGATTGGAAAAATTATGATGCTGATCTTGTAGGAAAGATGACTGCTTATTACAGGACAAAATCATTACATTCAGGGCTCCAGACAAGGGGAGTATTTCAAAAACTAAAATCTTTATTTCTGCATAAAACCCTATGGTGTCACTACTCATTAGAATCATCTCTTCGAGATGATTCTAATGAGTGGTAATACCATAGGATTTGGTGCTGAAATGAGTGAGAAACTGTTGGATTTGTTCAGTTTACTCCCTCTTATCTGGAGCCCAGATATTATCCTGTATTAAACAGACACCTGACTGAAAGACAATGTAATCTTCTCATTGGTCATCTAATGTAAAGGTGACTGTACTTATAAGTTTAAAAAATGGGAAGTGATACTATTAGATATTTCAGTACTGTCTCTCTGAACATGTTTCTGCTATCTTTTCTTGGGACAACATTTCTTTATTTATATATACAGTCAAAACACGATAATTCAAACTTGCTTTAGCTCGAACATAACCCATTTTTCATAGCTAAAACGTGGCTTAGCCATGTTTTAGCTTTGAAATAGGGGTATGTAACTTAAGTTAGATCCAGTTATGGAAATTCAACTTATGAAATACTGGTGAGGTTGATTTAAGCGAATTTGAGGGAGGTTGATTTAAGCGAATTTGAAGTATCAAGTTTCGACTGTATATAATTATATATATTAACCAGTGTAATAACTCAGATGATGATATATATGTTCATACTTGGAGTAGTGACATATAATATATGAATGTTCTTCAGGAGAAGGGTTAACTTACTTGAGTTGTGGTAAACCATTACCCATGTACTACAGTAAAACCTCTCTATTACGACCACTAAAAAGAAGGCTAAATGATTGTATAAAAGACAGGTGACAGCTCAAAGCAAATTGACAGTAAAACAGAAAGCTCCTTAAGGAGCTTTCTGTTTTACTGTCACATTGCTTTAAGCAGTCACCTGCTTTTAACACCCAATAATAAACATAATTTAACGGCCGCAGTAGAGAGGTTTTTCTGTAAATTGTAGTTTTTTTTTATAATAATACAAGTTTCTTTATGTCAAGTTATTTTACTGGTGTTTGAAGTAGATCAATGATGTATGGGTTCTTATATTTATTTAATTGTATTTTCGAATTTGTAGCAGCTCCCTACAGGATAAAAGTAAACAGATAAAGCTTGGAAAATTGTTGTCTGCATTATTGTTCAAGATCAAAATATTTTGCATTTTTATCTGCACTGTTAACCAGTTTGAATCCAGTGACAAAAAATACTTTGTGTCTGATCTAGATCCAAACTGTTGGTAAATTATGCATGTGATAGAGACATCATGATCTATTTCTCTGAAGTTTTGACAAAAGCTTCTTAGAGATGAAATTAGTTTTTTAAAACTCTTTGTTTGTATGCTAGTGGCAAAACGTGATTATCAGTGTAAACATTTTGTATTCTTACGAGACACCATCATCACGAACCAAATTGTTTGGCACTCTGACCTTGATTTGAAAATAATTTTGAAAATTGTATTGTTAGCAGGGCTCCAGTTTTAAAAACTAACAACTTAATTTCTGCATTAAACCCTATGGTGTCACTACTCATTAGAATCGTCTCGAAGAGACGATTCTAATGATTTGTAACACCATAGGTTTGAGTGCTGAAATGAATTAGCTAAAAGAGGATTTTTTTCAGTGTACTCCCTCTTATCTGGAGCCCTGGATAGAACAGTACAGTAGCAGGTAACAATTGTTGGAGACGGAAAAAAATACCCAGCATGCAATTAATCTTTTCATGACTAAAAAAGATAGAAGTACAATGTAATTATATCATTTTCTAAATTGCTTATGTCTGCACCAAACAAATTTACCAAATAGCTCAATATTGTACTTTTAAGTCTTTGCATGCTGGGTAATATTTTCATCTGCAACAATAGTTTATATTGTTGTATGCTATACTGTTCTAAAACTATATTTTTCACAATATCTTTTCAGAGAATCAAACAGTTTGGATCCTGATGGGACGCCGTATTATGCTGTGTCTCATCAGGATCCAAACTGTTTGGAATGGTCATCATGGTTTTGATAGCAAGCATGCTGAAAAGTAACAGGAGCACAGCATAAATGTGTCTAAAGGTTGGCGTTTTCTTCAGGGCTCCAGATAAGGGGAGTTTTAAAAAAACTAAAATCTTTGTTTCTGCATTAAACTCTATGGTGTCACTACTCATAAGAATCGTCTCTTTGAGACGATTCTTATGAGTAGTAACACCATGTGATTTGGTGCTGAAACGAGTGAGAAAATGCTGGATTTGTTTAGTTTACTCCCTATTATCTGGAGCCCAGCTGTTTTCTTGTCTATCCATGCATGATGAGACTATATCACGGAATTTTAGCCAATAGGTAGAAATTAGCGAATGACATGACATGGACAATATTTCAGAACACTCACGTAGAAGCAGTGGTCCAGTGTCTGTGTTTCACTGTCACGGTCAGTAAGGTGGCTGCTAATACAAGGAGTTGATATTTACTTTCAGCCTGCATTCATTGAAACTAGCTGCATCATTTTCCTCATTGACTCTTTGTTTTACAGTTTTAGTGTTTACCGTAGTGTGGCTTTCCTGTCTTTGTGGCAGCAATTCTTGACGTATTGATGTCCCAAGATTAACTCTTTCAACAACATGGACCTGTTTGAAATATACTCCTTACATTTGCAAACAGTATAGACCCAGATCAGAGGGCTCTCTAATCAGAATCTACACTGTTTCCATATTTAGAGCAGTATGTATACAATTACCAAGAATTCCAATTAGATTGGTTCATGTTTACGTAACTAAAAAGATCCACAAGGGAACCTAATAACCAACAAGAGTTACTTATAGTTTTGCATTAAATAACTTAGATAAGAATTAAAGAGAAATTTTTCCAAATATGATAAGAGATTGATTCCAAGAACTTTTGTCTTAAATGCGACTGTTCAAATTAGCTTTGATCACATTCACTGCAGGCTGAAAGTTTGGACTGAAGTTTATGCATGCATATCACTCTAACACATCATGAGTTTTGTAGCTTAATGGATGCTCATTATAAATGCAACATTAAATCTGTTTTAACCCATTACCACATTGCCTGTTTCCAGTTTTGAAGACTGAGTTGACCACTTAAAGCAGGTTGAAAGTAAAGAAGTATGCACATTCTGGTTATCTTAAAGCCTGCTTTAAGCTACCATCTACAAATGTATAGTAATATATAGAAATATTTTCTTGAAGAGCAATTCCATTACTGTATAAATTAGAATACTTTCTTGGTTATGAGGAGGAAAACATTAAATGTGTAAAAAAGGTGTATATATGGAGTAGTGGGTTAACAATAGTTGGGTCAATATAATAGTAGCCATAAAATCATGTATAGACTTTTTGTTGTCAGTTTTATTATATAGAAAATCTTGTATCATTAACCCATAATTTATGCTAAGTGGATTCTTCCATGATTAAAGTATTGGATGAGTCCATTTTCATTTAAGGGGTGCATGGATAAAAAAAATATTTTGATGGTTTTAGAAACACTGGTTATATATGATAATTGTCAATGTATTTTATATTGTGCCTAATTTTAAAACTCATTTTGGTTATCAATGTTAAAAGGGTTATAGCAATTGATATAACTCTTCAAGAGGTTGTCAATGCTATTTAGAGAGACAAAAAATTTAACTTTCTTTAAACACTAAACTTACATGCAAAGCAAGTTAGCTTTCTTAAGAAATATAGTTCACTTCAAAGATTTTGTAATATCATCATTATTTATATGAAAATCACTTCAATCTATACCTGTTGTTCAATCTCAGCATCAAACAGTTTGGTTCTTGATGAGATGCAATTCTCAAACACACTACAGGCCCGGGCTCCAGATAATGGGAGTATTTCAAAAACTAAAATCTTTATTTCTGCTATAAACCCTATGGTGTCACTACTCTTTAGAATCCTCTCGAAAAGACGATTCTAATGAGTAGTAACCTTCGAGAGGATTCTAATGAGTAGTAACACCATAGGGTTTAGTGCTGTATGAGTGAGAAAATGTTGGATTTGTTCCATTTACTCCCCCCCCTTATCTGGAGCCCTGATACAGATGTAAGGTCTTAAAAACTCTAGCAACAAGTATAATGGCCATAAGCAAACAGTCAGTGCCTGGGAAGTGTACAATTGTTCTATGCAAACACTGAAGACCCAGATCAAAGGGCCCCTATAGGAGCCCTCTGATCAGGGTCTGCACTGTTTGTCATTTTGCAAAATATTGTTAAAATCAACCTTAAATAATCGAATACAGACTTGACTTAATTGGAAATTGGAATTGTACATCAAAAGATTCATGGGTTGATGAGTAAAAGAATTGGAGGGGTTAATTGCGAATGGAAGTCAGAGCTGATAAACAGAAGAGAGAAATTCTGATTTGAATTGCAGATGCTTGTGTTCTGTCATTTTTGCTTCAATTGCAGTGCAACCCATGTCTTAGGAACTACAAATAGAATGACAGTAGTCTAACTCTATATGTGCTTTAAGCCAGAACAGTGCTCCCTCTCTACAACAACAACCATCAGGAGACAAGACTTGTGTGTGTGTTGTTTAGAGGGAGTTGTTATAGGGAGGGCAAAAATATAGTTATTGTCTTGTTTTGGCAACACTGGCAAGCCTTGTTGTTTAGATGGCCGTTATAGTAAGGGAGGGAGCACTGTATATGTATACTTTTCAAATAATGTAGACCCTGATCAGAGGGCACCTGCATCTCTGATCAGAGTCTTCAGGTTTAGAAAATAAAATAGCAAATTGGCAAATTCTGCATAGATAGGGCTAAGACAGATTGCATTTTAGTGCAAGAACAAATGTAATGCATTGGTTTATGTCGGGAGCATTCTGTTTTACTTTTGTACCACAATAATTAAGTTACTATTTGTCTTTATAGACATTAACATACTATACAGAATTTCATGTAACCCATTACCCAATAAATATGCCTTATTTTGCCTTTGATTTATTTTTTCACTAAAGAAAATAGTTCCACTTTATACAGTCGTGAATATGTAACGTAAGAAATATTTTCTATATTCTAGCAGAGGGAAGCTTAAAACAGGCTGAAAACACCTTAAGGTGCATTCTGCTTTACTTTCAACCTGCTTTAACCCTTTACCTGATAGCCTATTTCTAGTATTGAATGCAGTAGACTTCTTAAAGCAGGTCGACAGTAAAGCAGAATGCGCCTTATGGCGCATTCTGCTTTACTTTCAACCTGCTTTAAGCTATCATGTGCTAGAATACAGAAACTATTCCCTATAATATATATTCATGACTGATTAATTTGGAACTATTTTCTTCAGCGGAGTAATAAATCATATTCGCTAAAAGGCGTTTCTATGGGGGAAGGGTTAAGTGGTCACCTGTCTTTAAAACTAGAAACAGGCTATGGGGTAATGGGTTAATACAGGTTTGAATGTAGTGTTTGCTTGTCAAGACTTTCTTGTCTGTAGCGAGTGCTGTTTTTTGTGGTGTTTTCATGTTTGTCCTTGTGTCGTGAGTCAGTTTGTCATGTTGTTGTGCTTCATGTTTAAAACATTATAGTGTGTTTTATACTGAATTGTTATTCTGTGTCAAAAGTGCATCAATTAGTAAGCATCTCTATTACACCTCATAATGAATGATGAACCTGTGCTCCAGATAGAGGGCAGTATTTCAAAAAATTAAAATCCTTATTTCTGCATTTAACCCTATGGTGTCACTACTCATTAGAATTGTCTCTTCGAGATGATTCTAATGAGTAGTTACAAGATATGATTTGGAAATGCTAAAACGTGTGAGAAAATCTTTGTTTAATTTTGTTAAGTTTACTCCTTCTTACCTGGAGCTCTGCTGGACAGTATAGGAACTACAACCATAATCTGCGTAAATGATGGAGATTTCTTCATTCTTTCTTGTACAACTCTTTGCTAGCTTATCCATGTACTCCATAGATACACAGTTTAACTCTTTCCTCCCTGAAACTTTAAATGGACAATTCCAGTTTCAATTCTATTCTAGTCCATTTCTGACTTTTAAGGGTTGTTTTTGTCAATGTTTGGCATTAAGACAAACAGTGAAGACCCTGATCAGAGGGCTCCTTTCGGAGCCCTCTGATCTGAGTCTTCATTGTTTGCACAGGACAAGTGTACTCTTCACAGTTACACTGTTTGCAAAGAGTTAAAGCATTTAATTTATTCCTCCTGAAGAGAATTAGTACCAATTTATAGTCATGAATATATGCACCATAAGAAATATTTGTTATATTTTAGCAGATGGCTACAGCTATCTCAAAGAAGGCTGAAAGTAAAGCAGAATGCGCCTTATAATTAAGGCACATTCAGCTTGACTTTCAACATGCAATATAATAGGTCACATGTCTTCAAATCTAGAACTAGGCCAGGAATGAAGGCTGATTGTAATAACTTTAAAAAATAGTTTTGATTATGATATGATGCAGAGTAAAGCTGTTTGCAAATACCGGTAACAGTTATACTCTGGGTAATGCTGTGAAAGGGTTATAACCCATTACCCCATAAATATGCCTTTTTACGCCCTTGATTTATTGCTCCAAGAAAGTACTTCCAATTTATTCGGTCATGAATATGTATCATATGAAATATTTTGTATATTCTAGCAAATGTTAGCTTAAAGCAGATTGAAAGTAAAGCAGAATGTGCCTTCAGGCACATTCTGCTTTACTTTCAACCAGCTTTAAATGATCATAATTTATGTCTTCATAACTAGAAACTGGCTATGGGGGAAAGGGTTAATAACAAATTCAGTATCTTAGGTATTAATACATCAGTATATTTCATGTATTGAAAGGAAGACTTGATTTGAATGTTCATTGATCCGAGTTCCGACCTCAAAATGCCTGCATGCTATTTCTTCTGGAGAAATGTGCCATGTCCTCAATGAACATTCGTTTCATAAACTTCACTTCTCTTTTCCAGACATCAAATAAAAGGAATCCAATTGCTTTCAATATGAATAGAATGCCGACACTCTGACTAGAAAAGCTTTATTAACTCTTGAAATGCTTATAACGAAAACCTTGATTCCTTTTGCAGACAGTTTTGATCCAGATTTGGCCATTTGTTTTGCTTTGTTTCATCAGGTCCAAAACTGTTTGATGCTCTGACCCTATTTTGAGAAGACATTTTAGAAAATCTTATTTTTAGAACAGTAGCAGACAACAATTTTTGCGTACAAAAAAATATTACTTCGCCCTAAAAGAGTTAAGTCTTGGGTTTGGAGAGGAAATCTTTAATACACTGACAATATAACTGTCAGCATAACATTTCATTTGGTTGCAGGGCTGCCATTTCTCAGGATTTTTCCTAAATCTTCGGATTTTTTTTCTAATACATGGTAACTTAAAGCAGGCTGAAAGTAAAGCAGAAAGCGCCTTAAGGCGCATTCTGCTTTACTTCCAGCCTGCTTTAAGTAGTCACGTGTCAGTAAAACTAGAAACAGGTGATGGGGTAAAGGTACGATTCGTAAAATCGCACTTGAAAAATGCAAATTTGGAAATCTTAGGATTTTTCATGTCAACTTATGGCAGCCCTGTGGTTGTTGGGGATTGGTAAAGTAGGCTTACTCTATGAATGCTGGGTAATATTTTCATCTGCTAAATTGTCATCGGCTACTTTTCTAAAAATAGAATCTTCAAAATTTACTTTCAAAACTTGGGTGAGAGTGTCAAACAGGTTGGCTCCTGATGAGACTGTGCGTAACGCGGCGTCTCATCAGGGTTCAAACTGTTTGCAAAGGTTACCATAGTTTCACTGCTATAGCATGCTAAGAATTATAAAGGTGTCACATTTCTAGTACAGATTTACCAATGTTGATCCAAGATAATACTATAAAGCTGACTGAAGTTCACTCTTTTATCTCCATGTTATATGATCAGTCTCAAAAACTCTCAAATATTTTTCAAAATTTCTTTTTAATTATTTTTCGAAGTATTCACCACCAGTCAGTCTATGCACTTTATCAAGCAGATTTTGTAAACCATGAAGCCAACCTATCCTTAAGACTACCATAAAACTCCAAACATTAGGATGCCCTTTGTAACTGTTGTAACTATTTTTAACATACAGTAATTTGTCCAAAAAGGTGCAACCTTTGATTTATTCCTACACTGATGATAATTATGTAAGTTCCACTTTGTACAATCATGAATATACACAATAAGAAATGTGTCTCTATCCAAGTAGATGGTAGCTTTAACTAGCTTAATCCATTACCTGATAGCCTATTTCTAATATTGAAGATAGGTGACCAATTAAAGCTGACGTTGAAAGTAAAGCAGAATGTGCCCTTAGGCCCATTCTGCTTTACTTTCATCCTGCTTTAAGTCACAATATAATGTGCTAGTACATAGAAAATATTCCATATAAGGGAGGGTTAAATTAAGCAATCTTAAGGTGCATTCTGATTTTCTTTCAACCTTCTATGAGTAGTCACCTCTGTTCAAAATTTGGAACAGACTATTAATTGAGTAAAGGGTCAAAATGTGTATGCACTCCTAATTATTTTCTTTGCACAACAAGATCAACAGTCTTAAAAGATTTAGTTTTTTGCCTGTTTTTGACAAAATGTGGAAGGAAATACTGTTTGTTGTTAATATACCAATTTCAATTTTCTGGTTTCTTTAATGTCACACTGCTGCAATAAAATAACTGATTAAATTTATTTGACAACTTTTCATGCTTTTAGATAAGGCCTGTTTCTTTTTTTTTTATTGTGAAATTTTCCCCAGGAAATTTGGAAAAAAGCATGTCTTGCTTAATTGGGAACATGACCCTTCTAAAATATTCCATGGAAAGGGAAGAAAAATATCCTTTCGATAACCTTTAGCATGTTATGCCAGTTTTGTATGCGTACAATGTCAAAAATTAAGGCTTTCCCCAATAGCATTAATTTTGTTCAGTGTTTAAACAGATGGTTGCTTAACCCATTACCCCATAAAAACGCATTTTTTACGCCTTTAATTAATTTCTCATTTGAGGAAAATAGGTCCAATATAGAAAGTTATGAAAATGTATGATGAGAATTATTTTCAATATTGAATTATTCTAGCAGATGGTAGCTTAAAGCAGGCTGAAAGTAAAGCAGAATGCGCCTCAAGGCGCATTCTGCTTTACTTTCAACCTGTTTTAAGGGGTCACATGATTTCAAAATTAGAATCAGGCTATGGGGTAATGGGTTAAAGCAGCCTTAAAGTAAAGCAGATATCTCTTGAAGGCCTGCTCTAAGCATCCATCTGTCATAATATGAATCATGGTAGCGCATAACTATGATATACAAATTTAAGGCTTTACTATGAAGAGATGCTTAGTGCTTCAAATGGCAAACCTATGGCAGGAAAAGCTGGGCAACTACTAATTTCATAGCAGACAACAATTTTTAGCTTTCAAATAATTCAGAAAGATATTTTTCCTTGAGTTTTACCAATTGTTGCATCACTGTGAATTTAATTTAAGACTTTGTTACAATTTTTATACATCTGTTTCAAACGTTGTTCCAATAATTTGCCTCCAGGCTAAATTCACTTGAATTAGGATTTTAACATCACTTTGAACGTTAAAACAGAGTTTGGAGACTTGTGAAAACTGAGTTATACTGGATCATGGTAGAAACTGTCGATTAACTCTGGTTACAAAATGGCTTACTGTTTAACCCTTTGAGTCCTAGTCCCGCATATAGGCGTCCTTTTCAAACAGTATACATGTGAAAATACACTTGTCCTATGCAAACAGTGAATACCCAGATCAGAGGGCTCCTCACCGAGCCCTCTGATCTGGGTCTTCACTGTTTGTCATAATGTAAAACATTGACAAAAATAACCCTTAAAAGTCAGAAATGAACTAGACTAAAATGGAAACTGGGATTGTCCATTTAAAGTTTCAGGGAGGAAAGAGTTAATGGGACTTAAATAGCGTCTGCAATTGATAGAGCTGACATTTGTAAACAATGGCAGAGAAAAGACAATCTTTAAATACTGAGCATTTATGTGAGAAGTAGGCTAATTTTGAATCAAATTTGGGTCTGCACTGTTTGGCATTTTGCAGGAAATTGTAAAAGACATCCCTATAAATTGATCAGTTTAGATGCTTCTTGTCTTGTCTTGTACTGTTGCCTGGTAACCCCGCTTCTGATCTGGCTTCAAACGGTTTGCAATGGAAATAATTATTTTAGCATAAATGTGTTTATTGAGAAAGAATAGAGCTTGAGAAAGAATAGCCTTTCCACCACTGTACCTAACATATTATTTGACAAGCTATATTCTATATATTGTGGAAACAATCTAAGGTTAGTAGTACAGTCAACTTCGATATCTCGAACTCAGATATGTCAAACATATACCCGTAATTCAAAGTTAAAACGTGGCTTAGCCACGTTTTAACTTTAAAATACAGATATGTTCGACATAACCGAGCATGAAATAATGAAGTTCATGAATTGTGTTGACATATCAAATAGTTCGAGTTAAGTGAGTCGAGATATTGAAGTTTGACTATGTGAATGAATTTGTTTTGATCTTTGATCCCATTGACATTATTTGTCTTTCTCATCAGACGTTCTTCTGCGATGCCTTGGTATGGATTGGGAGCTGCATCGTCCATTCCTTCAGAAATCAGAGACGTTGACCAATCTTCTAAGAGGGGCTGATGACCCCACTCCACAGCTGTATTATAAAAGTGCCGCCTCCGAGACGCTCGACAACTATATTAAGAAAAGCAATTTTTACAGGTTTGTTTGTCTGGGTCAAGATCTATTTATGAGTATAGTCTGAGCGACTATATATACTGTTCAAATCCTGAATATATGGACACCCTTTCATAACTCTTGTAATTAACCTTAACCTTTTACTCCATCGATATGCATTTATTTCATTCATTCACTGAATAGTTTTAATTTATACAGTCATCAACTTGCATCATAAGAAATATTTTCTATATTCTAGAGATAATAACCTTAGCAGGCTGAAAGGAAAGCAGAATGTGCCCTATTCAGGCACATTCTGCTTTACTTTCAACTTGTTTTTAAGTGGTCACCAGTCTTTAATACTAGAAACATGCTATGGAGTACAGGGTTAAAAATATAACAAATTTGCCTTTATCACACAGTAACTTGCTCAAAAGGTGCAAACCCAATGGCAAACAGTGTAGACCCTGCTCAGACTGCTCCCAGTACTTGTGATAATTATGGTATTCATGAAGAGCCTTCTAATATTAGATTTTCCCTGCAAGAATAAACAATTAGTCTTAACCATTTCCACTGAAGCAATAAGTGTAGGTATTTAATCCTTTACTCCCTAGATACACCTTTTTATGGGTTTAATTTATTCCCCCCACTAAAGGAAATAGTTACACTTTTGCACATTCTGCTTTACTTTCAGCCTGCTTTAAGTTACCTTCTTCTAGAATATAGAAAATATTTTTTATGATACATATTCATGACTGTATAAAGTGGAACTATATTCTTTAGTGGAGGAATAAATTGGAGTCGTAAAAAGGCATTTTATGGGATAATGGGTTAAGCAATCGCCAGTCTTGGTAACTGAAAACAAGCTACATGTATGAGGGAAAAGGCTGGGTAAAAAACCCTGGAATTTCACTATTCATGATTTGTGTCCCTTCTGCGTAAATTGAGAGTTCTTTTACAAAGGCTTGTTAAGTGTTTGTACCATAAACCAGTGGTTTATATGACGTATTAAGTTTGCTTCCTCCACTCACCTAGCTGTAAATCTCCATTAATGTAACATTGCGGAGACCAATTATGACTATAATTCACATACTCCAACAGAACCTCGTCACATAGAGTTTCAACAGAGACGTGATATGCTGATATAAGCTGAGATATTGCAGCTACTTCACATTTGTCATAGAATTTGCCTTAGACTTTTTGTAACACAAGAATAGTGCTTATCCCATTACCCCCATAGCCTGTTTCTAGTTTTTAAGATAGGTGACTACTTAAAGAAGTACTTAAAAGCACCTTAAGTCATTACTGCTTTACTTTCAACTTGCTTTAAGTGATCCAAATACAAAAAACAGGCTATGGAGTAATGTTTGGATCATGATCAGCTAATGCCAAATCAGCCCCTTTATCTTGGTTCCAGATAAGGGGAGTATTTAAAAAATAAAATCTTTATTTCTGCATTAAACCCTATGGTGTCACCTACTCATTAAAATAATCTCTTTGAGTAGTAAACCCATAGGATTTGGTGCTGAAATGAGTGAGAAAGTGTTAGATTTGTTAAGGTTACTCTCTCTTTTCTGGAGTCCTTTTTAGCTCACCTGAGCCATAGGCTCAGGATGAGCTATTGTGATCCCATTCCGTCCGTCATCTGGTGTCCGTCGTCCGTCCACATTTTCAAACAATATCTCCTCTGAAACCACTAACCCGATTTCAACCAAACTTTATCAGAAGCATCAGTGACAAGGGGGAACGAAATCTTGTTCAAAGTTTTTGGCTAGAGTTATTCCCCTTGCTGTGGGACTAGATTTTCTAACATGACCGTATAGACAACTTTTAATGCATAAGAAAATCTTAAAAAATCTTCTTCTCAGAAACCCAAAGGCCCAGACCTTTGATATTTGGTATGTATCATTACCTAATGATCTTCTACCAAGATTGTTCAAAGTTTGACCCTGGGGTCAAAAATGGCCCGCCCTGGGGCTTATCAGTTTTTCTTAGGAAAACCTTTAAAAATCTTCTCCTCAGAAACTGTATGGCCTAGATCATTACCGTCTTTAGCTATGTATTGTGCGCACTTTTATCATAAAATCTTTTTTCTGCAAATTGGGGATGCGTACAATACAGTGGAACAAGACTCTAAAGCCTACCTTGACCAACGGTTAGCGCCCGTAGACCGATGTGTTAAGATTGCGCAATACGCTGCAGGGCTTTAATTGACACCCCATACATGATAGCCGGGGATTAGGGCTGTTTATTGGAGATGACACGCTAGTGACCCAAATTATAATCAGTTATGAATGTCCGGGTGTAAACTGTTGATGTAATGACACTTGATTGCTTATAAGTTATTAAAATTAGTCTTCGATCTGAGAATGCAAGCCCTTTTTGAACTGAGAGAGAAATAAAGTAAATAAACAAGTTGTTATTCATAATTATTGCGTGAAATCGCTCAAAAGGAAGTAAACTTAGCTCTGGTTGCATCGTAGAAACAAAGCGTCACTGTATAAACACCCGCCATTTCCGGGCCCGAACTGCGCATAATCGAATTTCCTATTTCCGGATTATTCTTTTGATTTGCGGCACACGATTTTCAGAGCGAAACTTTTTGTAAATTTTTCGGAACATTCGTATTCTACCGTATTTTTTCATAATTCAATAAATGCTAGTGATGAAATAATTCCATACAATAAATGTTTAGTATTTATGTATTTTAATCCTAATAAACGCATCTACAAACTTACACAGAATAATGCGGGGTGATTCGGATCGGGAACATATTCCGTTCCTGTTCTAATGTGACGCTAGAAATGAAAATTAAGTATGCCCATAAAAATATGTCTGGTTTCGTTTCCAGCATTTTAAACACAGTCGCAGCTCATTTTTTGGAACTTCGAAGGTCGGATTTAACCCCCTGACTATCAGAATACTTGTAATTATCACATATTTAACGGATTTTCTTGGTCCTAAAATATGCCTACTGAACTCTCTTCATTTAAAAACAACTGGGTTCAGCAGGAGAAATCGTGCGTACGACCGCTGACCAAAACCTTGGGAAAAGTTTTTTTCCAGACATTTAACCCTGAAAATAAGGGTGCGTTTTATACACGGATGCGCACAATACTCGGGAAATGACGGTAATATTTGACATGTAGCTTTGCCATATGGTCCTCGTCCAAGAATGTTCAAATTATGACCCCCGGGTCAAAATTGGCCCCGCCCAGGGGCTTATCAGTTTTACATAGACTTATATAGGAAATCCTTTAAAAATCTTCTTCTCTGAAACTGTAAGGCCCAGATCTTTAATATTCGACATATAGCTTTGCCTTGTGGTCCTCTACGAAGATTGTTCAAATAATGACCCCCGGGCTAAAAATGGTCCCGCCCTCGGGCTTATCAGTTTTTCATAGGAAAACCTTTAAAAATCTTCTTCTCTGAAACTGTAAGGCCTAGATCACTTATATTTAACATGTAGCTTTGCCTTATAGACCTCTACCAAAATTGTTCCAATTATAACCCCTGGGTCAAAATTGGCCCCGCCCCGGGGCTTATCAGTTTTACATAGACTTATATGGGAAACCCTTTAAAAATTGTCTTCTCTTAAAATGTATGGCCTAGATCTTTAATATTTGACATATAGCTTTGCCTTGTGGTCCTCTACAAGACTGTTCAAATTATGACCCCCGGGCCAAAAATTGCCACGCCCTCGGGCGTATTAGTTTTTAATAGGAAAACCTTTAAAAATCTTCTTCTCTGAAACCGTAAGGCCAAGATCATTTATATTTGACATGTAGCTTTGCCCTATGGTACTCTACCAAGATTGTTCAAATTATGACCCCTTGATCAAATTTGGCCCCACCCCGGGGCTTATCAGTTTTACATAGACATATATAGGAAAACCTTTGAGAATCTTCTACTCTGAAACTGTAAGGCCCAGATCTTTAATATTTGACATATAGCTTTGCCTTGTGGTTCCCTACCAAGTGTGTTCAAATTATGACACCTGGGTCAAAATTGGTTATCAGTTTTTATAGGAATCTTCTTCTCTTAAACCGTAAGGTCCAGATCATTAATATCTGACATGTAGTTTTGCATTGTGGTCCTCTACCAAGATCAAATTATGGCACCTGGGTCATAGCTATATCAAAATGTTGTCTTGCCCAGTCAGATTCTATGGTACAATGTCCTCAGGTGAGCGAAATGTGACCCTCTGGGTCTCTTGTTAACCCATTACCCCATAAATACACCTTTTTATGCCTCCAGTTTATTCATCCATTGAGAAAAATAGTTCCAATTTACACAATTATGAACATGAACATAAAGAAATATTTTCTATATTCTAGCAGATTTTGCTTAAAGCAGGCTGAAAGTAAAGCAGAATGTGCCCTTAGGCGCATTTTGCTTTACTTTCAACCTGCTTTGAGAAGTAACTTGTTTTAAAAACTAGAAACAGGCTATGAGGTTAAGCAGATTTTGCAATAGTGTTTTTTCTTCTATTTTCCAGTAATGAGTATAGGGAGATGTCAAACCGTCTTAGCACAGTAGAAGGCGTAGAGACCCCTGAGAAGATTCCCAAAGAGACAAAGAAGGTTGATCACCCTGCCCACACCTCAGAACAGAGAGTAAACAATGTCACCGTCATACACATGGACATACATGACCCAGCTATAACCAAATCAGGTAAATAGGCATAAAATATCTGCAATATCTATTCCAGTTTTGAAAAATAATCAGTTATTAGATTTAAGTGCTCTTTTCAGTTACGGTGCTTGAAATTTAAGCATACCTCGCAGACCCTGAAAGAGCCCTCTGATCATGGTTTACACTTTTGCTGAGAATACATACACATGGATCTGTGACCCAATTATTATATCGAATAAAATCACCAGTAATGCTAGTGTGCAATACCTATTTACCCTTTCCTCCAATAAATTAACTTCAATCAGTCCATAAGACTGATGATTTTTGATTGTACATGCTCATTACAATCAGGTAACTTTTTAGAACAACTCTATAAATATATGACTAATTGGTTAATTCTCTACCTCATAGTCTCTTTCTAGTTTTGAAGATGGGTGACCACTTAAAGCAGGCTGGAAGTAAAGCAGAATGTGCCTTAAGGCACATTTTGCTTTACTTTCAGCCTGCTTTAAGCTACCATATACTAGGATATAGCAAATATTTCTGTGGTGCAATTATTCATAACTATACAGTGTGCAACTATTTTCTTCAGTGGAGGAATAAAGGTGTAAAAAGGCTTATGATTGACATTGATGGTTGTAGAGAAAGGGTTTAAACTAGGCAGTAAGAAGATTTTTTGAAATATATATGTCCATGAAAAAAGCCACATTTTCAAAATTACTATTGGCATGACTAATAAGTTAAAAGTGAAAAAGGGTTAAATTGGGAAAAAAATACAATAAACAGCCCCTGAACTATCATTAGTTATACTCACATCAATATCACAGACTCAATTGCTTCACAGCGGTTAAATGATAAAGCATTTCTAGAAGTAATATCATTTTCTGAAACTTCAGGAGGTTTTTTTTAAGGCCGTCAGAGTTTAAATGATAAAGCATTCATAGGAGAAATATAATTTACTACAATTTGATTGTTTTTGAAGCAAGCAGAGTTGAACTTTTTGATTGCTCAATAAATATTGTCTGCTTCAAAATTTTCTTCTTCTCCTTGCTAAAATTAAATGTTATATCTGTATAAATTTTCAGAAAACATGATTCAAAAGGCAAAGTTTGGATCCTGATCAGAGGCCGCATTTGCGGCCTCTGATCTGGATCCAAACTGTTTGCGAAATACAAAATATTCATAATTTGCAGTGTTAAGAGTTAAAACATTAATAAATTGTGACAGGTTTGACACCGAGGCCAATGATAAGCAGGGGAGAAAAAGATGGAAGTCAATTAGAGTCATAACAAGTTTGTGGTATAATCTGTCTGAGAGCATTCTCTCAATCCAATCCATCTAATTTGAAACAACACAGTAACACTTATGTTAAATTCCGCTAAATGACGAGGCATGATGATTTATAATCGTAGTTGGCAGCTTAATGCAAGTCAAAAGTAATGTAGAAAGCTCCTAAAGGAGCTTTTTGCATTACTTTTGACTTGCATTAAGCTTCAGTCTGTCTTTAAAGCAACTTTGTATCTTCTTTTCAGCTACTGCCAAAATGCAGTTTTGACTGTAATTGGCTGTTTGAATTTTGACGAGGCCATTTTAATCTTTTCTATGGCAGAATTAGCAACAGCTTTATAATTGTTGTCAAAGTTAGTTATTAACTATTTGCACGCTAGAGGCAGAATCATGATTATCTGTAGTTTTGATCCAGATGAGACGCCGCATAATGTGGCGCCGCATATGTATCACAAGAAATAGTTTCTATATCCCATCACATGATGGCTTAAAGCAGGCTGAAAGTAAAGCAGAATGCGTCCTAAGGCGCATTCTGCTTTACTTTCAACCTGCTTAAAGTGGTCACATCCTTTCAAAACTAGAAACAGGCTATGGGGTAATGGGTTAGATTACAATGGCCTGGGGCTTATCAGTTTTACATAGACTTATATAGGAATAAATCTTTAAAACTCTTCTTCTCTGAAACCCTTAGAGACCCAGACCTTTTATATTTGGCACCTAGCTTTGCCTTATGGTCCTCTACCAAGATTGTTCAAATCATGACCTCCGGGTCAAAAATAGCCCCGCCCTGGGGCTTATCAGTTTTACATAGACTTATATAGGAATAAACCTTTAAAACTCTTCTTCTCTGAAACCCTTAGAGACCCAGACCTTTTATATTTGGCACCTAGCTTTGCCTTATGGTCCTCTACCAAGATTGTTCAAATCATGACCTCCGGGTCAAAAATAGCCCCGCCCTGGGGCTTATCAGTTTTACATAGACTTATATAGGAATAAACCTTTAAAACTCTTCTTCTCTGAAACCCTAAGACCCAGACGTTTTATATTTGGAATCTAGCTTTGCCTTATGGTCCTCTACCAAGATTGTTCAATTCATGACCCCCAGCTCAAAAATGGCCCTGCCTCGGGGCTTATAAGTTTTACAAAGACTTATGTAGTAAAACCTTTAAAACTCTTCTTCTCTGAAACCGTAAGGCCCATACCTTTTATATATGGCATCTAGCTTTGCCTTACTGTCCTCTACCAAGATTGTTCAAATCATGACCCCAGGGTCAAAAATGGACCCGCCCCGGGGCTTATCAGTTTTACATAGACTTCTACAGGAAAACCTAATTTGAGTTGTTTCAGTTTCATGCAACAGTCCACATACATGCAATGACAAATTTCATTATGCATCGAGTATAACACAATAGTTCCTCAGGTGAGCGATTTAGGACCGCATGCGGTTCTTGTTTTTCTGAAAAGGCCTTTAACCATTACCGTATAGCCTGTATCTAGTTTTGAAGACAGCTGACCACTTGAAGCAAGGTGAAAATAAAGCAGAATGCATCTCATTCTGCTTTTCGTCTGACTACCATCTGCTAGGATATAGAAAATATTTCTTTTGGAGCGTATTCATGGTTTTATGAATTTTTCTTAGTCCAGTGTCGTTAAGTTGTGGATTCTAAATTGCTTCAGAGCTACAGATAAGGGGAGTATTTCAAAAACTAAAATCTTTATTTCTACTTTAAACCCTATAGTGTCACTACTCAATAGAATCGTCTCAAAGAGACGATTCTAATGAGTAGTAACACTATTGGATTTGGTGAAAAAATGAGTGAGGAAATGTTGGATTTGATTAGTGTACTCCCTCTTATCTGGTGCCCTGTTGCTTTGATATCTGGTATACATAGTCAGGATCCTGGTTCAGCTGACAATAAATGTGGAGAAAATGCACTACAGAACAGAACAGAACAAATTGAGAATTTTAGGAGATTGCAATTTAAACACCAAAAGTACTTTGTTTTAAGAGAATTGTTTGTTTCCTGAAGAAGGTCATAGGAGAAGCCTCAAGATATTTTGCAAATGATTAGCCCATTCCCTATTATCCCTGATAGAAACATGTTTCCACACCTCTACCTTTTCCTCATAGAAATTCTTAAGAAACCTTGTCTGTATTAATGAGCTATAGAACACTTAACCCATTACCCCATAGCCTAATTCTAATATTGAAGGTAGTAGACCACTTAAAGCAGGTTGAAAGTAAAGCAGAATGTGCCTATGTTCTTTATTTTCAACTTGCTTTAAGTGGTCATCTTTCTTCAAAACTAGAAACGAACAATGGGGTAATGGGTTAAGCAGTCTTTGCCATCTTTAACACTGAGCAGGCCTATGAAGGAAATGGTTATTTTTGGTAATATAAATTACTTGTTCAAATATACAGCAAATTTGAAGTTCCATAGGCAATATATTTTTGTATCCAAGCTCATTTTTTATTCAACAAACCTGCAAGCACCGTCTCGCCAGCATCAATTATTGTTCTCCAGTTTATTTCTCTTGCTAATTAACCAAGGCCAAACATCAGTTCCCTCCCATCTTCAAAACAAGCTAACAACCAGTCAACCACCAATGGTGTATTAATTGACCCATTACCCCATAAATCAGCCTTTTTACGCCTTTAATGCATATCTTTACTAAGGCAAATAATGGCAATTTATACAGTCATGAATGTGCACCATAATATATTCTATATCCTAGCAGATTCAAGCTTTAAATATGCTTTTACGAAGCTTTTCTAACATAGGTGCGTTTTTTAAGCGCAGCTTTTGCGAGCCTTTTCCAAAGAGCTGCATATTTTCTACGCAGCTTTTACGAAGCTTTTAACAATAGCTGCGTATATTTTACACAGCTTTTTAGCTCACCTGAGCTAGCTCAGGGTGAGCTTTTGCAATACTTGAATGTCCGTCGTGCGTCGTTCGTCGTCAACAATTTTAGTGTTTACACTCTAGAGGCCACAATTTTTATCCAATCTATCTCAAACTTGCTCAGATTGTATATGACCATAAGAGTTCGATTGAGTTCGATTATGATTGAAATCTGACCAATAGGTTGAGAGTTATCTACCTTTGAATTGCTGAAAATGTCATATTTAAGGGTGTTTACACTCTGGAGGCCACAATTTTTATCCGGTCTTTTTCAAACTTGCTCAGATTGTATATGACCATAAGAGTTCAAATAAGTGTGATTTTGGTTGAAATCGGACCTATAGGTCAAGAGTTGTCTGCCCTTGAATTGCTGAAAATGCCATATCGAACAGCGTTTACACTTTTGCAACTACAGTTTTGAATGGTTTTTGAATTTACTTTACACAAAGTATATACCTATAAGTTCTCAAAGGAGTGCAATTATTGTTGAAATCTAATCATTGTAGCAATAGTTATCTGCCCTTGATATACTTTGAAATGCTGGAAAAGGCTTCATTTCAGTATTGTTTAGGCTCTAGTTATCTGCCCTTGATGTACTCTACCATACTAGAATTATGAGGTTGTATTCCAAAATTGTTTACATGCTATACTACAAATTTGAATGGATTTAAATTAAAACTGATGAAACAGTAAGATAAAGCTATCAAGCTTCAGTACAACAGGTGAGCGATATCAGGGCCTTCAGGCCCTCTTGTTTAAAAATACCCAGTTTTTACGCACCTTTTTCCAAGCCTAAGCAAAGGCACATAAAAGCTGCGTAATACGAAGGTGCCAATACCGCCTCGTAAAAGCTCAAGCTTTTACGCACCTTTTACGCAGCTTTAAACACAGCTAAAAGCATACCTAAAAGCTAAGCTTTTTTGGAGAAGGGTAAAGCAGGCTGTAAGTAAAGCAGAATGTGCCTTACTTACAACCTGCTTTAAGTGGTCACCTCTCACTAATACAAGAAAAAGGCTATGGGGTAATGGGTTAAATGCGTATTAACCAATTACTCCATAAATGGTGGGATTGTTAAATATTGTATTGACCCATTTCTGCCTGGATATTTCAATGAACTCTCCCTATGTGGCTGCTGGAAGGTTTCATAATAGATAAACAAGGGTGATCTAAGGACACTGCAATTGTTTTATCATACAGCAGATCATTTCATCTTCAATACCCTGATGAGGTGCCGCATAAGGCGGCATCTTTTCAGAGTCTACACTATTTGCCAATGTCCCCTTTAATAGACAGCTAGGCTTAACCCTTAGCCTGCCACTCACGACTATAGCTCCATATGCAAACAGCTTGGATCCGGATGAGACGCCGAGTAACTCGGCGTCTCATCCAGATCCAAGCTGTTTGACACTCGGACAACATTTTGAGCAATTTTGAGCAACTTAAAGCACTTTGAAACTTGAAGCAGACGAGAAATATAGCAGACGACAATTTATTTGGCGGGCTAAGGGTTAAATGCATTAAAGATGGAAAAACAATCGCTATTTTTGGTATAGTAATTGCTATTTGTTTACGTAAGCATTCTCTTGTTTGTCATTTTATTACATTCTTAATATTTTTTGTCTAACAGTATAATTTTCTTGAATTTTATTTTTATATTAAACATAAATCGATTTAAAGATAAGAATTTCAAATTCTTAAACTGTTAGATTTCCACAGAATTCCTTGTTTTGATTTTTTCTTGGAAAAGTATTTATTCCAACGAGTATCCACACTGTAGGGTTGAAATGGGCTAAAGGCGAAAATGTTGTAAATACAGTATTACGTTACTCTCTATAACGACCACTAAAAAGAAGACTAATTGACTGTATAAAAGACAGGTGACAGCTTAAAGCAAGGTTACAGTAAAACAGAAAGCTCCTAAAGGAGCTTTCTGTTTAACTGTCACCTTGCTTTAAGCAGTCATCTTTCTTAAAAACCTAATAATTCACAAACATAAGTGGCCGTAATATAGAGGTTTTACTGTACAACTTGTTTGTTTGCAAGTTCTGGTAAGTTTCGGACTAGCAGACAAAGTGTTAAATGTAAGGACGCTAAAAAATGGGACACAGGCCCCTGTGGAACAGTTTGCAGACAATCTATTAAGATTGAGTCTCCATTCCATTGTTTTATTATGGTTTCAAGTGATATATGACTTGAAGTGCCTTCTGGTAAATGTCACACTATGCACTTGTGATCAGCACAGTGCCACATTCTGACCAATGCCCTATAAAGTGGAGATGTTGTTCATTCATAGTTTAACCCATTCCTCCTTAACCTGTTTCTAGTTTTTAAGACTGGTTAAAAGTAAAGCAGAATGTGTATGATTATAAGGTGCATTCTGCCCTACTTTTAGCCTGCTTGAACCCATTCTCCCCTAAATACGCTTTTAATTTATTCCTCAACTGAGGAAAATAGTTCCAATTTATACAGTTATGAATATGTATGATAAGAACTATTTTCTATATCCTGGCGCATTCTGCTTTACTTTCAACCTGCTTTAAGTGGTCATCTATTTTCAAAACTATAATCAGGCTATGGGGTAACGGGTTGAGTTACCATCTGCTAGGATATAACAAAATATATCTTGTGGTACGTATTTATGACTGTATGAAGTGGAACTATTTTCTTTAATGAATTAAGAAATCAAAGGTGTAAAATTGCATAATATAATTATGGAGTTAATGGGTTCTACCAATTCCACCATAACATATTACCAGTATTAAAGATAGGTGGATGTTTTACCCATTACCCCATAGCCTGTTTCTAGTATAGGAGATATGTGACCACGTAAAGCAGGTTGAAAGTAAAACAGAATGCACCTTAACTCTTTCCTCCCTGAAACTTTAAATGGACAATTCCAGTTTCCATTTTAGTCTAGTCCATTTCTGACTTTTAAGTATTAGTTATAGTTCATTTTTTGAAAATTATGCAATATAACCTGGAGCGACCGTAGGGAGCGAACAGGTTATGTTGCATAATTTTCAAACAAACTGATTTACCGTTGCCTCTAATATGGCGCGTTGGACGGTGTATGGCAGTTATCGTTCACCCTAGTTTTCATACCGTTCAACAAAATTTACATATTGCGCCAGTTCGTCCGCCAATGAAAGGGCTCTATTTCGGTGGGCGGCTCTTCGGATTTTCGGAAACCCGCGAATTTATTCTTACACCTGAGAAACAAAACTAGTCTACCAAATGGAATTTAAAACTAGAGCCTAGAATGGCTTTGTCCTTAAGACAAATATGATGCCAACCCCCGCCCCCCACCCTGCTTGCTGTAATTTTGTGAAAAATTAAAGCAAATCAAAATCCTGTGCATATGCACATCTATGGTAGATCTAAATGTGCAAACACACTGTCACATTATAAGGTTGTAGCTTGAAAGTTAGCCGGTTTAAGATCACCTGTTAGATAAGATGACATTGATCTGAACTGCGCTGTTAATAATAGTAATGCATGTGCCCTGTGGCTCCGAAGGCGTTAAAGACGAGTGGCTTTTTAACGCAATCAGAGCTTTCTGTATTGCTATTCTAATGCATTGAGGAATAGCCACCTTAGTTTCGTATATTATTGAGAATAAACCCACTCCTTTTCTGATGGCCGCTTTCGAAACGTTTTACAGTCAAACCTTTCTATAGCGATTACACAAAAGAAGATACAGGTGGCTGTTTAACCCTTTCAACTCCAATACTTATAATAGACAATTCCAATTTTTCATTCAGTCGAGTCCATTGTTAATGACGAGTGTACTACTCGCCTATAGGGTTCAATGACTTAATGCAGGACAACAATACTACACAAAGGTCAGTTGTGAGCCTTCTGTATTCATTTGATTATGCATTAACTAGTCGCCTATCTACAGAGCTCTTTAACATAGTCATACATCTTCACTGAATCAGTCGTTAAACATAGGTTATACTGTACTATGTAACTTCCATACATGTACGTAGTATGTCTATTTCCCAGCTGAGCGATGGCTGTCTAATGACGTAATAATGCGCTTAGTCCCGCCTTAGCGCGAGGCGTCCATAACCGTGTTCATAACCTGCTTTATTTCTTCCATACCCGGTACAAAGCTGAACGAATATGCGATATATTTTTTCATTTCTCGCTGAAATAGAGCCCTTTCATTGGCTGGCAAACTAGGGCGAACGGTAAGGGTTGTTTTTGTGAATGTTTGGCATTGTGACAAACAGTGAAGACCCTGATCAGAGGGCTCCTTTCGGAGCCCTCTGATCAGGGTCTTCACTGTTTGCATAGGACAAGTGTACTATTCACATGATCACTGTTTGAAAAGCACGCCTATATGCGGGACTAGGGTTCAAAGAGTTAAGGCACATTCTACTTTACTTTCAGCCTGCTCTAAGCTGTCGTCTGCTAGAATGTAGAATATATTTCTTATAATACAGATTCATAGCTGCATAAATCTGATCTCTTTTCTTCAGAGGAAGAATAAATGAAAGGCGTAAAAAGGTGTATTTATGGGGTAATAGGTTAAAGCAGGCTGAAAGCTACCATCTGCTTGAATTTGAGAGAAAAAAACTGTTGATGCATACTTTGTGCTGTATTAAGCTGAATAATTTTCTTTGGACGATGGAGGAATAATTTGTAGGCTTAAGATAGGGTATCATATGGGTAATGGATTCCCTATAAGGAATAGGCCATGGCATGGATACACATTTCTATAGAGAATAGGTCAAGGCATGAAATGGATACCTATAAAGAAAAGGTCAAGGATATAGGGAATAGGTATTGTTCGATTTTTCTGACCTGTCGGAGTTATTTTTAGAACAGAATAGTTCATAAGGTAAATAGATAACAGGGTAACATCGGATCTATATAGTCGTATACTTTCCAACTTGAGATAACATGATCCTCGTGCAGCACGAGACCCTTGTGCTAACTTTACTGATATTTTATTCTTTCCCAACAAAGGCATTTATATACTAAAACTATTATTTCCATTGCAAACAGGTTGGAGCCAGATCAGACGCCGGGTTTTCCGGCGTCTGATCAGGCTCCAACCTGTTTGCTACTCAGATTAAAAATTTAATTAAAATTTCTTAAAGTAAATTTACACAGTTTAGTGCATTGCGTTTGCGTTTAAACGGGAAAAAATAAGGTATCCTCTACTGTACATTGTGCACAAAAATTACAGCTACATGTATCCGTATCATTAACCGTATGTAGAGAAAACTCATCCCTTTGAAAGTTTTAGAATGTTCCAATCTAAAAATAACTCCGACAGGTCAGAAGAAAACACTAATAAATACATGAAATGGATACCAATGAAGAATAAGTCGAGCCATGGAAAGACATATTTATATGGAATAGGTCAAGGCATGAAATGCATACTTTTGAAGAATAGGTCAAGGCATGGAAAGATATCATTTCTATAAGCAATAATATTATTGTACTATGGTCAAGGCATAAAAAATAGTGTATACATAATCATAACCTAGCTTTTACCCCATAGCCTGTTTCTAGCTTGAAAGACATGGCCAAATGAAACAGGATTAAGTAAAAGCAGCTACCATCTGCTAGGATGTAGAAGATGTTTCACATTATGCATATTCATGATTCTATAAAGTGAAATTATATTCGTTAGAAGAGGAATAAGTTATTTAACCCTTTGAACCCTAGTCCCGCATATAGGTGTCTTTTTCAAACAGTAGACATGTGAAAAGTGCATTTCGAGGGCTTGGTGCAAAACTATTGTAACTCCTTCACAATTGTGAAGGAGTTACAATAGTTTTGCACCAAGCCCTCGAAATTTTGTCCTCTGCAAACATTGAATACCCAGATCAGAGGGCTCCTAACGGAGCCCTCTGATCTGGGTATTCACTGTTTGTCATAATGCAAAACATTGACATAAACAACCCTTAAAAATCAGAAATGGACTAGACTAAAATAGAAACTGGGGTTGTCCATTTGAAGCTTTAGGGAGGAAAGAGTTAAAGGCATAAAAAATCGTTTTTATGGAGTAATTGGATAAGGATTATGTAAAGGGTGTGACGAGGCAGTTTTATGAACACTAGGGTTGATCAACCTTCACAGGGTACCTCAATTTCCATACAGAGTAACGAGCTCGCTACAGGGAAAAAAAACAATAATTAGAACTCAGAGAAAATGATTATGCCATAAAAATGCAGTGAAGTTTGAGCAGTGGCTTGGGGAGCTTTACCATAAAAATCATAAAGAATTGGAGACCCTGTATTATCAGGACTCCAGATGAGAGGAAGTAAACTGAACAAATCCAACATTGTCTCACTCATTTCAGCACCAAATCCTATGGTGTTGCTACTCATTAGAATAGTCTCCATCCAGAAATAAAGATTTTGTTTTTTTGAAAATATACTCCCCTGTAATTATTATAATATTTGAATAAATTGCTTTTATCACACAGTAATTTGTCATAAAGATGAAAACTTAATGACAAAAACTTAATGACAAATAGTGTAGACCATCATCAGACTGCTCCCTTAGGATCAGGGTCTGCACTTTTTGTCATTTTGCAATTATTATAGAAAACATCGGTAAATAACCATAAATAACTAGACTTAATATGAAACTGGATTTTAAACCATAAACAATTTCAGGGGTAAATAATTTGAGGTTTTTATAATAAAAACGAAGAAGTTTGGTACAGTTGAACATCGATATCTCGAACTCACTTAATTCAAACTATCCGATTTGGCGACACATGAATTGCATGATTTCATGCTCGGTTAAGTCCAACATTACTGTGTTTCAAAGTTAAAACGTGGCTGAGCCACATTTTAACTTTGAAATACTGGTATGATCGACATAACCGAGTTCGAGATATCGAAATTCGACTGTATTGAAATTCATTTGTCAGACAGTATTTTTGAAGCAGCTGTTATGGCAAACTTATTGTTAGTCAGGAGTGAGAACTAGTGTACTTGGGGTTCATCAGTTCAGTAAGTTTTTCTGAAAATGACAAAAAATAATTACTTTCAAAACACATGCTATGGCAACGTGATGAACAATTATGGCAAAATAGCGTTTTATTAGATCTATTTTTAAAAAAGAGTGCTGGAAAAATTTCATCAGTTTTCTTCAGCTATCCAAAAATTTGTTAATATCTTAAAAGCATACAGAAATAGTCTGCTTAACTTTCAGCTTGATTTAACCTGTTGTTCTATAAATGTAAGTAAGTATCTCTTAGATTGTAGCTTAAAGAAGGTTGAAAGTAAAGCAAAAATGCTTGTTAAGGAGCTTTCTGCTTTACTTTTAACCTGCTGTAAGTAGCCATCTGTTTAAAAAATGATTAGGCCTTTAGAACTATATAAGATTGGTCCTGATACATTTTGAATTATTCAAAACTTAGATTTCTTTCTTTCTTTCAGCATTGGCCATTGCCCTGGGCAACATGTACCATGATGATATTGACGTAGATGTTGAGCAATTGGCTGGGGTTTTAGCTGCTGCCTCTTTGTTGCAGTTCAAAGCACTAATCAAAGGGTAAGTACTGTAAAATTCTGCTTTAATACTGTTTTCATGAAAAAAAAAATTAAAAAAAAATAGTAGAATGAAAGTCAGGTAGAAGGCTCATTTGGATGCCTTATTGTTTACTTTCATTTTGCTTTCAGCAATATTTAGAATTAAACAATCCCCTCTTTAATTGCTTTAGGTGCTTTAGACAGGTGTGGTTAATTAAAAGCAAGCTGACATTTTAGGAGCTTTCAGCATTCTTTAGATAGCCGCCTGTGGTGTAAGGAAATGTTCCTATGGTTTGGGTAGAACATGATGAACAGGCATTTCTATGATGGTTGAAAAGTTATTTTTTTATGTAGGATAGGGCAAACACAAAAATAAAACAAGTCCAGCTAGCTCTTTCTATACAGAAAACTTCTCTATAATGACCACTAAAGCGACGGCTAATTGATTGATTGTATTAAAGACAGGTGACAGCTTAGGAGCTTTCTGTTTTACAGTCACCTTGCTTTAAGCAACCACCTGCCCTAAATACAAAATTATAAAACAAATTACATGTATGTGGTTGTTACAGATACAGTGGAGAAACTGTTGTTCTTTCCCAATTAAAGCATTTACGCTAAAACTATTATTACTATTGCAAACAGTTTGGAGCCAGATCAGACGCCGGGTAACCCGGCGTCTGATCAGGCATCAAACTGTTTGCGACCAAAATAAAAATAAATTTTCAGAGTTGTCAAAAAAAGGCACTTTTCTAGGTTTTAGTGATTTGCGTTTCGTTGCGTTTAAGCGGGAAAGAATAACGTATTCTCCACCAAAGGTTTTACTGTAGTTGTAAAACGTAACAACCTGTTTCTACCGAATGTTTATTAGGAGATATAACCCTGTCAGTTGCAGTTGTAGATGTCACTTTGTCTGGAGTCTGTCAGTCAGTCTGTCATAATATTCTTATAACTCATCATTACAGCTACACATGCAACTCTTCCAAAAACTTCTTGTTTCTGCAATACTTCAGGAGGTTTTAACCCATTATTCTATAGATACAGTGGAGAATCTGTTATTCTTTCCCAATAAACGCGTTTACGCTAAAACTATTATTTGCAGTGCAAACAGTTTGGAGCCAGATCAGACGCCGGGTAACCCGGCGTCTGATCAGGCTCCAAACTGTTTGCCACCAAGATAAACATGAAATATCAGAATTGTCCAAAAGTTGTTCTTTTCTACGTTTTAGCGCTTTGCGTTTGCGTACGTTTGCGTTTAAACGGGAAAGAATAACAGATTCTCCACTGTACACAGTTTTACACATTTGATTTATTCTTTCACTGGAGAAAATAGTTTATAGTTTAATAATTTATACATTTATGAATGTGCACCATGAGAAATATTTTTGTTATCAGAGCAGATACATGTAGTAAATTAACACTTTACATACCCCTTAAAATGCCTATTTATGCCTCTAAATATTCCTCCACTGAAGAAAATATTTCCCTTACAGTCATGAATATGTATTTGAAGAAATACTTTCTATATCCTATTCCTAGCAGATAATAGCTTATCATTTACTTTCAACCAGCTTTAAATGGTCATCCGTCTCTAAAACTAGAAACAGGCTATGGGGTAATGGGTTAAAGCAGGCTGAAAGTGAAGCAGAATGTAACTTAAGGTGTGTTCTGCTTTTCTTTCAACCTGTTCTAAGTGGTCACATGTCTTTAAAACAGGAAACAGGCTATTGCGTACTGGGTAAATGGCTTAATGCTGTTAAACAGTAAAGTATTGAAGAGGCACTTGTCTTTATACAGCTGCATGCTTCTTCAAAGAATGACCTGCTTGTATATTTACAACTAATTTTGTTCTTACAGGTGTGTGAATCTAATGTTGAAGAACATCAACAACAGAACAGTGTGCAAATACCATGACGTTGCCACCAGGGTATGATACAGTCTTTGTTTTAATTAGTTTTATATCTTTACTACATATACACATTTTTATGCATGTAGGTTATTCCTACACTGAAAAAAATACAGTCAAACTTCACTATCTCGAACTTGCTTAATTCAAACTATCCGTCATTTCATTTATTTAAGTGGAACATATCCGTATTTCAAAGTTAAAACGTGGCTCAGTGTCTTAGTGCCGAACATTGACAAAAACAACCCTTAAAAGTCAGAAACGGACTAGACTAAATTCGAAACTGGAATCTTTCAATTTAAGTTTCATGGGGGAAAGAGTTAAGCAGCTATTTGCCTCTTGAAGACTACAATTCTGTGAAACTTGAAAGTCCCTGAAGAGTGGTATCACAGAATCTGGACAAAACCTGTTTACCATCAGGTTTTGTTGCTCATTCATTTTTGTATCTCATGTACCAGATTACCTCTGGGAAATAAATTGTGATAAATGGAAGGTAATAGTAACCTCTTAATGCTGAAATGACAGTCCATATTAACTTATTCAACCTTGAAACTTTTAATGGAAAAATTCCAATTTCAAATTACTTCTGTCCATTTTTAACTATTTAGAACTGATTTGAGCAATACAGTCGAGACTGCCTTAGCGACCCCTTGTGTACAACGACGTTTTGTCTTTAACGACCCTTTTATATCCCCCCAATGCGTTTTACACTGAAAAGGCTCTGTATACAAAAACTCCCTGCGAAATCCGTACAACGGCCATGATTTTTAACTCCCGAATCGAAGTTTTGGTCTTCCACAGCGACTTTTGCAACTTTCGTAATGGCCGCCATTAAAATCACATTATGTATCGTAGCGCTATGTTCGTGTAAGCTGCCACTTACACATATATGGGTAGGTACTACGCTGGTAGAATGGACAGTCTACTGCCAATGATAAGCTGTCAATCAAACTAAGCTCCGCCTTCATTTACTCAAACACTAGAAAAGCATACATCAGCTGCTACTGAAAAAGTCGCCTATCGTCTGACCTAATTACTCGAGTGTTTACACAGTAAGACCTTGCTTCTCCGACACGATTTTTTGATTGCGCGATTATACGCATTAATTATGAAATTTGCTGGTTTATTTTCGTGCATTATGTTGCAAACATTCTTTACTGAAAGAATAGCTAGCGTTAACGGTTTACACATTTAGCTTGAAGCCTTCTGACGAAGAAAAAAGTTTGAATGATGGAGGTGTTAATCCAAGATCGAGGCGCGATTTTTATATGCAATCAGACTTGAAAAGGCATATAAACAAGTGTGTACTGGCAATTATTATAATCCGTTAACGGTGATTAAGAGTCAACACACAAAGCTTATCAATTAGTGATAAGTGGGGTTTGTAAAATGGATGGCCAGCGGTATCGTTCTGCGGAAACAATCATGAAGAAGAAAGCAAACGTAAAATTATGTCTGATGTCTGTTTAAGGTAATGAACACAAATCAAATGCAGTTTATCACGATTTATTCACATTCTTTTTTTTAACACATATTGCAATGACTACTTGTAATACACTGTGAGCCCTTGTTTCCATTTTGAATCAATAACTACAGGGGGAAAACTTGGAATTTGTGTATAGCGCAGGGTTAGAAATTAGCTAAAAATTACACTTGCATTTTTTTGCGAGTGACTTTTGAACTTACTCGCAAAATTCAAAAATTACTCGCGAAAGTTAAACTGTCATTCTGAACATATATGTTTTAACTTTTAACCCGACACAGACGTGTAGTAATCAAATACGATCTACCTACACTTCGTGTATTTCATAGTTGTACATTTGTGGTTACAGCTGACAAGGGATAAGATCTTGATTTTCATATCTATGTGTACATACCAAAGGAGTATTTTTCTTACATTTTATAATATTGGGGAGAATGCATGCTGTATGCACTAGGCAGACCGCACACGATTTCATTACTCGAAAATTTGGTCAGGTTTAGATTGCCCTAAATCCGTCTACGATACAAACGTTTTTTCACTGGTCGTATATTTCAGGGCTGTGGTTCATAAACAGTATTTCACAGTAGAATTAGAAGTATACTTGTACTCGTGCGAGTCTTTTAAATGGCCTCGTCTTTGGAGAACGGTTTCGGTTGTTGAGTCTCAGACTCTGTAATAAGAATTGTTTACACATCGGAACTCCGAAGTAGCAAAGTGCGCGTTTCATTAGCCAATGAGAATTTGGAAAGTCCGTCATTACGTCATTCTTACAGACAAAAAAGAGGTTGAAACTGCCCGAGAAGCTATGATTGGCTTGCGAAAAGTATTCGCTTGTCTTCTCGTCCATTTCCGCCACTCGAAATGCTACGAATAAACCGAGCATAGCCTTACAGACGCTATACTGTGTTTAGCTGTCCGAAAAACCGTACTCGCTAGTTTGTTGAAAAATCACTCGCAATTTACAAATTCCACTCGCATTTTGCGAGTATGCGAGCTTAAATTCGAACCCTGTAGCGACCGTTTGTCTACAGTGATCTTCATTCCAATCTCCCTCGGAAGGTCGCTGTAGACAGTCTCGACTGTATATTGCAAAATAACAAACAGTGCAGACCCTGATCAGAGGGCTCCTGCAGGAGCCCTCTGATTAAGGTCTTCACTGATTGCATATCACAAGTTTATTAAGGGCATGGCTTGTAAGTATACTTGTCACTAAGGTTTAATGTGTTAAATCCAGAGAGATAATAGTGTATAAATGGTTTTAAAATATTCATAAGGGAACAAAATTACATCTATAATGGATTATAATTCTATATCAATATTGAGAAATCTCTGCTTAACTTTCATCCTGCTTTAACCCATTACCCCAATGGAAGTGCCTTTTAGCACATCTTCTTATTCCTCATATAGATACATTTCATTACTTTTATAGTGCTCTGTTAAAGTGTGTCAGAATTTTTTGTGTGCATTTGACAGTTTGATGCTTAATGTATAGGCTGAAAATAAAAGCTTTCTGCATTGTTTTCGTCCTTCTTTAAGCAACAATCTGCCTTAAAACATTCAAACCTAGCGACAAATGTACTCGTCATTAATAACAATATACCAGTCAAAAGAATACTTGTAACCTGCAAACAGTGTAGACTGATGAGAGGGTTCCTGTAGGACATTTACAACACATGTTTAACTCTTTACTCAATAGAATGTTTCTAGTTTTGAAGACAGGTGACCACTTAAAGCAGATTGAAAGTAAAGTAGAATGCACCTTAAGGCACATTCTGTTTTCCCTTAGCCTATTTTAAGCTACAATCTGATAGGATTTAAAAAGAAAAAGTTTATATTGCATGTTTATAACTATAAATTGGAATAATTTTTTTCAATGAAGGAATGCATTAAAGGTGTTAAAATGAGCATCTGTGGAGTTTTTGGTTGATAATTAATGTCTCTATAAAACCCTGTGTTATGACAAGTACTCATTAGAATCACCTCTTTGTTGTGATTCCTAATGAGTAGTCACATCTTTAACCCATTACCCCATAACCTGTTTATAACCTGATGATACAGCCTGTTTCTAGTTTTGAAGATAGGTGACCACTTAAAGCACGTTGAAAGTAAAGCAGAATGCGCATTAGGGTGCATTCTGCTTTACTTTCAGCCTGCTTTAAGCTACCATCTACTAGAAAATAGAAAAAAATATTATGAAAAATATTCATGACTATAAATTGGAACTATTTTCATTAGTGTCAGAGTAAATTAAGGGCGTAAAAAGGTGTTTTTATGAGGTAATGGGTTAAGTTTGATAGAGTCATAAGAGGAGTATTGGCCTTTGAAGAAACCATGTTTTCTGGATCTTTCTGTAATGGTGGCCATTGGGAGGAATGGTCAAATGAGGAAAAAACAATCAGGGGAAAGATAAATCACTCAGCCACATACATCACAATTGTTTATGCGTCCCTTCAGACTCGATGTCCTTTAACTCTTTGCATGCTGGGTATTTTTGTTTCGTCTGCAACAATTGTCGTCTGCTATTGTTCTAAAAATAAGATTCATTTTCAAAACAAGGTCAGAGCGTCAAACAGTTTGGATCCTGATGAGATGCCGCGTAACGCGGCATCTCATCAGGATCCAAACTGTTTGCAAAGATAATCACAATTCTGCAGTTAGAATGGGCAGTGTTAGACAAGAAAGATGGGGCCTCAGTGGTGGCAGAGAAAAATCTAAAAACGTGATCTGATCTACCGTAATTTAATGGATGTCATGTGCTATGAATCTTAGCCCTTGTCCTGTTGTTATATTTGCTTATTTGTTGTCTGCGAACTAAACAATTGCCAGATGGGATCTTTGGTTTTCTATTTTGACTTTACAGAGCAATATAAAATAAAGTTGGACCCTTATCAGATACGTAGTCATTCAGTGTTTAATCTGGATCAAAACTATTTGTAACTTCTTGTTAAGTCCTGCTTTGTAGAACTAGGGTTTAGAAATGTATTTTTTCTTAGTTGGCAGAACATAATTCAGGCAATCTTTGGTTCGGTCTTTATATATGACAAAAAAAAGCCCAGAGATTTAGAACACAGCATGTAGAATATATTGCTTTTCTTATCAAATTGTTTTTATTATAGTTTCCTGTGGTTTTTCAAATCAATTGCCATTTTGTGCTTTCAACTATTTTCATAGAAATGCTTTTTATGTCCCTACATGACTTAGTTGGGCCATATGTTTTTGCCACAAGTGAGACTGTCTGTCTGTTTATCTGTCTATCCAGACTTTAACCCTTTCCCCCATAGAAGCGCCTTTTAGCACATTAACATGCATTGTGCTTTACTTTTAACCGAGTTTAACTCTTTGAACCCTAGTCAGGCATATATGCATCATTTGCAAACAGTGTACCTATGAGGAGTACACTTGTCCTATGCAAACAGTGGAGACCCTGGTCAGAGGGCTCCTTAAGAAGCTCTCTGATCAGGGTCTATACTGTTTGTCATTTTGACATATACATTTAATTTATTCATTCACTGAAGAAAATAGTTCAAATTTATACAGTTTTTAAAATGTATTATGAGAAATATTTTCTTAATTTTAGCAGATATTAGCCTAAAGGAGGCTGAAAGTAAAGCAGAATGCACCTTAGGGCGCATACAGCTTTACTTTCAACTTGCTTTAAGTGGTCACCTATCTTCAATACCAGAAATCCCCTATGCGGTAAAGGATTAACCATAACTTTGGAACTACATGTACATGTGATAGAGACTTCATATTATTGCATGTGTACTCGACTGAAGAAGCTCTTGAGCTAGGTACAACTTAGATCATGTCTGACAAAGGTCAAAGTTATTTACAAGTCAATTAGACTGAATTGAACCTTTGCCATAGCTCTGAACTACATGTGATAAGAGTCTTCATATTTGGCATTTGTACTCAACTCAAGAAGCTCTTGAGCTCTGTACAAGTTTAGTCATATCAGTTATTTGGAATAGTGTTTCACAAACACGTCTTGTTTATGCTTGATCTCTTTCCTGATAATGAACTAATGGGAACTTTTTATTCATTCATTGTATTTTACTCTTTTAATTTTAGCATCAACAAGAGCATGTTGTTTTAGCTTGTGAACGGTGGTTAGAGCTCAACATAATCCCTGATGTAAGTATATCCAAACTAGATGCGAGCAAATATTTTTAGTATAAGTTACCCTACAAGAAACAAAAACATACATATCTGCATGAATCTAAATACAGTGCTCCCTCTCTACAACCACACCCAATGGTTGAATGTGTTGTTCGGAGGGAGTTATTATAGGGAGGATATTGGCTTACATTTGCAAACAGTATGAATCCAGATCAGACGCCAAATAATGCTGCATCTGATCTGGACTCAAGTTGTTTACCACGCGGCATTATGTTTTTTCTGTCAAAATGTCCATTATGTGACTCTGAGAAAAACAGCAGACATCAATTAGCAGACGATATTGCAGCAGCTATGAAAAGGCTGGACATACATGTAGTCGATTTGTTTGGGGAATGGCGGCAAACACTGTTGTAAGGAGGGAACCATCGTTCAGAGGGCCATTGTTTGGAGGGAGCACCCATTTGTCTTGAAGGCAATGTCCTTGGTCAGTAAGCACAGACTGAAATGAAATCTACCTGATTTTTGAATGGTTAGATATGAAGTAACAATAAATGAATTTCTTGTACAGGTAACATAGATATACCTTACTCAGTGCAAAAGCCATCAACTAATCAGTACACAATCATTAAATTCAGACATAAATGGTATTTTTACAGTTTAACCCATTACCTCGTAACTTGTTTTTAGTTTTGAAGACAGGTGACAACTTAAAGCCTTATAGGTGCATTATGCTTAACTTTTAACCTGCTTTAACCTACTACCAGCAAGCATATAGAATTCATTTCTTATATTCTAAATTCATAACCTAGTGTTGGTCGAAATGTCAATTTGAATTAAACCGTCTATACCTTAATCCAAGGTCGTTATGTTCTACTCATCTTCCCTTCTGGTGTGAAATTCATAACTGTTAAAATCAAGACTATTTTCCTCTGTAGAGAGCTAAACAAGAAGCATGGGTTGGTGTATTTTCCCTTTTCAGCTGTCAAACCAGATTCAGTTAAGACAAGTGCCAATGGACCTGCTACAGAAGATTGTGAAATCTAACCGACTTTTTGTCTTCAATGAGTACAGTGTATATAAGACCCTGTCCTACTGGCTGTTCATGCAACTCAACTCCCATCTACAGCTGATGCCTTCACACAGTTCAGTGCTGTCATACTTCAACAGGTAAGACATTGTATAAACCATTTCTACCTGAAACCACTAATGGACAATTCTAGTTTTCAATTTAGTCTAGTACATCTAGGGTGGACTTTTACAATATAATGTCAAAATGACAAACTGTGTAGACCCTGATCAGAGGGCTCCTTTAGGAGCCCTCTGATCAGGGTCTACACTGTTTGCATGGGACAAGTGTAATCCTCACAGTTACACTGTTTTCAAATGATGCATATATGACTAGGGTTCAAAGAGTTAATCGGAAAGAGTATAAAGATTCTATCTGAAAAAAAGGTTTTTCTACAGATTTCTTTGGAGCTTGTATTTGCATGTTTCAATTTTAAAATATTGTTCATCTAAGGTCATAATAATAATGTGCCTGCACAACTTTAGTTAGAGGCATATTGTTCTTGTCCTCACTGTCCATCCGCAACTTTTACCTTGGCTATAACTTTAAACATACATGTGATCGAGATTTCATATTTGGTATGTGTACTCATCTAAAAAAGTTCTTGAGCTGTGTTATGTCATTTCAGATAAAAGTCAAGGTCATTTAGAGGTCACTTAAATAACAAATTAGCTAAATTTAATATTGGCCATAATATTGAAACGACATCTGATAGAGATTTCACATTTTGTCTGTGTATTCAAAGCTAGAAGCTCTTGTGCTCAATACAAGTTAGATCATGTCAGACAAAAGGTCAAGGTCATTTATGGTCACATAAGGGGGCATAGTGTTTCACAAACAATCTTGTTTATTTGTAAAGTTGTTATTTCATAGTTTTTCAAAGAAGCTCTAAAGTCTAGTCTGGTGTCAGGAGGAAATGAAATGTTCCACACCTCAGACAGCGTTTTCTCTCGTGAACCAGTTGATTTATAATGGCCCAGCTGCTTTTTTAACCCTTGCTGTGCTGAGAAACAAGTACATACATCATTTACAAACAGTGTAGACCCAGATCAGAAGGTTCCTAAAGTAGCCTTCTGATCAGAGTCTGCACTGTTTGCCAAACTTTAGATTTTTTGGGACAAATCCCGAATTCAATATAATCTGGTCACTATTTAGAAAGTGCAGGAATTAAATTGGAAATTGAGCAATGCAAAATGTTAACTTTTATCGTGCTAAATTGTGGAGTGCTTCAAATACATGGGCCATGTAAAAAAAAAAATGACTTTAATGGTTTTTGTTCTGAACAAAAGTTGAAAATGAGTGACAAACAGTTTGGATCCAGATCTTATGAGCCATTATGCTGCCTTTGATCTGAATTCAAACTGTTTGCAGATGTTAGCCAAGTCCCGCCTAGCATGGTGAGGGTTAAGGGCTTTCCAGATGATTTACAATGATCTTCCCTCAGTCCAAGTGCTGTCGCCTTACCAATAATACTTAACAATGCTAAGTTTTCAAAGGGACTTGTCTTTCCTGATACTTACTAGTTTACAATGACTTGAGGGGTTTGTCCCCAAATTGCTATATTAAACTATGACAAATTATACAGGCCCTGATCAGAAGGCTTCTCCAGAAGTCCTCTGCTCTGGATCTATATTGGTTATAAATAATGGTTATATCCACCAACATTAAAAGGGTCAAAGATTCTTACATGCAAACTCTTCTCAGAGCTTTAGAAAGGGGACTATTTCAAACACTAAAATCTTTATTTCTGCAATAAACCCTATAGTGTCACTACTCATTAGAATCGTCTCTTCGAGATGATTCTAATGAGTAGTCACACTATAGGATTTGATGGTGAAATGAGTGAGAAAATATTGGATTTGTTTAGTATATTCCCTCTTATGTGGAGCCTTTGGTTAAAGATGTTTACATGCTAACTCTTCTCCTGCCATGGGCATTCTCTGCTTCTAAATTGCAGGCTGAAAATATTTAAATTTTAGGTTAATTTTCTTTTTCTATTTTGAAAAACCTAGATTCTAGTAAAAATATTCAGATCTGTCATGCCATGCTACTTGGTGTCAGATCTTGGTCCAAATACTTGGTCCTACATTGTGATTCCTATGATAAGGGTAAAGAGGATATATTTGCGTCAAATTCTGAAGTTTTCTAATTTCAGCCTGCCTAAAACTACCTCCTTTATAGAGAGGGATGACGGACAGATTTATGGCCCCTTGTTCTCAGCTGTCAGACTCCACGGGATCACAGACAGTAAGTGATGTTTAAATTCTAATGAGCCTGTTTTCAGTCTGGTAATTAAACCTTAGCACAAGTTGTTTGAGTTTTGTGATAACTTCTGCAAACAGTTTGGATCCAAATGAGACGCCGAGTTACTCGACGTCTCATCTGGATCCGAACTGTTTGACATTGAGGATATTTACTTAAAAACGGACAGATAAATCTTGTCTAAGACTTGTCTATAGACTTCAATGTTTTTGCAGGCAATAGCTGCCTAGCATGTTTAAGTTTTATCCATGTTTGTCTGGATACTGTCAGCGAACATTTCCATAGTGCAGGTTGGAAGATTTGACTGTCAGATATATAAGTGAGAAAGAGACAATATATTAAACCCTTAGCCAATCTTCGTTTGTATTTGCAAACAGTTTAGATTCAGATACAGTGTAACTTGGTGTGAAAGAGACAATATATCAACACATAACGCTTTACTCCATAAATACTAAGATTTGTATCAGGTCCAGCTGTGTCAATCAAGAAGCTTTGAAAAATTATAATTTGGTTAAACGCCTATTTTTACAAACCATTCATTCAATGGCGTTGTACATCAAGATAGAATAAAAGCAGTTAAAAAATAATCAAAATAATTATAAAATAAAAAGTAAAAATTAAATATAATGATGATCATAATAAGAGAAGATATAATATGTCGTAGGAAGGAATGACCGAGGGATGATGAGATGAGTCAGAGAAAAGTTGGAGAAAAGTTAAATAATTCCGTTCTCTCCTTAACCTCTTTACCTCATAGCCTGTTTCTAGTTTTGAAGACAGTTAATGACTTAAAGAAGGTTGAAAGTAAAGCAGAATGCACCTAAAGGTACATTCTGCTTAACTTTCAGTGTGCTTTAATATACCATCTGCTAGGACATGGACACTTTTTCTTATGCAGCATATTCATGACTGTATAGAGTGGAAATATTTTCTTCAATGAAAGAATAAATTAGAGGCATAGAAATGCATGTTTATGGAGTAATGGCTTAACTCTTTCCTCCCTGAAACTTTAAATGGACAATTCCACTTTCCATTTAAGTCAAGTCCATTTCTGACTTTTAAGGGTTGTTTTTGTTAATATTTGGCATTATGACAAACAGTGAAGACCCAGATCAGAGGGCTCCTTTTGGAGCCCTCTGATCTGGATCTTCACTGTTTGCACAAGACAAGTGTACTTTTCACATGTACATTGTTTGAAAAGAACGCCTATTTGCGGGACTAGGGTTCAAAGGGTTAATCCTTAACTGCTAAGTCAGTCTTCGCTTGCAAATAATTATGATTCAAATCGGACACAGGGCAGCTTAGATTTTGGTTAGGTCCTTCAGTGTTAATTGGTTGGAGAAAAGCGATTTCATTCCATTTTTTCAATTTAAAAGACTGACAACAAGGATATGGCCTAACAATGTTTTTTGTGATGGATGCCTTATCATGTTGTTTATCTTTTTTCTTGTTTGTTTTCCCTATTAATTGTCAATTTGCAATTTACATGTATAGCTTTCCATTGCTCTAAGTCTTCAGCCAATGGTATGTTGTGACTAAGAGGCAAATTTTATGAGTAGTCACAACATAGCATTTGCTGGTGACATAAGAAATGTTATTTTTTAAATATTCTCCGTATCTACTCCTTATTTTGAGCTTTGTTAATAAATCAGTGGTAAAAAAGAACTGAAGAGTTGAAGTGTTGAAAGCCAATAGTTATAACACAGTTATCACTTTAAAACCTGTGATGTATTTGTCTCCAATATTCCCTGATACTCAGAGGCTATTAACCCTTATCATTCTGAATTGATGTTTGCTTAAAATATATCATCTGCGAAATAATTATTAATTAAATTTGTTCTTTTTTCAAACTTGAGAAAATAATAATATAAGTAGCAAACAGCTTGGATCCATATCAGATGCCGCTTTACGCGGCATCTGATCTGGATCCAAGCTGTTTGCAAACATAAGTCAAGTCATGCTTACCACCTAAGCGTTAAGCAATGTAATACCAATCAATGCATACAGTTATCTTGTCCATAGAAACTGCTGACCAGTTCTTTATTCAAATTTGATTTTTATATCTTTTTCAACTGAAAATGCATTAAAATTTGTGTCAAATTCTGATATGATCTTGATCCCCACAGTTTGCAAATATCAGTCATGGTGTTGGTTTGAGAGGGATAAGTGTGAGGTCTAAATGATGATAGCATTGCATGACTCGTGTGGTGGTGCTTTTAAAGAAACGACAGGACTATGATTAATAATGTTAATGTAAGAAACCATGTCAGAGGCTGACTTAAGACTTGATTGATAACATAATTGTGTGGTGGCCAAGGAATATATAGTGGAGAAGATGTTGTTCTTTCCCAATATATGTGTTTATGCAAAAACTTATTTTAATTGCAAACAGTTCGGAGCCGGCGTCTGATCAGGCTTCAAACTATTTGCCACTTAGATTAAAACTAAGCGTGAGCAACATCAACAAGTAAATTTGTGCATGTTATTGTTTTGAGTTTTCCTTTCGTTTGCGTTTAAACTGGAAAGAATAACATCTATTCTACTTTACGCTTGGAGTAATAACCTGTCATACCTGATTACACTATGTACATGTCACCCGTCTTGAGTGCCAAACTGATAAAAGGGCTGACTTAATTGCGACCGAAATCTCTATAATGCAGGGCCCCATATAAGGGGGAGTAAATTGAACAAATCTGACATGTTCTCACTCATTTGAACACCAAATCCTATGCTGTTACTACTTATTAGAGTTGTCTCTTTGAGACGATTCTATTGAGTAGTGACACCATAGGGTTTAAAGCATAAATAAAGATTTTAGTTTTTAGCTCACCTGGCACGTAGTGCCAAGGGCCAAGGTGAGCTTTTAGGATCGCTGGATGTCCGTCGTCCGTCGTCCGTCCACAATTGTTCGTTAACACTCTACCAGGTTCAAATCTCATTGGATCTTGATGAAACTTGGTCACAATGTTTGCCTCAATGAAATCTAGGTCAAGTTCGAATGTGGGTTATGTCCGGTCAAAAACTAGGTCACTAGGTCAAATTATCGAAAAACCTTGTTAACACTCTAGAGGCTACAAATTTCATTGGATCTTCATGAAACTTCATCAATATGATTTCCCCAATGAAATCTAGGCTAAGTTCGAATGTGGGTCATGTCCGGTCAAAAACTAGGTCACAAGGTCAAATCTTCGAAAAACCTTGTTAACACTCTAGAGACTACAAATTTCATTGGATCTTCATGAAACTTCATCAAAATGTTTGCCTCAATGAAATCTAGGTCAAGTTCGAATGTGGGTCATGTCTGGTCAAAAACTAGGTCACTAGGTCAAATTATCGAAAAACCTTGTTAACACTCTAGAGGCTACAAATTTCATTGGATCTTCATGAAACTTCATCAATATGATTGCCTCAATGAAATCTAGGCCAAGTTCGAATGTGGGTCATGTCCGGCCAAAAACTAGGTCACTAGGTCAAATCTTCGAAAAACCTTGTTAACACTCTAGAGACTACAAATTTCATTGGATCTTCATGAAACTTCATCAAAATGTTTGCCTCAATCAAATCTAGGTCAAGTTCGAATGTGGGTCATGCCTGGTCAAAAACTAGGTCACAAGGTCAAATTATCGAAAAACCTTGTTAACACTCTAGAGGCTACAAATTTCATTTGATCTTCATGAAACTTCATCAATATGATTTCCTCAATGAAATCTAGGCCATGTTCCAATGTGGGTCATGTCCGGTCAAAAACTAGGTCACTAGGTCAAATCATCGAAAAACCTCGTTAACACTCTATAGAGACTACAAAATTCATTGAATCTTCATGAAACTTGAACAAAATGTTTGTCTCATTGAAATCGAGGTCAACTTAGAATGAGGGTCATGCCCTGTCAAAAACTAGGTCACACTGTGTACATGGTTACATGGTTACCAGGTGAGCGATTTAGGGCCATAGTGGCCCTTGTTGAAATACTCCCCTTTTAAGGAGCCCTGTCATAATAGTTATCAAAAGTTTGAAACACTATCATGATAGATTATCGATAGTTGGTTTCACTGCTGCAATACTATCACACATTATACTATTATGAATATGAACCATAAGGAAAGTTTTCTATATCCTAGCAGATGGTATATTTAAGCTGCTCTAAGTATTTATATGTCTTGAAAACGAAGGAATGGGGTAAAGGATTAAAAGACTTGTTGTTTATCATTTTTCAGCTAGTAACATCCAAGACATGCAACTGATGAATATTTTACCGAGAGACAAACTGATAGATCTTCTGTCTCAACACTACACAGCAGTAAGTCTACTTACTTTTTATGGCTGGTTTTTCAGTCTTTGTCTCAAAAAGATGAATCGCTCATTCAGTCTTTGTCTAAAAATGATGTAGGACTGAAAATGGTGTTTGGGTATTACTTTCTGTCAATGAATATGGAGGCCATATTGGCATCAAACTTTTTAATAGAGCTGCAATGTTTTTTAGCTCACCTGGCACGTAGTGCCAAGGTGAGCTATTTTGATCGTCCTCTGTCCGCCGTCGTTCGTCCGTCCGTCCGTCCGTCGTTCGTCCGTTCATTCGTCGTCAACAATTTCTTTAAACAACATCTCCTCTGAAACTACTGGATTGATTGTTACAAAACTTAATCTGAATGATCCTTATATGGTCCTCTTTCAAAAGTGTTCAAACATTTCCTGTCCGTTGCATATCTAGGTCACAGGAGCTAAAAATAGATTTTTTTCAATGAAAACTTAAAAAATCTTCTTGTCTGAAACCACAGTACCCTGAGCTTACATATTTGGCACAAAGCATCATCTTCAGGTACTCTATCAAGATTGTTCAAATTATGTCCCTGGGGTAAAAAATGACCCCGCCCCGGGGGTCGTATTTTTATATAGAGTTATATAGTGAAATCTTCAAACATCTTTATCTCTGAAACTAATGTTGCCAGAGCTTTGATATTTGGCATGATGACACTTCTAGAAGCCCTAAACTAATATTGTAAATATAGTTTCCGGTCTGTTGCATATCTAGGTCACAGGAGCTAAAAATAGATTTTTTCAATGAAATCTTAAAAAATCATCATGTCTGAAACCACAGTACCCTGAGCTTACATATTTGGCACAAAGCATCATCTTCAGGTACTCTATCAAGATTGTTCAAATTATGTCCCTGGGGTAAAAAATGACCCCGCCCCGGGCGTCACAAATTTACATAGAGTTATATAGTGAAACCTTCAAACCTCTTCTTCTCTGAAACTAATATGGCTAGCGCTTTAATATTTGTCATAGTAATCTTTCTAGAGGTTCTTTACCAACATTGCTGTAAATGGTTCCGGTCCATTGCACATCTAGGTCGTAAGAGCTATAAATAGATTTTTTTTGAAAAAATCTTCTTGTCTGAAACCACAAAACCCTAAGCTTAGATATTTTGCACAAAGCATCATCTACAGGACCTCTATCAAGATTTTTCATACTATGTCCCTTAGGTTAAAAATGGGGTCAGAATTTTACATTTGAGTTATACAATGTATAGTGAAAACTTCAAAATTCTTATTCTCTGAAACTAATATGGCCAGAGGTTTGATGTTTGGTTTGGTGACTCTTCTAGAGGACCTTACTTTACCAATATTGCTGTAAATGGTTTCTTTCTGTTGCATATCTAGGTCACAGGAGCAAAAAATAGATTTTTTTCAATAAAAATTTAAAAATTCTTCTTGTCTTAACCACAATTATACCTTTAGCTCAGATATTTGGCACAAGCCATCATCTACAGGTCCTTTATCAAGATTGCTAAAGTTATATCCCTGGGGTAAAAAATTGAGTCAATAACACTATCCATTTAGCAATTGCAACACATCGGCTTTAAATTGATTATCAGCTGAAGTATATTTTGTGAAGTTTTCGGTGATCTATAAATAAAGTATACGGTAACTCCCTATGGTTCCAATGAAAGTTGACAGAAGTGATGACTGTCAGGTCAAATCTTATGGATAATATTCATCGTTAAGAAATGTGTCTCTGTTTCTTTCTGGTTTTTAGCTCACCTGGCACGTAGTGCCAAGGTGAGCTATTTTGATAGTTCTGTGTCCGTCGTTGTTCGTCCGTCCGTTCGTTCCTTAAGGCGCATTCTGCTTTACTTTCAACCTGCTTTAAGTAATCATGCTTGAAAAATAGAAAAATTGAAAGTCTTAGGATTTTTCAAAACCAAATTATGGCAGCCCTGTTAAAGACGTGCAAAAAGTGTATCTGTTTGGCACAATCAGACCATCAGCTACTTGTATATCTTAATGACAATATGTCTCACATGATCAAATGACACTTTTTTGTCACCCTGATGAAGGAGCGTAAACCTGACCTAGTTATTGTTTTTCATTTAATGTCCATAGCATTAATAGTAATGGTGCCAGCAAACTCCCAACACTATTTGTTTTCATTCCAATGGATATTTCTAGATATATTTGTAACCAGTGCTCCAGATAAGGAGAGTATATCAAACAATAAAATCTTTATTTCTGCATTAAACCTTATGGTGTCACTACTCATTAGAATCATCACTTCTGGACGATTCTAATGAGTATGACAACATAGGATTTGGTGCTGGCATAAGTGAGAAAATGTTGGATTTGTTCAGTTTGCTCTTTCATCATGAGCCTGGTGATCTGTATCTTAGTTTCTTTGGTGTGGCGAGACATCTAATTCTGCGGGAATTCTTCTTATGATGTATTTTAAAATTAGGGACTTCTTTGACCAAATGAGGGGAATTGAAATGTCTTTGTTAAATCTACTAGTGATTGTATTTAAGTTTTCAATCAATAAATAAACAGTCAAACCACAGGACTATATTAACCCTTAGCCTGCCAGTCACGACTATAGCTCCATATGCAATCAGCTTGGATCTGGATGAGACGCCGAGTAACTCGGCGTCTCATCCGGATCCAAGCTGTTTGACACTCGAACAACATTTTCAGCAATTTTGTGCAACTTTGAAGCACTTTGAAACTTGAAGCAGACGAGAAATATAGCAGACAACAATTAATTTGGCGGGCTAAGGGTTAAAAGAGTTGCATTGTAGAATATTTGATACTTTCCCATTTAACCCAGTACCCCATAGCCTGTTTCTAGTTTTGAAGATATGTGACCACTTAAAGCAGGTTGAAAGTAAAGCAGAATGCGCCTTAACCCTTTGAACCCTAGTCCCGCATATAGGCGTCCTTTTCAAACAGTGTACATGTGAAAAGTACACTTGTCCTATGAAAACAGTGAAGACCCAGATCAGAGGGCTCCAAAAGGAGCCCTCTGATCAGGGTCTTCACTGTTTGTCATAATGCCAAACATTGACAAAAACAACCCTCAAATGTCAGAAATGGACTAGACTAAAATGGAAACTGGAATTGTCCATTTAAAGTTTTAGGGAGGAAAGAGTTAAGGCGCATTCTGCTTTACTTTCAACCTGTTTTAAGCTATTATCTACAATGTACTAGGATAAAGAAAATATTTCCTTTGATATATAATCATCACTGTATAAAGGGTAACTCTTTTCTTCAATGGAGGAACAAATGAAAGGCGTATTTATGGGGTAATGGGTTAGAGAAACACAAACACAAGGCAGTGAAATGTCAAAAATGACAACTGTCTTGATTAACATTCCGACAATTTTGTTTTTTATCTGAAACTGTTTAGAGCCTGATGAGATGCACTGTTTCCCAATATCTGATCTGGCTCCAAACGCACAGTTGGCATGGGAAATTATTGATTTAGAACAAACACTAATGTCTTCTCCACTTTATCAGGGCTCCAGATAGAGGGGAGTATTTAAAAAACTAAAATCTTCATTTCTGCATTAAAGTTTAAACCCTATGATGTTACTACTCATTAGAATCGTCTCCTCAAGACAATTCTAATGAGCAATTATAACAGGTGACCAAGGGTGGATTTGTTTAATTAAATAACTTTTATCTTGAGCCTTTCTTGATATACATGTACTTATAAAGAAATGAAAGTTAAAAGTCATAAATTTTGTAATTTCCAACATAAAAGTACAGTGGAGGTGTTTTATGTGTTTCTAATTTCAGCTTCAAGGGGGCGGTGACATGTCTATTATGAAGAATTTCAACACAGGTGCAGTGAGACAAGGCTTCATCATTGAGGATGTGAGTCCAATTCAAATAGCAAAGTTATTTTCGTAGATTTCTGACACCTTCATTTAATTTTTTAAAATTTTGAAACCTTTATCTGTGACAATGTCAAACTTATATCAAACTGTACATAATTAAAAAGATGATGCATGGGAATTCTTTAAGGCAGGTGGCAGCTTGATGCAGAACAAAGGTAATGGAGAAAGCTCCTTTAGGAGCTTTCTGCATTACCTTTTGTTTAGCATTAAGCAGTCCCTGCTTTTGTTTTGCACAAAGCTGTCCCTGTATTTAGAAAATATTATGTTTCTTTGTTAAATTCAACTAAATGCAGTTTTTATTATTGGACAGCTCAGACAAAGTGTCAAATAAGTTAAAATTTATCAGTATGACTCTATTATTAACGGTAAACCTGATAGGGTGATCTTGGCGTGCAATTTCAAATAGTTTTGGTCCAGCTCAGACACTAAATTTCTTAGTGTCTTGTCTGACCAGAATCTAAGTTATTTCACACTTTTGTTGATATTATCTCTGTCAATCATGTGTTTGATATGATTATTTTCACTGGGGGCCAACGAAGTATCACGACTACCCATTTCGCACAGAAGCCCTCCTATATAAATTCAATGACAACTTCAGTTGGTATCATATACATATACAATGCACTTCGTTTGATAACGTACACATATTCCGTTGGCCCCTAGTGATTTTGAGGATGACAATTTTAGGTTAGTCAGTAGCTGTATGGAATAACCGGTAGGGTTCAATTACATGTAGCTATCACTGATATTTGTTTTTCATTCTATCATAAATAATTGGTAGGTAATGATGATTTATTTTGATTCTGAAAATATTGAAATGAAACCGTAGTTCATAAGCCACATTGTAGTGTCAAACAGTTTGGATCTAGATGAGATGCCGCATTGAGCAGTGTCTCATCTCGATCAGAACTGATTGCATGTAGATTATAACGAGTCTGGGGCTAGCGTGCAAAGAGTTAAGAAACCAGCTATATAAACCCTTTACTCCATATCTTGTTTCTATCATTAGATATAGGTGACCACTTAAAGCAGTTTGAAAGTAAAGCAGAATGCACCTTAGGTGCATCCTGCTTAACTTTCAACCTGCTTTAAGCTTCCATCTGCTTAAATATAGAAAATATTTCTTATTATACATTTTCATGACTTTATCAATTTGAACTATTTTCTTCAGTGGAAGAATAAATTAAAAGCGCTAAAAGGTGCTTCTACAAAGAACAGGGTTAAAGATTGTGAGTGGGTGAACCATTGAATGGCCGCTGTATACATGTAAGATTAACTGTAGTTTGTAAATGTACTCCTTACTTTGTGAAGATTCCACAAGAGCTAAAATATCAAAGGTTGAAAACAACTTATCTACTGCCGTAGGGAAATGTTTTTGTGACTAAGATTTCTCTTTCTTATGAGACTGGTATTGAGTGAAAACCCATAAATTTAGAGAATACATCAGAAGCAGATGGTTGAGAGAACTATGTTATTAACAAAAAATAGATGGAATGATATGTGCTTTAAATCAAGTTATATAAGAACTGACATACAGTCTATATTGTATCAAGCGTCTTACAGTCTTTACTGTTGTGACCACTCAAAATAGGCTAAAATTGTCTGAAAGAGCTTTCTGCTTTAATTTCATCTTGTTATAAAGCAGTCAATTACCTGAAACACTGTTGAATAGCAGAATGTGCCGTAAGGCACATTCTGCTTTACTTTCAACCTTCTTTAAGTGGTCTGTGACTTATATTCAGTACTAGAAAGAGGCTATGGAGTAAAGGGTTAACACTTATTTTACTGTATTTGTGAAAAAAAGAATTGTTATAGATATTACAGGTCAGATTAAGCTCCTGTCTCTACGCTGGGTGGATGTGCTTTCTGTTCTTGCTGTATGAATAATATTTCTAGTATCCTCAAAAGGACAGCATATTACCTACTTTTGAGAAAAATGTAATGTGTCAATTTATTCTCCTCTGAGGGACAGTAGGTATATACCTCTACTGCCTGTCACTCTGCTCTTTTGGCAAAATTTTGTCCTGGCGTATCATTATTGAAATATGCAATTTGAATGCATCATGCTTATATTAAGCTTCTTATGCTAGAAATTAATACATTGAGTCATAGCTTCTTAAATTGTGTACTCCTCCTGTACAGTGTACATTTTAAAAGGTATTTCCTTTGAAAACAGTGTAGACCCATATTAGCGGATCAAGGTGGCACTATTTGTGATTTTGCAAAAAATTGTTAAAACAACCCTAAATAGTCAAAAATGGACTCTAAAGACTTTAATGGCAACTGGAGTTGTCCACTTTCAGGGGTGAATATGTTAAATATTTGTCCCCGTGATCCCATATATGGGACATAGGCAAACAGAGTAGACTGATCAGACGCCGCATTATGCTGCGTCTATCAGAGTCTACACTGTTTGGTGACCGGAATTTCAATATTTTCATTGGTTTTTGTTGTCAAATTAGAACACATTAGGAAATGGATGACTGCTATCTACGGGCTGTGTTCTTGCTGTAGATATTGTGGGTCTAAATGGGAGTTCTGGAGTTGTCACTGATTCTCAATAAGTAGGAACACTGCATGTTCCTGCTATTGTAAGAATTGTTTTACCTTCCAGATTTTAATTTGAAGTATTTTATGGTAGCTTCACATTACTTCAGATACTTGAATAGAGTTTTGTCAGTTTATAGCACAGTGTAAGAAAAATATTCGATTTTTAACCCGAGAAAATCAAATTTCCGTTACTGTCTCCGTCTTCAAATCTAGTTTTGTAAAGCATTTTCTGATAATAAAATCACATGGTAACAATCTAAAATAAGGCTAAATTTTTGCATTTATATGTGTAGTCACTTTGTTTCAAGCCTAATGCACCATGAAACCAGAGAGTGTAACAATACCATTGAAGAAGTAGTTGTCCCCAGACTTTTGAGTTTCTAAAAAATCTCCGTTATCGCATATTTGTGTATCTTCAAATAATAGAAATAGCTTTGCTACAGCTGCCAATTTATATTTATTTGGAAGTATATGAACTTGCTATACCATCTAGGTGATATATTCACTGACTGCTTTTCAATGTTGTCGATCTATAACTGCCGAAGGTAAAGTGTGGTCATTTTGTTATACAAACCTAAATATCCGTTACCGTTATTTACACACATACTGTTTAGATATTGGGTATTCTAGATTTTAAACACAATGTAAAGAACACTAATGATTAAAGCAAGCAGCCTTTACCAATTATCAACTCCTTTTCAAATTGCTAAAGTTGATATTTATGACAAAAATTAAATTTCCGTGATCAAAATTTCCGTGATCAAAATTCTAAATTCAGAAATACAGGGATATAAACTTGTATTTGATTGCATGACAATATTTTATGATGTCATTGCATGATGTAATGATACTGTGAATAGACTGCCATGATAATAAGAGTTTAATTGACCAGCATGATTAACAGAGAAGACACGAAGATAAGTGATCATTTATATAAAAACTCATTTGTGTAAAGACATTCATGAAAATGTCATTGGAATCACTCTTTCTTTTCTAAATACCCCAATTACTTAGATAAAACTAATGGTGATAACACATTGCAAACAGTGATCTTGTTGACATCAATATATTGGAGGTAAAATTTCCGTTACTGGGCGGTAACGGAAATTTTTATTTCATCATCACTGACAAATTGGACGCATTCCTTTGCATTTCTCATTAATGAAGCAGAATATAACTTTTATTCTACTTTATGCTAAATTGCAGACACATTGGCGCAAAAATAAACTGGGTTCATAAATAAGAGCGTTCAACATTGCCATTGCCTTTCTTGGCAGTAACATAGGCCATTTATGTTTTGTTGAAAGATGGTTACATTGCAACATAACATTACTAGAGTTTCTTTTGACATTATTTAAATTAACAAATACAAAAAGAGTGTAAGGTGACATAGTTGTGTATCGAAAAATAGACCAGTTTGACACACAGGCCATGTTCCATGTTAGTAACGGAAATTTGATTTTTGGTAACGGAAATTTATTCTTTCCAGAGACAAAATTGTGCCAAAAACAAGGGCAAAACCCCAAAAAGCATATCTGTTTAAACATATTAGTTTGTTTCTAAAATAAAAATGTATGTCATCATTGATTTATAACAGTTTAAGTGTTTGATTGAAATGTCCGTTACCGAACCTGCTATTTTTTCTTCTTTGCTTTACTTATGTCCCATTGTAAATATCGACTCAAAAATTCAAAAAACATGCACAAGATAGTTAGAGTTTTAGATTAAAGTGACAAAATATGATTAAAGTAAACAATCATTAGATTTAGAATTTCTGAAATACTAAAATATGTTGAATTGTCTACAAAAATACCCCCCAAAAATAAAACACACTTAGTTCCATGTGATATTCCAGTAGATTGGTGGATATTTCATGCTATTATATCTAATTTTGGATACAGATAAACATGTTGAACAAAAAAAAAGTATTATTTTTTGCATTTGGTCTACAGCACATATGCCGTTTTAGCAATATTTTGTATACATGCACATAACGGATATATGATTTTCTTTCCATAATCCCTGGCTAGTGTCGATAGATAATCATTCGTTAAATCAAAACCATAAAAGATTTGTATTCAAAATTTTAGATACAAATTCCTGAGATAACTCTTTAAGGTAAAATCAATAGGACATATGTATACGCTGAAGTTGAATTTTTAACATCTATATAGCTGCTGTGTTCCTTCTTATTGAGAAACAGTGTGTACCGTTTGCCCGTGCCTGTTTAGCTCAAACACTAGTGGACAGTATGGATTTTCCAAGCTAAGCCAAACTAGTGGATGAAAGTAAAACAGAGCTTGAATTTTGATACTGGTAGTTAGCGGGAGTATGACTGGCGGGGTCTGTGGTATAATTCTTGGACAGCTTTCACCATTTTTAAACATGTCATTGATCTTCTATAGAGTTTTTAGTTATGTTCGCATGCTGTTGTCCTAGTTATGTTACATTAGGCGGCCTGCATTGGGCGCTCTGCTATTATTTCCATTGGTCGGCAATCTTTAGCCGGTCGGTTCATTGCTGATTGATGGGGGTAATGTGATCGCCGTTTTGGGGGCTGTCTTTTGTATGTTTATTCATGTTTTATTTCTGATCTAATTGTAGTTTTTTTGTCTTTTCTCGATTTGTAGGTATATTTGTGTTATTTCATGTAAAGCGCTTTTGAACGCACAACCCCTGTGTGAAAAGAGCGCTATATAAATCTGGTATAATAATAATAAAACAAAATGAAAATGAAAATTTTGACAAGGTGTCCCTGAAATATAAAATGGACTAATCCAATATAAAGCATGGAAGAATCCACTGGGTGCAAATGGGTTAATATTTTGTTGTTGTTGTTGAACAGGACCCATTGTACCACTCAGAGGTTATGTCTCTTCATGGGTTCCACTTTGAACTGAAAGCTGTAGGCTCTAGGGGAGGAGTGTATAACGTTTTCATGCAGGTAAGTTCTCACTTGTAGTTCTTACTACTTGGTACTTAAACCCTTTCAACCCTACAACCCTCTGTAGAGATTACTAATTACATAATGCAAACAGTGTAGATCCAGATCAGAGGGCTCCTATAGGAGCCCTCTGATCAGGGTCTGCACTGTTTCATATTTTCATTGGTTTTTGTTGTCATACCAAAAAATGCAACAGCAGACTGGTTCAAAGTACCTTAACTAGAAGAGTCCAAAAGGACTATAAATACCCACAAGAGAAAATTAGGGTTGAAAGGGTTAACAGAGTTCAATACATTATAGTAAAAACCTTTCTTTTACAACAACTATAAAAAAGATACATGATTGTATGAAAGACATGTGACATTTTAAAGGTAGATAGATATACTTCGTTCCTCGTTACCTTCAAAAGGAACATCAACATACAAACATTAAACACAAAGAAACTAATGTATCAATACTAAATAGCATAGAAAAAAAAACCTCTATTCATCAAATGATAACATAACCAATCAGAGGCCGAATCCTCATAGCGCAAAAACAGCTTGAAACCATTCACATTGCCCGGTGAAAGTAGAGAAAGCTCCTAGAGGGGCTTTCTGTTTAACTTTCACCTTGCTTTAAGCAGCCACCTGCCTGAAACGCAGAATAATTCATTTCAAGTAGTGGCTGTTATAGAAAGAGTTTACTGTATTTGTTATACTTTATATAAATCATCTTTTCCCTTGCTAGTTTTAGAAGAAGAAAAAATCCACACACAAAAACTCACATCTTTTTTAAAGTGACACATTTTTTTTAAAGAAGACAACTTGTCTGGCATGGAAAAAGCTTAAGTGAATTTCACTTATTGAAATTCAAAACCAGTATTGAAAAGTGCTTTGGCCTGGGTTACTGGGTATACTTTTTCATTTATTTATTGAAAAAGTATGTACTATTAGCTTTTTTCACTCAGTAATTTCTTTTAACGCCTGGTTAAAACTTTGCTACAAATGAAAAAAACAGATTGATTGGATCAAGTTATATACAGTTAGAGCTTGATAACCCAGACCCACTAAAGTTAAACTTACCCGCAGAGCACCAGATAAGGGTAGTTTTTCAAAAACTAAAATCTTTATTTCTGAATTAAACCCTATGGTGTCACTACTCATTAGAATCGTCTCTTCGAGACGATTCTAATGAGTAGTAACACCATAGGATTTGGTGCTAAAAAGAGTGTGAAAATGTTGGATTTGTTGAAATAACTACCTCTTATCTGGAGCCCTGTTACCCGTATTTCTACATTGGAATTTCAATAACCTATCTCTTAGCATGCTAGCTGTGAAACCGCAAACAGTTTGGATCCTGATGAGACACCATGTAATGCTATAGCTTACATAAGGATCCTAACTGTTCATATCAATAATACTTCAGTCACAGCTTCAAATATGTGGCCTAATACACAGGTACTTGACACATACTTTATTATCTATGAACCCCCTCCCCCCTTAAAAAAAAAAAAGAAAATTTTTTTTTTTTTTTTACTATACTTCTATTATAGATACAAGGTAAACAGCGCAATTCGACACCTAGTCTTTACTATCCACTTAAACTGATGCTAAAATAGACTCGATCGCCGATATTCTCTTGTGGTATCCTCGGGAAATGATTAATTTATCAATATCTACTTTTTATTTCATCAAATTCCGTCAAATAACGCCACAGTACGTGAATTTTTTTTTTTTAATGGGGGAGGGGGTTCATAGATAATAAAGTATGTGTCAAGTACCTGTGGCCTAATATGGCCTAAAATTGAAGAGAATGAATATCAGCTGACAATATGGTACACATTCATGACTTTAAATTAGAACTACTTTCATCAGTAGAGGAATAAATTCAGTGTGTAAAGAGTTGAGCAACGGGTTAAACTTTGTCTGTAAAAGGGAGAAGGAGCGTATAAATTAGACATTGCAACAAATCTGAGGTGTACAGACTGCACAAAAAGCATCTTGTAGCAACCTAAACAGCCAGAATGCTACATCTAAACCTTTAGAATTTTTTCAAAGGAATTAATTAGCACTTGTGATGTACAGATTGAAAGAAATTTGCAACATTGACTTCGAGAAGCCAATCATAAAAATTTGCATTGAAGTTGAACAGTAAAACCTCTCTATCTTTACCACAAACATGTGTTAATTTAAATTATTAGGTGTTAAAGATTGGTGATTGCCTGAAGCAAGGTGACAGTAAAACAGAAAGCTCCTTAAGGAGCTTTCTGTTTTACTGTCATCATGCTTTAAGCTGTCACCTGTCTTTTAAACGATCAATTATTCGTTTTAGTGGTTGTAATAGAGAGATTTTACTGTAGCTTAAACTGTTCTTTTGCTGTGAGCAAATTTGTGACAAGTTTTACCAAAAGCTTTGACCCAGATTCTATGCATTCAGTATATCATCCTTCTAGATCAAAACAGTTTGACACTTTGGAGGGATTATTTAAAAAGAAATAGCAGCAACCTTAATCTTTACAGATGACACATTTTCAGGGCTCCAGATAAGGGGAGTATTTCAAAAACTAGAATCTTTATTTCTGCTTTAAACGTTATGGTGTTACTACTCATTAGAATCGTCTCTTTGAGATGATTCTAATGAGTAGTGACACCATAGGATTTGGTGCTGAAATGAGTGAGAAACTGTTGGATTTTTTAAGTTTACTCCCTCTTATCTGGAGCCCTGCATTTTGAAGATGAAAATGGTCTAGTACACCAAAGATAAATCTGCTTTGAGAATTATATATATATTTTTTAGCTCACCTGGCACGAAGTGCCAAAGTGAGCTATTAGGATCGCTGGATGTCCGTCGTCTGTAGTCCGTCGTCTGTAGTCCGTCGTCCGTCCACAATTGTTGGTTAACACTCTAGTGGCTACAAAATTCATTGGATCTTCATGAAGCTTGATGACAATGTTTGTCTTGATGAAATCTAGGTCAAGTTCGAATTTAGGTTATGTCCGGTCAAAAACTAGGTCACTAGGTCAAATCATAGAAAAACCTTGTTAACACTCTAGAGACTACAAATTTCATTAGATCTTCATGAAACTTGGTCAAAATATTTGTCATGATGAAATCTAGGTCAAGTTTGAATGTTGGTCAAGCCATGTCAAAAACTAGGTCACTAGGTCAATTCATAGAAAAACCTTGTTAACACTCTAGATGCTACAAATGTCATTAGATTTTCATTAAACTTGGTCAAAATGTTAGCCTCATTGGTATCTAGGTCAAGTTCGAATGTAGGTCATGTCCGGTTGCCTCATTGGTATCTAGGTCAAGTTCGAATGTAGGTCATGTCCGGTTAAAAGCTAGGTCACTAGGTGAAATCATAGAAATACCTTGTTAAGACTCTAGAGACTACAAATTTCATTAGATCTTCATGAAACTTAATCAAAATATTTATCATGATGAAATCTAGGTCAAGTCCGAATTTGGGTCAAGTCCGGTCAAAAACTAGGTCACTAGGTCAAATCATAGAAAAATCATGTTAACACTCTTGAGGCTACAAATCTCATAGATCATCATGAAACTTTATCAAAATGTTTGCTTCATTGATATCTAGGTCAAGTTTGAATGAGGGTCATGTCCGGTCAAAAACTAGGTCGCTAGGTCAAATAATAGAAAAACCTTGTTAAAACTCTAGAGGCTACAAATCTCATTAGATCTTCATGAAACTTGATCACATTGTTTGACTTATTGATATCTAGGTCAAGTACGAATATGGGTCATGTCTGGTAAAAACTAGGTCATTAGGTCAAATCATTAAAATAAATTGTTTACACTCTAAAAGCTACATTTATCATTTGATCTTGATGAAACGAGGTCAAAATGTTTGCCTTATTGAAATCTAGGCCACGGTTGAATATTGGTCATGTTGGGTCAAAATCTAGGTCACTATAGGTAAAGTTTTACATGGTGTACCAGGTGAGCGATATAGGGCCATAGTGGCCCTTGTTTAGTATATTTGACTAATCTTGTAGGGAAAACCACTAAGTGTGCCAAGTGTTGATCCGTTCACTGCCGTGACGTCATCAGCTTTAACTAGTTGTTGTCTGCTTTTATTTCTCAAAATTTAATTTTAGGTAAATTGATTTAAGAAATATCATTATGAGTGTCTAACAGTTTGTTTTCTGATCAGAAGTTGCATTACTTGTTGTTAGATCAGTATCTAAACTGTTTGAGCAAATTCATTGTATTCTTGGTTAGACCGCAAAGGGGTTACAGTGGAGAAAACTTTATTCTTTCCCGTTTAAACACAAACAAAATGCAAAGGCATTGTTGTTGACAATTCTGACCATTTATTTTAATCTGAGGCAAACTTTTTGGAGCCTGATCAGAGGTCGGGTAGCCCAGCGTCTGATCTGGCTCCAAACCGTTTGCACTGCAAATAATACTTTTAGCATATAAATGCGTTTATTTGGAAAGAATAATGTTTTATCCACTGTAGTGCATAAAGGGATTGTATCTCCAATTTGTGACAACTGTCGTAAACAGTTTTGATTAAGAGGAAACACAGATGTAACTCAATGCTTGTCTCTTTCAAAATTGTTTGACATTTTGTAGAGGTTTTTTGTGAGAAATAGAAGAAATTTTAGTCCAATTAATTTTAGACATATAGGAAAGACGTTATTTTTGGCCAATAAACAGATTTATGCTAAAGCAGTTTTATTGAATTGCAAACAGTTTGAATCGTTAGAAGTTTCATAGAAATTTTGTTTTTACCTTCTATTGAATTGCATTTGATTTTCATTTGTGTTTAACTCTTTCCTCCCTGAAACTTTAAATGGACAATTCCAGTTTCCATGTTAGTCTAGTCCATTTCCGACTTTTAAGGGTTGTTTTTGTCAATGTTTGGCATTGTGACAAACAGTGAAGACCCTGATCAGAGGGCTCCGAAAGGAGCCCTCTGATTAGGGTCTTCACTGTTTGCATAGGACAAGTGTACTATTCACTTGTACACTGTTTGAAAAGCACGCCTATATGCGGGACTAGGGTTCAAAGAGTTAAACCGTAAAAACTACCGTCTTCTCCACTGTACATGACAAACATTGCAGGCAAGACTGTCTTCAGAGCTCCAGATAAGGGGTTTCAAAAAATAAAATCTTTTATTTCTGCATTAAATCCTATGGTGTTACTACTCCTTAGAATCGTCTCGGAGGGACGATTCTAATGAGTAGTTACACCATAGGATTTGGTGCTTAGATAAGTGAGAAAATGTTAGATTTGTTCGAGCCCTGTGCCTTGTATGCAAATGGTTAAGTACTAGTTAAGTACTGGTTCTATACAGTGCAGAAAGGCTGTTAACTTCTGTAACATCTGCTGTAGTCACATATCAAGTATAATATAGTACCATTTCTAACATCCTTTGTAATAATATTTTTGTACATCAAGATATTTCCCAGAAAATTAATGATTTTACTTGAAAGACCTGGCAACAGTGCATCTCTTAATTCAACTCTTATTGTGTCCTGACAGTATATACGCATTTGCAAACAGTGTAGACCCTGATCAGAGGGCTCCTTAAGGAGCCCTCTGATCAGGGTCAACACTGTTTGTAATATGTTTTGTTTGTTTTATATTTTGTAAACACCTGAAGAAGCAGTTTAATCTGATTATTTATTAGTAAAAGGAAAGAGTTTATTTGTGATTTAACAGTGCAAGGGTTACTGCAAATTAATTTATTTTCTGACTGTCTAACGTTACAAAGACCAATTGGAACATTCAACACATGTTTCAAACTGGCGATTAACCAAAAAAGGCAATAAAAGTAATTTGTCTAAATGTAATTTAAATCACTACATGTGAAGTTGCCTTTACCAGGGTTTTAATTTCAGCATATTTTTGTTCCAATCTTGCTGAAATTTATCTGCTGTAAAACAGTTTGCATACTGGCAGCAAAATGCTTCGTAAAACTTTGCCGACAGACTAGATCCTAATCTTAATCATAAATCCAGATTTGCATCTGATCAGCATCTAGACTGTTTGGTAAATTTGATTGTACAGTCAAACTGCGATATCTCGAAGTCAGTTTTGTCAAACATACCCTATATTTTAACTTTGAAATGTGGGTATGTTTGACTTAACCGAGCATGAAATAATGCAGTTCATATGTCAAACTATCAGATAGTTTGAGTTAAACGAGTTTCGAGATATCGAAGTTTGACTGTATTAAAAAAGAATCATTGGTGATTCACTGTCCAGTAAAGAAGAATGAGAATCTGTAAATACAGATGACAGCATAACCTATTACTCAATGAGTATGGAGTGGAAGTATTTTCTTCATTGGAGGAATACATTAACCCATTACCCCATAGCCTGTTTCTAGTATGGAAGATAAGTGACCACTTAAAGCAGGTTGAAAGTAAAGCAGAATGCACCTTAAGGCGCATTCTGCTTTACTTTCAGCCTGATTTAAGCTTCAATCTACCAAGATATAACAACTAGATCGAATGGTAAATATTCATGATCACTGTAGATCTTTTTTCTTCAGTGCAGGAATAAATAAGAGGCGTAAAAAGGTGTATTTATGCGGTAATGGGTTAAAGGTATAAAAATACACATTTATGGGGAAAAGTGTTAATGTTAAAGAATACAGTGAAACCTCTCTATAACGGCCACTAAAGTGTGCTAATTTATTAGTTGTTTTTGACAGGTGACTGCTTAAAGCATGGTGACAGTAAAACAGAAAGCTCCTGTAGGAGCTTTCTGTTTTACTGTCACCTTGCTTTAAGCTGTCACCTGTCATTTAAACAACCAATTAGTCATCGTTTTAGTGGCCGTTATAGAGAGGTTATACTGTATTGTTATGCTTACAGAGGCTGAAACCAGGTGATCCAATTCTGAGTTTCCGTCAGTGCGAACGACACACATTTTCAATGCGAGTTGACAGGGAGGTACGATATAGTATAACCGTACAGTTTGTAGACGAAAAAGGCGAGAACCAAATACAAACCACAGGAATACAGAGTCAAAAATTTGGTGTGGGAGAAAAGACCAGTAAATCTGAGGTAAAGAGTTTGGACACGTTGATTTACAATAGTGGCTGTTTTATGCCTCAGGAAAAGTTTGTTGTTCTTAAGGGAATGAAAAGTGCTACCTAAATGAAGAATTTTCACTGAATAATTGATTGGGACAAAGAAAGAGTTATACATCTCATTGTAAGAAACCTAAAAATAAAAAAAATGAGTTTAGTAACCTGTTCGTTTTGGCCGATAAATAATAGATGCAAAGATTGAGTTATTTTCTTGTGGGTAATGAAGCTGATGAAGAATGGCTTTCAACTTAACCCGTTACTCCATAGCCTGTTTCTAAATTTGAAGACAGGTGACCACTTAACTCATTGAGCCCTAGTGACGCATATATGCATCTTTTACCAAATGTGTACCTGTGAAGAGTACGCTTGTCCTATGCAAACAGTGAAGTCCCTGATCAGAGGGCTCCTGCAGGAGCCCTCTGATCAGGGACTTCACTGTTTGGCATTTTGCAATTTATTACAAAAAACAAGCCCAGATAGTCTTAAATGGACCACCCTTTATTGCAAACTGGAATTTTCCATTAAAAGTTCCAGGGGATAATGAGTTAATATAGGTCGGAGTAAAGCAGAATGCACCTTGTGCACATTCAAATCCTGTGAAAAATATTCTTGTAAATTGTCACCTGTCTAGTGTATATGAAAAGAGTACACTTGTCATGTGCAAACAGTGTAGACCCAGAGCAAAGGGCTCCTAAAGGATCATCCTGATTTGGGTCTGCACTGTTTGTCATTTTGTAATATATTGATTAAGTCTTCCCTTTAATAGTAACAACTGGACTGGACTGGACTTAATTGGAAACAGGAAGTTTTCAAATGAAGTTTCAGGGATGAAGATTTATACAGTAAAACGTTGCTATTACAACCACAAAAAAGAAGGCTAATTGATGGTATAAAAGACAGGTGGCAGCTTAAAGCAAGTTGAAAGTAAAACAGAAAGCTCATGAAGGAGCTTTCTGTTTTTCTTTCACCTTGCTCGAAGCAGCCACCTGGCCAGAGGTTATAAAACTTAAAACAAACTCTGTGCTCAAAACTCAGAATTTTTCTCAGCTCATAACACTTTGGCAAACATTTGTATTTTCATACATAATTATACTGTAATAATGTATCCAAATGAGAGTACAGAAATAAAAAAAAAAAGTGATTTGTAAAAACTAGAGCCTGTTATTGAAACTGAGTTTTGAGCACAGAGTTTGTTTAAGTTTTATAACCTCGGGCCAAGCCCTAAACACCTAATAGATAATATAATTTAGTGGACGTTATAGATCTACGTTTTACTTTAACCCATTTCCCCATAACCTGTTTCTTGCACTGAAGATAGGTGACCACTTAAAGCAGGTTGAAAGCAAAGCAGAATGCGCCCTAAGGCGCATTCTGCTTTACTTTCAGCCTGCTTTAACCTACCAGCTGCTAGAATATAGAAATTATTTCTAAAGTAAAATATTCACAACTGTATAAATTTGAACTATTTTCTTCAGTGGCGTGATAAACTAAAGGTGTAAAAAGGCATGTTTATGGGGGAATGGGTGAAATGTGTGTAATTGTTATTTTCAGATGATTCAGCTGGCCAAGATGAAGAAGCCCCTGTTTGTGGAGTTCTCCATTCTGTTTCCTTCTTCTTGAACAGTCACTCAACATTAAACAAGTGGCTGTGGACATTCTTATACAAAACTTAGACATGTGGCATAATATTCAATTTCTTGCATGTAACCTGTCTCTGTGAACTTTTGAATGTCTTTATTCACTCTACGATTTCTGTGAGGGAAGAATTGTATTGTTTATCGATGATTTCATTTTTATTTTAATTTCATGTTTGCTTTTAATTGTTATTAAGCTCAAGGTATGTAACTGTGCGTAGTTTTGCACAAATTTTTGCTTTATTTTTTAAGATACAATATTTATTTAATGATTAAGTGCCAAATTAGTTAATTTTGTTTTTAGAATATTGGCGGCTATACATAGTTTTGATTGTTAATAATTTATCCAAAGATTAAAAGCTGATTTTTGAACATTCTTTGTTTATCCCATTGAATCCTGACTAACTGTATATATTTCCTGTACAAACATTGTACCAATGAACCGTAGACTTGTCCAATGCAAACAGTGTAGACCAAGATCAGAGGGCTCCTATAGGAGCCCTCTGATCAGGGTCTACACTGTTTGTCATTTTACAATATTGCAAAAACGATTCAATATTAGACTAGGCTTTATTTGAAACTGGACATTGCTCATTTGAAGTTTCAGGGGAGAATAAGTTATCTCTTTCACTTCAAATGGCAACTTTACATACAGGTTTGATCCAGATCACATGCCAAGCAACATGGCAATGATAAGGATCCAAATTGTTTGACACTCGTATCATCATAGGTATAATCATTTCGGAGCACCAAATAGAATCTGAATGGATAATTCTTTACTTGTGTAACTTCCTTATGTGACCATTCTAAGAATTTAAATGAGTGGTCACAACATAGGGTTTGGTGAAGCTATAAAGAAAAGGCTGCTAACTGTCATTTTGGTGAAAGTGTTAACGTTATGTTTTTAAATGTTAAAGTCCCCCCTTAACACTTGGTACTAACTTTTACACTGCCAATCTTAAAGATTGCATTACCAGAGTTCCAGATAAGGGGAGTATTACAAAAAACAAAAATCTTTATTTCTTCATTAAACCCATAGGATATTGTGCTGAAATGAGTGAGAAAATGTTGGATTTGTTCAGTTTACTTCCTCTTATCTGGAACCCTGCATTATTTTATGGATTATCATGAGATTCAGTAGCTGTTTATTGTTATTTAGTTTGCTTAATAAGTTCCCTCATAGATTAAATTTTTCATGCCTTTACATATTTTTTCATAGAAATGCTTTTTCCATATTTTTACCCTACCCTGATGAAAATAAACTGTTCTTTTGTTCAGATAGATTGGTGCTTAACGAAGGCTTTAGTTAGATGGAAATCTCCCCAAGCAATATGTCTGCTTTATTTGCAGTTAAGCAGCCATCTGCCTTAACCCATTACCCCATAGCCTGTTTCTAGTATTGAATATAGGTGACCACTTAAAGCAGGTTGAAAGTTAAGTAGAATGTGCCTTAAGCTAAAATCTACTAGGATATACAAAATATTTCTTATGGTATATATTTATGAAGGTATAATTTGAAACTATTTTCTTCAGCGGAGGAATAAATAAAAAACATAAAAAGGCATATTTATGGGGTAATGGGTTAAACACTAAACCAGACAAAAACAGTTAAACTGTAAATATTTAATCTTGCTCAGATCATAGAAAAGAAAGCCCCATACAAGTTTAACGTTTGCATGCTGGGAAATATTTCCATCTGCAATATGAGTTGTAGTCTGCTATTGTTCTAAAAATAGGGTTTCCAAAAATAAATTTCAAAGCACGGTCACAGACTTTCAAACAGTTTGGTTCTGTATGAGATTCCGCATTAGGCAGCACCGCTTCAGGATCCAAAATGTTTGCAAAGGTTGCCATGGTTTTGCCGCTTAATATACTAAGAGTTAAGAATTGGATACAATAAAATTGTGTTTTATACAGCTAAAGAGAAGCAGAAAAACAGTATTACTGTGTAAATAATGTTGTGTCATACTCAAAATACAGTCAGTCTTGTTGCTAAGCAACCGCTCTGTAAAGAAGCATGGATGTTTTCATTAACAATAGCAACTGCTAAATGCTTGACAAGAACAATGCAGAAAGCTACTATAGAACATTTCTGTATTTGTTTTGTCCTGCGTATACTGACATCTTAATCCATTACTCCATAAATAGGCTTTCTAATGTACCTATAATTCATTCCTCTTCTGTAGAAATAAGTTCCAGTTTAAACAGTCATGAAAATGCACTGTAAGAAATATTATCTATTTCCTTGAAATTGGTAGCTTAAAGCAGGCTGAAAGTGAAGCAGAATGCATCTTAAGGCGCATTCTGCTTTACTTTCAACCAGCTTTAAGTGGTCTCCTATCTTGAAATCTAGAAACAGGTTATGGAGTAAAGGGTTACAACTCAATCCATATTCATCTTCTTTTGGGATAGTCTCTTAAGACAAGTTTGACTGTAAATACATATATCCAGTATTTGAATTCTTTGCTCAACTTATTTAGACCCCCCAGACTGTGATATGTTGTTTTTTGAATGTTTTGTGATTTAACCCTTGTCTTGTGTTCCCTTTATATCATGACATACATGTTTGGACCCAGTGTTTTTTCTAAGAGTGGATCCAATAGAGAAAACTTAACTCATTACCCCATAGCCTATTTCTAATATTGAAAATTGTAGACCACTTAAAGCAGGTTGAAAGTAAAGCAGAATGTGCCTTAAGGCACATTCTGCTTTACTTTCAGTCTGCTTTAAAGTTTAAGCTAGCATCTACTTGAAAATAACAAATATTTCTTCTGATAAATATTCATAATTGTATAGTTTGTAACTATTTTCTTATGTGGAGGAATAAACCAGAGGTGTACAAAGGTGTATTTATGGGGTAATGGGTTAACATATTGTAGAGATGTTATTCTCTCCTGATAAACCCTAGATTATCCCTGCAGGCGGTTATCTTGTTTGGATTAACAATTTTTTAGTTTATTATTCATGTTAATTCTTTACATTATGGAGTTGTGTTTCAATGTTATGACATCATATGCATGAAACAATTAATTGTTGTCTGCATTTATTTCTCAAATATGAGTCTCAAACAGACTGAATCCTGATCAGACGCAGCGTTACGCTGTGTCTGACAAGGATCCAAATGGTTTGGCGCTCATTATGATATTAAGTCATTTTTTTTAATTAGAGAAATAAAAGAATACAATTTTTTAAGCTGATGACGTCACAACACTTAATGATTTAGGGATCTTTATGATTATTTACTCAGTGGTTGTTTACAAGTCATGATTTTAATCAACTGTATTTGATCGACAAAGCAAATGAGAGAAAGAGAGAGAAGATACGAAGAAGAAATAGAGAAGGATATAGGAGAGACAGGGCTGCCATAAGTTGATCATAAAAATCCTAAGATTTCAAATTTATTTTTAATTTTTCAGACGCAAATTTACTGATCGTACCTTTACCCCATATTCTATTTCTTGTTTTGAAGACACATGACTACTTAAAATAGGTTGAAAGTAAAGCATAATGCGCCTTAAGGCACATTATGCTTTACTTTTAGCTAGTTTAAGCTACCATCTGATAGGATAAAAATCCGAAGACTTAGATAATATCCGGATAAATGGCAGCTCTGGAGAGAGAAGGAGATAGGAAGAAAGTTAGCGAGAAAGAGATCAGCATATGGCTAGTATGAACTAGAGGATAATGAGAGTGAGAATGGATGAGAAGAAAGAGAGAGAGAGAATGTATTGCCCTCCATTTAACCTCACCTGATGTGGTTTGATATGACGTGCCTTGTCACTTAATAAAGTTATCGTCGTCATGTTAAAACTGTGTTTGACTTTTCTTTGATTCCGTGCTTGTCTGGTCCCGGTAAAGGAGGCAAATCAAGTCGAAGGTATTTTTCCACCAGTATATCATGCGTTGGTGGCATATTATTTTAAGCTCATCTGGGACCTGTTTCATAAAACTTCGTACAACAAAAACGGTCGAAAGTCAAAGTTTTATAAAACATTTAATTTCTGATTTCTGTATCTAACGTTTTTCTTTCCCAATAAACGCGTTTACGCTAAATATATTACTTCCAAATGCAAACAGTTTGGACCTAGATCAGATGCCGGCTAACCGTCCAGGTTAAAATAAATATACAGAATTGTCAAGAAGTTGTAATTTTCTTCATTTTATTGTGATGCGTTTGCGTTTAAACGGGAAAGAATAACGTTTTCTCCATTGTAATACTGTCTGGTGATATCTATTGGGAATCGTCTTTTCAAGACGATTCCAAAGAGATGTCACAAGACAGGATTAGAGGAAGAAATAAATTATGATTGAGACTTTAATAATCTTACTTACGACAACATATGTCGTACGAAGTTTTTTGAAACGGCCCTGAACACGAAGTTCTCAAGGTTACCTATAATTTCGTGTATCGTCGTCAATATTTTGAAACGCGTTTTTCTCTAAAAAACATTTCCCCCAATTTCATCACATCTAAACCTTTGGTACAAATTTAGATATAGTTTAAACCCTATCCTACCATCGTGCCTTGTTTTTGGCAAACAGTTTTGATCCAGATCAGACGCCGCGTCACGGGTTAACACTTTCGCCAAGTTTTCTTACATTTAAAAAATGTATCAATTTAAATTTTACTAGATTTGTACACGACAGGTTCAAAGGAGTCGATATTTAATTGGATAAGAGTTAAGAACGATACAGTTATACATGTTAACACCGGCCATTCATTGAAATAGTGAAGATCCAAAGATCGTTTACCTTTGGTCTGCGTCAACTCTTTCATGATCGAATTATTTGGGAACATTTTACCCCTTTACCGCTTTATTGCCGTCTGCTTGATTATTATTGTCTGCAAGGCACCTTTCAAAGTTAATTTTAAGGTTGTATGACTTAATAAATATCGATAAGAGTGTCAAACTGTTTTCAAACGCGCTTTCAAGCACCGTTGAGAGTGAAGGGGTTACATTGGACTTAGGATATGAACAGAACAGAACATACTTTAATTAACTTGTACACATACAATCATACAATACAAAAAATACATACATGAAGTTTCGCTTTTATATTTGGTATACGTCTGTGTATATATACAAAAACCTTTCCATGCACGCAAGCAGTTTGGCCACTTTAACATTTACCCAAGCTCATTCTGCTTTTAAGTTACGGAATGTACCGCCGGTGAGCTTTGTTGTCTCACTGACAACTCTGCTTTATTTTGAGTAGCCGTTCAAAATTTAACTGTATTCAAATTATATAAATGTTCATACTGTATTGATGTAATTGCCTTTATATGTTGAAACCCATTCAATTTGACATTTAGAAATGCTCAACCTAAATGGTTTCAGCTGCGTATCTACTTCAAAATGCTATTTTTAATTGAAAGACATTGCACACTTTATATGTAATTTTCGCGTTTCAGTTATAAATGTAAAGCATTGCAAAAATACCTATATTTAATGTCTTTTATGTAGGAAGTTTTATTTACCTGTACCTTTAACCATGTTTGATACGTTCATATAAAGTGTGAGCTAGTAAAACGCGAAGCACTAAAACGTAGAAAAGTACAACATTTGGACAATTCTGACAATTCATACTTATCTTGGTGGCAAACAGTTTGGAGCCTGATCAGACGCCGGGTTACCCGGCGTCTGATCTGGCCCAAACTGTTTGCAATGGAAATATTAGTTTTAGCGTAAACGCATAAAATGGGAAAGAAAAACGTTTTCTCCACTGTACACTAGACACGCAAGGTTGAACAAGAAAACTGTATAGGTCGTTTGCAGTTAAAAAAAACACGTTAAATCTTAGATAATTTTAAAACTAATGGACGTATTTAAATGAAATTTTGCATACACTTATGATGTGCCTATACCAACTCTGACAAGGAAATTCAGATTTTTTGAGTGTCTGACTAAAAACTTTTCTTCTTTGTTTTATATAAATTTTGTATCGCTGAAAATGGTCAATTACGTGGGGTGTTATTGGCTATTACCTTGATCACGTTTGTTTATATTGGAGAATATCCCCAGGTAAAATCCCGTGCAAGTTGCTTCTGTCTGAAAGGTGAATCCCGTGCTGATATTGGTTGTTTAGTGGTACAAAATTAATTGTGAGGCCCAATAATCCATTACATTTTTACTATGCCTAAATCCACGAACTCTGCACCAGGAATAAAGAGAATTGTAATTACTTTTCACACCGAAGCTTTAACATTTCTACATAATTACAGATCTCCAGATAAGAGGGAGAAAATTAAGCAAGTCCAACATTTTCTCACCCTTTTCAACACCAAATCCTATGGTGTGACTACTCATTAGAATTAAATCGTCTCGAAGAGAGACGGTTCTAATGAGTAGTCACATCATAGGGCTTAAATCAGAAATAAAGATTTTAGTTTCGGAAATACTCCCCTTATCTGGAGCTTAACATGTATCAGTGTTCGAGTTGTATTGCAGTACGTTTACGTTACGTTTCCTTTAAACGATAATAATTAAATAATATAGGTTTTCGAACTGCTCTGGAAACATTCAGTTGAAAATTTGATAATGGTACGTTGGTGTAGATCGTCTGGTATGAAAATGTCTCTTCTGCTATTTATCACATTTAGTTATTTTGCGTTTTGTTGAAACTTTTGTTTGGTAGGCTAATGATTCGGATCCTATTCAGATACGAAATGTCTCCGGTGTCCTATTAGGATGTAACATGTTCGCAAATAACAGTATGGTCGGTTAATACGTTTATCGTACCCCAGTCAGGGCCTCGTTCGGTTAGTTGTAAACTGCTATATGATATGCGATGGCTTAACGGTGAGGCGTTACCGGGTCGGGAAAGATAGGCTGTTGAATAACTTGAAATCACCCTTCGGAAAAGTGTACCTTAGAAGTGTAAACTTTATATAGAAGTTATGAATAAAACTTTTTTATTACGAAGAGGAAAAAATGTTCTTTTTAGGTATATCATAAATCTATGCAAAATTCCATATGTCTCCGTTGTCTTGTTATGGAGATATTTGTAATTATCGTGTTTTTTTGAACTGCAAACGACCTATACGAGTCGGTTGAAAATGCCTTCAAATCAGTTCGGACAAAAACATCAAATTGTGACAAAAAGGTTTTGAAAATCAAAGAAAATGTTCAAACTAATACTCGAAATACTGTAGGCGTTATTGCATACATTGCTGGTATTTCACTATCAAGATTTAGTTTCAGTTTTTAAATAAAAAGCTTAAGAGAAAATTGCTACATGTATTAGATTAGATGGTTGCCCCCATCTTTTGCCTGACGACTAAAAAATCTACCTGTTGAAACTGCCAAAAGGTTGCTAAAAATGTTCCCAAACTATTATAAAAAGTTTTGAAACATGGGTGGATTTTTAAACAGAGAAAAGTTGGAGATAAAATACGGGCAATCTAACACGACGAAAGGCAAGCGATTGCTTAATTTGCTTAAGGTATATTGAGTGCAAAGAAGGTTCTGTACATGTATGCCATATTCTTTGTTCTAGCGCGAAGGTATACTGTAGCAGTGCATTTTGCAGTAACAAAGCGTTGACATTTGACTGCTATAGGTACGGTGGAGAAGACGTTGTCCTTTCCCTGTAAATATTAATGCGTTTGCGCTAAATTAAATATTTAACTTGTAAACAGTTTGGAGCCAGATCAGACGCCGGTAAACCCGGCGTCTGATCTGGCTCCAAAATGCTTACCCTTCAGATAACCCTGACCAGTAGTCCCCACGTTAAATTGGGACTTAGTCTGGATTCAAACATTTCGCAAAGATTTGTATGGTTACAGTGTTGAGACGGCGATAATTTATGCACATAATTGAAAGACAGACAGACAGGGATGCAGTGATTTATTTGTTTAATCTCTGAAATAAAACAAATACGCTGTTAATGTGTTGTCCTGAAAACATTTTAAGTCTTTCTCTGCCAATTGCACCAAATATCGACTATGCAAACATTTAAGATCATGATCAGACGCCGCGTAACGCGGCGTCTGATCAAGATCTAAACTGTTTGTCACTCGTATAGATATTTCTTCAGTTAGAGCTAAAAATGCCCTAAGCTGGACGTTTAAAAAATATTGCAGACGACACGATCAATGTAGATGACGTTAGGAGGTTTAAAGCAGGCGATAACATTTGGCAATGAAAATGTTAATACCGGTATTTTAATACTTTCAGGATGAAAGATTGATTTTTCGATACGAACAGGAAAGGCAATCATGTACATATTCCAGTGCTGCCATAAGTCGATCATGAAAAATTCTAAGATTGCCACATTTTCTATTTTTCAAATGGATTACTTAAAGCAGGTTAAAAGTAAAGCAAAATGCACCTTAAGGCGCATTTTGCTTCCCTTTTAGCTTTGCAATAACCCATTCCCCCATAAATACGCCTTTTTACACTTAATAATTTATTCCTCCACTGAAGAAAATAGTTCCAAATTATACCATCATACAAATACATGTATATAAAATAAGAAATAGTTTCTTTATCCTAGCAGATGCTAGCTTAAAGCAGGCTTTAAGGCACATTCTGATTTACTTTCAACCTGCTTAAATTGTCATCTATCTTCAAAACTAGAAATAGGCTACGGGGTAATGGGTTAAGTTACAATCTGCTTCGATATACATCCGAAGATTTCAGACAATTGCGGAGAAATGGCAGCCTTGATACTAGTTTAATTTTTAAACAATACTTTATTCAGAAGAAAAGGAGAGGACAACAGGCAAAGCCTATGTGAGTCCTGACATTCATTTACCCCATCACTGCCTACACGAGAAAATAGTTATTTGCCAACAGTTCGGATCCTGACGCGGCGTCTGACCAGGATCCAAACTGTTTGACACTCACTACAATATTTATTTCAGTCAAAATACTAATTTAGATTTGAATTAGAGAATTAAAAGCAGACGAAAGTTGTTTAAAATTTACAACGTCATGACTGTGAAAGGGTTAACAAAACGCATTCTTAGATTTATTGAAGCAACTTATTGTAGAATGTTCTTACATTCTTTACGTAACGCAGATAAATCGGACAGGTCTGAGCATTGTTGCAGGGGACACATTTTGCACACGTCTCTTACAATCATGAGGTGCAGAAAGTAAGATGCTTTGCCAACGATGGTCAACTATTATTATTATTATTATACCAGATTTATATAGCACCCTTTTCACACAGAAGTTGTGCGTTCAAAAGCGCTTCACATGAAATCGAGAAAAAACACATAACTACATTTAAATCTAAAATAAACATGGATTTACATGGAAACAAATTCCGAACAAGGGAAGTTCTTTCAAGATTATAAAAACTGTTATCATAAGTTTGTAAATTCAGCTTTAAAATGAGTCAAATACTATAGTATATGTATTTAAAAGATCAATGGCATGATTAAAAATAGTGAAAGCTGTCGAAGAATTTATACCACATCCCCCATCCAGCCCTATCATCAAGAGCCACCAGACAGGTACCGGGTCGACGGTTCAACTCTAGAACTCTAATTTAGACCCTCAACATCTACACAGCCCTGGGGTAGCAGTCATCTTCTGTCTCTACCCATACTCCCGGGACCTACATGATCCATGGTTGAAATCAAACCCTTAATTTATAGAAAATAAAGATAAAAAAGCTGTCCAAGAATTTATCCCACAGACCCTCCATCATCCGGTTTCAAAAGAAACTAGAGTCGTAATTCCTACCATCAAGATCCACCAGACAGGTACCGGGTCGACGGTACAACTCCTGAACTCCCATTTAGACCCACAACATATGCAGCAAGAACATAGCCCAGAGGTAGCAGTCATCCATTTCCTACGGTGCTCATATAAAAAATAAATATTAAAGAAGTGTGATTTCAGACGGTTTTTGAAAACTGCAACTGAGCTCGAATATCTGATGTCTGATGGTAGAGTGTTCAAGAGCTTTCAATAAATTTCTCTGTTGAATTGGAAGCCAGTGAAGCTCCTTCAAGACTTGAGTGATGTGATTGTACCGAGGAGTCCTGGTAATGATGCGGGCTGCTGTATTTTGCACACGCTGTAGTTTTCGTAGTTTTCGTAGTGAGTTTCGGGGAATCCCTATAGTATACGCATGCTTAAAGAATAGATCTATATATACATGTACGACTTAAAATAGTATTCCACGGCCGAAAATATTTCCAGTTTATACTCTAATGAATGTGCAAGGTAAGACATGTTTCCTAAATCTTAAGAGGCACGTGCATACTGAATAGGTCTCAATGGTCTACAGTATAGTTTGATATCGTCAATCACATTGCATTGAATCTAACTTTGAAACGATATTGTAGACACCATTACTGAAGTAGACGACAAAATAGCTAAAGATTCACGAGTAATTCCGCGTTACATGTAATTGCGGAAGGTAGGGGCTATATTGATATTTAAACTTGTAAACTGATACCAATATAATACAGGTGTAAACTTTTTCTAGAAGGATTCAAGGATTCTTTTTACAGCAAAGGTATGTTTTATTTTATTTTTAAGACTTTATTTCGTATAACAGTGCTTTAATCCTTTCACTCTCATACTGTCGTCTTCCTTAAAAATATATATTATACGTTAGTTTCTAAAACTTAGACTTTTAAGGCATTCTGACATACATGTAAGTTGCACTGGTATTAAATGTCAAACAGTTTGAAGCCTGATCAGATGATGTATGTGTTACCAATGTGAACGTGTTAATTTGCTAACATAAGAATGTGTATTACATACATGTATGCATGTACAGCAAACATATACGTATCCTTTTAGGATTTTATCTCGTTAGACTATTTAAATTTGCAAGCAAATGAACATGTTTTCACATATTACTTTTTCTGAGTAGCTGATACATTCTCTAAAATACCAAGCCTATATTTATTACAGTGGAGAAAACTTTATTTTTCCCAATAAACGCGTTTACGCTCAAACTATTATCTATATTGCAAACAATTTGGAGCCAGATCAAACTTAGGCTTTTAAGGCATTCTGACATACATGTAAGTTGCACTGGTATTAAATATCAAACAGTTTGAAGCCTGATCAGATTATGTATGTGTTACCAATGTGAAAGTGTTAATTTGCTAACATTAGAATGTGTATTACATACATGTATACATGTATATGCATGTACAGCAAACATACACGTATCATTTTAGGATTTTATCTCGTTAGACTATTTAAATTTGCAAGCAATTAAATGAACATGTTTTCACATATTACTTTTTCTGAGTAGCTGATACATTCTCTAAAATACCAAGCCTATATTTACTACAGTGGAGAAAACTTTATTTTTCCCAATAAACGCGTTTACGCTCAAACTATTATCTATATTACAAACAATTTGGAGCCACATCAGACGCCGGGTAACCCGGCGTCTGACCAGGCTCCAAACTGATTGGCACTCATATTAGGAAGAATAGTCAGAATTGTCTAAAACAATATATTTCTACGTTTAAATGATTTGCGTTTGCGTTTTGTTTGCGTTTAAACGGGAAAGAATACCGTTTTCTCCACTGTACACACTGGTAAGACGTAACGTCGCCGACTGCTGTTCTACGTTCCCACTGCTGTAAAATCTACGCTATAGCTGTGGAACAAAAATGGCTGCGCCCTTTATAAACAACGAGGTAAGGACAATGAAACGTTGTTTTTGAGAGTCTTTCTTTATAATATCAAAAACGGAGTAGTTGCACGGAATATCCCGGTTATATGTGCATGGTCCGGCGTTGTGTTCTCGTTGGATACTCGCTTAGTTAAGACGTTTAACTCGATAAAGTTGCGACAGATACCGGATTTCTTGAACATTTACGTGTGAAGAACTCCGAAAAAGCTTCGTAAAGTTGGTGTTTTAGAGATTCTGCAATATTATCCAAACCAAAACACTCCCTGATGGACAGTATGATAAATTGATATAAAAATGTTCCCTTTACGTGAATAAAAAAACTTTATAGGTTATTTTTCAAATACAACGTTCCTCCAAGCCGGAGACGATACAACGTTCAGACTGCAGGGTAAAAATGCATCGAGCTAATACTATACGTATACGCGACTGTGCTCTCACTTACAAGACAGTTGAAGACATACCTTCAGTAGTGTATACCTATAGACCTTTGTAGCGTATATTTGTAGACAACCTCCCGGGTAACACTTGACATTGAACTTATAATCGTGGAATTAGGGCATGCATACAAGTGTTTTAAAGCGATCTTGCGAGGCAACTTGCATAACATATCACTCATACTTAAAAGCAGGCCCGGCAAAGTATGTCTATGTAATTAATACCCGCTCTGTTAGTTGGCTAACCCTTTCGGCGCCGTAGTCGCATAAAGTAGACTTTGCAAAGATAGACGCCGCGCAACGCCGGTTGCGAGTCCCTTTTAAATAGAGAAATACACAACATATTTTGACAATGTATCTACTAATTTATACGCGGTAAGTTTAGAGCGTGTCATAAATGTCGCAATTTTTCACAACCAAGCAATCTTGCGTGAACTCAATTTCGCGGTATGCCACAATTCCTAGTTGGCATTAAAGTAATTAATTTGTGTGTACATGAATTTGCATATTCATCCATACGCGTTATACGCGAAAGTTACCACACAGGAATAGTAGAGAGGAAATGTCATGTTGGGTTCAAGTGAGCGCGGCTAAAATTCTTTTTCTAAGTCCAAATTGTAATGTCGAAAAGCATGAAAAATCCTAGTAGACTTGGAGATTCACTGAAATACACACTGTGAATTTGCATTATGAATAAGACAATGCATAAAATTGATGAGTTCATCGGAATACCTGTGTCACCTGCCAGCAAGCATCAGCTGAGCAATCTCTTTCGATAAGAGAAATTTCATTTCAAATTCTTTAGTAAAACAGAAGAAATCTGCAAGAAACAGAAATGTTGAAAAGGAGAATAAATCTCACACTATTGATGCAAGAGTTATGAACCTTGTGCAATACACTTCCACTTGTCAGGCTCTATCTATAAATGAAGTTTCATCTTAAAAGCTTCAATAGAACAGGTGTTATGAAGCGGGACGCAAAAAGCGTGACGGACAGAGAGACGGGTGGACAGACATACGTGTAGGACGGACGGACGGCGGACAAGTGATACCTTAGTGTCACCTCTGCCTACAGCAGGTGACAAAACAGTATGTAGAATATAGACCAAAATGTCTTGTTACAACATCCCTGAAAGTTCAATAATGTGCACACGGTACAGATGTAATGTTTTCAAAACATAGCCATAGATTTCAAAAGGGCATTTTTCCTTTATGTTTGCTGTGCAAAAAATGGACATTTGTCCACATTAGATAATTATTTAACATGCGAGGATTAAGAAGAGAGCCCCCGAGATATCGGAAGTACAGTTTTTTGGACAGTAAATTTCCATTTCCAAATGCCCCACCTCCCCAATCTGGTGTGTTTGGCTTCCTCTCGTTTAGGCATGAATCCCCCGAATGGTAACTAAAACCGTTCTGGTTCCGCGCCTTTATGAACAAAATGCCTTTTTCGAGTGCATCTGTCGGTGCCTCTGACAAAGCGAATGCATACGTAGAATAGACCACACCAATCCATATTTGATTATTTGCTAAATACATGCATATAGCCATGTAAATTTCAGAATCAAAGCGTTCTTAAAATATACGCTACAAAGGTCTATAGGTACACACTACTGAAGGTGTGTCTTCAACTGTCTTGTAAGTGAGAGCACAGTCGCGTATACGTATAGTACATGTATTAGCTCGATGCATTTTTTACCCTGCAGTCTGAACGTTGTATCGTGTCCGGCATGGAGGAACGTTGTATTTGAAAAATAACCTATAAAGTTTTTATATTCACGTAAAGGGAACATTTTTATATCAATTTATCAATACTGTCCATCAGGGAATGTTTTGGTTTGGATAATATTGCAGAATCTCTAATACACCAGCTTTACGAAGCTTTTTCGGAGTTCTTCACACGTAAATGTTCAAGAAATCCGGTATCTGTCGCAACTTTATCGAGTTAAACGTCTTAACTAAGCGAGTATCCAACGAGAACACAACGCCGGAGCATGCACATATAACCGGGATATTCCGTGCAACTACTCCTTTTTTGATATTATAAAGAAAGACTCTCAAAAACAACGTTTCATTGTCCTTACCTCATTGTTTATCAAGGGCGCAGCCATTTTTGTTCCACAGCTATAGCGTAGATTTTACAGCAGTGGGAACGTAGAACAGCAGTCGGCGACGTTACGTCTTACCAGTGTGCTGTATACATGTACAAAATGCAAACAAATTTTGTTCAGATGTGACGCCGAGCTAAACTAGACATCAATTAACTCGGCGTCTAATCATGTACAATCTTTTGAAAACTGAACACTTTCATCGACATTTCTTTAGTCAATGTATGTTAGGTGTAATTTGAGAAACTAAAGCATCTGGAGTAAATTATGCACATGATATTATTGCAGTGAAGTTGTTACATAGAGTAAAATACCCTGGATATAATTGCTGCCTTGTGATTGATGTATCTATTGTATACAGAGCTCTCTCTCTCTAAAACGACACCCATACCAATAGGGAACAAAAAAATATGTGCGTTGTTCGGAGTGAGTCGTTAAAGGGAGGGAAATTGGCTATCATTTGCAAACAGCTAATTGAGTCCAGGTCAAACACCGCGTAGCGCGGCGTCTGATCTGGATTCAAACTGCTCGGCAATCGTATTAAAGTTTTTTAGCGTAAAAATGTCCATTATCAAACATTGAGAAAAACAGTAGACGACAACTTTAAGCAGACGTTATTGCAGCAGTAAAAGCGTTTGACAAAATTTTCCCAGTTATGTGAACTGTGGCAAGGGTCGTTGTAAGTAGGGAGTCGTTGTTGAGAGGGTCGTTGTAGGGAGGGAACGCTGTATATCTGTTTTTGTCTTTGCCATATTTAACTTATATCTTTGTAAATGGCCAACGGCTATGTATATTGCTGATATGCAAATATAACTGAAACTAAAACTGTTATAGATAAACCCCTTTTCTGTCGTACCCCGACTACAATAGTTATTTACAAACGGCCTCGATCAAGATCAGACTCCGCGTAACGCGATCTCTGATCAGGATCCAAACTGTTTGACATCCATTTTAATATTTCTCAAGTCAAATTACCTTTGTAAGAAACATTTAAGCAGACGATACTTGTTTAACGCTGAAAACGTCATGTCAGTGAAGGGGTTAAAGTAATAGATGTTCATGAGCTTTTGAAGCTACATGTACAATAACATAGTTCACAAAGTGGTTATCTACAGTGGAGAATCTGTTATTCTTTCCCAATAAACGCGTTTACGCTAAAACTATTATTTTCACTGCAAACAGTTTGGAGCCAGATCAGACGCCGGGTAACCCGGCGTCTGACCAGGCTCCAAACTGTTTGCCACCAAGATAAAGATGAATTATCAGAATTGTCCAAAAGTTGTATTTTTCTACGTTTTAGTGTTTTGCGTTTGCGTACGTTTGCGTTTACACGGGAAAGAATAACAGATTCTCCACTGTATACACGAGCTAAAGTTTCAAAGTAACGTACACTCACAATGATCTATTTTGAGCTTTATTTCACCACATTTGTTTACCTACAATAGATAACATCAGCTTGCGTACTGTGTGCATTCAATGACATCTTAGTACACATACGCGGACCAAGAGAGGGACCAATCCGCAGAAAATTCCCACAAAAGAAGGGAGAGAAAAAAAGAAGAAAACACTCTATTTATATTATACGTCCATTTCATTCGGTAGGACATCGTACATGTAGGAGAAATATGACTGGATCCGCGCATGGTATATATGCTATGTACAATGATTAGGTCGGTTTGGGTTAAGTATAGGTACACACGTAATAAACTTCCTGTAGATGAAGGGAATGTGAAATGAAAATGAAGAGATTAATACTTTGAGATAGATCGCAGTTGAGTGTTACATGTATCTGAATTCGTGTTGGTAGATTGTGAGTAGACAAAACGTCTCTACTTAAGGCCTTTCGCATACGGAAGTCGGTCTTGCGGGTGAGCGGATATGCGCCTTGACGACTTGATCTTTTTCCATACGTGCTTATACTAGAAAATTTATATAAAGGAAATGTTGATACGTTTTAGTATAATCCTTCATAGCGCAGTCAGTATAGTGGTTGACTAGCAATGGAAAGGTCATAGGTTCGAGACCCATCCGATCCAAATTATTTTTTTAAGTTCCCGATTTATTGACTTGTCAATCTATAACGCAGTGATCAAGGGACATGTTATTTTCTAGTCTTCGTTGATTAGAATTAGTGATGTTATATACGGTCCAATTATATGTCTACTTACATGTACGTTTAAGTTTAATGACTTACAAGTCAATTAAATCGGTATACATGTATACGATTTGATCGAACTATATAAAGCCACACATTGAAGCTTATCTATACGTCAACCTTTTCAAGATCGATATTGCCCATTATTATTATGTTTAAAAAATATAATTAACCTTGTATGCAAGTCCATGAATAAATAATAATGCATTTTAATGACAGAATTTTAATTTTAAGGTAGGTAACTGTATCTCAACTTCAAATATCCCACATTTTAATAAGAAAATCTGTTATTACAACAAATCCTGACTGTAATATTTTCTAATTTTTTCAGACTAACTTTTTCATCAACCATATATTTGAATAAAACGAAAACAAACATACATTGAATGAGTCAGTTTTTTGTAATTCAATTTTTTAGCATTTTGCAAAATTTAGATAGCTGATAACATCTTTCTGAACACCTTTATTCAAACTGTTTTTAGCTTTTCTTGTAATGAATGTTGTGGACTACTTATTGGGCGAGATTTATAGTCATTTGCTTTATTTATTTTTGAGAAAAATAAAACCATCAAAATTCCAGGTTTTTGTCAGAAAAAGATACCTTAAAGACAAACCAATCGAGAAATTTTGCCTATATTTTAACACATTGTTTCTTAGGCTATTATCATTCTTCATGAAAAGTTTCATAAGTTTTGTATGGAAACTAAGCGCACCTGCGAAGTACCTTAAGGGTGTATCAAACCCATAAGCGAATTTTTAAAGTAATTATTTTGTTTTCTTTCATGTTCATTTTGAAAGAGCTGTTTATGATAAATGAAAAACCAGGATAAAAACATATGTTGGTGTGCATTGTTTTGCAATACGGCAATTTGGAAAAGATGTGTCAAATTAAGACTTTTTCTCATATTTGGTCAATTTTAAGTATAAGCTTCAATAAAATCTACATTGAATAAAAACAAACATGGTAATCTTGTTTTTCATTATGTATTTCATGTCTGTGGAGGTATTGTGACATAAAGAAACTAACTCAAGACCAAATAGGCACCAGCTTTGGAAAGTATGAATCTCTGAATCAACAACATGGTTTTGATGGGTTATGATATTTTTTTAAAACAAAAAATTATGAGAAACAGTAAAGAAATAAATATTTCTAGTATTTAACTTTTTCTTGTATTCTACCAGATGGAAATCCATACAAAGGTTATTCAAAATATGAAAAGAAATTGATAGGTTATGAGTGTATTTTGAGGTATTGAAGAAAAAGGAGTTACCGGGTATCTCCCTTTACAAAATTTACCCAAAAGTACCATATCGATGATATTTAGAGCTTGATAAATTTCACATTTGGTGCCTGTTTTGTCTTAAATTAGTTTTTGAATGAAGAAATACTACCATAGACATGAAATAAATAACACAAAATCAAATTATCATGTTTTTTTTCATTTGAAATGGATTTTATTGAAGCGTGCTGTTTGAAAAAGACGAAATAAGAAAAATTGGGTGGGGTAAATGTTACACCTTTTAAAATAGCCGTAGAGCCAAAAGTTGTACACCAAAATGTACACTTTTTATTTTATCATTCATCGTAAATAGCTCTCCAATATAAAATCATCATAGAGTGTTTACATATACTTTGAAATTTTCCAAAATTCATGAGTTTGATACACCCTTAACTTAAGATACTTCCTTTTCATTTATAATTGTATTTCATCTACGTTCAGCCTGCTTTAAACCCCAACTTGATGAAAGCGTTTCATAAAGTTTATCAGAAGAGAGAGCAGAAGCATGCGAATCATATCTAGAACTATCACAACTCTTTAGAAATATATTTACCTGTCTTAACACAATTTTCATTGTGGTCATAACCCTGTTCAAAGGCCATCTGCTGATCCTAGAATGGCTGGTACATGTTCATAGCTTTATTATAATAATATGAATGTGAGAGTTTCTGTTTCAAATGTTTTCATTTCCATTTCAGTCTAATCCAATGGCAACATAAGCGTTATATTTGTGTTGTTTAATACTAACACAGGTCCTTCCTCGCTTAAATAACAATGACTACATATTTGCCGCCATCACTTCTTAGGTTGTCTGAAGATTTCATAGCGGACACCGCGAGATTTGCGCTCATTGAATACAATACAAAAGACGTTAACAAAATAGAGGAATTGATTGTTAATGCTGTTACAGCAATTCTGGAAGAAGTGGCAAATACTCAACCTTTATTCAAAGTGTCTGAATTACTTAAAGTTGGTGGATATTACGAAGGAACTAAAATCGCAGAACCAAATGAATTTGACTACTTGGCAGTGTTCGAGGAGCTGTCTAAACCAGGAGCAGTAACTGCGGAACTAGACCAAACCAGAGCTGGCATAGCTAGACTGAAACTGAATGAAAGTCTTAATACAGATGGGAAATGGGAAACATTCTGCTACGATGGTTATGTAAGATGTCTACAACTTGATCGAGAAACCGGAAATGATGCAAAAAACAGCAAATACGAAATATTTGGAAGAGAGGTTGTTCAAGCTGTTTTCAGATTGAATCGTGCCAAGGGACGAACAAGTAGTCGACTGTTCACTGATATTACATTTACCGACTACCGTCGTGAATATAAATGTAACATGCATACATTGCAACAAGCGATGATTCGGAGTGTCGAAACAAAATTTCCAAATATTATTTTGCAATTCATAATCCAAAACAAAGAAATTGATGTTGATTTGTGTCCTGCAGTCAGATATCACAATGTCAGTGATTGTTTTTCACCAGAGCTGTGCTTTTCCCCGATTCTAGCGGATTTCGTCAACAAACGTGGGTCAGTGTTGTGCGTGGGTCAGACTGATTGTGACGTTAGAGTGTCATTCACAGAAACCGAGGTGGAGTATATTAAAGTCAAAATGCAAGAAAGACACAGACTGATCTACATCTACTTAAAATACGTGGCAAATGTGGCTAGAGAACACTATAAGGACACATTTGCATCATATGTCTTGAAAAATGCCTGTATACGCCACGATATACAATGTCGAAGAACCACAAGAAAAACAGCCGAATGCCTTAGAGCTATACTTGACATGTTACACGAAGACATAGGAACAAAATGTGCATCTAGTGTATTTAACTCCAGCGTAAACCTTTTTGCAAAAATATTATCTTACAACGAATTAATGATGATAAACATTATTCCATACTTGAAAATGATGGTTCCCCGGCTTTTGATGTCTACCACTATTTTCCAAAATCACGAGGAAGATATGCGTACGTTAATACAGGAGGCCAATGCTGTGTTTGATCCACGGGACTCACCAAACGGATGGGAAGTATTATATTCTCGCAGACAGTAAAACAGTTGTAAGTGTCAGAACTGAAATTTTGTGTTTTTAAACTTTTTTCTATGTCAATGGTGCCAGAAGGCTGTTTTGCAATCTGTTAGAACCTGATCAGACACCTCGTACAGTGGAGAATCTGTTATTCTTTCCCGTTTAAACGCAAACGTACGCAAACGCAAAGCACTAAAACGTAGAAAAGAACAATTTTGGACAATTCTGATATTTCATGTTTATCTTGGTGGCAAACAGTATGGAGCCTGATCAGACGCCGGGTTACCCGGCGTCTGATCTGGCTCCAAACTGTTTGTATTGTAAATATTAGTTTAGCGTAAACGCGTTTATTGGGAAAGAATAACACATTCTCCACTGTAGCACGGCGTCTGTGTCGGAACTAGACTGATTAGCATTTGTTTTGAATTCGTCAGCTATACTGCCTTAAATCAATTTTAAAACGATATTGCAGACAACAATATTGAAGCAGACGACAATATGGCGGTGAAAGAGTAAACACCTCACGGTAATTTTGGCAATGAAAGGGTTTAAATTCACAGGAACAACAAATAACTACACGTATATAGGACGGCTATATTTTGAAATGCACTGAATATTAAAAACAAGAGCTGTCATTAGACAGCGCGCTCGACCGTTGGGATGTTAGGCGAGTTTTAGATATCAAAGTTTTACTGAGAGTCGTGAAAAAAACCCGATTTCCTCAGTATAATGAAACGCATGACAGTGTCTTGTGGTTGTCAATTTAGGATTATGTATTTCTGTGGCATGATATAATCTTATTAAAATTGTCCTTTGCAATTATACATTGCTTCCTCTCTATAACGCCCTCCGAATTACGATTCTCTTCTTACAACACTGCTCGTCGCTATTTACCCCCATACTATTATGCATAACACTTTCATTGGTGCAATATTGTTTGCTAAAACGTTTTGTTTGTAGTTTTTTCTCGAAGTTACGTATTGGACATTTTTAAGAAGATACATAAAGATGAGTGACAAACAGTTTGAAACCAGATCAGGCGCCGCGTTACGTGGCGTCTGATCTGGGTTCAAACGCTTTGCAAATGTTTACTCCGGATATTAGTTTAAACATATTTGTTTGCGTAATAATATGTGCAAAGGGATTGGGCTACACATTGTTACAACATTATAATTGTCCCGTTCCCTAGATATCTCGTACATGTATACAAAATAGTGGCATAGCATAATAAAGTAGATCATAGAATAGTTACTTTGCTAAAATAGTAATCGGTGGCACAACCGGAGAGTTGTTAATTCTCATTTGCTTTAAATACAAATTGTTCGTTTCAAGATTTTCAAAATATTGTAATCGGCTGAATAACCCTGCTATCAATATAGTGTTTTGTAAGATACTAAGCCGAGTTGGAAGTACAACTTAATGGCAAAATATAGGTGTTAAGGTGTCACCGGTTAAAACAAAACCAAGCAACGTATTTATCAGACATGGGGTAATTGAAATTGATAATTTAATTAATTAATAATCAATTATCAAAAGTGAAATAATTGGAAATAATTGTTAATTGAGCAATATTTCAATTACTTTAATGGTGATTTAATCATTACTTTTCAAAAAGTGAGTAATTGTTAATGGAATTTCAATTACTTTTCAATTACAAATGTAATCATGTAAAATATGTACATGATTTGGAACAATAACATTCTGAACTCATATTGAAAACAAGATAAGCCTATTTATACATTTGCAAAGCAAGTCCATGTCAGTTTTAATGATTGAACTCTTAGTTAAAATATTTTATTTCCATAATTTTTAACAACTGACATGATTTAAAACACATATAATAATGAAAAGGAATAGATTGAAAGCGAATAAGCTACAAGTATACATGCTACGTGTACAAATGTGATACTGCTTAAACAGTTTTAATTCTAAGATGAATAAGACATGATTTGTTTAAAAAGGTGTTAAAATACATGTGCATGTTGTTGTAGCTTCATCAAGGTCTTGGATGGACATACATCCTTATTAGCAAACAGTTTGAAATCAGACCAGGCGCCGGGTAATGCGGCATGTGACCAGGGTCAGAGCTGTTTGCTAGTCGTATACATGTAAATACTTCTACGCCAGACAACAATTTTAGGCAGACGATACTTTGACTGTAAACAGTTAAAAGGGCGGTTAAATTTCGAGGTAAAATGTTTAAACGGCATAACAAGTCCTACAGTTCTGCCAATAAAGACCCCAATATTTTCGCGTTCTGAGATTGAAATGTCAGAAGTTAAGTAATGAACAAAGCAAGTGTTATGAATTAATCTTAGTAGTGGTTTAATAAAACAGTTTAACAGACAGTTTGGTACTTAATTTCGGCCTGTATTTAATTCATTGCATCCAACTAAGATAATTGAATATTTACTTTGTAAACTCAGCTTGTATGATATATCTAGGAAACAAACCATTTATCATTTCACTGTAATAATGACGCAATACAGTGCTTCCTCCCTACAAAGGGTCTCCGAACAACGATCCCCTCCTTACAACAACAATTACCGGCAATATCGTCTGCTAAACTTGTGGTCTGCTTTATTTTAAATGTCACATACTGGACATTTTTACAAAAAAACAAAATAACGAGGGATAGTTTGAATCCAGATCCTAAAACAACTCCTTCCGAACAGCACACAAACACTCTTGGTGTCCCGTTGGTGTTGCTGTAGAAAGGGATACTGTACAGTTAGTAAGTGGAGAAAACGTTATTCTTTCCCGTTTTTAAATAACGCAATCGCAAAACACTAAAACGTAGAAAAGTACAACATTTGGACAATTCTGACAATTCAAGTTTATCTTGGTAGCAAACAGTTTAGAGCCTGATCAGACGCCGGGTTACCCGGCGTCTGATCTGGCTCCAAACTGTTTGCAATAGAAATAATAGTTTTAGCATAAACGCGTTTATTGGGAAAAAATAACGTTTTCTCCACTGTAACCCATTCACACTCACTGCAACACTATCGTCTGTACTGGAACATGTTGTGTTTTGTTTTTATTTTCAGGATTTGAAAAAAGTTTCGTGAAAGTTAGTGTCGAACAGTTTTGATCCTGAAAAGCGGCGTCTCGCCAGGACCCGAACTGTTTGCAAAAGCCATGCTATAATTATTTTTAAAATAATGCGGCGTCTGATCAGAGTCCTCACTGTTTGTTGATAGGAATTGCAATATAAAGCAAAACAAAAATGAAAATTTAGATCAGACATCCTTGAGATAAAAAATGTACTTATCCAAAATGTCAGCATAGAAGAATCCACTAAGCGCAAAAAGGTTAAGTCATCTCAACTTTATTATCAACCAAAGAACGCCTATGTGCTGAAACCCTTTTGTTGTTTTTTTAGCTCACCTGAGTTAAAGGCTCAATATTTAATGAGATATTAACCGCATCTCGACATGTCGATCACATACAATATCAATGAAGTGATGTTGATAAGCTCTCCTCCAATGTCTTATCCGTTACCCCACCGACACATTGTCTGCTTTGAATTTGTAGTGTGCAAAAATGATTCAATAAAGATCAATACAATTTTATAATTAAAAACAATTAAATACAGATGTACATTATGTTGTTTGTTGTCAAACAGTTTTTAGCGAGATCAGACGCACGTTACGTCAGACTTTCTCAGTATATTTGGCAAACTAAGACGTCTTGTTTATTTTTCCTTCAAATTTCCCGGACTCAAATACATAAGAAATTGGAAATCTAATAGTACAAAATCTTCTGAAACTGATAATACATGTATACTGATATATCTGTTTGTGAATGTGTATGTTTTGTCTATGTACATTATTTGTTCCTCTAGTTTCCATGTCAAAACATGACCTGAGATTCATCAAGGAATTTAGATATCAGTCAGGTCGCAATTGGCAATATAAGGGTCGAAATACATTGTACCAGCGCTTCCATAAGTTGATCATAAAAATCCTAAGATGTCAAGTTTTCAAATTTTCAGACGCAATTTTACTAATCGTACCTTTACCCCACAGTCTGTTTCTTGTTTTGAAGACACATGGTTGCTTAAAACAGGTTGAAAGTAAAGCAGAATGCGCCTTAAGGCGCATACTTCTTTACTTTCAGCCTGTTTTAAGCTACGATCCGCTAGGATAAAAATCCGAATACTTAGGAAAAATCCGGAGAAATGGCAGCCCTGACTATACGCTTTTTATTGGTCAAGCATCAGCATTCTTCCGTGATGTTAATCAGGGTAGACAGTCGTAAATTAACTATTTCTCAACAAGTGGGTGCGTTTTTCCTGGAATTTGTCAATCTTTCAGAAACTGATAAAGGAAGGTGACACCATCCAACTACCGTTGGTGTTTATTCGGAATACAACAATCAAATTAGAAGATTTAATGCGAAAATAATTCCGTCTTCTCCAGTCTCAGGATAATGGCTCGCGTGCCTGTTATCAAATAATTGTGTGTATAGTGCAACTAAAAATTGTTCCCTAGAAACAGTGAAGAAGCCGGCATGTTTGTTTCCCGTTTTAACCCTTTACCTAATAGCCTGTTTCTAGTTTTGAAGACCTGTAACCATTTAAAGCAGGTTGAAAGTAAAGCAGAATGCGCCTTGAGGCGCATTCTGCTTTACTTTCAGCCTGTTTTAAGCTACATTCTGCTATGAATTATAAAATATTTCTTTTCGTAAATGTTCATGACTGAACTGATTGAAACTATTTTCTTGAGCGGAGGAATAAATAAAATGCGCTAAAAGTTGCTCGTACATGTATTGGGGGAAAGGGTTATAACGCAAACGAATCGCAAGCATATTGCAATAGAAGAATGACAATATTTATGAAATTTCTTATTTTCCATTTTAATTTGAGCCGCAAAGAGTTTGGAGCCTGATCAGACGCCGGGTTACCCGGCGTCTGATCTGGTTCCAAATTGTTGGTGATGGAAATAATTATTTTAGCATAAACACGTATAATGGTAAGGAATAACGTATTCTCCACTGTGAATAACGTAAACAGTTCGGATCCTGATCAGACGTCTCGTCAACTGAAGCACGTGCCAGCTAGAGATACGGATAAATACTGTGCGTAATATACAGTAGAGAAGATATTATTCTTTCCCGTTTAAACGCAAGTGTAATGCACCAAACTGTAGAAAATTACAAATTTTAGAAATTTCTATCTTTTTTATTTAATCTGAGTGGCAACAGGTTGGAGCCTGATCAGACGCCGGCTTACCCGACGTTTTATCTGGCTCCAACCTGTTTTCAATGGTAATAAAACAGTGCCCCCTCTCTACAACGACCCTACCAACAACGACTCCCTCCTTACAACGACCCTTACCGCAATTCCCTAAACAAGACAACTATGTCCAACCCTTTCAATGCTGCAATATCGTCTGATAAATATTGTCATCTGCATTTTTTTCTCAGTCATCTATTCGACATTTTGACAGAAAAATACATAATGACGAGTGACAAACAGCTTGAATCCAGATCAGACGCCGCGTTACGCGGCGTCTGATCTGGAATCAAGCTGTTTGCAAATATAAGTCAAATTCCCTCCCTATAATGACTCTCTCCGAACAACAACATAAATCCTTGTCTCCCATTGGATGTTGTTGTACATGTAGAGAGGGGATGCTGCAGTTTTATAGCGAAAACGCGTTTATAAGAAATAACGCAATTAAATTTAATTGAGAAAGCAACGTCTAATCTGCCTCTAGGCTGTTTGCAAATATTCGCCATGTTGCAGTACGCGAGATAAGGGTTTAAACAATACCTAACATATAACCTAGGCGCGATGCATTTAATTGAGAAAAAAACACCAGACATTAGATTAACCCCATTCTCTGCCATGACGTCATCATTTAGAATAGGGTCGTCTGCTTTTATTTCTAAAATTCAAAGTTTAGGTATTTTGATCTAAGAACCTAAAATGATTAAATTGAAGGCGTCATAACAATTTTGTCACCGAATGCAAAAGATTTTGATCTAGATCATAATTAACAAGAACGAGTACAAACACGCTCAGTCTGGCAGAGTAACACGTCACAATGACCAATTCACTAAATAATTAATGATTCGAGTTGTTTGTTAACGTCCGAGACGGACGTCTAATTGGACGCCATAGAGAGAGGGGATCTGATACAGAAATCCAGGGGGCGATGCCCTACTCTTAGTATCGATAGAGTTTTGTGGTTCTTTTAGATGCCCAATATAAAGCAGTAATACATCGGACGTCGGTTTATAAAGTCTCATCCAAATGACTTGGTACGGCGGGGGATCAAACCCACGGCCTCTGGTACCACAGTCGAGTGTGCTACCATTGGATCACGTTCGCCGGTAAATAATGAACAACAAGATTAAGAACTTAACAACAAAACGCAAATGCAATGCATTGAAACATAGATAATCACAATTTTATTGAACAATCTTAAAAAATACCACCTGTGCGGCAAACAGTTTGGAGCCCTGACAAGACGCTTGGTTACATGTACGCTATGTCTTGTCTGGCTCCGAACTAGTGGCAAAAAATATTATTGTTTTAGCATAAACGCGTTTACTGGGGTAAATTAATTTATTCCCCACTGGACCACGTCCGCCGGTAAATAATTAAACCAAGATTCATATTAACCCATTTATGTCCACGATCCCATACATGTATATGGGACATAGGCAAACAGTGTAGACGCTGATCAGACGCCGCCTTATGCGGCGTCTGATCAGGGTCTAACACTGTTTGCTGATAGGGATTTCAATATAAAACACAATGAAAATGAAAATTTAGATCAGGCCCCCCTTAAGTAAAAATGGACTGATCCAATATATAAGCATGGAAGTATCCACCTGGCACAAATGGGTTAAAAAGTGTATTCGACGTCGACGAGTTCGGCGCCTTATCTTTTTCATACCTCTTTGTATTGGACACCGTTTGTTAAGCGCATCATCCATGTGTGTCTGTTTGCAAAGAATAACGTTTTCCCCTCTTTCTCTTTTAGGTAATTAGTGTAAACAATGAAGATATTACACGTATCATCTCAACAAAGAAACAATAAAATACTAATATTCAAATCGAAACGTATCTTATTTAAGATTGCCTGTAATGTGTACCGTAAAACCATACTCTGGTTTTATTTAATGCCATCCTCGGTATCCTCAACTCGCTTTACTATTTCATTGCCAAGTTTTTTGGCCTGCTTTAAACCTCTTAACGCCAAAATATCGCATGCATTGGCAGTGTCGTCTGCAATACAGCGCTTCCTCTCTACAACGACACCCGATTGGAGACAAACATTGTGTGCGTTGTTCGGAGGGAGGCGTTAAAGGGAGGTTATCGGGTTACATTGTTAAGTGCTTTGAATAGATGTACACTAAACTCTATCTGCGATAGTTCTAGAAATGATTTTTGGCATTTGTTACTCGTTAAGGCTGATGATTCCTAAAAAGATTGGGACAATGTCGGTCAAAATCGGTTCTCTACGGAGAGCGATCCGTCACTCTCGTCAACTGTCGTCCCGTTTCGAACCATGCTAAAGCATCATTCAGAACTGGCCGACATATGTCGAACATGATCGACCGCTTTTACAAAGATAAACAATTTGGTCCGATCTGATTAAGGGTGCAGATCGAAAATACCGTGGGCACAAATGGGTTAATTGAAAAAAAAAACTGTATTCTCCACTGTTACTAGATGTAATCAAAATACATGCGTTTCTTGAGTAGGTTATCCATCAGGTTTAGTGTATAAAATGGACTAATTTTGATCTAAAGCGATATATGCAGCACCACCAGCTGAGTCTTTGTAATAAAGTTCCGTATCAATTAGTGGTGCGAACCTTTTAATGTTCTGTTATGTGTTAAGTGGTAATTTAAGTGGTGAAGAAGGTAATTTTATACTTTTCAAATAATTTCCGTTTGTGTTTAAAACGGTTTCCATTGCAAACAGTTTGGAGTCAGATCAGACGCCAGGTAACTCCCAACTGATTGTCACTCAGATTTAAACATGTCGTGAATGTAGTAAAATCGATAAATTTGTGTACTTTTAATGCAAGGCCCTTGTGTTTATATTCGTTTAAACGGGAAATAATAACTTCTTTTTCACTATTGCAGCCATGCCGTGCTTTTGTACAAAATGAAAAATGTAACAATGATAATAGAAATTAATATATATAGCAATGTAGGCACTGGCCCTAAACACACAAACGTGCATATATATACAGTCGAACTTTGATATCTCGAAATCGCTTAACTCGAACTAACCGATAGTTAGACACATGAACTGCATTATTGCATGCTCTGTTAAGCCGAACCTACCCATATTTCAAAGTTAAAACGTGGCTAAGCGGATATGTTCGATTTAATCGAGTTCGAGATATCGAAGTTCGACTATATAAATAAAAACAGTCAATAAAAAATATAGCGTCTAAATACATAAGTATGTACGACCAACATATCTTGTGTCACAAGTGAATATATCTTCTTTGAGTTTGCTTTATTCTCAATGTATTTATTTGTCTTTGTTTTTCACTATATGTATATTTTCGTGTGAATCGCCTTTGAGCGCACACGTCCTGTGTGAAAAGAGCGCTATTTATTTATGCTTTTCGGCGGATTACCGGAACATAGCAAACGATTATCACTTGGTAATCCAGTGCAGTGGATTCGCCGTTTTCCCCCAAGGGCTCCCCAAAAATCGGAGTCAATCGTGTCTTATCGTTAAATTCCGGCAGTCCGATTTGTCGCGTACCACTCAACGGAAAAAAACGAATCCAAAATCGGGAGCAACGACGTAATTCGGATGACGTCAAATCAATACATAAGTGACGTCATCGTACGGGAAACTGTTTCGTTAATGTGTTTGATGTAAACTTGGGGCTCAACACGGGGTAAATCATGTACTTTCGCTTTCACAATTGTCGAACAATTTCGTTTAAAAAGTGGCTTAAAAGCATAAATAAATAGAAAATATAACGTCTGATGTTCTCTCAATGGATTAAATTTCTATCTTATACTGAAAAAAACCCACAAGTATCCTCTATATAAATCTGGTATACTTCTTATAATCTTGACATTAAAGGGAACACAGTGCTTGTTTTCATGAGACAAATAGATGTTAGCAAAGTGTCAAATTTATGCATGTTGTTTTATCAGCATTTAATATATGATAGAACTGAACATGTGTAAGAACATACATATTCATAATACCTTGTACATATGCTAATCTTTAATAATCATATATCTGATATATTCTATATAATAAAGTGAAACTCATCTTCAATCTTTCCCGTATTGCATAATTGTACAAATTCTTTGAGCATTAGAAATATTTAAGTGCATTCACGTTGCGAACAAATGTAACAATTGTAACATACACTAGTTTCAGCAAGAAGTAGGTGACGAAGCACTTCTACAGGGGCGAATACAGTGGAGAAAACGTTATTCTTTCCCAATAAACGCGTTTACGTTAAAACTGTTATTTCCATTACAAACAGTTTGGAGCCAGATCAGACACCGGGTAACCCGGCGTCTGATCAGGCTCCAAACTGTTTGCCACTCAGATTAAAATAAATAGTCAGAATTATCGAAAAATTATCCTTTTCTACGTTTTATTGCGATGCGTTTGCGTTTTGTTTGCGTCTAAACGAGAAAGAATAACGTTTTCTCCCCTGTACGTTATTCTTTCCTGTTTAAACGCAAACGAAACGCGAACGCATTGCAATAATAATTAGAAAAGGACAACAGTTTGGCAATTCTGACTATTCATTTTAATTTGAGATGAAAACAGTTTAGAGACAGATCAGACGCCGGGAAACCTGGCGTTTGGTCTGGCTCCAAACTGTTTGTAATTGAAATAAAAGTTTAAGCGTAAACGCGTTTATTGGGATAAGAATAACGTCTTCTGCACGTTATTAACCCTAACAAAAACGACGTTATTTTAAAGCGAAGACTATTCTTCTTTAGAATACAAACATTTTTTTTTTAATTTGAGTGCTGTTTCAACACAATTTTCAAAATGAAAGCATTTAATGCAGGTCTTAACCAGAGGGATCATTTAGGGGCCATTAAAATAGGCTATACAGAGTTCACTATCTACAACAACACCCAATGAGTGACAAATATTGTTTGTGTTTTTCGGAGGTAGTCGTTATAGGGAAGGAAATTGGCTTACATTTGCGAACAGCTTGAATCCAGATCAGACGCCGCGTCACGCGGCGTCTGATCCGGAATCAAGCCGTTTGTTACTCGTCATTATATTTCTTATCAAAATGTCCACTTACATATTACGGGGAAAAGGGTTAAACGGGAAAAATAGCATCTTCTCCAATTTAAGACAAATACAGTCCAACAGGCAATATATTTCATTGAGTGCTGCACGATATTATGTCACAATGAATGGGGTTGTGCTTATTCAATCATTTCTATTACATACAATTTTGTGCAAGACCAGTCGCCGGGTAACCCGACATCTGAAAGGCTCCTAACTGTTTTCCACTCCGATTGAAATAAATAATAAACATTTCAAAAGGACGCCATTATTCATCATTTAATTGCATTCCATTTGCGTTTAGTTTCGTTTTTACGGAAAGAATAACGTCGCCGCAACTATAGCAGCAATGGTGTCAAGTTACTGTAAACCCATTCACAGTATTTGTCCGAGTTAGAAAACAGCTTGGATTTGGTACAGTAGAGAAAACGTAACGCAAACGGAACGCAAACGCAAAGCAAAAAAAGGACAATTTTTTTTACAATTAGTGGCAAACAGTTTGGAGCCTGATCAGGCACCGGGTTACGTGGCGTCTGATCTGGCCCCAAACTGTTTGCATTGGAAGTAATATATTTAGCGTAAACGCGTTTATTGGGAAAGAATAACGTTTTCTCCGCTGCACAGGCAGACTAGATTTATGTTTGTATCATGATTGATATCAATATGATTTTAACATGATATACATAAAACATAAAATTCGATCTACATGATAAACACGGGTCATTTATATAATAATTGTAAGAGATAATGTACGTGTATATGCATAATGTTATTATCAGAAACAAGATCATTGCACATATTATCTTTAAACATTTACGTTATGTACAGCTTTTTTTTTTAAAAAAACCCAACAAACAGAAAAAAACACAAAAACATAAAAAACACAATCATACATGTACACAGGTACTTGACACATAGATCAAGATCTATTAGCCTAGACTCCTATTATTAAGATATGGTATACAACGGGGTCCTACAGGTGTCTTAACTATCGACTTAAACTGATGCTAAAATAGACTAGATCGCCGATATTCTCTTGTGGTTCCCTCTGTTATTGATTAATTTATCAATATCTACTTTTTATTTGATCAAATTCCGTCAAATAACGCCACAGCACGTACATTTATAACGATTTTCTTTGGTAATAGGTATCTATGTGTCATATACCTGTGCAATCATACAAAGCTACACAAAGCTGGCGACAATTTCCAAGGAGGCGATACTACGTTAGGATAAGGGTTAAATAAAATACAAATTGCCAACGTACACATTCCGTGTTTCTACTTGGTAGATGGAAGCAATCTATTTCTAGGCTATATATACTTCTTCCAGTATAAGAATAAATGTCTGAACCAAACAACCAAATTGATGTTAACCGTGTATATACTTTCAAGACGAATTATGTCGAAACTCGATGTAATTCTTTTGCTTGTTAACATTCGTTTCTGCTACAAATGGGCTAATTCGACGTCCCAGAAAGAGGGGAGCGGGTATAGAAAATCCGGAGGCGATACCCTACTTTTTTTATAGACATATATTTGGTACTTTTAGATTCCTAGTGTTAAGCACTAATACATCGGATGTAGGTTTATAAAGTCTCATCCGAAAGACTTCTTCCAATATTAGAATAAATGTCAGAACCAAACAACAAAATTGATGTTAAATGTGCATACTTTCCAGACGCTTTATACCGAGTCTTGCCAAAACGGAATATTACGCATCAGTCATATAATGGCTAGGTTAAGAACCAGTATTTCTGTTGTTGGAGAATCCATTATTCTTTCCCGTTTAAACGCAAACGAAACCTAAACGCATTGCAGGGAAACTAAGAAATGTACAATTTCCTGACCATTCTGAATGTAATTTTTAACCTGGCCGGCAAACAGTTTAGAGCCTAATCAGACGCCGGGTTTCCCGGCGTCTGATTTGGCTCCAAACTGCTTGCATTGGAAATAATAAAATAAGCGTAAACGCGTTTTTTGGGAAAAGAATAACGTTTTCTACAACTCCAGTCAGACTAGCATTAACCCAGTGAGTCTTAGTGACAAGTTTATTTGCCATTCACAGTGTACATGTACCTGCATGGGAGGAGAAAACATTTTATATGCACACAGGGATCACGATCTGCATTGTTTGTCGTTTCGCAATAAATTGTTAACAGTAAACATTAACTGGACTTTATTTGAAAACAAGAATCATCAATTTAACATGTCAGGGGTAAATGAGTTAACCCATTTGCGCCCAGTGGATTCATCCATGTTTATTTTGGATTAGTCCATTTTTTATCAAAGGGATGCTTGGTGAAAATTTTCATTTTCATTTTGTTTTATATTGAAATTCCTATCAGTAAACAGTGTAGACTCTGATCAGACGTCGCAAAATGCGGCGTCTGATCGGAGTCTACACTGCTTGCCTATGTCCCATATATGGGATCGTGGGCACTAATGAGTTAAGCTCGTCAGCCTTGTAAAGCGGCATCTGACCAGGATACAAACTGTTTGGTAATCGTAAAATATGTTTACAGGCACATTTGAAATATATTGATGTTGCATAAAATAGTAAACAACACTATTAAGTACAATGTAATATTTACGTTCGCCCCTTTCAATTCAATTGGAAAAAATGACGTTTAATTCGTATGGACGCAATTTCTCTAGAGGGCGGGGCTTGTGGACATCTTGTGCAGAAGAGGCGGAGTTTATGGATCTGCTCTCCGCGAATCAGTTTGTTGCCTTCAGTAATATGATTATGGCTGTTACGTTCAGGCTACACACTATTTGTGTTAAAATGCTCTAATATAGATTCAACATAATTATATGCATACAAATAAGTGTTCATTTATATATTAGAAATCACAGCAAATATAATGTAAATATAAGAAATGAACTGATTTTTAGGCGTTTAAGCGAAATAAACGTCAGAAAATGATCGGCAAATTTACCATAAATTTTACAGTAAATTTGCCGATAATTTTCTGTCGTTTAAACGCCGAAAAAATCAGTTCATATCTTAAATCATTGAGTCCTAGTGACGCATATATGCGTTCTCTACCAAAGGTGTACAAATGATGAGTACACTGGTCTAATGCAATCAGGGAAGTCCCTCATTAGTGGGCTCCTGTAGGAGCCCTCTAATCAGGGACTTCACTGTTTGTAATTTTATAATATAATATAAAAACAACCTAAAATAGTCTAAAAAGGACCAGCATTTATTATATAAACTGGAATTGTCCATTGGAAGTTTCAGGGGACAATTAGTTACATGTAAGATAATATATTTTCTGCCAAAAGATTGATTCAGTGGCATTTTGTGGTGAAACAGATAACGTACATGTACAGTGGAGAAGTCGTTATACTTTCCCGTTTATTCGCAAACGAATCGCAAACGCATTGCAATGAAATTGCGAATGTGACAAATTTTCGACAGTTCCTACTATTTATTTTAAGTTGAGTGGCAAACAATTTGGTGCCTTAATAGACACCTGGTTATCAGGTGTCTAAGCTTGCTTTATATTGTTTGCAATGGAAATAATAGATATAGCGTGATCGCGTTTACTGGTACATGTAAAGAATAACGCATACACCACTGTAAAATATATTTTTCCCAAATATTTTTCACTGAGGGAAAGAATAAAAATCTAATTAATATTAAGGTTGCAGATAGTTTTTCTAATATCATAATCATTATACATGTATCTACAAGTTTGAATTGAATTGAGATAAGAATTGATCAAATAATGTCGCTGTTCTTCTTGTTACTATAAGATTCTTCACAATAAAATGCGAATGTGACGAGTAACGTACAGAGGAGAAAAAAACAGTTTCTCTCCCGTTTTAACGCCAACGAAACGCAAACACAATACAATGATGATACATGAGTTTTTTTTTTAAAGAAAATAGCTTTTAAAAAAACTGAACGTCTCGTTTGTCTCCGAGCTACAAATGTTTAGCATAAACGCGTTTCTTTGGAAAGTTTAGTTTATTCTCCAATGTAGCCCGAAATATACATGACAAGTCGATGGGTACATGTACATGTATATGGAAGATATATAAATTTATATAACTGTCTCCCGTCCGTTTAAAAATCAACACAGGTCAATTGGAAATCATTACATTGAATTGATTCAGTTTCTCTGTTCTGATGACGAATTAATTTCTCGATAACCGTGTGTTACATGTACAGTGGAGAAAATGTTAATCTTTCCCGTTTAAACGAAACGAAACGCAAACGAAAAAAAATAAAACGAAGAAAAGTGCAATTTTTAGACAATTCTGATAATTCATGTTTATCTTGGTGGCAAACAGTTTGGATCCTGATCAGACGCCGGGTTACCCGGCGTCTGATCTGGCTCCAAACTGTTTGCAACAGAAATAATAGTTTAAGCGTAAACGCGTTTATTGGGAAAGAATAACGTTTTCTCCACTGTACCGTTACAGAATATCCGGATATTGAGTATTTGTCTTCATAATTACCGTAATGAACCTCAGTATTAAGAAAGACACGCCTGACCAAAAAGTAAAGAGTCTGATCCGGGTCTACACTGTTTGACAGTGAGATTGCCTCATTTTGACAACTTATTGAGTAATGAATTCATTTAGTTCAAATCTATGGATAAATACGGCAGTTATACAGGGCGTGTCAAGAGTAAGAATTAAATTAAATTAAATTATGCACGGCTTCTTAAGACGAAATCTCCGCTCAGCAAGTTCTAACACTAAAACTAGTGCATACTTCTCTCTTGTTAGACCAAACATTGAATATTGTGAAGCAGCATGGATCCAATTCCACAAAAAGCACTGCCATAAAGTAGAAATGGTTCAAAGAAGAGCCGCAAGATTTGCCCTGAATCGGTACCATAACACCAGCAGTGTCAGCCCCATGCTCGAGGAACTGGTTTGGGAAACACAGGAAGCTAGAAGATCTAAAATCCAACTGACGTGCTTTTTCAAGATCATACATAATCTAATTGACATTCAAGCTTCAAATTATTTAGAAATAGCACATACGTCAACAAGATCGAAGCACTCTCTTCAATACAGACATTTCTCCCCATCGACTGACCAATTTAATTACACCTTCTTTCCAGTACCAGTATGTAGTATCAGCTACTGTAGCTGAGGCTCCCTCTTTGGCATCATTCAAGCGGGAGCTGTCTACATGTACCCTGCCCTTCTAATGGGGGAGCGATCCAGTAGCTACATCCTGTATGAGACTCTGAGTTGTATCGGCGGAGATCCGTCCCTGGTAGCGCCTCGCAAGCCGGAGACGTCTGTTGGGATGTAGCAACTATAACCAACTTTTTCTGTATTTCTTCCTTTTCCCTTTTCTCTATTGCGTGCCCTGACCGTGCTTTTTCTTCTACCTTTCTTTTCTTTTTCTCTGTATTCTTATATTTATTTTCTTGTGCACCGTAATAAAATTGTCAAGCCTGACAACTTTACGTAACCATGTAGATGTAGATGTAGATATCGCAACTACTCTACGCTTGGGTTTTTCGTAACTTTCAAAATCAGTTTTTTTTCTTAGTTGATATTTTAGACCAACATGGGTAAATAATATCACAGTCATAGCATATTAGATATTCGATAATGGTACTATAGCTTTTTATGTATGATTGACCTAAAGCTACGCATTTATTTTGTCTCACACAATTCGAAATACTCGTTTGTAGTGCTAGATAAACATGTAGATCTAAATACAGTAGTGGTCATTTTAAAGAAGGATGAGAGTAATGTCGAAAGCTCTTTTAGGAGCGTTCGGCTATACTTTTACACTTGTTAAACACTTAATTCCACGACCCTTTCTAGCTTTGACGATATGTGGCTAATAAAAGCAGGTTGAAAGTAAAACAGAATACAAGTTTAGGCGTATTCTGCTTGATATAAGTCTGTTTTACATGTAAGCTTCACCCTGCTTGGATATAAATAACATTTCTTTTTTTTTTTTTTTTTTCTTTTTGGAACTATCTACAGATAGTCCGTTTATTTACATTAAATAACAATCATAAAAACATAACATATGCAAAGGAAACATATACTAAGCATGTATGTTTATATATTAACATTTCTTATGGTGTATATTCTTGACTGTATACAGTGGCACGTTTTTTCTTCTTCAGTTAAGGAATACATTAAAGGCGTAAAGAGCGTATTTATGGACAAGTGGGTACACAGTTATCAACATGGAATCGTAAATGAGCCTAGTGCGGCGACCTTGCTAAACAAGTGGGTAATGAAAGTTTGCAAACATTCCCTCGCATTAGCTTTAACTATTAAATCATCGTTAATTGGTTGTAAGTGTTTTAAACTATTCCCTGAAGTACTGTTACCAGACGAACACAAAGAAGCTACCAATGCTTATTTTAACGTCTTCATCTAGATACAGTGGAGAAAATGTGATTCTTTCCCATTATACGCGTTTACGCTAAAACTATTATGTCCATTGCAAACAGTTTGGAGCCAGATCAGACGCCGGGTAACCAGGTGTCTGATCAGGCTCCAAACTGTTTGCCACCAAGATAAATATGAATTGTCAGCATTGTCCAAATGTTGTACTTTTCTACGTTTTAGTGCTTTGCGTTTGCGTTTCGTTTTCGTTAAAAAGAATAATGTTTTCTCCACTGAAAGCCTGAAGGTAAAATAAGGTTCTGGATGATACAGACCCAGTAGGGCTATGGCATGGCCATTATTCTCTTTTAAAGAAGATCGGGTTTCCAAGGCAATAGTAGTACACACTGCTTTGGCAGAATAAGGATGTAGGGATCATATTTGAAATAGGTTTTTGCCTATATTCACAATGAGAGAGAGAGAGAGAGAAAGAAAGAGAGAGAGTGTGTGTGTGTGTGAGAGAGAGAAAGAAAGAGAGAGTGAGAGAGAGAGAAGGAGAGAGAGAGTGAGTAAGAGAGAGAGAAAGATAAGAAGGAAGGATAGAGATACAGGGAGAGATAAAGAGAGAGAGACAGAGAGAGACAGAGAGAGGAAGGAATGAGAGAGATACAGAGAGAGATAAAGAGACAGAGAGACAGAGATAGACATAGACATAGACAGAGACAGAGATAGAGAAAAGGAGAGAGAGGATGATATATAGAAAGGGAGAGAGAAAGATACAGAGAGAGACACGAAAGACAGTGAGACAGACATACGCGCGAACGGACGGAGGGGCGCGTGGGGGTTGTGCAGGCATGCAGGCGTGCAGGCAGGCAGTCCACCAGACAGCCAGACAGGTAAACATACATACATGTACATACAGACATACATACAGACATACAGAAAGACAGATAGACAGGTTTAAGGAACATCGCTATACCGGCGTCTGACATGGGAACACACTGTTGACAAAAATTGGTGTCTCGAGCTAAGACAGAGGATAAATTTACAGAAGCATCTTTTTAAAAGTACTTAACTCATTAAGGTTTAGGAAATCGGTTTTCTAAGTACAGCGATCGGCCATGTTCGTCAACTGTCGGCTCATTCAATGAGCCGACAGTGGACGATAATGGCCGATCGTTCTCCATAGAGTACCGATACTGACCAATATTGGCCCGATCAAATTAGGGGTTATCAACCTTAATTCTTGCCAAATACAGTGGAGAATCTGTTATTCTTTCCCAATAAACGCGTTTACGCTAAAACTATTATTTGTAGTGCAAACAGTTTGGAGCCAGATCAGACGCCGGGTAACCCGGCGTCTGATCAGGCTCCAAACTGTTTGCCACCAAGATAAACAAGAATTACCAGAATTTCTAGTTGTTCTTTTCTATGTTTTAGTGCTTTGCGTTTGCGTACGTTTGCGTTTAAACGGGAAAGAATAACAGATTCTCCACTGTACAACAATTGAATCAATCAACTACTTGCGATTGGTGACACATTTCTAAGGATGTTTGACAAATTGAATTTGTCTCAAACACGGAGAATGTTTTGTGCTTTTGTCAATCTGAGATTTGAGTGTGCACATGTATAGGAAGGACCGAACAAAAATTATCTTAACGGCTAACACCCCCCCCCCCCCCCAAAAAAAAAAACCCCAACCCAACAACACCCCTCTGATATTCATTGTAAAATGCTTTGAGTAAGCAACACCGCCGCGTTATTTATCCACTACTCCATACATACGTATAAATATATAAATAAATAAATTAATTAATAAATACGTATTTACATTACTTGACCAAGCTTAGGTGGTCACACATAGTCTGGTTAAAGTGGGCCAATAAGCATGGAACGCCTACTGAATGTCCTCCCAAAGAATCACTGAAGCGTCTCATGTACAAGGCCCGTCTCTTATCTTGGATGGTTTGGTTTAATGTTAGGACCTCTTTAAACAAAATGAGAATGCTTTGTGACATGTTTCATGCTTATAAATAACAACATTTTGATAAAAATGAAGACTAATTTTATTCTGGGTGTCAAACAGTTTGGAGCCTGATAAGACGCGTGTCAATTGACAACTGACATGACTCCTAAGGTTTTACAGATTTCATGACAATTTTATCATGAAACGCGTTCGTGAAGAGTTAAAACATTTTTTGTCAACTAACCCTTCATTGGCTTACCTCGATTTCAATGGTAATTTACAATCAATTTTGATCCTGATAGGTCGCTGACATGTTTGATCAGGATCCAAACTGCTTGATACCCATTACGATTCTAGTAAATTTACCCGAAATTTGAATTACAAAAATTAAAGCCAACGACATTAATTTGTTAAAAGCAGATTATGCCACGGCAGTGAGGGGGCTAAATGGATACACTTTCATTACAAGTCCTTTTCTCGGCGTCCCTAAAGACAATATGTCACTTTACAAGTCGCTGAGGAACGATTGTTATTTTAGCTGCCAAACTACAGTGGCGAAAACGTTATTCTTTCCCAATATACGGGTTTATGCTAAACCGTTTATTTCCATTGAAAACAGTTTGGAGCCAGATCAGACGCCGGGTAACCCGGCGTCTGATCAGGCTCCGAACTGTTTGCTACTCAGACTAACATGATTAGTTAGAAATATCAAAATGTCACCAGTTTCTACATTTTAGTGTTTTGCGTTTGCGTTCCGTTGCCTTTAAAAGGGAAAGAATACTGGATTCTCCACTGTAGGACGACGGTATCCAAGAGTTTGGATCCACTGGACCGAAAGGGACATCTAGTGGCTAGGCTTAACATCTGGAACTCACTTGAAATGCAAGTGACTAGCGTGATAACTGTTAAAGTAACTGGATGTAAATAAACATTATCAACTTAATATACCGTAAAATGCGGCGGAATAAATAGGTGAAAAGTATAATAGCATGTTAGTGGTTAATTCGAATGAGTTTGTCTTCTCAGCTGAGTGGACCCTTTTGCCTTCATGACAACATCAATTAATCCTACCACCAGAATTCATTGATTTCTTCCATTGTTTTCTCTTTTTTGAAACCATTCACTGTATTGGTTCATGTTCATGTACTCCAAACATTTCCGACTCAACGCCGAGTAATTTAGCTTCTGAGCAGAATCGAAATGGTTCCGAACTTAAGTTCTAGTAGTCAAACTCCTTAAACTTGAAAATATGAGAAATTAATCTCGTCGACGGATCATGATCAAAACTGTTTGGCACTTGTTCATATCTTAACCCTTTCACTCTCAATGACGCTTAAAGCGCGTTTGCAAACAGCTGGGATCCTGATCAGACGCCGCGTGACGCGGCGTCTGATCAGGATCCCAACTGTTTGACATTCGTTTTCATATTTTTTCAGTCATACTGCCTTCTTTTAACTTTTAAACGACATTGCATGAAACAAAATTGAAGCAGACGACAATGGAACGGTGAAGAAAAAAAGTATCGAAAAATGTGATCATGAAAGGGTTAATCGTTTGACTGTCATGCCCGACAACAATTTTTTCAAACACTTTGGATCCTGATCAGACGCAACGTTTACGCGGTGTCTGGTCAGGATGCAAACAGCTCTATCCTCATGTAATTGTTTCTTAGATCAAACACGCAAAAAGGCCACATTCTATAAAAGACGACAAAACAAATAAGAAGACAGTAATATGGCGGTTACTATGCTAGACTGGTTGTGACGTCAGAATGGCAATGGGAAGACAGTAATATGGCGGTTACTATGCTAGACTGGTTGTGACGTCAGAATGGCAATGGGAAGACAGTAATATGGCGGTTACTATGCTAGACTGGTTGTGACGTCAGAATGGCAATGGGAAGACAGTAATATGGCGGTTACTATGCTAGACTGGTTGTGACGTCAGAATGGCAATGGGAAGACAGTAATATGGCGGTTACTATGCTAGACTGGTTGTGACGTCAGAATGGCAATGGGAAGACAGTAATATGGCGGTTACTATGCTAGACTGGTTGTGACGTCAGAATGGCAATGGGAAGACAGTAATATGGCGGTTACTATGCTAGACTGGTTGTGACGTCAGAATGGCAATGGGAAGACAGTAATATGGCGGTTACTATGCTAGACTGGTTGTGACGTCAGAATGGCAATGGGAAGACAGTAATATGGCGGTTACTATGCTAGACTGGTTGTGACGTCAGAATGGCAATGGGAAGACAGTAATATGGCGGTTACTATGCTAGACTGGTTGTGACGTCAGAATGGCAATGGAAGTGTTACAACATTCTACCGGAAGTCACTTTCTACCATATGGCACCCTAAACTACCATACAGCCGGTTGTGAATTTCTTTAGTCTCAGAGATTTGTCAAATCAGTGAAAAACAATCAATAATAATGCCAAACAATGTTAGATTCAGCTCTGTACATACATGTATGTCTACGTATATTTAAGTAACGTCATTTAAAAGCCAGACTTATAATATTGAATTGAGTTTTAATATAAGATTATAAATTTGCTGTATTGTAATATTTCGACCTCTATTGATTTTATCAATGGAATTCATGTACATATACGCGGCGTCAAGTTATTGTTCATGAATTCAGTCATAAAATCAAAGAGGATACGATAAAAATGGCTGAATACATGAACACATATTTGACATGTATTTCTGTAATAAAGGCCAATAGAGCTGGGCTCCAGATAAGAGGGAGGAAACTGAACAAATCCAATATTTTGTCACTCATTTCAGCACCAAATGCTATGGAGTTACTACTCATTAGAATAGTCTCGAAGAGACGATTCTAATGAGTCGGACACCATAGGGTTTAATCAAGAAATAACTATTTCAGTTTAAGAAATACTCGCCTTATATGGAGCCCTGATAAAGGTCGAAATATTACGATAGAGAATTATATAATTTGATAGAATGTACTACTTTAATTTACTATTTTGAATAATTTTATAAACCTCAGGTCAAGTAAACCCGCCATCGCAGAGTCAGTGTCTGAGCATGATCTATTTTGTCATGGAAATAAGAAAACAAAACTATAATCTCAAACTACATGTATATGCCAAACCCATAAGAATTAGAAAACAACAGAATCACGCAGACTAGGGTCAAAGGTTAGCAAAAGCTCAAATATGACCAAAGAAAGGCCTGAGAACGATATTAAACTCAACTCAAATGCTATATGATTTTGTGGCAAAACTCTTTATATTCTTAATCAATATCGAAACGAATCTAATCTAAACTACGAGGGGCGTTCATTTAATTATGTCACGTTTGCGTTTTTCTGTCCTCTTACTTATACGAGCGCATTGAAATTGTGTATGCTTATCATTGAAGTAGTTGTACATATTGTCTTAAAATTTCGTTTGAATCCGTCAAGCAGTTTAGAAATAATTGAAAATTTAAGTGCGTCCATTCATAGACACTGGCAAGTGTAATGTACATGTACATGTATGTAATGGGCATACGGTGAAATACGGGCTAACGGTAAAGGTCAAATAATTTTGAAGGTTTCGATTTCATTGATATACTTTGAACTTTATATGATAAATGGGAGATTTGCAGTGTCTTGAATGTCATTTTCCATTTAAAACATTGTTTTTTAAAGACTACTAGTTTTACCTAAGGATCGACGGCCTCTATTCCATTTGGCGGGTGTCATGGTTAAAGCTGCTGCTGTTGGTGATATACTAAAACAGCACGTAAGACATGAACTCAAATATATAATTAACGGTGTTGGTAAAATATCGGGTTCAGATCATATGCTTTTGATACGGGAGTGTAACGATAGAATGAGTTTTGTTTGGCGGACCCCTTATCTTTTCATTGAGAATAATAATACATACTCATGAAAAACGTTGTAACATCATTGTCAAAAGGCAGAAATATATACAAATGACACATTTATAAGCTGCCTTTAAGTGATTTATAATTATAAGCAACAACTACTAATCATTTTATTGCCAGCTGTTGAGTAAAGAAAGATTTAGATTGGTTATTGTAAAATATTAAAAAACGCGGGAAAAAGTTTTAAATGCAAATGCGTTCACAATCCGATCACGCAGTACATGTACTTAAATACAGAAATCAGTCAAACGAAAAGTTATGAGCATGGTTTATGAAGTCAATTAACTGAAAAACAGAGGAATAACCATGGCAAACATAAACATGCAATCCGAATTTAAAGATATGCCTCATTAATGAAACTGTAGATTTCCCCACGTGTATAATGGGACATGATTTCCTGGAAAATAAAATGATACTCCAGATACACCACCGTTTTATTCACCGCAATATAGTTCTTATATTTGGGTTTCGTCCCTTTTATATAAGAAAAATAACTTTTTATGCTGAGACATCTCTCAATGTAAGTCGAACCGTCCCATTTTACAGTGTTTGCGGGGTGTACCTAAAACAGGGCTGTTTCCCCCCTTTTAAATTCAAAATAAATACTAAACTAATATATTTCTGTCGAAAAGAGATGTATCTAAAGGTTGGACGGACCGAAGTATGCACGAATCTCATATTGCGCCTAAAAGGACAATGGTGACAAATTTAAATGAACGCCCCTCGTATTTCATTACAGTGAGTAAACATTATTTAAAACAGAAACTAAACGCAAACACAAATTAATCAATGGAAGAAAATGACAATTTGACATAATTAGCGAGTTTTGTTCCGAGTGGTACTACAATGGATACATCGTCATTCTTTCCCAATTAACGCCTTTACGCTAAACATATTACTTCTAATGCAGACAGTTTGGAGCAAGATCAGACGCCGAGTAACCCGGCGTCTGATCAGTCTCCAAACAGTTTGCCGTCCAGATTAAAATCAATGTACAGAATTGTCAAGTAGTTGTAATTTTCTTCATTTTATTGTGATTCGTTTGCGTTTCGTTTGCGTTTAAACGGGAACATCTGATCTGGAGCCAAACTGTTTGTCAAAAATATCAATATTTCCTTACTTCCGATTTTATTTTTTTAGAAAAAATAAGTTTATGTTTTATTATTTGTCGGCGCCATGTACACCTTTTACCAAAATCTTTTCGCTACAATTACGACGCAACACACCGTCTAGCAGTCACTGCCTTGGTTTCCTGCCATTTTTGTATGTGTCTAGATCTACTTTAAAAATAATAATAATAATGATTGATTGATTGAGCTGGGTGTTACGGCACCTCGACACATGAAATGGTCATATGGCGCCGACAAATAAAAAATAAAAAATTGGAAGTAAGGAAATATTGATATTTTTGACAAACAGTTTGGCTCCAGATCAGACACCGCGTGACGCGGCGTCTGATCAGGATCCAATCTGTTTGCAAATGCCAATGCAGACATTTCTGACATGAACAATAAAACAACGTACACGGAGACAGAGTTTCCTCTTCTAAAGACAATCATCTACATCCCAAGTGAACAATTTATAGAGTAATATATTTGAGTATTATCGGCGGTATAAAATGTGAAATTCTCTATTAATCTCTAGGGTCATCAATGCATAAAACTTTGATAAACGCAGTTTACCATAAGGTCTTTCAATTCTTATTAAATCACTTATGTTTTATCTGTTTCGTAGAAATTGGTGATTTATTTGTCTGAAAATCAGAGGGGTAAAGAGAAATAATATATTACTCACTCATCCCTGAAACTTCAAATAGATCATTCCAGTTTCCCCAACAATAGATCCCGTGTTACACTACTTACTGTAACCCATTTGTGCCCACGATCCCATATATGGGACATAGGCAAACAGTGTAGACTCTTATCATAGTATGAAATTAACATGCTCTGAACTATTTAGCACATGGCTTGGGCTCGAGAAAAATAACAATACTCTTCGTTTCTGCTTTTTTGTTTTAGACGAAAAAATCATTTTATTTGTAATATTTTACAAAAATTGAAAGATTATTTCAATGTGAAGTTTGAGACCTAAAGCATGTTTATTCGCGCGCAACCATGGTACTGTATAACCTATTTAGCACTTACTTGGGCTTGAGGAAAAAAAAGAAATGACACGACCTTTCGTTTCTGCTTTTTGTTTTTAGACGAAAAAAGCCATTTTAATTTTAATATTTAACACAATTAGAAAGACTATTTCAATGTGAAGTTTATTGAAGTACTATATGAATAGGCGCATTTCATTAGCAATTGTCTTTAAAGGGACTCGCAACCGGATGGTGTACTTGTCAAAATAAAATTAAATACTCAAATAAAAGCAAATTTGTGGCATTATTTGGCTTCTGACATTAAAAAAATATGATCAGTCCAAAAAAAGTCTCAAGAATCGTCACCGAATCTTAGTTTTTTTTAGATATTTTCCATTATTTTTCTATAGCGTCAGCTGCCGGTATAGTTGTTGTTGTTGCTTCTCTACACGGGCTCAGACATAAACCCGAGCCGAATAAAGTAGTACCAGTCGCTACCAGTGAAGTACGTTAATTCGCTACAATATATATAGAGAGCGCTGGTAGCCGAGGGGATAAAGGCGATTCCTCATTTTTCATGTTTGTTTCCGCATGGAGGGTCACGGATTCGAATCCCACCAGAGCTTTTTCTTTTGTTTTTTCTTTAAATGCATTTTTTAACAGAATTTATTATCCTAAACTAAATCTTACCCATTTATATAAGCATTTGACATATATTTACAAATTACTATTTTTAATGCTAAATCCGGTTGCGAGCCTCTTTAAAGTCTAGGTCTTACTGTTCATTTTAAAAATAAAATATGAAGTCATCAAGCGTCTGTCGTTCCCCTCTGATCTCAACAATTTTTTTAAAAGACAATCTAGGCTTTTAGATCCCGTTTTGTACATCTACAGCTAAAACATGCATATATCTAGGTCTAGCAGGACGATGTAGACCTAGATATATTATTGTTACTGTGAAATTCCTGTATTTCTTCAGCTTAAATCCATGATATTTTGTTTATTTCACTTAACTTTCGATTATTTATCGTTACGCCTACAGAGCAGGCTAAAGGTGTTTGCAGTCGCTGGCTCGGAGGATTGCTAGGATGTTGATGTCAATTACCTTCAGATGACAGAAACGTGGACTATATTAAATAGTCCATGGTTTTTTAAAATTTACGCGATATAGTCAACAGTTTTTGAGGCCCGTGGTTGGTCGAGAGCTCCAAGCCATGTGCTTATAGACACTAACCTATACAGAGGGGGCGCTCAGGATTATGGGTACATGTTAGCATAACGACTGGTTCGTTGGTGTCAGGATAAAGTGAACGGGCTGGTTCGGTCCCTGGTGCACCTCACAAGTGCCTTTCTAGTAATACCCGAACTAGGTGTAAAGCAGTGCCAGAAAACAAACAGATTTAAAAGTACAGTATGTAGAATATACGTGTCGCAAGGTTCAACCAATCCATTCACTTCCTTACCCCGAGTGCAATGGTTATTTGAAAACAGATTGGATCCTGATCAGACGCCGCGTAACGCGTCGTCTGAGCAGGATCCAATCTGTTTGATACTTATGTTAATACCTCTTGATTCAAAATATACTAAGTGATTTTTTTTTAATCGTACATTTAGGATGCAACCCACGTCTGCATGGTACAATTTATCACTCATATTGCATAATGACATAAGTAACAGAACTTCATAGAACAGAGAGATATCGACTGTGCTTAAAACACCTGTGTTTAGGGAGGTAACTCTCCTTGTATTGTAAATGCATTACTATACCAGTAATACACATGTCAGTCATGGTTTCCTCGTGAAAGTTAGCAGTTGTGTTGGAAAAGTAGCCAGGAACAAAAGTCCAGCCTTTTGGAGAATCATACTTTACAACTGTGCGTACAATCGTCCGTTGAAAAGGCGAATTTTCAAATTACCTCCCTTTGCATTGAAAAATGAGTACATTTTGAAACAATACTCCTCGGAAACAAATAATTGCAAACGATATCTCTCAAAGCCATCCCCATAACCCATTACCCCAAAGCCTTTTTTCTAGTTTTGAAAATAGGTGACCACTTAAAGCAGGTTGAAAATAAAGCAGAATGCGCCTTAAGGCGCATTCTGCTTTACTTTCAGCCTGTTTTAAGCCACCATCTGCCAAAATGTAGGAAATATTTCTTATGATACATATTCATGACTGTATAAATTGGAGCTATTTTCTTTAGTGGATGAATAAAATAGAGGCGTAAAAAGGCGTATTTATTGGGTAATGGGTTAACTGTGAACCTCACTGTATTTTCTGCTGTTCCATATTTCTTTGATATCGTTTTCCAGACCTACAGAAAACTTGGAATGCTGTCTATGGGAAATCCATTGTTAAAAAACTGTCTAAATTTTTTTCGCTCAGTATATACAGTGGAGAATATATTATTCTTTCCCGTTTTTAAAACGCAAACGTACGCAAACGCAAAGCACTAAAACATAGAAAAGAACAACTTTTGGACAATTCTGATAATTCTTGTTTATCTTGGTGGCAAACAGTTTGGAGCCTGATCAGACGCCGGGTTACCCGGCGTCTGATCAGGCTCCAAACTGTTTGCACTGCAAATAATAGTTTTAGCGTAAACGCGTTTATTGGGAAAGAATAACAGATTCTCCACTGTATTGTATAAAACCTAAATTTGAAAAATACATGTAAAAGCAGACGAGAATCGTTTAAAATTGATGACGTCGTGGCAGTGAAAGGACTAACCCTTGCAAAATCATGGTCGAATTTGCACACTGTTACATGTAGGATCTGTTTGACCTGTCTATCTGTATTGCAAACGGTCTAGAGCAAGGTCAGTCGCCTTGTTTGAAATGTACATGTAGGGGAAGGGTAAAAACTAACGTTGTTAGAACGTGTGACAAAACCCAATTTTCATGTACATATGGAAAATAAAATATGTTTAAACATTAACAGCCGTCGCGTCTAAGACGCGGTGGCTAGCCTTGATCTACACTGTTTAACGCTGCCAAGCATCTCGCTTTTTATTTAGCAGTACTATATTTTGTTTATTGGCAGTGTCGACCAAATTCATATACAAAGCCTGTGATGACAACGGTGCTTGGTCTGTACAATGTTGCAATGCAATAAGGCATGTTCCGCCATTTCTCCGGATTTTTCCTTAATCTTCGGATTTTTTTTCTAGTACATGGTAGCTTAAAGTAGACTGAAAGTAAAGCAGAATGCGCCTTACTTCAGCCTGCTTTAAGCAGCCTCATGTCAACAAATCTAGCCACAGGCGATGGGGTAAAGGTACGATTCGTAAAATCGCACTTGAAAAATGCAATTTTGAAATCTTAGGATCTTTTATGTCAACTTATGGCAGCCCTGCTTCTATTTTTAATGAAATTACAAACGGTGAAAGTTAGCAGATGATATTTGGTCTGTGAAATTGGATGAAACAGAGAGGTTAATATTAAAGTGAACGAGTTAAAGCTTATCGTGTTAGACTACAGATGTATGATATTCATAATTGTCGAAAAACAGCTGCATCCGTTCTCAATTTTACTTTTGTTTTCATATGTTTTGTGAAAAGTGTAATTACTATTGCTCATAAACAAGAATTATCAGCTTCAATTCAATACCATTGCCCACCTGTAACTTATTACTATAAAATTTTGGCTGCTTCCTTTTCGAATTAGAATTCCGGAATTTGAAATTACGAAACGGTTGTCCAATATTCTAAATTCAGGGTCCATGCATATAAAGCGAGTGCATTGAGTCTAAAATTGCTCTCGAGCATTGTTCTCAAGCATTTGATTGGTCAGATTTGAACCTAGGCTTCAATCTGACCAATAAAATACCTAATAACGAAATCAGACTCAATTTAAACGCTTTATAAGCACTGAGCCAGGTCAGACACGCAGATGCTCGGTGTGTTACTTGTATGATACAGACTGTCCTCATGTCAAAATAAAGGTGCTCTCGGATGTGAAAATGTTAAGCAACAAAACAAAACGAAAACTATTTAAGTATTGAAAGAAACAGTGAACCGATTTTTAGATAATAATCTTCTAGTAAATTAGCACTTCACTCTGATGTAAAAGTGATGGTCATTTAATTAGTAGAATATTTTTTTCACTTTCTTTTGTGTACGAATAATTTGTTGAATGCTGCTTTGAAATGCTGCAGTACCGAGGGTGTCGCCGCGGTCGATACAGCGGCTGTTAAAAAAGCTTCCTTGAGATTGTTTAATGATGTTTTAAGGTTATATATATAGATAATCTCCAAATATTCTTAATTTTTTTTAAATGATTCTTGAAATATCTTTGCGGTTTTCAGACTCTTTATAGTATCATTTAATGTTTCAAATTGTCGGTATATATTATACACATACAGAGAACGTATTTGAAATAGTTTCAAATCCTACTACAAAATACACGGCCGTTTACAAACAAAACAATCCAAATTATAAAATACATTTCAAACAGAAATATTGATATCTCAGAATTTTCCCTGTTTGACTACTTTTCCCTCCATACCTCAGTTTGAAACCATCATCAGAGCTATCAAGTACTTTAATATAATATTATATTGTTTTAGACAAGATACACATCGTAGTTATTTCAAGTTGACAATAGTGGTACAGTAGATTCCCTCTATTACGACCACCAAATTGTGTTAATTATAATATGTTTACGACAGATGACTGCTTAAAACAAGACGACAGTAAAACAGAAAGCTACAGGAGCTTTCTGTTTTACTGTCACCTTGATTTAAGCTGTCGTCTGTCTTTTATCCAATCAATTTGTCTTCGTTTTAGTGGTCGTAATAGAGAGGCTGTACTGTATATGGTTTTGTTAGTTTCATTGATATCAAGTAATTTTCTGTTTCTAAACACCAGCTTAAATTGTGTAACCTGCTCACTAGAAAGATATCTATGGTTGAACAAAACGAATTACAGCGTGGAGATAAAAATGGGATTGGTCGGTTGATGCCAGATGGGAAACAAAATTTAATAACTTTCTTTGTCACTATTTATGGAAACATTGTTATATTTATGTCAATGTAATTATTTTCTATTCAGCTTAAATTTACCAAAAGATAATTGTCTAAACTACAGGAAACGCAAGGGTATGTTCAATTTTCAATAGCACTAAAACAGATTAGATGTTCTACTCAGGTTTTTTTTAATCATTATCTTCGTATTGTCATTTGTTCAATTTTGAAGACAAATATAGTTTGCCTTCTTAACATTATTACACAACACATACTCCCTTTAACACTTTAACACCACTATTAACTATTTCTAAACTACATAAAGTAGTCCCTGTCTAGGCAATCTTGCATAAAAAAAAACAAAAAAGCGTTTTAGTATATTTCCAGATGGCATCTTAATGCAGAATTCTGCTTAACTGTCAACCTACTTTAAGTAGTCATCTGTATTCAAAATAAACACAAATTATCGGTTAAATGGTAACAAGAAATGTAATATAATGCGATGCAGTAAGACAATAAAAAATCCCCAGCGTTTCGCATAATGTTGACAATTCATTTTAATCTGAATTACAAACCTCTTGAAGTCCGAGCAGATGTCCGAGCAGTGTTTGACTGGTCGCTATATCAGTATAGTAAAACTTCTCTATTACAAACACTTAAACGAATACTAATTGACTGTATAAAAGACAGGTGGTATCTAAAAGCAAGGGGACAGTAAAACAGAGCTCCTAAAGGAGCTTTCTGATTTACTATTACAGTAAAACCTCTCTATTACGGCCACTTAATTTTATTAATTATCGGGTGTTTATGACAGGTGACTGCTTAAAGCAAGGTGTCAGTGAAACAGAAAGCTCCTTTAGGAGCTTTCTGTTTCACTGTCACCTTGTTTTAAGCTGTCACCTGTATTTTATTTAAACAATTAGCCTTAGTTTTAGTGTCCGTAAAAGAGAGGTTCTACTGTACTTTGCTTTAAGCAGCCACATGTCGTAAACACTCATTATTAACAAAATGTAGTGGACGTACAGTGGAGAATCTGTTATTCTTTCCCAATAAACGCGTTTACGCTAAAACTATTATTTGCAGTGCAAACAGTTTGGAGCCAGATCAGACGCCGGGTAACCCGGCGTCTGATCAGGCTCCAAACTGTTTGCCACCAAGATAAACAAGAATTATCAGAATTGTCCAAAAGTTGTTCTTTTCTACGTTTTAGTGCTTTGCGTTTGCGTACGTTTGCGTTTAAACGGGAAAGAATAACAGATTCTCCACTGTAACGTAATAGAAAGGATTTACTTTAACCGTTTTAGTACAAACGCGCTTATTTTACAATCGAACCTCGGTATTTCGAACTCGCTTAACTCATTCCCCTCTGAAACTTTAAATGGAGTCCGCTTTTGGCTATTTAGGGTTGATTTTAACAATATATTTCAAAATGACAAACAGTGTACATATCCTGATAATTGGGCTCATTAAGAAGCTCTCTGACCATTGTCTACACTGTTTGCATTGGACAAGTGGAATCCTGACAGGTACCCTGTTGATAAATTACGAGTAGTCTCGTCGCTATGGTTGAATGTGTTAAGTTTAAAATACTTGTTTTTCTACAGTTGTATTTCATTATATCGAATACGCTTTAGTCGAACATATCCGTATTTCAAAGTTCAAACGTGGCTAAGCAAAATTTGATACAGTCGAACTTCGATATCTTGAACTCGTTTAAATCGACCTATTCGATTGATGGACTGAATTATTTCATGCTCGGTAAAGTCGAATATACCCATATTTCAAAGTTAAATCGTGGCTTAGCCACGTTTTAAATTAAAATACGGGTATGTTCGACAAAACCGACTTCGAGATATCGAAGTTCGACTTATATCGAAATATCAAACGTTCAAGATATTGAGTTCGTTTATATGCGGATAAAAACAATTTTTCCCCACTATATGCACTGACAGAAATATTGATAATTATGGAAGCTGATAACAGGGAATGGCGCCATTATTGTGAAATTAGAGAAGGTAAGATTATTTTTGTATCAATTCTTTCTATTTAATTGACTTACATGTACAGCGGAGAAAGCGTTATTCTTTCCTGTTTAAAAGCAAACGAAACGCAAACGCAAAACACTAAAACGTAGAAAAGTGCAACTTTTGGACTTTCTGATAATTCATGTTTATATTGGTGGCAAACAGTTTGGAGCCTGATCAGACGCCGGGTTACCCGGCGTCTGATCTGGCTCCAAACTGTTTGTAATAGAAATAATAGATTTAGCGTAAACGTGTTCACTGGGAAGAAATAACGTTTTCTCCACTGTAATTGACTTATTTCCTAATAAATACAGAATGTAGCATCACGTTGACAATTGTTTTTGTTATCGCATGACAATTTTGGTGAAAAAAACTTTGGTAAAAGCTAATTTGTTTCGAAAAGATTAACCGCTTTACTGCCTTACCACGAGTACAGTAGGTATTTGCAAACAGTTTGGAACCTGATCTGGAATCAAACTAGTTGAAAAGTCGACTGAAATCGCCTATCGCGGTTTAAATGTTAATCTATTTTATTTCCCGTTAATGATTGATAATGGTTTCGTTCAACTTCTACAAAATTGAATTAATAAATATGTCGGTATATAATTTACCACAAACTAGTGCACATAGTTAAATGAGTATTTAATTGACAGGCACGGACTATATCACATCCGTATTTTATCATTAAAGAACATCAGCACTGGTATTAGTTGTAGCGCAAAGTTCAGCAGCATCAATCATTAGTTCTTGTGATTTGCAATTCATTATTTCTTTTTAACCCTTCCACTGCCTAATTCTTCGGGAGATTTTTACTCCTTCATCGTTTCATTGTCGACTGCTTCAATTTTGTCGTTTGCAAGATTGTTTCAAAGTAAGATTCAATGTAGTACATGTATGGCTGAAACATATCGATACGATTTATTCCTCCCTTGGAGAAAATGTTTACAATTTATGCAATCATGAATATGTATCTTAAGGTATATTTTCTGTATTCTAGCAAATGAAAGCTTGAAGCAGGCTAAAAGTAAAGCTGAATGGGCCTTAAGGCGCATTCTGCTTTACCTTCAACTTGTTTTAAGTGACCACCAGTCTCAAATACTACAAACAGAGATTGGAGTAAAGTTTTAACCTAATCATTGCATTGCCCCGAATACAATGGTTATATGCAAACAGTATTGTTCTTGATCAGATGCCGGGTAAGACAGGTCTTACTGTACTAGTTTACATCGAAATAAACTATTGAATTGCTTTTAATGAAAATATATCATATATGTAGCTTACTTGTGTAAGTATTGTTAGTGCCATAGAAACCCTCCGGATTTCCTTTGGAAACACATATAAGGAACAATTGCTGAAGGTACTGCTACATATATAGCCTTGCAATAATAATGGACTATCTCCATAGTTCCATATTAACTTAATCGTTCAAAGAGCAATTTAAGTTTCCACTTAAATTAAATCCTCTTCTGAATATTTGGGGTTGATTTCAACAGTGCAAACTCTGATCAGAGAGCTCCTGGGGGAGTGAATCCTGATACATGTAAGAGGCTGCATTACGAAGTGTGTTATTTGGATCCAAATTATTTGCAAGTGTTTTGTCGAGCTTGGCACTTACGTGGTTAGAAGCAAAACAAATTTGCAGGGTATTGTTTTGTTTTATGGACCTGTCAACGTTTGAATATTCCGTCACTGAAAGGATATATTTAGCATCGGTATAAAGTCGATTATTTCCGTTTCGATTTACGGATAGGAATTTAAGGATATTGTGCATTTTGTGTCGAATTTAAATCAATAATCGAGTTAAAGTAATTGGTAGGGTGCAAGGGTACTTGTAAATGAATAAAAGGTTCTGGGTTCGATCCTCGTTAGGTATCATTTCTTTTGTATTAAAATTATTTTCATATGTCTTTTTTCAAACAGTTAATTTACTTGAATTGTTCAACATAGAGATATATAATGCAAAATGTACAATAGATAATATAAACGTTACACTTAATTATCTATTGAAAGTTTTAAATGTACATGTATGTAAAATAATACTTGATGTGGTCTCTCACTGCTAGATAACAGATGCCTTAACTCATTTATCACTGAAACTCTTAATGGACTCTTCCAGTTACAATTAATTCTAGTCAATGTATGACAACTAAAATGGCAAACAGTGTATCCCTGATCAAAGGGCTCCTTCAGGCAACCTCTGATTATGGTATTTACTGTTTGTATGGGACAACTTTGTGTATGACTACGTTACATAAATCAGGTCAAAAGGGATTTTCAATACATTATGTTTCTACTTCTTGCAGACTCGTATACACCAAATAATAAAAATGATAATAAAAATTGCCTCCGTTGGGTATCTAACTCATGGCCTTAGATCTACATGTACTTCGTAAAAGACTACTGTACTGTCTCGACCACGATGCCATATAGGTATAAAAATCTTATTCTAAATATGAACTTTATGTTTCAACCCTGACTTACCCGTAAAACGTAACGGAAACAATCGATATCGACCGAAGCTATATATAGCGTGTTCAGCCAGCGTATAATTATTCAAATTTTGACAGGTTAATAAAACACAACAATATATGTATTCTGGTGGAAGTTTAACTGTGTGGTACATGTAGTATTCATTATTGAGAAGTTTAGACTGTTCAAATTCACACACAAATATTGAAAACTATTACCTAGGAGCTTTCACCTGACTACTTCAGGCTTCATCAGCTTTGTGACGGTCTGTCACTTACTGACCACTAACACCGCTCTGGTTGGTGAGCGATGTTAAGGTGTTGTCCGAGATGTGCGGGAGATTGTAACGGTCCCGTCCCTGTTCAGCGCCGGCTTGTAAGCTCGAATGTAAATAGATTCTTTTATGCCCCACTCGAACCATAAGGAGACCAAGTTCCAGCACCAGCGAGGTTTCACGGCACATAAATAAATAAATACGAAAGACTCAAGCAGGAAACGCAACACAAACAATACACCCACCTCTCAAGCAGAACACACACACAGTCATACCATAACAAACACATACACACACGCACACGCACACTCCCATTCCTTCATCTACACACTAAATAGAAAACAACACGCAAGACAAACATAAAGCAAAGTGAATATAGGAGCCCGCCTTGGTACGGTCAGCAGCAATCAATTATTAATTATAAATTAACCATTAACCACCATTGGGGGTTAAACCTGGGTTTAGGGGCGCCCAACCGCACTCTTATCTCCTATATTCACCTATAAAGACGAACAGTGTACATAAAATATAAACCCTGTTCTACAACCTCACAATCAAAAAGACCACCAGCACAGTAAGTAAATACATGTAAAACATCTAACAAAAATTCTATGACAAGATCATTAGTAACACGGGAAAGAATTAAACATTCAAGCCCGTGTTAAAAATTAACCCACTATGGCAACGGTCAAATTGTACTCAAGCGACTAGTCTGTAGTCACGAGTAACTGTAAGGCATGGAAGGGTTCAGGGTACAACAGAGAAGGAGTGAAAAATCAAAGCACGAAAATCCGACATAACTCTCCCGGTTAAGGACGGCTTTAGAGATACAGACTGTCCTGGACACAGTATAGACATCGATTCTGTGAGAATTCTAGACAACGATTTTTTAAACAATCGATTATAAATGTTGTTCTTCAAAACCGGTTAAAGACTTTTCCTCAGTCCATTGAGGGACCACTAGCATATTGTTCTGGAGGTGTCAATGTAACTGTAAAGCACGTGTAACACAATCTCAGTTTACCTGATGAGGTCCAGATTATACTCATGCTCTAGTGATTTTCAATGGTTATTTCTTACCAAACTATAAAATATAAAGGTCCGGTCTCACATAAGACGATTCAATGGTTCAATATGCACAAGACCCATGCTTTTTGCAAGGACATTGACAGTAAATAATCTGGCAAGGCGTTATGGCCAAAAGGTCGTCAGGCGATGTCTTTAAACAGACTGTGCCACATGGTGCTGAAAGTGTTTATCCTTTACAGTGGAGAAAACGTTATTCTTTTCCAATAAACGCGTTTACGCTAAAACTATTATTTCCATTGCAAACAGTTTGGAGCCAGATCAGACGCCGGGTAACCCGGCGTCTGATCAGGCTCCAAGCTGTTTGGTACTCTGAAAAACATGAATCGTCAGAATTGTCTAAAAATTGTATTTTCCTACATTTAAATGCGTTGCGTTTACGTTTCGTTTACGTTTAAACGGGTAAGAATAACGTATTCTCCACTGTACCCCATAGCTTGTTTCTAGTATAAAAAAACCCAATTTTCTTCAGTTGAGAAATTTATCTAATGCCTAAAAAGGCGCATCTATGGAGTAAAAGATTATACAGGAAAGAAGAATATAATCTCAAATGTTCATAGAAAGCTATTGACAATCACAACCACATACACAGTACACAAACATTTCCGGCAGCAGGAAAGGGTGCCATTATTTTGATCGTCAAGGAGGAATGGTTATTTTAGCATTAATTCTTCCAATTTAATTGACTTATTCCCAAATAAATGCAGATTGTAGTAGAATGGTGTCAATGTTCTTTGTCAGCTCATGGCAACTTTGACAAATACATGAAAAACCCGCCCACGTGTCGCGAGGCGAGTAATTTGCAACTGTCAAATCTGCTTAACCCTCTCACTGTCATGACGTCATCTGATTTGAACATTTGTCGTATGCTTTTATTTTTTAAATTTAGATATTAGAGAAATTGCCTAAAGTTAAATCGAAATGAGTGTGGAACCGGTCGAATTCTGACCAGATGCCGAGTTGCTCTGTGTCTGATCAGATCTAAACGGTTTGCAAATAGGATTTGTGTTCTGGTAAGACAGTGATAGGATTAACTCATTGCCCCATAATTACGTCTTTACCTCTTTCATTTATTTATCCACTGAAGAAAATAGTTCCAATGCATACACTCATGAATATGTATTATAAGAAATATTTTCTATACTGTAGTTGGTGGTAGTATAATGTAGGCTGAAAGTAATGCAGAATGTGCCTTGAGGCACATTATTCTTTACTTTCAACCTGCATTAAGTGGTTACCTTTTTTAATAGTTGAAACAGTCTGTGGAGTAATGGGGGTAAGCTTGGAAAGAGTGTACTAAGATTTAGTGACTGAATGAAGAAGTTACAGGGTTCAGAAAAACAAATCATTTACAGCGGACAATGCCCTATCCAATCCCATCAAAAGCATCTATATCTCGGCGTAAGATCAGGCTCCAAAGTATATATATTCGGTGACTGTCCCTACTGATTCAGTTATTTTCAGAGCATCGTTAGTTGTACAAAATAATTGTTGTTGAAATTTATCAATCCCGTTGTCGTTTACAGTCAATCTAGATCATTTAGTGAAATGAATGGCATTCTCTTTTAGACAACAGACTGCGGCACTGTAGGATACACTTCGATAGCAATTCGATGGCAATTCGCTTGCGATTCAAAATAGTGACTTTACCTTCGGGTAAGTTTGCCTGAATGGTATATCTCACAAATATTCGCAAATATGCCTTCGTTAATTTTTCCGATTCCATTTTTGTCACAACCGCTTCGGAAAAATCGCGTAAAAATATTAAAGCGTAAGATTTACATTTTGAAGCACCCAATTCGCTTGCGATTAACAATTTAATACAATAAGGTTCAGTACTGTACTTCTTAAGTCAAAATACATGCATTTTTAGATATTAAAGCAAACGGCAATAGTTTTCAGCAGATGACCTCATGTCAGTGAAGGGATAAATTGGTGAACAGAGGTAGAGGGTTGACTGCATTGTTCCACTATATACAGTGGAGAATCTGTTCTTCTTTCCCGTTTAAACGCAAACGTACGCAAACGCAAAGCGCTAAAACGTAGAAAAGAACAACTTTTGGACAATTCTGATATTTCATGTTTACCTTGGTGGCAAACAGTTTGGAGCCTGATCAGACGCCGGGTTACCCGGCGTCTGATCTGGCTCCAAACTGTTTGCACTGCAAATAATAGTTTTAGCGTAAACGCGTTTATTGGGAAAGAATAACAGATTCTCCACTGTATATAATTAAGAATATGTATTATTGGTCAACCTAATTCTAATATGCAAACCATCAAAACTTCAAACATTTGAATTTTTATAATTGCAGTCAACATTGTAAGCAACATTTTAATCAGCGCAAAGGTTAGGTAAGATGGTTAGAATTATGTGTATAATCAATGTGCTATTTACAGCAGAACTAGTGCCAATAGTTACATTTAACACGAATGCAATGTCACGCGCCTTTATCTTATAACTAAAATGATAGGAAATGTGGCAGTTAAATGTTATAAATGTAGACATTAATCCAAACTAATATATGGACATAACGTTTCTTTATTTTAGAGAAAACAAATCACTGATATAAACGTTTCTACTTTCTAGGAAACGGGATAGGAAAATCAGCTAGCTACATACAGTGGATAAAACGTTATTTTTTCACGTTTAAACGCAAACGAAACGCAAACGCAAAGCTCTAAACCGTAGAAAAGTACAACTTTTAGACAATTCTGATAACTCATGTTTATCTTGGAGGCAAACAGTTTGAAGACTGATCAGACGCCGAGTACCTTGCGTCTGAACTGGCTCTAAACTGCTTGTTATAGAAATAATTGTTTTAGCGTAAACGTGTTTATCGGGAAAGAATAACGTTTTCTTCACTGTAGATAAAATTGATGCTTGAGTTCAACGTTCTTAAGTAATGTCTGCAGAATTGATTTTCAGTCTATTTTCCATTCTCTACGCTATTAGAACATTGTCAACCCGTTGTACTCTACAAGCGAATCTGTGACAGCAGCAAACACTTTATTTCTTTCACCCTGAATCTTTTAATGGATAAATCCAGTTTCAATGTATGTCTAGTCCACTTTTGACTATTTTGGGATCATTTTAACAATAAATTTCAAAAGGATAAATAGTGTTGATCCTGATCAAAGAGCTCCATAACCCTTTACCCCATAGCCTGTTTATTGTTTTGAAAATAGGTGACTACTTAAAGCCGGTTGAAAATAAAGCAGAATGCGCCATATGGCGCATTCTGCTTTAATTTCAGCCTGCTTTAAGCTATTAACTGCTAGAATAAGGAAAATATTAAATATGACACATACATGTATTCATTAGTGTATATATTGAAACTATTTTCTTCAGCGGACGAATAAAAGTGCTAAAATCGCTTCTATAAGGAAAAGGGTTAGGGAGCCCTCTGATCAGGGTCTACACTGTTTGCATAGGACAAGTGGCATCCTCACAGGTACACTGTTTGTAAATGACGACTATACTCGTCGCTAGGATTGAATGTGGTAAATTCGGAAGGGACACCAAGCAACGTTTTGTCTCGTGTTGAACCAGACTGTATGACACGTAGGTGATATTTTCTACAAGGCATTGCAGATAATTAGTGTCTAAGAACGTTTGAAAAATACTGACTTTACAGACGAAACATAATCATACACCGTGCTAAACGTTTAAGCATACTTCGGGAAAAAGTTTAACTTGTTTTTCGCGAACCCTGCAAGCTTAATAAATCATAAAGCAATATTTTATATTATTATATTATTAAAAAGGATAACTGAAAGCAAAATAACCAGGTGACATAAATGCTGAATGCCTCAATTTTCGACTTTCTTCATATTATTATACTCCTGCATTAATTAGTGATCTGACTTTAGGTACTACATGTATCATGTTGCCTCAGTAAGGGGTATCTTAACAATTCACTATTTTCTTGCCTAATGTGGTAACACATAAAATAAACCCTCTCTATTACGACTACTAAAACGAAGGCTAATTGATTGTATAAAAACAGGCGACAGCTTAAATCAAGGTGACAATAGAACAGAAAGCTTCTTTAGGAACATTTTGTTCTACCGTCACCTTGTTTAAAGCAGTCCCCTGCCTGTAAATCCCTGATTATTTATAATATTTAGTAGTCGTTATAGAGAGGTTTAACTGTACATTCGATAGATAAATTGATAGAAGGATAGATAGATAGATAGTTAGATAGATGGATATATAGATAGATTGATAGAAAGATGGATGAATGGATGGATGGATAGATAGATAGATAGATAGATAGATAGAGACAGGGGAGAAAATGTTATTCTTTCCCGTTTAAACGCAAACGAAACGCAAACGCATCGCAGAAAAATGGAAAAAAGACAATATTTAGACAATTCTGACTATCTATTTTAATCTGAGTGGCAAAAAGTTTGGAACCTGATCAGACGCCGGGTTACCCGGCGTCTGATCTGGCTCCAAACTGTTTGTAAAGGAAATAAAAGATTTAGCGTAAACGCGTTTATTGGGAAAGAATAACGTTTTCTCCACTGTAGATAGATATATTTTGATCCCTTGTCAGACATATACGTACTCATCGTGTGCAAACCATATACACATGTCTATGTAAAGAGCGAAGGCCCTGACGAGAGAGTTTCTAAGCGAGCCCTCTGATCAGGGTCAGCACTGTTTGCAATATTACATTACAATGATTCAACAACTATAAATAGTAAGACTGGAGTGTGAAGTGGAAGTGCTTATTTAAAGGTTCATGGAGGAAAGTGACTATGCTTTACTTAAATATTACTGTAGACATAACCATAGCAAAGTTATGGTAAGACAGATGATATAAACCATTGAAGGATTTATAACAACTACAATGTAGACGGCTAATTTTTTCAATTTGTGACATTTACTCATTTCGTTTCATTTTAATTGCATATGTGCTTATTGAAGACCTAAATGCAATATAATGTAACATCGAATAAGGACAACATTATTTTATAATCAACCTTGGATTCTATTGGATTGTGAACAAGGGGTTGACGAACATGACCCCATATCCCACTCACCCAACGGACATTAACCCCGGCGGATTTTGTGCGGCAGACAGGATCTTTTCGGTCAGTTTGCGCGGGCGGATATTGTCATCTAAGGTCGGAGAGATACTCATTGTATCAAAATAAAAATTTGAGCAAAAATGATATTCTTTAGCTGTAAATAATCCCTTTGTTGTTTGGTCAGATAACTTTCCAGAATTTTGCGTTTTTTGATTATTATTTCATGATAAAGGGTATCTTAGTTTTGACATGTAAGCATACATGTACATATATGTGAGGGAATAGGCCAATGTTCAGAAAGAAACAGGTTCAGTCATTCATTCGAAATTTCTGCATTAAAACGTCAAAAGTCAGAAATTTTAACAAAACATATATTCTGTTGCTAAGAATGGATTGGAATCTGAAAATCAATTATCACCATATATTACTGGCACATGTGTCCGATATGACATTTACCAGGAGGCAAATTATATATCATTTTCAGCTTGTGTATTCGTTTAGACGACAGGTACAGTAATCACTTAACCCTTTCCCCCATAGAAGCGCCTTTTAGCGAATATGATTTACTCCTCCGCTGAAGAAAATAGTTCCAATTCAATTAGTCATGAATATATATTATAAGGAATAGTTTCTATATTTTAGCACATGCTAGCTTAAAGCAGGCTGAAAGTAAAGCAGAATGCGCCTTAAGGCGCATTCTGCTTTAATTTCAACCTGCTTTAAGTAGTCACCTATCTTCAATTCTAGAAATAGGCTATCAGGTAAAGGGTTAAACAAGTTAAAAGTAAGACAGAATGCGCCATAAGAATGTGCCTTATACATGTAGTGCATTCTGCTTTACTTTCTGACTGCTTTAAGCTACCATCTGTTAAAATATAGAAACTTCTTCTTATGATACATATACATGACTGAATAAATTAGAACTATTTTCGTAAGTGGAAGAATAAATGAAAGCGTATCTATTTAGGAATGCGTTACAAGTTTATCTGAAACTACATATATTATTTTAATATTTGTCACTTGTTTCTGCGTCAAAGGTGTTTGAAAGAACAGGCAAGGTCAAAATAAAATTGATGTGTTATAAATCGGTACCGAACAAAATCTGAACATGTGAACATCCTGTTTAACTTCTGTAAGTATCCTAATATTCGAATTAACCGATAAAAGCATTTGGTTATATATTTTTAGGAAACATACAGCAATTAAACTTGGGTCCAAGTTATTAGGATTTTACGGTAGACCAAACTGTTAACAACTGCGAGTTATACGATTCCAAACAAGATGATTGTTAAGCCACTTGCGACCAGGGGATTTTTCCATGTTATATATTGAATTAGTCGATTTTTATTTAACGGATGCCTGGTCTCAATTTTCATTTCAATTTGTTTTATATTGAAATTCCTATCAGCAAACAATGTAGACAATGATCAGACGCCGCATTATGCGGCGTCTGGTCATGGTCAGAGTCTTCACTGTTTGCCAATGTCCCATACATGTATAAGGGATCGTGGGCACAAATGGGTTAACTAGTTCATGCCTGGATATGGCAATGGACCCTCATAGTGTGCTTGTTGGAATATATTGTAATAAATATACAAGGGTGATCTAACGCCACTGCACTATGGGTCTATACAGAAGAATATTTCATATGGAATTTCTTATACTCCAGGCCTACAGTCTCATCTTGGTGTACACTGCTCGCTAATGTCAAGTTCAGTAGACGTTGGCTTAAATTGGTTAAAGTAACATTATGCAGTAATTATCACTATAAAAATGAAATGTTCAACTGGAAACAGGAAAGTTGTATAATATAGAGTTCCTATAGGACTATTGAGCAGTAATTAATAGTTTCTGTTACTGTTACACTGGGCGAAATAATTGACATTGCAAAGCAATTTGTATATAGATAAGACGCCACGCCACGTTCTTTCCGCCGATCCTAAGTCTAACTGTGGTAATTGAAAGCACTCAGTATTCCATCGCTATTTGTCTTTATTAAGATACCGATGTACACGCATTATACATGCAAATACATGCCACTTTCAATAACTAGCGTTCGAATTGTGTTATACTGTACTCTTACCCTACAACGACCATTCTCACAACGTTGCCGCTGTTCCCAAAACAAGACACTACCGTATGTCCAACCTTTTCACGACTGCAATGTCGTCTGCTTAAAATAGTCGTCTGCTGTTTTGCTGAAAGTCACAAATTGGACATTATGACTAGAGAAAAACAATTGCATCCGGATCAGACGCCGCGTTACACGGTGTCTGATCCGGATTTAAGCTGTTTGCAAATGTAAGCGAGTTTCCCTCCCCTAAAGATTCCCGCCGAACAACTCACATACACTCCTTGTCTCCCATTTGATGTTGATGTAGAGAGGAAGCACTGTAGCAGGTTATAGGATGAATGCGCGGAGCTGTCATATCGCAACTAATATCAGAATATAACTTCTCTGTTGAAACTCTACGTGACAAGGTTCTGTTTGAGTATGTGAATTATTGTCATAATTGGTCTCCGCAATGTTACAGTGGAGAAAATGTTATTCTTTCCCGTTTAAACGAAACGAAACGCAAACGCAAAACACTAAAATGTAGAAAATTGCAACTTTTGGACAATTCTGATAATTCATGTTTATATTGGTGACAAACAGTTTGGAGCCTGATCAGACGCCGGGTTACCCGGCGTCTGGTCTGGCTCCAAACTGTTTACAGTGGAAATAATAGTTTTCTCCACTGTACATTAATGGAGATTTACAGCTGGGTGAGTGGAGGAAACAAACTTAATATGTCATATAAACCACTGGATTATGGCACAGCCAATGAACGACTATCAATGATGGGTCACTATCAGATTCTGTAAAGTTATAATATTTTGTCTGGAAACTTGGTCGGCACAGTTGAAACCTCATACTATAAAATTTCATTGAATGGTTCCATAATAACTTAAGCAGTTGAGAATGCATACCGATGAAACAGATATGCAAATCACAAAAAGAGAAGTAACTCAAATTAATTGTACAACTACATTTTAGAGATAGTTTGAGAAAGTTGACTTTGAAAAGAGGACCACAAAGTAACCGTTTAACTCCTCAAATGTCGTTTGCTTCAAACGTATGGCCTGGGCGCGTTCATATTTATATTTTACATACAGTCACTGTACACATCTGTGCAACAGATGTTACAATATCGGACGTCTAATATGAACCAAATGTCTTGCAAGTGACAGTACAGTCGTCAGTTGAATGTGCATGTCCAGATAAGAATACAGTGGAGAAAAAGTTATTCTTTCCCAATAAACGCGATCACGCTAAAACTGTTATTTTCATTGCAAACAGATTGGAGCAAATTCAGACGCCGGGTAACCCGGCGTCTGATCAGGCTCTAATTTGTTTGGCACTAAGATAAACATAATTCGTCAGAATTGTCCAAAAGTTTAATTTTTCTACGTTTTAATGCTTTACGTTTGCGTTTCGTTTAACGGGAAAGAATAACTTTTTCTCCATTGTACAAACCTTTACAAGCTTTGGCAAGGCTAAGTATATGATGAACAGTCCGTAAATTTCTTAACCCCTTTATTGCCATGACGTCGTAAATTTCAAACAATTTTCGTCCGCGTTTGCTTCTTAAATTGAATTTTAGGTATTTTGATTGAGGACATATTGAAATGAGTTTCAAACAGTTCGGATCCTGATCAGACGCCACGTTATGTGGCGTCTTATCCGAATTCAAACTGTATGCAAATAATTATTGTACTCGTGGTAAGGCGAGACAGTGGATATAGAAATGTAGGTTATTGTGAACCAGATTGTATCCAGATAAAAAGCCGCATTTGTCCATTTCTGATGATGGGCCAAATTGTTTTAACCAATCGTATCATGATTGTTGTACAGTGTTCCCTCCCTACAACGGCCCTCCCAACAACGACTACCTCCTTACAACGGCCCTGGTCGCAGTTCCCTTAACAATACAATTATGTCTAAAGCTAAACGCTTTTACTGCTGTTATATCGTCTGCTTAAAGGTGACGTCTGCTTTTGTTCTCAAAGTTACATATTGGAAATGTTGACATAAAAAAACTTAATGACGAGTGAGAAACAGATTAGACGCCGCATTAAAGCTGTTTGCAAATGTAAGCTGAATTTCCTCCCTATAGCGACTCCCTCCGAAGAACGCTCACGAGTTTTGTCTCCCATTGGGTGTCGTTGTAGAGAAAGAGCGCTGTACAGTGGAGAATCTGTTATTCTTTCCCGTTTAAACGTACACGTACGCAAACGCAAAGCACTAAAACGTAGAAAATAACAACGTTTGGACATTTCTGATATTTCATGTTTATCTTGGTGGCAAACAGTTTGAAGCCTGATTAGACGCCGGGTTACCCGGCGTCTGATCTGGCTCCAAACTGTTTGCACTGCAAATAATAGTTTTAGCGTAAACGCGGTTATTGGGAAAGAATAACAGATTCTCCACTGTAGTTAAAATACAAAATACCCCACTGATAGGGTTTCCTCAAACAATGGTTTTAAACAGGTTTTGAAATAGTATCATTCTTCATAACTATGACAATACATTAAATTTGAAAATTTAGGAATACCTTTTCTTCCTTTCACTATGTATTGACAACTTGCCTGAAACAGATATCATTTCAATGGAGAAAAAAATATTGTTTCAAGTTTAAATGAAATAAAACGCAAGGCATTATAGTACAACACAATAGAGAAACTACAGAACAACCGTTAAAATGTCTTAGTTATTAGATGTATACGACAGGTAACTGCTTAACCCTTTGAATCCTAGTCACGTATATATGCGTCATTTGCAATTAGCATATATCTGAGTAGTATACTTGTCCTACGCAAACAGTGTAGCCCCTTATTAGAGGGCTCCTTAAAGAGCCCTCTGATCAGGGTCTACACTGTTTGTCATTTAGACATATATTGTAAAAATCAATCCTAAAAAGTAAAATATAGACTAGACTTAATTAAAAACTACGAACTGTCCATTTGAAGTTTCAGGGAGAAAAGGGTTAAAGCAAAATGGCAGTAAAACAGAAATCTCGTTTAGCAGCCTTCTGTTTTACTGTAGCTTTTCTTTAGGCTTTAACCTGTCTAAACACACAATCAGCCTTCTTTTGAGTGGTCGCAATAGAGTGGTTGTACTGTAATACCTTCTTTAAATATTTTGAAGATCCAATTTAATTTGAGTGGCTAAAATATTTCGCGACAAAGCGTTTGCAGTGGAATTAATTGTTTTATCATTAGCGCTTTAAAGGAAAAAATAACGTCTTCTCCACTGTATGAATATTGTCTTGGTGAGATTGAATGCTTTATCCGTGATTATAAAACTCTAATTCAAATATTACTAAGGTAATGACCTACTAACATATTAACCTGCCTTCCAGTTTAAAATAGCTTCCATAATGCCAAGGTCTTAATGCTCTTCTTTCAGACAAATTGATATAAGGAAGATTATATGAATTAACCATGACATGCATTCTCTGAAAATTGCAAATACACATCTTAAGTCAATGTGTTTGCATTAGGCAGAAGGACATTAATTCAGGTTTTCTTCTCAAAGGGGCTTTCAATTGTTCTTTTAAAATGCATTAATGTCAACAAAAATACTGATTTGTGATAATCTGCCTAGTATATATCAAGCTTATACAAACTGTTCTGGAAATAAACTATAGATATAGCAACTATGAAAATGTTGCGGATGCAACAGTTACAGTGTTCTCTCCCTATAACGGCCCTCCCAACGACACCCTCCTTACAACGACCCTTGTCGTAGTTCCCTAAACAGGAAAATTATGTCTCATGGTTTTACTGCTGCAATATCGTCTGCTTAAAAGTGTCGTCTTCTATTTGTTCTTAAAGTTACATATAAGTGGACATTTTGATCGAATAAGTATAGTGACGAGTCGCAAACAGTTTGAATCTAGATCAGACACCGCGTTACGTTTGCAAATGGCAAATGTAAGCCAATTTTTAATTTCCCTCCCTATAACGACTCCCACCGAACAACGCACACAATCTGTTTCTCCCATATGTTGTCGTTGTAGAGAGTGGGTACTGTACTTAGCGTTTCTAAGATTGAATTCCAACTGATATAATTCAATGATTTTAATATAGAACGTGTCGACCAAAACTCTTTAAATCGATACGATTTCAAGATATATAAGCTTACAGACATGACACGAGTTGCCATTCGTTGCTTTGTGTCATTTTCCAAATGTTTCACCTTTTGATATTATTTCTAAGACTTTATTTAAAAAACGTAAACCACAAAGTGCAGACCTTGATCAGGCGTCTGCTAATGGTATACGTACCAGTGTCTTGGTTTCCAGCATAAAACGGGTTAACTCTTTGTATGCTGGGTAAAAATATCGTCCGTCACTGTTCTAAAGATATAATTTTCAAATATTCATTATAAAGCACTGTAAGAGCGTCAAACAATTTCGATCATATGTGTACTATTCACATGTTCACTGTTTGAAAATGACGCCTATATGTGGGACTAGGGTTCAAAGGGTTAACTGGAGTAAAACAGAATATATCGTATTTTCTGAAATGCGAACGAGTGTCAGGATGTTTTCATCCATGAAATATTTTACATTTCTTGATACGCGTGTATTTCTTTTATGAAGTACACTTGGTCGTATACAGAATATTTCTGTTTTATTTTCAGTTTGGATTTAGCAACAGTTTTCGTTAAAAATTTAAATCAAGCCATAGATGCCTTTGCGGGGACGATTTGCATTGTATCTAACAATACCTTTAAAATATACAATGTTCAAACCCTCTTGCAAAACGTGATTTATCACAATTTACCTAAATTCTTTGAACGCATTGGTTCTACTGTGGCTTGCAACGACGGATAATTTTCTATACTAAAACTTACAAAACGTTTCTTTTCAAACTAGGGTAAGAGAATCAAACAGTTTTGGTCCTTAAATGACGCTTGTAATGAAGCGTCTCATCTGGATCCAAACGCTTTGCAAAGGTAACCACAGCTTGTCGCTAGCATACAAAGAGTCAAAACTCAGTACATATTCTACTGAAGAGAGACAGAAGTATTGAAATCAAATTATATAACTGCTGCTTTGGCTCGATATAAGCGAGTTCGTGTTATATATCTACATTGACGTGGTTAATTCAATTGACCAATTACTGACAATTACTGGGCGGTCGGAGACAATTGTTAAATAGTTAAACACTTGATAGCAAATAGGTTAAAATGATTAAAACAAGATTTTTTTTGTTATAGATGCATTTTAAGACATGTAGTACATACATGTACAAAAAAATCCAATTTTTGCAAAATACTTATTTGCACGATATACGTCTCCTATATTATATAAAAAAATATGCAGTGTGATAGGATTTAGTCTCTTCACCCTTTCATGATTAAATATATCGTGAACACTTTACATCTTCACCGCCATATTGTCGTATGCTTCCATATTGTTGTCTGTAATATCGTTTCTAAGTTATATTTAAGGCAGTATAACTAACGTCATGTCAAAACAGATGGCAAACAGTCGGGATCAAAACTGTTTGCAAATGCGCCTAATGACGTCATTGAGAGTGGAAGGGTTGTTTTACAGACGGATGGAAACAACTTTATTCCGAGAGTCAGTCACCGAATAATCCAGTTCTAGTGATAAATTTCTGTCGTACAATTTAACCCCTTCTTCTGCTTTTATTTTACGAATTAAAATGTTACAGTGGATAATCCGTTATTCTTTCCCGTTTAAACGCAAACGTACGCAAATGCAAAGCACTAAAACGTAGAAAAGAACAACTTTTGGACAATTTTGATATTTCATGTTTATCTTGGTGGCAAACAGTTTGGAGCCTGATCAGACGCCGGGTTACCCGGCGTCTGATCTGGCTCCAAACTGTTTGCACTGCAAATAATAGTTTTTAGCGTAAACGCGTTTATTGGGAAAGAATATCACATTCTCCACTGTAGGTAAATGGACTAAAGTAATGGCGTTATGAGTGTCAGACAGCGCGTAACGTGGCGTCTTATCAGGATTCAGATTGTTATGCAAATGTACTCGGGATCCTCTGATCAGGGTCTAAAATATTTGTGATATTGTACATGTACTACATTGACAAATAAACTAGAAATAATAAAAAATGGGCTAGACTAAATTGGAAACTGGAATTATCCATTTGAAGTTTCAGGGAGGAAATGGTTAAGGCAGAAAAAAAGTATTTCACTGACAGGGCGCTGAGCTATTTTGTGCGAATGACCCAGAAATGTGATACTTTGACATGCCCTTTCAAGCTAAACAACCAAATGAAATGTTATATTGACAGTAATATTGCCCGTGTAATAAAAGTTTCCTGCAATCACAGGATTTAATAAATCTGCTTTAGTCAGTGTGTCGACATTCTTTTCATATTGAAAGCAGTTGTATTATTTTATATTTGTTGTCATGAAAAGTGAAGTTAACCCAATTGTGCCCAGTGGATTCTTCCCTGTTTTATATTGGATTAGTCCATTTTTTATCAAAGGGATGCCTGGTCAAAATTTTCATTTTCATTTTGTTTTATATTGAAATTCCTATCAGCCAACAGTGTAGACTCTGATCAGACGCCGCATAATGCGGCGTCTGATCATAGTCTACCCTGTTTGTCTACGTCTCATATATGGGATCGTGGGCACAAATGGGTTAAATTAACCCATTTACAACCACGACGTCATTTACTTCAAGCAATTGTCGTCTGATTTTATTTCCCAAATACAAATTTTAGGTATTTTGACGCCGCGTCTCAGGATCTAACCTTTTTGCAAATAAATACTGTACGCGGGGTAAGGCAGCAAAGGGGTTAATTAAAGAGAACATACATGTTTTTTTCTGGAGTAATTGAATAAAGTCAATTTGAGAAAAGAACTGAACCATAAACCTTTTATATCTAAGACCTCTTTCAAGATTTGAAATATGCAAATATACTTTTAGGAAATAAAATGGTGAATTGCGAGATTTCTGGCACACCATACAATATCTTGCTTTTAAGTGCATTATTCTTTTTATTCTTTTTTGTCTTAACAGCTTACATTTAAATTTGTTTTATTTCAAAATGCATTTGATGCAGCTATTCAAAGGAATAACCAACAACATTTTTTCTGGTGTTGCAACAAAGGGGAGTATGTTGTAAATCATGATGTGAAAGGCATTCGACCACAATGGTTAAAATACATGTATATAACTGTTTTGGGACACATCAGATGCAATTGTTGTACGGTAAACTGTCAATTCGTTTGACGATCATAAAATTGGCTTCCGATATCGAGAACACAGAGTTGATCATTTTAAGTGGCAGGGGTGAATGAGTCAATCGCATCTGTAGTTACAGGGCTGCCATTTCTCCGGATTTTTCCTAAGTATTCGGATTTTTACCCTAGCAGATCGTAGCTTAAAACAGACTGAAAGTAAAGCAGAATGCGCCTTAGGGCGCACTCTGCTTTACTTTCAACCTGTTTTAAGCAGACATGTGTATTCAAAACAACAAACATACTACATGTATGGGGTAAAGGTACGTTTAGTAAAATAGCGTCTGAAAATTGAAAGTTTGAAATCTAAGGATTTTTATGATCCTGTAATTAGAGATAGTGTCAGGAAGTTCTCTTGGAATTGAGTCAGGGGTTATTCTTGAAACGATTAAAAAAGTTCAGAAATTAGTAGTTCTTTATGACTTTTTTGTTCAGTAATGAAACAAAAACCGCCAGTTCTTAGTGTCCATTGAACTTCAGGGACTGGCAAAATGCCATTTTGTCTCGAGGGACGTGTACTGAGTGACATGAATTTAATTATCTTCTTTCAGGTTACAAAAATAGTTGCAATTGTGACTAACTAGTTCAACCCAATATACCATAGCCCGTTTCTATTATTGAAGATTGTTGTCCACTTACAGCAGGTTGAAAGTAAAGCAGAATGCGCCTTAATGCTCAGCATGCTTAACTTTCAGCCTGCTTTAAGCTACAATATTTTAGGAAAAAGAAAATATTTATTATGAAAGATATGCATGACATTGTAAAATAAAGCTATTTATTCAGTTTAGGAATAAATTGAAGGCGTAAAAAGGAGTATTTATGGGGTAATAGGTTAAATGAAGGGCGTTTATAAATGTAAATAAGCTCTTTGGTGTACAAACAAAAACGTGAGTGTAAAAACGTCCTCCAACAAAATGAATATCTGCAGTCTATGGGTTATAGTTGGACGCCAAAGATGTCATTCTCTCCCCTAAACCGCGTTTATGTTAAATTATTATACTGCAAATTGAATTTCTTACTTTTGATTGGGTATCGAGTCCGAGACGTGATCCCAAGTACCCCGTGAGCTGACAGGGTACATAGAAATGCAGCTGTTTTCATTGGCTGACAGGTCCCTAAGTCTTTCTTTGCAGAAAATAAGATGACCGACACGTCAACAGGTATGAGTGCATTCTATTGTGCATCCTCCGTTTTAAGTCCATTTCGGCTAAGAACCAATCGGTGTTTGAATCTTTCAGCAGTCGAATTATTTCTGGGAAAGTTTGATGCCGAAGTTTACGAGTATGACCATTTTTCTTATGAATAACAACCATCAGAAACATGACGTCATTTACGCTCAACGTTATCTGCTTTGGCGCGATTTTGTTATAGGTTACTATGAGCGCTGTACAAGACTAATTCCGAAATATTTTGTTTGAACAGTGAACACTTTGCAGTCTAAAAAATCCGTTATACAGTTTCTTCACAGTGTACATGAGGATTTCTTCGCGACTGGTAAACTCATGTAACCCTCGCCTAACTCCTTAGAGTTAATACTCTCTGTATAATTGCTGTAACTATCCTAAAGTTTTAATTGCTTTTATCACCAGTAATTAGTCCAAAAGGTGCGATTTGAATAATGAACAGTGAATATCTCTCAGGAGCATTCTGATCAGGGTCTACATGCTCTATCCAAAATCTTAGGATCTTTTCGTATTCGTTTAGTTCGATTTCACGGGCAAAAGAACGAACTCTCTATGTATAGTTGAAAAGGCCTTATTCCTACTCAACGCGTTTACAAATTAATTCAATTGCAAACAGTTCTGAGACAGACCGGACACCGGGTAACCCGGCGTCTTATCAGATTCCAAACTCTTTGCCTATGTGATTGATAAAAAGCAGGCCGAATTGTCAAGAATGTCATTTTCTACATTTTAATGCAAGATTTGTTTCCGCTTCGTTTGCGATTAATCGGGAAATAATAACGTTGTCTTCACGGTGCGTATTGTACGATTTCGTCTCTGTGACAACTAGCGCATTCGGGCATTAACCCATTTAAGCCCAGTGAATTCTTCAATGTTTATATATTGGATTAGTCCATTTTTATCTAAGGGTCGCCTGGTCAAAACTTTCATTTTTATTTTGTTTTATATTAAAATTTCTATCAGCAAACAGTGTATACTCTGATCAGACGCCGCATAATGCGGCGTCTGATCACAGTCTACACTGTTTGCCTATGTCCTATATATAGGAACGTAGGCACAAAGGGGTTACTGTCATTTGATGCATGTCAGATACAGATCTGCGTAATCTGATAACTTTCTGAATTATTTCATCATACCTTTAGCAGTCAACTACAATGTACAGTTGCAAAGCAGTTACAGTAGAGAATCTGTTATTCTTTCCCGTTTAAACGCAAACGTACGCAAACGCAAAGCACTAAAACGTAGAGAAGAACAACTTTTGGACAATTCTGATAATTCTTGTTTATCTTGGTGGCAAAAAGTTTGGAGCCTGATCAGACACCGGGTTATCCGGCGTCTGATCTGGCTCCAAACTGTTTGCACTGCAAATAATAGTTTTAGCGTAAACGCGTTTATTGGGAAAGAATAACAGATTCTCCACTGTACCCTTTAACAACAAACGTGTAATTCATAAACACGTACTCGCATTGCCAATAGTTTGGTTTCAGGTCAGACGCCAGTAACAACAAACGTGAAATGCTCAAGCACACGTTTAACATTGCAAACAGTTTGGCTCCGAATCAGACGCCAGTAACAACAAACGTGTACTACTCAAACAAACGTATTTACATTGTAAACAGTTTGGTTCTAGATCAATTGCCAGTTACTCGGATTAAGAAATATCGCATTGTGTCAAAACTAGTCATTTTGTATATATTTTTTTATTTTTCTTAGTGTTTAGAAATCCCTTTAAAATGAAAATTTAACGCCTCTCCCACTGTAGCTTAAGATACCTCCATGAATTGCTTTTGAAAATTTCCCGATCACAGTTTTGTGAGATAAAAATTCTAAGAGCTAGTTGAAGATGAGAAGTAGGCCAATTTCTAACCTTTGCCCGTCGATTGTGACTCGACAAGTTTTCGCAGACAGTTTGATCTAAATCAGACACCGTGTAACGCGGTGTCTTATTTGGGTCCACATTATTTGGCCCTATGCTGTAGCCTTCTTCAAATAAAGTACAGAAATCTGAATTCTACATGAAAGGCAGAAGACAATACCAAAGTAGGTGATACTATTAAGAAAACGTTATTCTTTCCCAATAAACGCGTTTTCGCTAAAACTATTATTTCGATTACAAACAGTTTGGAGCCATACCAGACGCCGGGTAATCCGGCGTCTGGTCAGGCTCCAAACTGTTTGGCACCAAGATAAACATGAGTTATCAGAATTGTCCAACAGTTGCACTTTTCTACGTTTAAGGGATTTGCGTTTGCGTTTCGTTTCTTTTAAACGGGAAAGAATATCGTTTTCTCCACTGTAATATGCCATGATAATGGCTAAAGGATAAGGATTTGACATACCTAGATTTACTTTCTTCTTTTTTCTTTTTGATAAATGAAATTTTAACCCAAATTCAGACAAAACGGATATGGTGTTATGCAAAGATTTAATCTGAATCTAAGCAGTAATTAATCATTCTCTCAAGTACAACTGACTGGTACATTATATCTGATATAACATTCACCAGAAATCACTCAAAGCCATACATCATTTTAAATTGAAACAGAACAACATACGGAATGGAGACTAACTTGAATAGATTATCTGAAATTGTTCAATACAGCATTTTGTGCCTTTTTTAAACGTCATTTCACGATAAAAGTAAAGCCAACTGAAATAAGGTACAATGTAGTTGGCAATTTTTGCAGCACAGAATATATTTTCATACAGCATTTGGAGTTTGTGTTTATGGATAATTATATTCCCCATATCTTAAAAATACTCAAAATTGAGACATCATATACAACATCTGTAATTACATGTATCCTAAAATTGGAAGTGATTGCTTTGAACACAATTGATTTTGTTCGAAAGGTGCAAACAATAGAGCAGACTCTCATCAGACTGCTCTTAACCCTTTCCCCCATAGAAACGACTTTTAGCGTATTTAATTTATTCCTCCGCTGATGAAAGTAGTTCCAGTTTATACCCTCATGATAAATTACCATAACAAATATTTTATATAGTCTAGCAGATTTTTATCTTCAAGCAGACTGAAAGTAAAGTTTACTTTCAACCTGCTTTTAGTGGTCACCTATCTTCAAAACTAGAAACAGGCTATGAGGCAAAGGGTTAAAGGAGAATCTACACTATTTAATCAGACCTGGCTGTCCAAATACTGAGGGTAATTATGTACAGTACTCTTCATAAATGACGGTCTAGTTTAATGCAAGTTGATGACGAAGCAGAAAGCTCGTAAATAATTTGTAAGCCTTGATTTTGTCCTCCATTAATGCAAATTATTGACGAAGCAGAAAACTCGTAAATACTTTGTAAGCCTTGTTTTTTGTCCTCCATTAAGCATGTCTAAGTCTTCACAGACTGCAACACCTATTAAATAATCAACTCACTGCCTTATTTTGTGCGTTGTTCGGAGGGAGGCGTTATAGGGAGGGAAATAGTCTTACATTTGTAAACATCTTAAATCCAGATCAGACGCCGCGCTACGCGGCCACTGATCTGGATTCAAGCTGTTTGTCACTCCTTATTAAGTTTTTATGCCAAAATGTCCATTATGTAACTTTGAGAAAAAACAGCAAACGACAATTTTAAACATACGGTATTGCAACTGTAAAAGAGTTAGACATAATTGTCCTCTTTCGGGAACTGCAACAATGATCGTTGTAGGGAGGGAGTCGTTGTTTGGAAGGCCGTTGTAGGGAGGGAGCACTGTATTTGCAAACAGTTTGGTTCCTGATACGATGACGTGTTACACGGCGGTTGTTTTTTATCTAGACCCAAACTGTTTGCAACTCACAATTAAAATTATTTTTGTCAATGGCTCTGAAGCCTTATCTTGGGGAATCAAACCATACGATAGTTTTGTAACGGACATGACGTCATTGCAGTGATCGACCACTTTAAAAAGGATGTATAGGCAATTGTTTGCTAGTTAATTTACATGTACTCACACCCCCAGTGGTGTTACAGAAAGTCTTAGGCAAATGTTATGCTGACTGCGTTTTATATAATTTATTATATCCTAGCAGATCGAAGATTAAAGCAGGTACAAAGTAAAGCAGAATACTATAAAGTGGTTACATGCCATTACCACATCTAATGGAGTACTGGGTTCTTGTGTAAAAGAAAGACTCTAGCAAATCATATACAGTGGAGAATCTGTTATTCTTTCCCGTTTAAACGCAAACGTACGCAAACGCAAAGCACTAAAACGTAGAAAAGAACATTTTTTGGACAATTCTGATATTTCATGTTTATCTTGGTGGCAAACAGTTTGGAGCCTGATCAGACGCCGGGTTACTCGGCGTCTGATCTGGCTCCAAACTGTTTGTAAAAGAAAAAATATTTTTCGCGTAAACGCGTTAATCGGGAAAGAATAACAGATTCTCCACTGTATTGTACTATATCCTAGCAGTTCGAAGAATACAGTAAGGCGCATTGTGCTTTCCTTTCAAATTTTATTAAGTTGTATCAAGTCTTCAAATCTAGAACAAATAAAATAAGTACTGTTCTTGAATAACAAAAAGACTTATGCGAATTCTATGATGAATGCTTTGTAGCTGGGATATCTCAGCTAATATCAGCATATCACTTCTCTGCTGAAACTCTATGTGACAGGGTATGTGAATTATGGTCATATTTGGCCTCCGCTATGTTACATTAATGGAGATTTACAGCTGGATGAGTGGAGGAAGCAAACTTAATCTGTCATTTAATTCTCTGGTTTATGGTACAGACACTTAATAAGTTTTCCACAAGATAACATCTATATTTAACAGTTTTTATCAAACACCGTGTATTTCAATACTATAATTATATTCAGTAATGATCCAAGATATTGAGACAAACAGGCCGCAGCAAACATTGTAGTACCTGACCAGACTGCCATTGAGGGAGCAGTTTGATCAGATCTACCCTATTTGCCAGCCAGTTTGCACTTTCAGACAATTTACTGTGCGGTAAAAACTATTTGTTCAGTTTTATGATAAATGTGCCAGCGTTTGGGGGCAATACTTGACACTTAACCTGTTTTAAGATATCTTAGCATTGAAATTAATATCTATTAAAATGATACTTAATTTATCATGTTCAACACCGTATTACTAACATGAATGATTTAACCCATATACTGCCTTACCCCGAGTGCAATAGTTATTTGCAAACTGTTTGACACTCATTTTGATATTTCTTAAATCAAAATACCTAAAAATTAAATTTGAGAAATAAAAGCAGACGACATTTGTTTAAAAACGATGACGTCACGGCAGTGAAGGGGTTAAAGGGTAAATGTCAAGGGCATAGTCACCTGAAAGTATGTTGTTACCATTGTCATCCCAAGTTGTACACAGACATAAACTACAGTGTACCCTCCCTACAACGACCATCCCATCACCGATTCCCTCCTTACAGCGACCCTTGCCGCAGTTCCCTTAACAAGACATTTATGTCTAACGCTTTCACTGCTGCAAAATCGTCTGCTTGAATTTGTCGTTGTTTGTTTTACTCAAAGTTACACAATGGACATCTTGACATAAAAACCCTAATGTCGAGTGACAAACAGCTTGAATCCAGATCAGACGCCGCGTTACGCAGCGTCTGATCTGGATTCAATCTGTTTGTAAATGTAAGCCAATTCCCCTCCCTATAAAGAGTCCCTCCGAACAACGCACACAATTTCTGTCTCCCAATGAGTGACGTTGTAGAGAGGGAGCGCTGTAAATAGGAATACATAGCTAATGTGGTAAAGGCAATATGCTTCAAACAAGAATTCTATAAAGATTGAAATAAAAAGAAGTGTAAAAGTCGTCGTTTCCTAACCTGATATGCCCTACTCCGTTAACCAAACATTGTCCTTTTTGATGATGTTGTGTATTCTTCTATATTCTTCTATATTCTTCTATAGTTGAGATCAACTGTCAAGACTAATGCCACAGTGACGGGAAAATGTTACGGAACACTGTGCCATCCCAAGATGTACTCACACATCAAAGTGTGTATTTGCTATGGTGAAGAAAATATGCTCCGCACACTGAAAAAGGGACACGAACGGACGATCACACACATAGTTCAATCCCTTTATGTGCCCAATGTTAAGGTAAGGTGTATTTTAAAGTTTTCTTTGCACATTTCAGGACGTGTTAAGTTGAAATGAGTTGAAACACAAGCATTTTATTTAGCTATCTCTAAGGCAAAATGGGAATTAAAAAACCAGAATAGACCCCAAATAACGCTGAGTCAAAGCCGACGCGAAACTGTTTCCTGCTTAGCTATAAAAGTAATAAACATTTAAAGAAAACAGTCATTGATTGCATTAAAGTATCGTATTGCGTTTGCACCTGGTTTGGTGGAACAAGAAAGGATAGAGTTAACCTAATAACATATTCTGGAATACAGTGCTCCCTTCCTACACCTGCCCTCCAAACAACGAACTCCCTTACAACAATACTTGCCGCTGTTCCCCAAAAATAAAAATAATGTCTAACATTTTAACTGCTGCAATATCGTCTGCTTTAAATTGTCCTCTGCTTGTATTTCTTAAATTTACATATTAGACTAAGTGGACATTTCGGCAGAAGAAATATGATGACGAGTGACAAACTGCTTGATTCCTGATCAGGGAATTGTTGTTCAAACGGCTGTTGTGGGAGGGGACAACTTTATGAAAATGCAGTGTTTAACTATTTATTTGACAGTCATAGAAATGTGACACTTTGACAGTTTCAACCAAGCCCAGCAGCCATATGAAATGTTATGCTGACAGATATATTGTCAATGCATTAAAAGTTTCTTCTGCAATCCCAATACTTAATAAAGTTTTTGTAGCCGGAGTGGCGATATCCTTAACATATTGAAATCAGTTCGACTCTTTTTATTTGATGTCTTGAAAAGGGAAGAGAAATGAAGATTATGAAACCCATTTTTATTCAGAACAAGGTGAATTGCTCCAGAAGTAACCGAATAATGTCATTTTGAGGTCAGAACAAATCAATAACACTTTCGTTCGTATCTAAATGTATTTTCAATACAAATTCAAAACTGTCTGGAAACTATATTCATCATGAACTACCCTTCATAACAATGTACATTATATCTCTTATGATGGCCTCTGGTTCCAATCGCTTGTTTACTTAAACAATTAGATATGTAAAGCACTGAGACGATGTTGCCCGTACTGCAAAACAAAAGTAAATGTTTTGTAAAATTGAGAAATGAACCGATTTTTCTCGGCGTTTATGAGAAATAAACAACAAAATAATCCGCAAATTCCATAAATCGCGCTACAATGTGTAGATAACCATAACCGAATTACATATTCGGCAACAATATATAAGCTCCATTTTAAACATAAAACGTCATAAAGTTGACATTTTAGCGCAAATGCCGATTTGACGTCATTTTAAAATGACGTCATTTTTAAACTCGGAAATATATATTGATAATTTTTGTCGTTAAGAATTGCAGACAAATGCTGTTTATAAGGTATTTCTAATTTTCTTGACATTTGTCCCATTTAAAAAGAAGATTATTAGTCGATAATCATTGTATCGCTAATAGGAAGGCATACATCGTTTAGGAAGCATATTTGAAAAATCCACCAACTGTCTGCTGTCACAGTTCGAAATATTAATTCTAGGAGAAAAAATCAATAAGCCCTGCATCCTCTGCGAAAGATATCCACAACTTCCGCACCATCGAGCAATTGCATTTATAAATACGAATTAAAGTCCCATTGTGTTTTCAGACCTTTTCTTAATGCCTGAAATAAAAGAACGGTTAATAATGTTTGAACATTCTTATGGGCTAAACTGATCTATTAAATGATGAAGACGGACCTAAATCACCAAAAAAGGGCGATTTAAAATCATAACAAACCGAAAATAGAACGTCTGACGTAAACATTACCACACAGCTTAGTATCACGTGATACAGCCGAAATCAACTTCACTGGGTGCAAACCGTATCTACCTCCGCCCGTCCATCCATCAGTCAGTTAGACTATCACACTTTTTTGTCCGCTCTCTAACTCAACTATTTTTTATCCGATCTTCCACAAACTTGCTGAAAATGTTTATTGATATAAAATCAAGGTTTATAGTTTGATTACTACTAAAATCGCATAAGGTATATCTGAGTTATTGCCTGTTTATTAATAAAACTTGACTGTTTCAGTCACTTTTGCACTCTAACACATACAGTTGTTATCGGATATTCACTTAACTTGCTGAAAATGTTTAATTATATAAAATTTAGGTCTAGTTTGATTATTACAAAAATCGCATGTGGCATATCTGAGTTTTTGCCCTTTATGTATTAAAAATGAATGTTTCAGCATTTTTTGCTTTCTAACACATACAATTTTTATCAGATATTCACCAAACTTGTTGAAAATGTTTATTTATATTAAATCTAGGTCAATCATCTTAACTACCAAAATCGCACAAGGCATGTTGGAGTTATTGCCCTTGAATGACTAGAAATTGACTACTTCAGGCTTGTCAGCTTTCTGACTCAAACAGTTTTAATTGGATCTTCACCAAATTTGCTGAAAATAATATTTGTATAAAATCTTGGTCCAGTTCTATAAATACCCAAATCGCCGAAGGCATGTTGGAGTTATGGTTCTTTAATTTTTAAAATTTTGCTATTTTATCCTTATTTTTGCCCTGTCCACTCTGTAAAAGGACCAGATTTTATTCTATTTTTAGCCAAATATTTGGTCAATGGTTGCATGTGCTTCATCTTAGCCGTGCTGATAATAAGTTAAGTAATAAATGACCACTCAATTTCTCCTTTACCTCTTGAAGGATTTTCATTCAACTGTATTCGATTTTTTTCCTTGACCTAGAATTAATACCAATACACGTTGTCAGCAAGTTTGGTGAAGATCCAATAAAAAGAGTTTGTGTTAGAGAGCAGAAAATGCTGAAACAGTCATTTTTAATTATTCAAGGGCAATAACTCAGACATGCCTTACGCGATTTTGCTAGTTATTGAATCTGACCTAGATTCTATACTAATAAACATTTGTAGCAAGATTGGTGAAGATAAAAAAAGAAGTGTTTGAGTTAGAGAGCGGACAAGGCTGAAACAGTCATTTTCAGCAAGCTCAATGTATAGATTCTCCGTAATGTTTTTAATCGCTTACCCTCCGTGAATAATATTTACACGTTGTCACTGGATCTCATAGTGTTTAACCCTGTGCCTACTGGTCGTAACTTTACGGAGTTTACAAACTGTTTGAATCTAGAAAGACGCCGCGTTACGTGGCGTCTCATCTGGATCCAAACTGTTTGACACTCGTCTTAAGGTGTTTTTAATTAAAACAATGCATAAATCTAAACTGAACAAATTTTGCAGACGACAATGTCAAAGCAGACATCTGTGCAGCAGAATAAGGGTTAACCAGATGCTCCAGATACACATGTAAGCGGGAGTAATCTGAACTAATCTAACAATTTCTCACTCATTTCAGCACCGAATGCTATGGTGTTACTACTGATTAAACCGTCTCTTCGAGACACTTTATGAGTATGACACCATTGGGTTTAAAAGCAGAAATAAAGATTTTAGTTTTCGAAACACTTCCATTATCTTGAGCCCTGTATTTACAGAGTTGTCCTTCTTTCCATTCACATGGTTAAACTCTTTTCTGGATATAATATCCATAGATTAAAAAACAAAATTAAAACGCGAATTTCTTATATAAAGCCGCTTTTCGTGGAAGAATCACGTACTATGTAGTTCAAATGGGATCCCAAACAACCGTTTTAGGCAGGTTTCTCCAAAACACAATGCGGCTTTAAACGTCAACTTTTTCAATGGAGTTGAAAGGGGAGATATTAGATATTAGATATTATTGTAAATATTAGATTCTCGACAAAATTTAACCCTCATCGTGCATGCTAGGCGAAACTTGGCTAGTTTTGCAAACAGTTTGAATCCAGATCAGATGCCGCGTAAAGTGGCGTCTTATCTGGATCCAAATTGTTCGCCACTCACATTCGTAGTTTCTGTTTTTCTACAATTTAGGCAATATAAAAGAGTGTGTTTTGTTTATATTTTTACAGACGATATATTTTTAGCATACGATAGTTAAGCATGATAAGGGTAAACTGTACAGTAGTGAAGACGCCATTATTGTTTGTTTACACGAATCTGAACGCAAACTTTATGAGGGTAAAACAATGTTGATCCTGATTAGATGCAGAGACGCTCGGTATCGTATCTGTATCTAAACTATTTTTAAATACTACAGAAGTCGCATAACCTCATTAATGGTATGTACAGCATGGATATCAATGCATTAGTTCCCACTTAACACATGTTTGATTGTATTTCAATCACGAGGAAAGCATATCGACTCAACCATGAACACTTACGATCAACACAAATAAGTAGCGTGTTCAGTAAAGAAATCGATGGCCATCGATTGCGAGTTGACTACCGGCCTGAACTACAGTGGAGAAGACGTAATTCTTTCCTTCAAACGCCCGTCTGGTATTGCATATAGTCTTATGTTGTTTGTTTTATAAGTGTAGAAAAGACGACGTAATTCTTTCCTTCAAACGCAAACGCATTGCAATGATATATAGAAAATGACAACCTTTTGACAATTCAGACTACCAGTTTTAATTTGAGTGGCAAAACGTTTGGAGCTCCAAACTCTTTGCAATGAAAATAATTTTTTAAGCGTAACCTGGTAATTTGGAAAGAAAATGTTTTCTCTACTGTACTCTGCATGCTCCACACAGGGCACACACTGCTAACATAACAGCAAACAGACGAGTGGTACGGTGTCGGCGTGGTCAGGAATCACTTCCGGGTCGTTGTGGTCTTGCAAGTAGTACCTTGAAAAATACAATTTCAAAGATTTGCACTGTTTAGTTTTGCCTGTGGGTGATTTGAATGGTTTTTCTTGATGGAAACTGGTTATTTGTGGTCATTTCCACCAAAATGGCATTGTTTTAGGGATCTCATTTCAGGACTTTTTCCCCCAGGCGGATGCATATTGGATCACAGTGAATGGGGTGAGAGTGAAAGTTGTTTACCTTTATTTTGACAGTGACCTTAGAAAATCATTGATAGCAAAAATGTAATTGCCGATGTTATAAATTGACTGGTCTCAATCAACAGGAAAATGTCCATAGAATTGAAGGGTATGTCTTTTATAGCCTAAATCCTGTTTTGGAGGGAGCTGTTGGCTCGCAAAGTTAGGCATTTTACTAAAGATTATATAGGGCGAAATTAGACCAGGCCGACACCGTACCTGAACGCGCTACTGCTCGCTTTGACCAACAACATCGGTGAGACCGTTTGCAGTGAACGTTAACCACTTCACTGCCTTACACCGACTACAAAGGTAATTGGCGAACGGTTCTGATCCGATAGTATGCCCTTTCTTCCTTGTATTCAAATTTCGTTATAGCAGGTACATTTGACTATATGTAAACCCCTTCCCCCATAGAAGCGACTTTGAGCGTATTTAATTTATTCCTCCGCTGAAGAAAGTAGTTCCAGTTTATATCCTCATGAACAAGAACATGTACCATAACAAATATTTTATATAGCCTAGCAGATAGTAGTTTAAAGCAGACTGAAAGTAAAGCAGAAAGTGCCTTAAGGCACATTCTGCTTTTCTTTCAACCTGCTTGAAGAAATCACCTGTCTTTAATGTTATAAACAGGTTTTTTGGGTAAAGGGTTAATTAGAGATGGAGGCGGTAAATTTTTGTTTTAAATCCAATATTTCGTTGTATCATATTTCGTGAGATTTACTGTATCTTATTTTGCAGATTGTTTCAAACCTTACTAAGACCAGTTTTATGTCAGTTTATTAGTTTATTATGTTATAAGTGTAACAAACAAATTGGATCAAAATATTATGATATGTTTTTATTCAGCAAAGACATACATTGGATCAAAATGAAACTCCGCATTTCTCAACGTATTTTCTTCATCTACACTTTTTGACGCTGTGGTGAAGTTTCCTGAAATTAAACACAGTTCAATAAACTCTGAGTATTGGTGTACATGACATATGTTTTGCAGACAGAATTGCTATAGCTTCAATGGTTTCACCACACCGGTTTGACAATAGTTGAAGTGAAATTGACAGTTCCAAGCAATTGAAATTCAAAACAGAATTCTGTCTCTCATTCTTATTTCCATGAGAAATGTAAGATGTGAATGTGTCAGTCGCAAAGAGCTCAACGAACTCATGAAGATTGAATGTTGAAATAATGTGTATTTTAAAGTTTTGACTTAAAGAGGCTCGCAACCGGATTTAGAATTAAAAATAGTAATTTGTAAATATATGTCAAATACTTATATAAATGGGTAAGATTTAGTTTAGGATAATAAATTCTGTTAAAAAATGCAATTAAAAAAAAATAAAGAAGAAGCTCTGCTGGGATTCGACCCCGTGACCCTCCATGCGGAGACAAACATGAAAAATGAGGAAGCACCTTTACCACCTCGGCTACCAGCGCTCTCTATATATATGGTAGCGAATTAACGTACTTCACTGGTAGCGATCGATAATACTTTATTCGGCTCGGGTTTATGTCTGAGCCCGTGTAGAGAAGCAACAACAACAACTATACCGTCAGCTGACGCTATAGAAAAACGATGGAAAATATCTTAAAAAACTAAGATTCGGTGACAATTCTTGAGACTTTTTCTGGACTGATCATATTTTTTTAATGTCAGAAGCCAAATAATACCACAAATTTGCTTTTATTTGAGTATTTTATTTTATTTTGACAAGTACACCATCCGGTTGCGAGTCCCTTTAATTAACGACCATTTTTGTCGTGCGACGTTTCATAAGACGGGCCCTTGATGTAACACGTTTAACCCATTCATTCCAACGATCCCGCAATAGGACATAGGCAAACAGTGTAAACTCTGATCAGACGCCGCTTTATGCGGCGTCTGATCAGAGTGTACACTGTTTGCTGATAGGAATTTCAATACAAAACAAAATGAAAATGAAAATTTTGACCAGGCACCCCTTTAAAAAAAATTGACTAATCCAATATAAAACCCAACATAAAAAATCCGATTGACCAAGAAGAATCTACTGGGCGCAAATTGGTTAATATTCAACATCGATCCTGATCGGACGGGTTAGTGAGCCGTCCTCTAATAAGAATCTTCATGATTTGCTAAGCATTGACATGTACTTGTTTGAAATGTTAAAAATAAAAGCTCAAAGTGTATGTAAGGTGAACACATTTGGAAAGTGATATAAACCATATGCACTTTCAGTAATAACTAGTATAGTGGAGAAGACGTTATTCTTTCCCGTTTAACCCTTTCCCTTATAGAAGCGACTTTTAGCACATGCATTTTATTCATCCGCTTAAGAAAATAGTTCCAATGTTTACCGTAATGAATTTATGTCATATTTAATACTTTCCTTATTCTAGCAGGTAATAGCTTAAAGCAGGCTGAAAGTAAAGCAGAATGTGCCTTAAGGCACATTCTGCTTTACTTTCAACCTGCTTTAAGTGGTCTCCTATCTTCAATACTAGAAATAGGCTATGGGGTAATGAGTTAAATTACAAAAGTAATGCAGGCACCGTATGCCATTAATTCGACCTAAAGCGTTTCACAATGGTTATGTGAACTGCAGATTAAACAATTGTTTAGTGTGGGTCTAAATAAATAGTATGTGCCATCAAGTCTTTAAGATGGATGGCATATCAATGCGTAATAGTTCACATATTGATATTCTTTCATTTGAGCTATAAATCTGCACGTTTATGTAAAACATACAAATAATTTACCTTACGATAGGCATTTATTGTTTTAGAATCTTTACTGTCTTTGATTCCCTCGTTTAGAATTAGTCGTTGTTTGTGCCTAACGCCCAATTTAAGGGACAACATCATACATATAGACTAATATAAGTCGCCTCATAATGCTGCGTCTGCTCTGGGTCTTCATTGAAAGTCTAATGAAATATTAAGTTAGATAACAAACCATCTAAAGGAAAAATTGACTAATCCAATAGATACAGTGGAGAATCTGTTATTCTTTCCCGTTTAAACTCAAACGTACGCAAACGCAAAGCACTAAAACGTAGAAAAGAACAACTTTTGGACAATTCTGATATTTGTTTATCTTGGTGGCAAACAGTTTGGAGCCTGATCAGACGCCGGGTTACCCGGCGTCTGATCTGGCTCCAAACTGTTTGCACTGCAAATATTAGTTTTAGCGTAAACGCGTTTATTGGGAAAGAATAACAGATTCTCCACTGTAAGCAGGGTTAAATTGACTTTTCATAAAACGGTCCAAGTAATCACTATGTCAGTTAAGCATTGTGGCTGAAAAATATCTATACAAATTATTTGCAAAATCACTGCAGTTGGGCTTATCTAGTCGCATAAAACAAGGTTCGGTAAACTTTGTGAACATCATCTTCCAACCAGTGACATCTCTAAGGGGTAATATCTTGTTGAAATATACTCATAAAATGGGATATTCCCCAGAATCATTTGGGTCAAAATACTATAACGCAATAATTTAAAACTTTTTCAACAATGTTTCTTTTTTACTTTCATTTTGACGGCTTCATTGCCGTACCCTGAGTATAATAATATGTTTGAAAGCATTTAACATCCTAATTAGACGCTGCATTAGGCGGCATCTGATCAGGATCCAAACGGTTTGACACTCGTTTCAATATTTCTGAAGTCAACGTGCTAAAATTTAAATTAAGGAAGTGAAAACAGACTACACTTGTTAAAAGCTGATAATAATATGGTAGTTAAGGGGTTTCCTTAATCTTAACGGCTTAACATCAACTTGTTTGGGAAATTTTCAATTACAACGTCAACCTTAAAGATATGCAAAGGAAAAGCTCTTAACATTTAATTAGTCCTTACATGACAACAAAACCCAAATTTTAGTGTAAGTCTCTATGGCAACACGTTTTAATTACTGTGTATACAACTAAAACTTGTAATTGGCCCACCTTTTTATCTAATATCATTACAGTACAGAATACACTGTTTCTAAGTTAACGTGTTTTTTCGGAAACAATTATGTCCACAGTACACAGTGGGGAGCCTTATGATTACAATACCAGATTAATCAGGCGCTGCATTTCCCACAGTCTGATCTGGCTCTAACAGAAACTCAGACTAAGTATAATCGTGAAACTATTCCATAGGCTGTAACTACTAGATTTCGTGGTTAACGTTTCGTTTCATTTCTGTGCACAACAGTGATTTCATGTAATTTAAAACATAATAATGATAAACAAAATAATAATATAATAATAATGTTATTGATGATAATAATAGAAATAATAATAATAATGATAAAGACTTTATTTCAAGAGGGTAACACAATTAGAACACAAAAGCAAATTATCACCCTTATGGCCCTCAAAATACTGTTCAGACATTTACAGAATACATTCAGTCCTATCTACGAGCATAGATCTACTTGCCATTTACTATCAGTGTACAGTCGGCTGAGCGGTCATTCGGACTGAAAGTAGACTTTAACTGGTACTTTACTTTTTTTTTACTTTAGTTCACAGGTGGAAGGCACACTTGACGAAACTTTCAGTGCAGACACAGACCAGAGGGCTATTACAGGATCCTCTGAGCAGGATCGGCATTAGTATCGTTTATGAACAGAACAGATATTTTAAATATTTACATGTATTAGACTTGCTCCAGATTAGACTCTATCATTCTCACATTAAGACTAACAAGTTAGTGCAAAACCACCGTATCTGCGACTTATATTATTTAACCACTAAAAGGGCTAATTGACTGTATAACATACAGGAGACAGCTTGAAGCAAAGAGAGTCAAACAGAAAGCTCATTAAGGAGCGGTTTTTTTCACTATCACTTTGCTTTAAGTAGTCACCTTTCATAAACACAAAATAAGTAACTCACTTTAGTGGTCGTTATACAGAGGTTTTATTGTATTTATAGATTTTAAACAAGTTATTTGACAGGGTATTGCATGTGGCATTGTGGGCCACGATGACGCGCCGTATACTACAAAAGGCCACGATGATTAAATACAACATCAACCCAAACATAACCAAGGTTTTCAAACAGCTCTATTAGAAATCACAAAGTGCTGTATACTTCAATAGGCCATGATGACTAAATACACCATCAGTTCAAACTTAATTGAAGTTATCAAACAGTTCTATTACAAATCACAAGGTGTCGTATACTTCAATAGGCCACGATGACTAAATACACCATCAGTTCAAACTTAATTGAAGTTATCAAACAGCTCTATTACAAATCACAAGGTGTCGTATACTTCAATAGGCCACGATGACTAAATACACCATCAGTTCAAACTTAATTGAAGTTATCAAACAGTTCTATTACAAATCACAAGGTGTCGTATACTACAATAGGCCATGATGACTAAATACACCATCAGTTCAAACTTAATTGAAGTTATCATACAGTTATATTACAAATCACAAGGTGTCGTATACTTCAATAGGCCACGATGACTAAATACACCATCAGTTCAAACTTAACTGAAGTTATCAAACAGTTCTATTACAAATCACAAGGTGTCGTATACTTCAATAGGCCATGATGACTAAATACACCATCAGTTCAAACTTATCTGAAGTTATCAAACAATTCTATTACAAATCACAAGGTGTCGTATACTACAATAGGTCACGATGACAATACAACATCAGTTCAAACTTAACTGAGGTTATCAAACAGCTCTATCAAAATTCACAAAGTGTCGTATACTACTATAGGTCAATCGGTGATTGGTTTAAGACAACTTTGATTGTTCGTAAGGACTGTCTTGTTTCACCATTATTGTTCAATATATATTGCGTTACAGTACCACGAAGTATACAGAGTCTTTGTCAGTATCGGAGGAAGAACAATTTTGAACAAAGCTGATGATATCGATGGCATTGTAAGGACAAACACTGAGTTGAAGAGTTTTGTTCCGAACGTGATAATGCCCCCAAAGCTTGCGGAATGGAAATAAGTACCGAAAAAACATAACTGATGGCTAATGACATTGCAAAAGCTCCCCTCACCGACTTTTACCTAATTTGTCAACAATAAGAGCCAGCCGACAAGTTTAAATACTTTGAAGCTATGGTCACAGATGATGGATCGGGACCAGAAATTATGTCAAAATATTGTACAGGCAACAGATGCTCTGGCAAAACCTTAACTAATTTGGTTAGACAACAACATAAAAAACTGTACCAAAAGCAAATTACTGTACTGTCGAGTGAAATCAATCTTCTTGTATGCCTGTTAGGATTGGACACACAACAACCAATCCAGAGAGAACAATCTGTGCAAGGAATATGTGATGCTACAGGCGACTCCGAGGAATCCAAAACAAAAGAACACTTCACCATTATTGAAGTGAAGTCAACATTAACACAAGCCATCTGGCAACCCATAGATCTACAGACAATGGTAAAAAGGAGGCACTTGCGATGGTATGGTCATGTTTCGACAGTTCAGGTTTTACAAAGACAATTCTGGAAGACACACTTGAAGATGAGGGAAAACAAGGAATGCCAGGGTCCAAGTTTAAAAAGCGTTTGAGTTGCGTCTGAAGTTATTTTCAAGTATCAAATTGGTCAGATTTGAGGATAGGCTCAAAACTTACATATCAAATGCTTGAGAACAAACTCAGACTCTACTCAAACGCTGGATAACCCTGGAGCCAGGAAAAACATGGTTTTATAATATACAAGAGTGGACAGGTTTGGCATCGCAAACTCACAGAAAGAGCGGCACATGATCGTGAGGAATGGCGCAGACTGGTTGTGATGTAATAATAAATGCTTAATGACAACAAAGTTAATAGATGTGAAGGACTGACATTCAACATTGTAGGTAGGAGAATATTTTCTCTTTACTTGAAATGCAACTTTGTTTCATCCATTTGCTGCTATAGTATTTGTTTAACCCTTTCACTGCCAAAATGTTCGTGAGATTTTTACCTCTTCACCCTTTCATTGTCGTCTGCCTCATTTTTGTTGCCTGCAATGTCGTTTCAAAGTTATAAAAAGGCTATGTATGACTGAAAAACTTTAAAACGAGTGTCGAACAGTTTGGATCATGATCAGACGACGCCTGACGCGGCGTCTGAACAGGATCCAAACTGTTTGCAAACGCGCTTTAAAGCGCGATTGAGAGTAAAAGGGTTAACGGTTTTGGTCCGAAAAACATTTATACCACATCTTCAAACTTTGAAAAAACCTAACAACACATAGAAGTGTAAGATCTGACGCCAGATACTCGGATTGAAATAAATCGCAAAACCATGTCTTAGAAAATTATTACTTTGAATAGTTTACAGTTTTGCGTTCACTTTTAGAAATTCCTTTAAATAGAACATTAAAACACCATTTCCACTGTATCTTTAGATATCTCCGTGAACTTTTGTTTTGTATTTCCTGATCACAATTTGTCAGATAAAATACCTAATCGTTAGTGGAGAACTAACCCAAAGTTTAATCTTTGCTTGCGATTACGACATGACTAGTTTTTGAAAATAGTTTGGATCAAAAGAGCAAGCACCGCGTCTCATGTTTAACCCTTCTCTATAGGTTTCTTCAATTAAAAATACATAAGTCTTAATTTTACAAAACTTGCCGAATATTACTTCAAAGTAGACGATATTACGCCAGGATAATACCTAGATGTCCTGCAGGTTTTTCAATAATTTAAAGTCAAACACAAATTCAGACAAAACAGATACATGTAAGGCACATTCTGATTTACTTTCAACCTGCTTTAAGAAGTCACCTATTTTCAAAACAAGAGACGCGAGGCAACACATTCGCGTATTAACGCGTAAATTATATTCTCGCGAATAAACCAGTTTTACAGTATACAAAGGGTTTATCTGAATCTTAGCATCAATTAATCATTTTCTCAAGTACAACTGACTGGTACATTGTGTCTGATATGACATTTACCAGAAAGTATCCAACACCATACATCATTCTAAATTGCTACAAAACAACATACAGAATGGAGACTAACTCTATATAGATTATATAAAGTTGCTTCAGAGAGCATTTTGTGTCTTTTTTATTTAAATGCTACTTCACGGTAAAAATTAAGCCAAATGAAATAAGACATTGACAATGTTTGCCGCATGGACAGATATTTCACACTGTATGTAGATTATGTGTTAAGGGGTAATATCATCCCCATATCGTAAAAACAATCCTGAGAATTGCATCACCCTGTATAACTTCTGTAATTATTCTGAAATTTGCACTAATGGCTTATATCTCACTATAATTTGTTCAAAAAGTACAAACTGAATGACACATAGTGCAGATCACATAGGAGCAGTCAGGTTAGAGTCTGTGCTGTTGCTTAGGTCATTGTGTCCAAAAACTTAGGGCCATTACAGTACACTTCTCTTTATTGCGAAGCAGAAAGCACGTAAACAATCTGTAAGCCTTAGGTTTTGTCCATCCATTCAGCATTTATCTGTCTTCAAAGAACACAATACTTCTTTATTAACCCATTTTACCCACGATCCCATAGTAGGGACATAGGCAAACAGTGTAGACTCTGATCAGACGCCGCATTATGCGGCGTCTGATCAGAGTCTTCACCGTTTGCTGATAGCAATTTCAATATAAAACAAAATGAATATAAAACTTTGACCAGGCATCCCTTTGATAAAAATAGATTTATCCAGTATATAAACATGGAATAATCCACTGGGTATAAATTGGTTAACACTTTCACTCTCTTATCCCGAGTTTAATGGTTATGTGCAAACAGTTTGATACGAAAGCGTGTTACGTGGTGACTGGTCCATCTTTGCCAGGGCTGCCGTTTCTCCGGATTTTCCTTAAATCTTCGGATTTTTTCCAGTACATGGTAGCTTAAAGCAGGCTGAAAATAAAGCAGAATGCGCCTTAGGGCGCATCCTGCTTTACGTACAGCATGCTTTAAGTAGTCGTATGTCAACAAAACTAGCAACAGGCTATTGGGTAAAGGTACGATTCGTAAAATCGCACTTGAAAAATGCAAAGTTGAAAATCTTAGGATTTTTCATGTCAACTTATGGCAGCCCTGCTTTGCAATTCACAATGATATTACTTCATTTTCTCTAAAGAGTAACTTTGAAGAATTAAAGAAAATGACATGTTTTCAGTAGATGACGCTATTGCATTGAACTGGTAAATTGATTATTTACAAAGTATGTTTATGGGAATGTCTGTCAGTTTAATTTACACATACATTCTATATCCTAGCAGATCGAAGATTGAAGGTAAGGCATATTCTGATTTATTGTCGAATTGCTTTAAGTGGTGAACTGTCGTCAAATCTAGAAACAGGCTAAGTGGTAGTCGGGTAAGCACTATTTTTGTGTTACAGGGAATATTAGGCGAATTCTATGATGAATGCTTTGTAGCTGGGATATCTCAGCTAATATCAGCATATCACTTCTCTGCTGAAACTCTATGTGACAAGGTATGTGAATTATAGTCATATTTGGTCTCTGCAATGCTACATTAATGGAGATTTACAGCTGGGTGAGTGGAGGCAGCAAACTTAATCTGTCATATAAACCACTGGTTTATGGTACAGGCACTTAACAAGTTTCTTCAAAACAACATCAATTTATCACAGTTTTACAAAGCGTTACGTGGTGTCTGATTAGAATCCAAACTGTTTGAAAATAGATATTGAAAGAATATCGTCTTAAATTGCATTTTATACTTTTAATGCATTTAATAAAAAATACCAAACATAAAACATAAAAACTGGATAAACGTTACATTAAAAGAGGTTTCTTTGCTCTGGATCAGGCATGAGTAGAAAGGTTCTTTAACTCAGAGCACAAAAGTTTTTTCCTTTACCTTGGAATTTTCGGAGATGTCACATCCCCTTCATCGGCAAGACTGCACTGGCTTTGATCACGTGACCGCTAGCGGGGAAGACAGAACATCATATTGTAAACAGTGTGGACATTGTGCAGAAGATCAAGGACTTAGAAGTGCCTCCAGATATAAAGCTTGTTTCTTATGATGTATCTGCGTTATTCACATCCATTCAAGTAGACAAAGCCCTAGCTGTGATACGTACTCGGTTGAACGACAACACCAATGTCTCAGAGTTGGATATAGACCAGATCATGGAGCTGCTAGAATTATGCCTCAACAGCACTTACTTTATTTACAGAGGACAATTCTTCCAACAGAAACAAGGAGCAGCCATGGGTTCACCGGTGTTGCCTATTGTTGCTTACCTGTATATGGAATTTTATCCTCACATCATTACAACGCATTCGCGTTTCATTTATATTTTAACGGGAAAAATAACGTGCTCTTCACTGTGGTCTTGACGAAAATTCTCATCCAGATTTTGGTTTGTGATCATTCTATTATGAGGTTCATTAGTTGAAGTCTATCAAAATATGTACATTCAGTTGATGTACTTATTCCATAACCTAGTTTTGAAGACAGTTAACCAAATATAGCAGATTGGAAGTAAAGTAAATTGTGCACCAAGGCGCATTTATGGGAAAGACTGAGCTTTTTTAGACGCTCTTCATATTAGAGTTCACATAAACCGATTAATTATTCAGTTGCTCTTCTTTGAGCCCCTGCAAACATGTCTATATGTTTAATTTTTTATGGTGCCCAGACTAAATTTGCATATTCAATATATTTTCTGACTTAAGTTTTGTTTATGGTATAATAGTTAACTTTGGAAGATACAATGGAGAAGACACCAATGTGCGCGTTTATGTTAAAACTATTCTTTCCATTTGTTACTTGTGTAGTCTGTTTGTAGTCTTATAAGGCTCCGAATGGTTTGCCTCTCAGCTTAAAATATAGCAGTAGAAATGTCAAAAAGTTATAAAGTTGTCCATTTTATTGAATTGCGTTTGCATTTCGTTTACGTTTAAATGGGAAAGAACTGCGTATTCTCTACTGTAAGTATGCATGTAAGTTTCTTCAGAGCCGCATTTTGTCGGTTGCCACAAGATAAAGTACCCGCATATATAGGATTTTATTTCAAACCGTAACTGTGTTTTGTGACATAGTAAAAAAAGAAAAATGAGAAAATAATGAGAACACAATATATTCCATTTCGACTTCCTGGCAATAAAACCCCTATGGGCTGATTACGCATATCGCTTTGCATTGGCTGGTATTTCGCTTGTGTAGGTATTATCTGTTACATAAGAGAATTACCAGAAAACTACTAAATGAAACGAGCACCACATACTTTTAGCTGGTGGCCTTTACCATAAATGGAGTTTCTCTTGTGACGATTCATACAGTGGAGAATCTGTTATTCTTTCCCAATAAACGCGTTTACGCTAAAACTATTATTTGCAGTGCAAACAGTTTGGAGCCAGATCAGACGCTGGGTAATCCGGCGTCTGATCTGGCTCCAAACTGTTTGCCACCAAGATAAACAAGAATTATCAGAATTGTCCAAAAGTTGTTCTTTTCTACGTTTTAGTGCTTTGCGTTTGCGTTTAAACGGGAAAGAATAACAGATTCTCCACTGTACTAAATACAGTGAGAATCACATCAAGCCCTAGCGACGGGTATAATGGGAAACTACAGTGTACCTGTAAATATCTTACGTTCCTACGCAGAGAATGAAGACCTAGATCAAAAGGCTCTTTGAAGAAGCCCTCTGATCAGGGTGTGCACTATTTGTTGTTTTGCAATATATTGTTAACAAACAATCCTAAACATGATCAAGACCTTAGATATATAGATAGGTTTAGATAGATATATTTCACATAAAATGTACAATAATATGGGTATTTCACATAAAATGTACAATAACATGGCAACCTATTTTTAGAAACATACACAGTAAATAATAAGAAACAATATGTATGATTTAATACAGCCATGTCACTCAACATTATATATCAAGGATAACACAAGAAAGAGTAAGAAATACTCTTATTTCCATTGTGGTCCTGATACTATTGGAAACTGGTATTGTCCATTTCAAGTTTTAGTGGTGAACGAGTTATTAAAATTAATTGCTTTAGCGAGATCGAATTATCGAACTTCAACACATGGAATATCAGTAAAATCGAGTTATAAGTTTCAAGTCTCGACTGTATATGACGGAAAAGGAAAGATTGGACGTGCCGGCAACGTGTCCGTCTGCGGACGACCTGATGATGATATTGTTACTTCAATGAAAAGGAGAAGAAGTTTTATAAGTTTGAACCAAACTTGATTTCTAATCCTAATACTTATATGTGAAATTGTATGTATTGTCAGTCAGGACTGTGTATGGTTTGAAATAAAATACTGTTTAAACTAAAGTTAAATGCAATTGGAACTCGTACATCCAGGGCCCGTCTTGCGAAACATCGTACGACAAATATTGCGTTAAAATTCTCAATTGTTATTTATTTCTCCTTCTAATCCTATCTTGTGACATCTCTTTGGAGTCGTCTTTTCAAGATTAGATGGAGAAATCAGAAATAATGTAACATAAAAGGGAAAGCATATTTCTTTTGTTTGTAGTTGTGCTTTTTAGTTGGGCAATTCACCTGTTCATCAAGTAGCATCGAAAACAATTGTTTATTTCCTTTATATACTATTCTATGCTTTGAACAATATTACAAGTGATTTTAACAGTGAAGATTATTGTTAGACCGCTCCCAATGTTGTCCTCTAATCAGGATATTCATATGTTTGTTCAAAACCTAATATTTTTTAAATATTAAAATATATCTCATACCCGGTAGTTAATAAATCTCTAATATTTAAAGCCATTATGTTGCCTTCAAATTACCAAAGTCGAGCGTTTTTTTAAACATGAATTTCATGGCACTGTCGTAATCATTTACATATTTAAAGAAGTAATACGTGGTAAATGTTTAGTCATTATGGCTTATAAACCCGAGAAATTTGTTGAAACGAGTCGAGTTTTAAATCGATTTAGTTTATATTCGAATGACGACGAAAGTTTACGGATGTACACGGTAAAAAACTCATTAACATATCATATTTACACGCGTCGATGACGTCATAGCTATTTTTGGTGGGAACAATTTGCGCTTTTAATCAAAAAGAGACAACAACTTATTAGATGTCCGCTAAATATCACACAAACTGATGACGGCCCACACAGTGTATATGAATTGTCGCCGCTCGCATCGATCACGTGACCTTCCAAACATCCTCGGAACCCAGTCCGAACATTTGTAATGTAAGCAATTCTCATATTTTGCTATCCATCTCGACAAGAAATTGACACATTTATAGATGTTTCAATACATAGAAAATGAAAATGTAAAAGAAATCTCGAGCGTTAAATTTCAATTTGGGTAGTATTATGCCTTTAATAAAAAAAGACGTCATGTTTGGAAAGTGGAATAAACCATATGAAATTTCAGTATAGAAAGGGTTCAGTTGATAAGACTTTAAACGCAAACGAAACGCAAACGCAATGCATTAAAGCGACTCGCAACCAGATGGTGTATTTGCAAAAATAAAAGAAAATACTCAAATAAAACCAAATGTGTAGCATTATCGTGCATCTGGCATTGGAAAAATATGATCAGTCTAAAAGCACCCTCAAGAAAAGTCTTCAAATCTTAGTTTTTTAGATATTTTCCATCGCTTTATCCATTGCTTCGAAAGACGCAATAGAAATTGATCACGGGCTCGGACATAAACCCGAGCCAAATTAGGTTCTCTGCATCGCTTCTCACAGAAATACGTTAAATCGATGGCACTTATATGAATAGCCCGATTGGTCGAGATGTCTAAAGGGTTGTGCTTTTTTCTTGTCTTTCCGCGCATGCCGGGTTCGAATCCCACCAGAGCTCAATATTTGTTTTTATTGAAATGCATTTTTTAACAGAATTTCTTATCCTAAACTAATTCTTACCCATTTATAAAAACGATTGATATATACAAAATTACAAATTACTATTTTTAATGCTAAATCTGGTTGCGAGCCTCTTTAAACTATACAAAATCACATTTGACAAATCGCATTTGTTTTTTATAACTCTCAGTGGAAAACAATTTAGCCTGATCACACACCCGGTATCCTTTTGTCTCGCCTGGCTACAAACTGTTTGCGAATGAAATAACAGTTTCTTTGAATATTTTATGACAGCTATAATGGTCTACAGTAACGATTACTAAGGTCTGGTTTCTCGAGTGTTTTGTTTCTTTAATCGTGAAAATCATGTACTGGTTATGTTTCTTAAAAAGCCAATTCACCATATGACATTAATGCGTCCTTTGTGTTTTGCAACAGTAAAGTTGTACTCCAGATTGAATACAAGAGTTTAGCATGGTCTGAATAAAAACATTGTGCATTCAAGTCTTTAATATAGATGGCAATTTAAAGCGTAATATTTCACAAATGATAGGCTTTCATTTCAAACTATAAATATGCACGTATTCGTTTCGAATAACTCTTCAATCAGTTGCCTTTCGAAAAGCATTTATTTAACATCTCCACTATCTTTGATTCGCTTGTATAGCATTAGTTGTCATTTGAGCCTACCGTCCAATAAATCGGACGGTGCAGACTCAGATCAGACGACGCATAAAACAGCGTCTGATCTGGGTCTTTATTGTTGTAAACAGGAATTTCTATCTAAAGTAAAGTAAAGATATATTAGCCCAGAAACCCTTTTAATTGAAAATTCACTCTTCAAAAATATAAGAATTGAAGAATCCACTTGGCATAAATGGGTTAACCCTTTCCCCCATAGAAGCGCCTTTTAGCGAATATAATTTGTTCTCCCGCTGAAGAAAATAGTTCCAATTTAATCAGTCATGAATATATATTATAGGGAATATTTTCTATATTCAAGCACATGATAGCTTAAAACAGGCTTAAGGTGCATTCTGCTTTACTTTCAACCTGCTTTAAGTAGTCACCTATTTTCAATACTAGAAATAGGCTATCAGGTAAAAGGTTAATATTAACAATTTGTCTGTTAAAAATTATGGATGATAAAACGCTATATAAGTTACGTGAAACGTGATTGCAGTTGAGATTAGCTAGTTGCATAAAACAAAGTTCATTACACTTTGAGAATATAATCGTCCAACCAGTGCCAACTCTTGGGGGAATATTAATGGCGAATAGACTCATAAAATGTGATATTTTCCAGGATACTTAAAGGTCAAAATCCTATTATGCAATAATTAAACCTATTTTTTCACAATGCTTCTTTTTTACCATTTATCTTAACGGCTTCGGTGCCATACCCTGGGTTAAATAGTGTTTGCCAACAGTTTAGCTTCTGGTTAGATTCCGCCTCATTAGGCTTCTGATCAGGATGCTTACTGTATGACACTCATTCTAATATTTCTAAGTCAAAATAACTACATTTAAAACTTGGGAAATAAAAGGAGATGACAATTATTTAAAGCCGATGATGCTTTAGCTTTGAAAGGGTTGATTTTAATTTTTACGGCTTAAATTCAACTTATTCGGGAAGATTTCAATTACAACGCCAACCTTGCACATATGTAAAGGAAAAGCTATTAACATTTAATTATGCCTTACGTGACAACAAAACCCCAACTATATTGTGAGTCGCGATGGCAACATGTTTTAACTACAATGTTGACAATAAAAACTTGTAATTGGCCTTTTTTTTTATCTTTTGTTGTTACAGCGGCGGAGAGGCTTTTTTAATGAGTACCCACAGCAATACCAACAGCAATAACGAACACAGTATTTCATTTATCTTACCATATTTTGAAGAGTTTTTTAAATACTTGTATGCTTTTCCTTCGTGTATTATTAATGCATTTTGAGAACTATTATGACGAATGAATATAAAAACATGGACTATGATCAGACGCCGAGTCATTTGATCATGATTCAAACTGCCAGGAGATAACCACATATGACTACAGTGGAGAATCTGTTATTCTTTCCTGTTTAAACGCAAACGTACGCAAACGCAAAGCACTAAAACGTAGAAAAGAACAACTTTTGGACAATTCTGATAATTCATGTTTATCTTGGTGGCAAACAGTTTGGTGCCTGATCAGACGCCGGGTTACCCGGCGTCTGATCTGGCTCCAAACTGTTTGCACTGCAAATAATAGTTTTAGCGCAAACGCGTTTATTGGGAAAGAATAACAGATTCTCCACTGTATCTATGAAACGAAGTTTGGTAAACATATGAATATTCAAAAGATATTGTTTTATTAAAGTTTCAGATACATTATTAAAAATTGGAAAAGTTTGCGTGTTCCCAACTGGTGACCTCCCTATGTATTTGTATTTGATATGTGTATACTGTTAATGCGGTCCTTAATAGTGGACCTTATTGTCAAATTATGATCAATAAAGTTTCAAAAAAGTTTCAAAAAGAAATATTATTTCCAAATTAATGCGTTCGTGAGAAACAATTGTTCGTGGCACAAAGTTTGGAGCTTTATCAAATGCAGCATTACCTGTAGTTTGATATGGTTCCAAAGTGTCTGCGACTCAGAATAAAATTTATCGTAAAAACTGTCAGAAGAGTTGCCATTAGCGAAATGTGTTGTTTTGTGTTTCGTTCCTTTATACGCAAGTACTGTTTTGCGCCTTGTGTGATAAGGTTTGCTCTTAACTGTAAAAAACAGCTTTACTTTATCTCTAAATAAGTTGCTGGTGTGCTTCCAGAAATAAGCAACCATTTCAAAAGTGAGGGAACTGTGTTCTATTGAAAACACATCAACGTTATGTAAGACAAACACGTGTATTGACACACATATATATAGGATCTGGCACTTGTCGATGTTTAAGACAATCTGATCTAACACGAGCCTTTATAAATAGTGACGTTGGAGAAACGTCATCAAATTAATCTCACACATGTTGGAGACAAGGATATTCGTATTCGTTGTTCGCTATAGAAAACAAGGGTAATCATGTGAGAAATATGTATGTTCATTGTTCAGATCTTTTATTAACTGCGAGTATCTAACATATTGATATCACTCATTACAATATGATTTGAAAATGTATACTTTGTATAAGTTTGGCCGGTGGCCTAAGTATTTGTACTTGTTTAAAGCAGATTACGACAGGGTAATTAAGGGGTCTAACGCTTTGATGATAATATTATTCGGGATAATTTTACCCCTTCATCGTTTTATTGTCGTCTGCGTCATTATTGTTGTTTGCAAGACACGTTTCAAAGCTAGATTTAAGGTTGTCTGACTTAGTAAATATCAATGAGAGTGTCAAACAGTTTGGGTCCTTTTGCAAGCACGCTTTAAAGCGTACTCGAGAGTGAAAGGGTTAACCCGTTTTAGCCGAAGTCGCCTTTAAAGTAACCTTAGAAACAGTTTAGACTCAACCAGGTCAGTTGTCGCGTAACGAGCTTTTTGATTGAGATCCAAACTGTTTGAAACTCGTATCGACATTTCATAGGAATACTACCTCAAATGTAACGTTTAAACGATATTGCAGACAACAATATTGAAGCAGAGGACACTATGGTGGTGAAAGGGTTAAAACCTTAATGTTAATTTGCCGGTGAAAGAAACAATAGTAGTCATCCGATATGGTTGCATATTCTATGTACACTCTTTATTAAAACTGTTTGTAAACTCTTTGTTGGAAATTGTGACTTTTCGGTAAAGAAGGGGTTATTGCTCCGAATGAAAAGAATGGGATATGTCTCTGATATGTTACTTACATTCTTCTTTACAAACCTACTTTTATATAACAATTATACATGTACAATAATAGGATATTTAAGACGGTAAAATACAACAATTTAATAGATATAATAGTTCTCAATACGTGAAATAATAATAAAATTGCGCATTACTTTGTTTGGAAATTACCTCCATTTTACTGCCATGATGTTATCCATTTTAAGAAATTGTTGTCTGCTTTTATTTCTTATACTTAAACTTGAAGTTAAGGTTATTAAACTCAAGTCATTGAAATGAGTGTCAAACAGTTTGGAACCTGGTCAGACACCGCATTACATGGCGTTTGATCAGGATCGAAACTGTTTGAAAATAACTATTGTTCTCATGGCAATACAGAAAGGTTTCTAACCCTTTACTGTCATACAGTGGAGAATGTGTTATTCTTTCCCAATAAACGCGTTTACGCTAAAACTATTATTTGCAGTGCAAACAGTTTGGAGCCAGATCAGACGCCGGGTAACCCGGCGTCTGATCAGGCTCCAAACTGTTTGCCACCAAGATAAACATGAAATATCAGAAGTGTACAAAGGTTGTTCTTTTCTACGTTTTAGTGCTTTGCGTTTGCGTACGATTGCGTTTAAACGGGAAAGAATAACAGATTCTCTACTGTACCCCGAGAACATTCGTAATTGCAAACAACTTGGATTCTGATATGATGCGCATTACGCGGCGTCTGACAAGGCCTAAACGTTTTGACAGTTATTGTGATTTTTCGTCGGTCAAAATAGATCTACTTAAATTTAAACTGGAGAAATATAGTCGAATGTCACTAACTCGGACATGCCTATTTTTACATTTGATTTTCCCTTACCCGAGTTTTCTCAAGAAATAAGGTTGCATACCTGCCAAGTTTGGAATATAGTTATGTTTTATCCAGGCGAGACTCGATCTTTTATCTCTTATATTTTGTCTAAAACAAGATAGCATTAAGAGAACGGAAAACACGGAGCTGCTCTTTTTTTTTTTACTCGCCCTATATCCATAGAAATGTGCATATTAGACAAAAGTCTGAGAAACTTGAATACACATACAACAACACTTGATTTGTCCTATATACCACACATCCATACTTCTGTTTATAATTTAGCAGTGCAGTAATATAGAATAACTAAACTCCTTTAATGTCGTACCCAATCCCAATGGATGGATGAGTAGGGTTTTACGATACTGCGAACCAAAGTACATGCAGGGCGTACAGCGCCGATGAACGGTGATGATTTTAGGAAGGTGATTTCGGCTAATCTCATTCGTTGCAAAGCAGCGCATGTGATCAAAACTACCAAAAATTTGTCTTCCTTTTAGTTCTGTGCAGAGGGGATACTCTCGGTCTAATAAACAGAAACAATTCCATATGACAATCAAGTCCCAGAACTGCGGCAAAGTAGGAAGGTCTCTGGGGTACCCAATCCCGATTAAAGTGATTATTTGTAATTTATTTATCGAGGTTCAACGTAATCTAGGTAGTTGGTTGCAACATACAACTGGTTATATAACATTGATAGACAACCCAAATACATAATGTATTATATATAGTGATCTTTGAGCTTACTTAGTTTCCTATGTCTCATGCAGTTCCGAAACCTGACATGTGGTATCAATCATGTAAGAACTATAAAGTTTATATTACAAAGAATAAAGAAGTGGGGCAAAATAAATATGCATGTCTCAAGGGTAAAGACTATTTTGATATCTTATGGAATATGATCTTTGATATTGTGTGTCATGAACATTTTAGGACCTTATCTTGCAAAGCGAAGTTGGCTTCAATTTTAACACATCAACCCTAGCGACGAGTTTACCCGTCATTTTCGAAAACTGTACCCGAAAATACGCATGTCTTATGCAAATAATGTAAACCCCGGTCACAAAGCTTTTTGAAGAACCCTTTAATCAGGCTTATTGTTTGTAATTAAGCAATATGTTGTTATTTAAGATAAACACTTCAATGTAATTACGTGACTAAGCTTAATTTAAAATGGAATTGTTTTTTAAACTTTGGGAGGGAATGCGTTAAATCAGTTTCGATCAAGATCACAATCCGAGCAATAAACTGTTGTATGTTATTGGTATATATGAATATTTTCAGACCAAGTCAAATACCATGATATGAGGGTAAACACCGATATGGTATAAGCATAAAAATACATGGCTGTTAAGTCACATTTAGTATACACATCCTTATAATATGTTCACTTGTATAACTGATGTGTCTACGAAATAAAAACTGCGAAATCTTAGTGTCAGTTGTACTTCAAGGAATCGCAACATGCAAGTTTGTCTTAAGGGATTCGTAATACATTATCAAACTTAATAGTATTCATTTAAGTTTGAAATCCTCTGAAATCCTAACTCTTTAGTCTTAAGCAAGAACGTTATGCATTTGAATAGCCGCTTTGATGTTAAACACAAACAATTGAAAGTCTCTCTACATTGCCCGAAGAAATACTTTGCTCATCTAGAGGCTTAAAGAGACTCGCAACCAGATATAGCATTAAAAATAGTGATGTGTAAATATGTGACAAACGCTTATATAAACGGGTAAGAATTAGTTTAGGATAAGAAATTCGGTTTAAAAAAATGCATTTCAATAAAAATAAATAGTGAGCTCTGGTGGGAATTGAACCCGGGACCCGGCATGGGCGGATATAAGTCAAAATGAGGAAACCACACGACCCACTGTGCCACGAAACAAACTATTCATATATCTGGGATCGATTTAACGTATTTCAATGTGAAGCGATGGAGAGTACATACAACTACATAATTCGGCTCGGGTTTATGTCTTAGTCCGTGATCAATTTTTATAGCGTCTTTCGGCGCTATGGATAAAACGATGCAATAAATCTAAAAAACTAAGATTTGAAGACATTTCTAGAGGGTGTTTTTAACTTTTTAGACTGGTCATATTTTTCCAATGCCAGATGCACGATAATGCTACCCTTTTGGTTATATTTGAGTATTTTTTTTTTTTGTGCAAATACACCATCTGGTTGCGAGTCGCTTTAAGAATGATACTTAAATCCCATTCACTGCTAGGTCAATTAAAACGTAAGATTTAAGGCAAGATGACAGACGAAGCATTCATGTAATTGTTGTAAAATTATGACACTACATGTGATAAGAAAGCATCCTGCTAGGGACAAGGGAGTTAAAGTATCAAGTATAAGGACAACTAAATGAAGTAATGAGTTGCTCACAATTGACAAAACTTGAACGAAGTTAATCTGCAATCACTTTATATGGATGCGAAGCGTATTTCCTAAACCATCTGTATGTATGGTTAGTGTGACTATTTAAAATATTGTTTTTGTTAATTTGTTAGTTGCCTGAATGTAACTCTGAACTTAAAAGAAGACGCCAAGTGAGTGGCGAATGATATCGTACAATTGAACGGGTTGACAGCAAGAAACTCAAGACCTTATCTTACCACCAGTCTATGAATATATGTTACACAATGTTACTAAAATAAATGATAGAAAGTAAGAAAATAGTTCTTATCTGTTTCATAATAAAAGTTCTCTTTAGAATTTGTGCCTTAAATTTGACACCATAGTGACTTTCAAACACTAACCTTAATTTCTAAAGCTGCAACAGTGCACTCTGCACTACATTATCATTTATAATGATCGTGTACAATGGTTTGATATGATATTATTTCATGTTTTATTTATAAGTGTAAAGCACATTTTAACGTACGACAATGTATGTACTATATAAATATGGTATATGGTAAAACAGCGCTCCCTCTCTACAACGACACCCAACGGGAAACACAAATTGTGTGCGTTGTTCGGAGGGGGTACTTATAGGTAGGAACATTTGCAAACAGCTTGAATCCAGACCAAACGCGCGTCTGAATTAGATTCAAGCTATTTGTCACTTGTAATTATTTTGTCAAAATGTCCATTACGTTTCTTTGAGAAGACGATTTTTAAGCAGACGACATTGCAGCCGTGAATAGATTGGACATACTTGTCCTGTTTAGGGAACTGCGACAAGGGCCGTTGTAAGTAGGAAGTCATTGTTGGGAGGGCATTTTAAGGGAGGGAGCACTGTAATAATAATCATATTAATTCGCATCCAAACCGAACAAGGTATTAAAAATGAGTGGAAAACGAGAGTAACTGAAAACTCACTACCTCTGTGGTTTTCATTTAAACGTTATAGGTTTGAAATGGACATGAACAACTGATGTTATGATATTCATGACGATATTTGTGACATTGACGATGCTTTGGCAGAGTAAAGAGGAGTTTATTTCCTTAATAATTCCATAAAGGTATTATATTATATTTTAAATGAAAGATAACGCAATGCAAAACAATTACAATGATCGTCTCGTTATCTGCTGGTTCACACACTCTCATGTGTCTTGGGCTCGGCGCCACTTTTGGCTTAGCTTTTTAGGAGTTTTCTGCTCTACTATAGTCTGCTTTCAGCTTTCAGCAGATTGCGCCGAGTCTTTATTTTCATAGTGAAAATCGTGTGTTAAAGTCGTTATAAAGAAACAGTGACAAATCTTAGAAGTATTTTATTATAATATAGACATAGCAATAACAAGAGTTTCACCATTGCATCCATGGAAGACGTTAAACAACAGAACATTAAATTGGTAGCTAAAGGTGCAATATATCTTCATGTATTTCTGGGTATGGAATTAAGATCTGTAACAATGTAGTTACAATAAAATGAAACGTCATCAAGTACATTATCATTTGTCGAAAGTGCATTGCGCGCCTTTGTATGATGCCATTCAAAGTAATTTACCGTATCACTTAAACTATAATAGAACAGTGGAAGGAATACTCGATATTTAAGAAACGCATATATAGGCCGCTGTTTATAAGGTAGATTCTTATGTCAATTTTCTTGCAATTTATCTCATTTATAAAGAAGAATATTAGTCGGGAATCATGGTTTCCACTAGTAGGATGCATAGATCGGTTGAGAACAAATTTTGAAAAATCCGCCAAATGTTTGCTGCCCCAAGTTCCAAAGATTAATTCGCGAATGAAAACTGCATATGCCCCGCCTCCCCTTCGAAACTTTTCCCCAAGTCCCGCCCTCTCGAAAATTGGTGTTTATATATGAAATGAACACACTTTTTGTCAATGGAATTAAATGGGGCGATTGTAAATATTGATAAATGAACTTACACTCTTTCCATTAAGGGATAGTCTCTTACCCTTTTACCACCGTAGACGAATAAAGTCGACTATGTAAACAGTTTGGATCTAGATCAGAGACCGTCTATACGGCGTCTGATCAGGATCCTAACTGTTTGATACCTGTATCGAAATTTTGTCAGCCATGCTGCCTTAAATCAAACTTTGAAACAATATTGTAGACGACTGTTTTAAAGCAGAAGGCACTATGACGCTGTAAGGGTGAATAAATCAGGATTAATTCGGTGGTGAAAGGTTGGAATTGAATGTCATTTACACTGTTGGCGGCAAAGATAGTAAAATAGTAATATTAAAAGCATTGCAACATTTAGTGCGTAAAACGTTATTGTAGATACAGCATATAGAGCAAGATGGATAAAACATGTTCCCCAATGGTATCATATATTAAACATTTATAACGCTGAATAGATTTGTCTACTTCAGCAAGTACGAGGGGTGTTCAAATAGTTTTGATACTGGATCAATAACTTCAATATAATTAGTGCAAAATGCATGTGTGATATATCATTTTCAAGAACAATTCTTCGCCTACACGATACATGTAGTATAATCCACGATAAGATCATTTAACTCTATGAGTCACAACATGAACCTAAATGACCCCTACTCGAGGACACTGGAACAGAGCACTTTTTAGACATTACTTTTTGACGTAATAACTTCTTTTTGAACTACCCTCGTACATGTATATGCAGTACAACCTCTCTATTTGGGTTGTATTTAAAAAGCTGACAACTTAAAGCAATGTGATCGTAAACCATAATTCTCTCTATTAGCTTTTTGTTTTACTTTTATCTTGCTTTAACCCATTACCCCTTAAAAACGCCTTTTTACGCCTCTAATTTATTCCTCCACTGAAGAAAAAAGTTCCAGTTTATACAGCCAAGAATATGTACAAGAAGAAATATTTTCTGTATCCTAGAACATGGTAGCTTAAAGCAGGCTGAAAGTAAAGCAGAATGTGCCTTAAGGCACATTCTGCTTTACTTTCAACCTGCTTTAAGTGGTCACCTGTTTTTAAAGCTAGAAATAGGTTAAGAGGTAATGGGTTAAGCAGTCACCTACCTGATCGTAATAATGAGGTTTCACTTGTGGTTTAAATATTAACCCTTTCACCACCATATTTACCTTTTAATTGTTTATTAGGAAATGATAACATCTCACTTACTCAAGATATGCAGTTATTAAAAGGCAAATCCTGTCTTTTATATGCATATAAGGCAAATACAGTAAAACCTCTCTATTACGACCACTAAATATTGTTAATTATTTGGCGTTTGGCAACAGGTGACTGCTTGAGGGAAGGTGAAAGTTAAACAGAAAGCTCCTTTAGGAGCTTTCTGTTTTACTGTCACCTTCCTTTAAGCTGTCATCTGTCCTTTATACGATCAATTAGCATACATTTCAGTGTCCTTAATAGAGAGGTTTTACTGTACTAGGAGCTACGGTGGTTCAGCTTGTACAAGCTTATCGTCAATATGCTTAAATTCGACGTGAAACTGTTATCTTAGATTATGGAAATAGTGGTAACAATTTCCTCAGCACTATCGCATGAACCCATTTAAACCTAGTGTCTATGACAGGTTACCGGTACATTGACAAGAAAGTGTAGACCATGATGAGACGCTGCGTGACGCGGCGTCTCATCAGGGTTTCAATGTTTACTATTGCATACTCATTAAATGAAATGATTTTCTATACACAGTGCTCCCTCCCTACAACGGCCCTCCCAACAACGCCCCTTCTTACAACGACCCTTGTCGCAGTTCCCTAAACAGGACAATTATGACCAACTTATTCACGGCTGCAATATTGTCTGCTTAAAATTTATGTCTGTTGTTTTGATCAAAGTGACATAATTGACATTTTGACAGAAAAAAACTCAATGACGTGTGACAAACAGCTTGAATCAAGATCTAGATATAAGCCGTTTGCAAATGTCCCTCCCTATAACGACTCCCTCCGAACAACGAACACAATTTGTGTCGCCTGTTGGATGTCGTTGTAGAGAGGGAGCGCTGTAGATAAACAATTCAGAGTCCTTAGATCATCCTTGTTTATCTATAATGAATTCATAAATTACAGCTGAATGAGTTGAAGATGCAAATTCAATATCTGCCATACAAATCAGCATACATACACTTACATGTAACATATCTACATGTAACAAAAACTAACCTCTTGTTTATAAATGTACGAGTACAGTTTGTTTCTTTCCGGAACATGCAGTTTTCTTTGTTTTGGGTTAGACACCCTTTAAATCGACTACACATATTTAGATTAGTACTAGTCTGAACTATTCCAGATGATATAATAGATACCGTGTACAGCGCTCCATCACTACAACGGTCCTTCCAACAATGATTCCCTCCTTACAAAGACACTTGCCGTTGTTTCCAAACAAAACAAATTTGTCCAACTTTTTTATGTCTGCTATATTGTCTGCTTAAAATTGTCGTCTGCTGTTTTTCTCAAAGTTACATAATAACAAATTTGACAGAAACAATACTTAAATACGAGTGACAGACAGCTTGAATTCAGATCAGACGCCGCGTGACGCGGCGTCTGATCTGGATTCAAGCTGTTTGCAAATGTAAGCTATTTCCCTCCCTATAACGACTCCCTCCGAACAAGGCATACATGTTGTGTCTCCCAATTGGTGTCGTTGTAGAGAGGGAGCGCTGTATATGCAAAGCACGATAAGTTCGGTAATAGCAATCTATAAACATAAAAAAAGCGAACACATCCTCAAACGAACAACGTTTACTACTCGAAAGAGTCGTTTGCACATAACGTGAATTTTGAGTACTTTCATATATACACATAATAGCTTGCGACTGCACGGACATTTTCACTGTTGGAGTGAAAAATAATTTGATAACCTAGACCCCGAATAATTCTGTATAAGATTGTGACCCAAACTACTTTCAAGAACCAGTAAAATCAGGCATTTTAGCCGGCCGTAATTGTCGATTAAGACGCCGTATTTTACGCGAAAACTGCAACATCAGGTCTGTGTCCTAGTAAGTTTTCTTTAAAATAAGAAACAGTGTAGTGCATGTAATCTAGATTAGAACTTAATAATTTAGGATTATTAAAATTCTGACTATTTGTGAAATATGGTTACGCCCTATACTATCTGATTTGTAAACATGTTGTTTAATCTTACTCTGCAACCTCAAATTGTGTCAAGATACGACGCTTATTCAATAGACGGTTGTTCTTGAGTCAAACAGTATGACGGCGCCCTGTCTCGAAACACACACATATAGATATTGAACTAATCGATATTCCTGGATCAATAGTTTCAATAAATTTATTTTTGTACAGGTTGTGACAACTGTCTTTTTCAGGAATGTGTACTTTTGCACTGACATATCAAAGGAATATGTACCAATGGCTCTTAAGAAAGCGATTTAGTGAGAGAAAAAAATCCCATTGGAGATTTAACCGCTTCACTACCCATCGCGATAATAATGTTTTACTTGCTTTCGGTTAGGATCCTGATCAGATGCCGAGTCTCGCGGAGTCTTATCTGTATCCACTTTGTTTACAGACATTTTACTTTACAGGCGGGTCGGTTTTGAGGCATTGATTGACAGGTCGTAAGCCCCGCCCCCTATGACGTCATCACCCGACACGCCATCGTCGCCCCCCAGTCATCGTCTATTTTTAGTAACGGACCGTGGGAACCGGATCAGTTTCGACGTGGCCCACCGGAAACGAGATAGTCTTATACGGAAACGACGCTAACGGGATTTTAGTTCGCCACGTCGACGTCGGAAACGATCTCGCCCTATACGGAAACCGACGCTATTTTTCCCGCCAAACGTCGTCGACGGCTATATATACGAACGCCTAGAGACCTTTTTCAGCGAAGCCGCGCGGTATCTATTCGTGAACACGATAAATTGGAATAAAATCTCTCTAGCCGACGTCAGTTTTAAGAAAAATGTAGTTTTACCGTTATGTTTCACATATTAACTTAAGAGGACTGCCGTAGGGTAGATCTAGACCGTAATTCTTCTCGTTTTTTACTTCTGACCTTCGTGGAACGCGTCCCGCGTTTGAAATATAGATTGATTGATTGAGTTGGGTTTTACGGCACCGCGACACATGAAATGGTCATATGGCAGAACCTATCAGAGAAAATCGAACGTAAACCATAGTAAACGCGCATCATAACGAGTTTACTTCTGAGCGAACGGCATTTTTCCGCCTAGAGTAAGGTACAGTGGTAAATACGCTATTCCTACCCATTTACGCATTTATCTACGCGTAAGAAACGCATAGTGAACGGTTAACGAACGCTTAACGGACGCTTAACGAACGGTTAAGGCCTAACGATTTGAACGCGTTTAAACGCGCTAATAAACGAATATACCCGAGATGTTGCGATTGGGGCGTCCGTTTTCCGTTTCACGCGGAGATTTCGGATCTTATCGATGATTGCCTTTTACGAAAAATCCGAATGAAACGGGTTTATCAAAAACAAGAACCGATTTGTCACTGGAGCATTTTCGCGATAAAACTCATATTGTAATGCGATTTTTGAAAACATTTTCTGTAAATGAGACGCCTCTTATCAGGATCTAAACTGGTTTCGCTTATAGAATTTATATGAATATAGACAGTTTGGATCTCGATCATAATGCTGAGTGACTCGGCGTTTCATCGAGATTATTTCTGTTTGATATGTATTAGAATAATTCCTTCCATGTTGATTTCTATTCAAACGGTTTGAATCCAGATCAAACGCCTGGCTGTATAGATCGGCATAGCATCAGGATCCAAACTGACAGCTTAGAATAAACCCAATTACTTTTCATAATAGTTAACACTATCGATTTAGATGTAGATGGGACGCCGAGTAGTTCGGTTCTTATGTTTTACAGCTAAGAATGAAGCATACGGTCTTGATTTCCTTTTTACAGTTTGGCTCTAGATGAAATGCCGAGTTACGGGAGTCTCATCCATATTCAAACTATACAGATATCTTTTACTTTGATGAGAGAGTATAATAACTGACACATACTCGCATATAAGATTTGGTTTATTTGGTTGATATTCCAATCATCCCAAATTAGGATACTTACTTTGATAAGCCGCAGTTTTATTACCCCCCTATCCGGCTTGTGACGCAACACTGTCAGCGGCGTGTCCTGTGATGTAACATGCATGCCACATGTGCTATTTGGAATTCCGCATGTTCATAGTAATAGTAATAAACACAATTTACAGAATCCTTTTTAAACCGTATCCTTTATATGGGAAAATAAATGTATATTCATAAAACTCTCACAGGATAACCTTTCTTCTTAAAGAAAATGATTTCATAAAATTTTGTAAGATTATATTTACTCCACAGTAACGATATTTACTAAATTCTTAAGTAGGATAAGAGCGGCCCGCAAGTCATACATGGATTACCTCCCTTTCTCCATGATTACTCCCCTTTCATCCGGGCTCTTTTAAACGCGTTAAGAAACGCGTAAAGAAACGGATAGTAAACGCGTTAAACGAAACGGGTAACGAACGCTTAACGAACGCTTAACGAACGCGTAAGAAACGCATAATAAACGCGTAAAGTGGGTAGGAATAGCGTATTTGCCACTGTAAAGTCTACGAGGCGTGCTTTTCACATTTCCATCGAACCTTTAACGTACGCTGTAGGGAGACGGTGCTGTAGGGAGAAATAGACACTGCCGTTCGCTCAGAAGTAAACTCGTTATGATGCGCGTTTACTATCATGGTTTAATCTGTGAAACATAACGGTAAAACTACATTTTTCTTAAAACTGACGTCGGCTAGAGAGATTTTATTCCAAAATTCCGTGTTCACGAATAGATACCGCGTGGCTTCGCTGAAAAAGGTCTCTATGCGTTCGTATATATAGCCGTCGACGACGTTTGGCGGGGAAAATAGCGTCGGTTTCCGTTTAGGGCGAGATCGTTTCCGACGTCGACGTGGCGAACTAAAATCCCGTTAGCGTCGTTTCCGTATAAGGATAGCTCGTTTCCGGTGGGCCACGTCGAAACCGATCCGGTTCCCACGGTCCGTTACTAAAAATAGACGAGGACTCGGCGCGACGATGACGTGTCGGGTGATGACGTCATAGGGGCAGGGCTTACGACCTGTCAATCAATGCCTCCAAACCGACCCGACTGTAGTACACTGTTCGTCTTTATAGGTGAATATAGGAGATAAGTGTGAGGTTGGGCGCCCCTAAACCCAGGTTTAACCCCCAGTGGTTGTTAATGGTTAATTTATAATTAATTATTGATTGCTGCTGACCGTACCAAGGCGGGCTCCTATGTTCACTTTGCTTTATGTTTGTTTTGCGTATTGTTTTCTGTTTGGATTGTGGGATTGCGTGTGTGTGTGTGTGTGTGTGTGTGTTTGTGTGTGTGTGTGTTATGGTGTGGCTGTGTGTGTGTTCTGCTTTAGAGATGGGTGTATTGTTTGTGTTGCGTTTCCTGCTTGAGTCTTCTTTCGTATTTATTTACAATCAAATTTGAAAAATGAAAGTGAACGATTATTGTTTAAAGTAGATGATGTTTTGGCAGTTAAGGGGTTAAAATTTATTTCTAACATTAACGATGTAGAAATCTTTTGTCTGCAGACACTTCTCAGATTGGTATGCTTACATATTTTGGCTAGATAGATGCGTTTTATTCCAGATGATAAAACTGTCATTTCAACCTTACTGAAAAAATAACATACACATTTTCCTGACATCTATATGAAAATATCTCCCATAATCCCATAGTCCCATTACTATTGTTTCAGATATTTTGATATATGGCGGATTATCTACAATAAATCACGTGCTTAATGACATGCATTCACTTAAAATGGCAGATACATCTCTTAAGTCAGGGTGTTTGCCTTCGGATTAAAAATAGTTATACCTTAAAATCTCTCAAAGGAGTTTTTCATCATTTCTTTACTGAGTGAATGAAATGTACTTAAAACTCATCTGCTTTAATCCTAACCCCTTTACTGCCATGCCGTCATTAATTTTAAACAAAAATGCATCTGCTCTTATTTCTATAATATTAACAAAAGGTATTTTGACTCATTGGATATTAAAATAAGTGTGAAACAGTGTGGATTCCATTCAGACGCCGCGTTCCGCTAGGCAGTGAATTAGTTAACTTTAAAGTACAATATGAAAGTTGTCCAACTTAAATGTTTATTAACGTGCCTTTCAAATGCGTTCTCTTGTCTTATGGTTTGACAATAAGGGAATGGTTTATAAATTTCCTAACATTCTTTTGGTTGATAAAACATAGTCTGGAAAAGTCATGATTCTTGTGTATACCTGTCTGAGGTGACGACCAGGCTTCGTCTGCAGAGTTTTCTTACGGCATGGAACAGCAGTGAATCAGTTGCCATTTTTTGTGGCTTTGGTAAGCAGTTTGTGCCCCGTGTTCATCGTGCAGAGTACAGTGGTGAAACGTATTCTGTCCTAATAAATGCGTTTTAGGCTAAAACTGTTATTTCCATTGCAAACAGTTTTTGGCCAGATCAAACGCTCAGATTAAAACTGGTATTAATAAAAAATATATAAAAAGTTTATCATTTTGTATATTTAATTGCAATGCGTTTGAGTTTCGTTTGCGTTTAAAGGTAAGGATTACGTTTTCTCCACCGTATTTCAGACCAGGTCATCCATTTCTTTACTGAACTCATGGCAGATGTATATAGAGATATGCAAATACAGAAGGACGAGTGAGTTGTGCTTTACGACACTGCGACTCTTAAAAGATCATATAGCGCCGATAAATTATGTGATGAATTGATGATAAGGTATGATTTCAGGAAAATGATGTGTGTGTTTGAAGCGGCCCATTGGATCAAACCAACCGATCTGCCTTCCTTTAAGTTCTTGGCAGGGGTGGGGTGGTGGTGGTGGGGGGGGGGGGAAGTTCTACCCGCAAAATAAACAAAAACATTTCCTATGACAATTAAGCCCCATAGCCGTTTATGGTAGGAAGGTCTCTGAAGTCAAATGTTCATGTATATAGCCATCATATGCAAGTGAATGAGGTTAGGTACCTGTATAACAATATCACCTTTCCTTGCATAAATAGGAAGTCTTGTATAACAGATTGATCTGCCCGGGTCACAGCAGTGCTTTGGGCACCATAAGACCACAAGTCATCGATCTACGTCATCACCTGAGTACAGACGGGTTATGATCAGGTCACATGTCAAAACTTGGCCTACCGGAGAGCTTACATTTGTAGTCATCTTTCTAAACCCGCCTCTCTTTGTAGTTTCTGTATATATATATCCGAGCGGCCGGGAGAAATGATTGTTAGCTGCTTCACAACTGAATATGGTAGAGCTTGTGAGAGAGTATTGAGCAACCTCTCTGTGAGGTAGCGTGGATATATCTGGAAACAATTGAACACTTAATGCAGAATAGAAATACTTCACTAAGAACATATCATATGTATTTTATCCTGCGTTAAGCAATTCCATATACATCGTTCCCTCTCTACAACGACATCCAATTGGGAGACAAAAACTACGTGCGTTGTTTGGAGGGAGACATTTGCAAACAGCTTGAATCCATATCAGACGCCGCGTAACGCGGAGTCTTATCTAGATTCAAGCTGTTTGTCACGAGACACGAGTCAGAATGGCCATTTTGTAGCTTTAAGAAAAACAGCAGTCGACAACTTTAAGCAGACGGCATAGAAGCTGTGAATAGGAAGGACATAACAGTTCTGTTAAGGGGAGCTGCGGCATGGGTCGTTGTAAGACATACTGCACATTGGTATTCTTTTGAGTGCTCGTTAAGTATAAAAGTGACTGTATTACACGAAGATTGTTACTTGGTTTCCGATGTCTCTTACAGTTCCGGTACATGACATTTGGTGTCAATCTGGAACGGATTAAAATTTCGCCTTGAAAAGAATTGAGAAGACAAGCAACTTATCGAAATGCACCGTTCAACCATAACGCATTCAAGCCTAGCGACGAGTATACATTAACTCATCATCAGCGAGCAGTGTACTTCTGAAAAGAACATTCGTTCTATGCAAACAGTTTTGGTTCAGATAAGAGGGATCCACAATGAACCATTTCATAAGGATCTACACTGTTTGACTTAATAAAAGTTTGCAAAATACATGTATATTTCAAAAACAATCCTAACAAGAAATCAAAGCCCTGCTGGCGTTGGAGTTTTGATGGCCTTTTATCTCATCAAGTGCGAAGTACCATTGTCAGCTATTGTGACCTCCCTGTGTCCGTGGTCCGCCGTGTTACGTCCGTCGTTCTTTTATATTTGATACCGGTATGTAGCTCATAGGTTTCAAAGACTTCGGTTAGATACATGTAGTTATTGAAAACTGTTGTCTTACAAAGTTTCAACCTACAAACCAGCAAAAACGACGCAGGCGACAGGATGACGACAATAACTCGACTTTAAGAAAATGACTATGACACAACAAGTAAACATGATACAAAAATCGTTTGCGTTCGACAATATTCGAACCACTGATCTCATGTTTTGCAGTCCTACGCATTAATAAATGGTACGTCGCGACACATGTTACTTTATTTGCTTTTTAAAGATAAATGACTTCTATTTATAATCAAGTGAAATTCCTCCGCTCATTGTATACGTCCGCGAGTAGTTTGCATTGCGAATGTAGACTTCATGTTGTTTAGTTTAACGCGGTGTCTCATCAGGGTCGAAACTGTTTGCAGGATTGCAGTATTTTTTCTCGCTGGGCCTGGCAGTCTTTTTTTTGTCACGGTGGCCTATGGGATATTAACATTGTAAATGAATTTGAGGTATAACAAAAGGAATGTAACTATGCTAGGCAACCCTTAGAATATGTACGACACATTTGACACACCGCAATAACATGACGATGAATGGTTTCGATAAATGGTAGAACTATTTTTGTGTCGCCGTAAAAATAGGCCTTTACCTTATAGTCTGCGCCTTGACTGAGAGAAAGGCGATAACTTAAAACAGTTTGTAAATAAAGCAGACTGCACATTAAGGCAAACATGCTTTACTTTCAGACTGCATTAAGATATAATCTGCTAGAACGAAAGAAACGATTTTGATAGTGCATGTTCATAACCATATAAGAAGGAACTCTTTTTTTCTTCTGCGTAGGAAGGAATTAAATGCGTAAAAATTGTATCAATGGAGTGAAGGATTAATAGCCTTGTTAATCAATGTAACACAAACACTGTAATGGATACATGTATCATTTTCGGAATTATTTTGAAGGATATTGTTTAAAACAAGTTAATCTATGGAATGAGTTATTTTTTCATGACTGTTTTCTCAAGATAAAAAACAAAAATAGCGATAAGTGTACGTCTGGGACATACAAAATATGACATGGTGTCTTGAGGGACTGGTACAGTGGAGAAAACGTTATTCTTTCCCGTTTAAACACAAAAGAAACGCAAACGCATCGCAAAAACACAAAATCTCATTCATGAAAAGTATGAACAGCCCATGTCCACCAAACCTCAGAAGCAAATAAAAATCTGCAGTTTAAACCCAAGATCAGTAAAAAATAAAGCTTTTGCTATACATGACTATATAATCTCAAATGATATCGATGTAATGGCCGTCACTGAGACTTGGCTTGGTAGTGCTGCAGATAAACCGTGCTTAGGTGAACTGGTTCCTGACAGCTATAAGATCAAACATGTCCCTCGCTGTAGTGGAGGCCGGGGTGGTGGGGTGGGGCTCATATATAAGGCATCAATTGATGTTAAAATCCTTTCCTCTACCAAAGATAATGATTTTTCAACTTTTGAGCACATTGACTGTACTTTAAGCATCAAAGATTTCGTTGTGCGTCTAGCAGTCATCTACAGACCCCCTCCATCCACTGCAAACGGTCTAAAAATCTCAGACTTTCTTGACAAGGAATGGCCACTTTTCTTATCGAAAGTTTCAACCATTGATAAACAAATCATCATTGTAGGGGATTTAAACCTTCATCTTGATCTCTCAAACGATAGGAACACTGTCAATTTCGTCAGTACAATGGATTCATTTGGTTTTCAACAGCATGTCAAAGAAGACACCCATGTCGGGGGACACACTCTTGACGTTGTTATCACAAGAGATAACGAAAACTGTGTGTCAAATCTCGAAGTCACAGACCCTGGACTATCTGTCAGTAGTGGCAAAATCTCAAGAGACCATTTCTCTGTGTCTTTCAGGGCAAAGGCAGAAAAAAAACCGCCCATCAGAAAAACTGTTTCATTTCGAAGGCTTAGGGACATTAATGTCGATTTATTTAAAAGAGATATCCTTAACTCAGATTCAATTAAAGAAATTCTGAAAATGACAGATATTGACGAAATTGTCAGTGTATACACACATGAACTTAAAGCTCTGACCAATAAGCATGCACCATTGTGCACTAAGACCATAACTCTCAGGCCATCATGTCCATGGTACACCTAGGAACTTCACGATGCTAAACACTTAAAGCGTAAGCTAGAACGAAAGTGGAAAGTATCCAAACTCGCAATTGATCATCAACTGTATCGAGACCAGTGTGCTAAAGTAAACAAATTGTTAGCAAAGACAAAGGTTAAATTTTACACAGAAAAAGTAGAATCCTGTCAACGGGACTCGGAGAGTCTTTTTAAAGTCACTAAGCATCTCCTTGGTGCAAACAGTGAAATTGCACTGCCGAAAAATGTGTCCTCAAAACAACTTGCGCATGATTTCAGCGACTTTTTCATTGAAAAGTGGACAACATACGAACAGGCATTGCCTCTGAATCAACGGCATGCACCCCAGTCATCACAGAAACGTTGCATTCAATGAGCTCTTTAGAAAGTTTTTACAGCAGCAGAAATCGGGGAGATTGTCAAGGCATCCCCATGTAAGTCCTGTGAACTCGACCCAATACCTACATGGCTCTTAAAGGTATGCCTTAGCGAGCTCCTACCGTCATTAACAAAAATTGTAAACTCTTCGCTGGAATCTGCGTATGTTCCAAAAGAATTCAAAAAGTCGCATGTAAGACCTCTTTTGAAGAAACCTGATCTCGATACAAATGATCTTAAGAACTACAGGCCTGTATCAAATTTGCCATTTCTCTCCAAAGTATTAGAAAAAGTTGTAGACAGACGCATTGAGTCCCATTTGGCCACAAACAATCTGCATGAACAGCATCAGTCAGCATATCGTAAGCATCACTCTACAGAAACTGCTCTTGTTAAAGTTCAAAATGACATATTGCAATATCTTGATAAGAATGAAATCACAATTTTGGTGATGCTTGACCTATCAGCCGCATTCGACACAATTGATCATGAAACATTACTCAATCGCCTTGAAAAAGACTTCAAAATCATTGGAAACCCACTTAAGTGGATGACCTCATACCTGAATGACCGTTACCAAACAGTCGCAGTAGATGGATAATTATCTGCCCCAGTTCAAATGAAATATAGTGTGCCACAGGGCTCAGTCTTGGTACCCAAAAACTACATCTTGTACACAAAACCTGTTGGCTCAATTTGCAGAAATCATGATCTGGATCATCATTTCTATGCAGATGATTCACAGTTAAACTTGTCATTTAAGCCTAAAGACACATCTAGTCAACAAGAAGCCCTTTCAAAAGTCGAAGGATGTCTAAAAGACATAGTCTCATGGATGCACCAGAATATGTTAAAGCTGAACACTGACAAAACTGAGGTCATACTGTTTCATTCAAAAAAGGTTAACGTTCCCGGAGATTTTCATGTTCAAGTGGGAAACTCTAAAATCAAACCGTCATTATGGGTGAACAACCTTGGTGCTAGATTTGATTCCCAAATGGATATGACACAGCACATCAACACTGTGTGCAGGTCTAGCTACGCACAGCTGCGGCAAATAGGTCATATTAGACAGTACCTTTCTCCAGAAGCTACAAAGACTTTGGTCAATTCTCTGGTCACATCATAAATTGACTACTGCAACTCACTGCTATATGGGATTCCCCAAAACGCACTACGAAAACTACAGCGTGTGCAAAATACAGCAGCCCGAATCATTACCAGGACTCCTCGGTACAATCACATCACTCCAGTCTTGAAGGAGCTTCACTGGCTTCCAGTTCAACACAGAGTTGAATTCAAAATTCTGACACTCACATACAAAGCCATGTGCAATGATTCTCCAAGGTACATTGTTAGAATGCTGGCCGTGTATAGACCTCGAAGAGAGTTGCGGTCTGCGAGTAAATTAGTATCGCTGGTTGTGCCGAGAAGTCGTTTGGTGAAGTTTGGAATAGAAGTTTCATGCATGCAGCCCCAAAGCTCTGGAACTCTCTATCATCAGACATCAGAGATGCGAGCTCAGTTGCAGTCTTCAAAAAACGTCTGAAAACACACTTTTTTAATATTTATTATTAGAACACATTAGGAAATGGATGACTGCTACCTCCGGGCCATGTTCTTGCTGTACATATTGTGGGTCTAAATGGGAGTTCTGGAATTGTACCGTTTTCCCATGCCTGTTCGGTGGATCTTGATGGTAGGGATTGCCCCTGATCTCTTTGAAACAGACTGGCTTGGGGTTTGCGGTATAATTCAGGGACAGCTTCTTATCTTGATGTTTTATAAAGTAAGGGTGTACTTTCAGCCATGGAACATGTAGGTCCCGCGGGTGTGGGGTGGAGAGGGTAGATGACTGCTACCCTAGGGCTGTGTTCATTCTGTATATGTTATGGGTCTAATTTTTAGTTCTGGGGTTGTACTGTTGACCAATGCCTGTCTGGTGGATCTTTGATGGTAGGGATACAACTCTGATCTCTTTTGAAACCAGCTGGCGTGGTCTGTGGTACAATTCGTGGACAGCTTTCACCATTTTTAATAATGTTAATGATCTTCTATAGAGTTTTTAGTTATGGTCGCATGCTATTTGTCCTAGTTATGTTACATTAGATGGCCTGCATTGGGCGTTCTGCTATTATTTCTATTGGTCGGCAATCTTTAGCCGGTTGGTTCATTGCTGATTGATGGGGGTAGTGTGATTGCCGTTTTGGGTGCTGTCTTTTGTATGTTTATTCTTATTTAATTTAGATCTAATTATAGTTATTTGTGTTTTGTCGATGGCCTGCATTGGGCGCTCTACCATTATTTATATCAGTCGGCAATACTTAGCCGGTCGGTTCATTGCTGATTGATGGGGGTAATGTGATCGCCGTTTTGGGGGACTGTCTTTTATATGTTTATTCATGTTTTATTTCAGATCTAATTGTAGTTATTTTGTCTTTTCACGATTTATAGGTACATATGTGTTATTTCATGTAAAGCGCTTTTGAACGCACAATCCCTGTGTGAAAAGAGCGCTATATAAATCTGGTATAATAATAATAATAGTAATAAAACGTGGAAAATAACAACTGTTTGACAAACCTGAATATTCGAGTTAATCTGAGTAGCAAACAGTTTGAAGCCTGGTCAGACGCCGGGTAACCCGGCGTCTGATCTGGCTCCAAACGGTTTGTTATGGAAAAACATAGTAAAAGCGTAAACGCGTTTATTGGGAAAGAATAACGTTTTCTCCACTGTAATAAATGACTGGAATTCAATTATATCCATTTGTATAACACAAATAGTTATAAAAAATCCTTACTCTCTTGTTTTATCCTTTCATCAAATTCATCGTGAGCTTTTTAACCCTTCACCGCCAAATTGCGTCTTCTACAATATTGTTGTCAGAAATATCGTTTCACAATTGGATTAAAGGCAATATAACTTACGTAATTTAAAATCATATGGCAAACAGTTTTGATCCTGATCAGACGCACGCGTGACGCAATTGCGTTTTATGACGTCATTTAGGTTTAAAAGGGTTAATCCAGAAACATTTAATCACTCTTTGCCTTATGTCGTTTACAATGGTTATTCGCAAACAATTTGGATCCAGAGCAGATTAGGCGATTCACCGGAATTCAAACTGGTCAATATTTATTACAATTTTACTCTTGTCGATAAACCTTATGTTCGAATTTGAAAAAAATGACAGCAGACAATTTTTAAAACGGATGACGTCATTGAAAGGGCTAATTGAATTCAATTAACCCTTTCGTTGCCAAGCTTTATAATAAGCACTAACATATGCAAACAGTTTTGGTCCAGATCAGACGCGGCGTCTGATCAGGATATTAACCGTTTGATACGCATTTTACAGGGTTTTATTTCACAGTCAAATTGAGAAACTTTAGAAATAATCCAGTCTAAAAGTTTGTGAGCAGATGATATAATTGCAGTGAATGTGTTCATTTGTAATTGCGTCATAATAACAATGAAAATATTTGGAAATTACAGCGTTTCCTCTCTACAACAACATCCAATGGGAGACGAAAAATATGTGCGTTGCTTGGATGGAGTCGTTATAGGGAGGGCAAATGACTAACACTTGCAAACAGCTTGAATCCTGATCAGACGACCGCGTTACGCGGCGTCTGATCTGGATTCAAACTGTTTGTTACTCTTTAGTAAGTTTTTTTCTGTCAAAGTGTCTATTATTTAACTTTGAGAAAAATAGCAGACGACAAATTTAAGCAGACGGTATCGAGTCATGAAAAGCGTAAGACATAATTGTTTTGTTTGGGGAACAGCGGCAAAGGTCGTTGTTAGGAGGTACTCGTTGTTGAGAGCGCCGTTGTAGAGAGGGGGCGCTGAGTGTACAAAAAGTAACGCTTCATACATTTTTCAGTGAAACTTTCAGCACATTGACGAGGCCCAAAACGATTGAAACTTTCTTTGCTGCTTAGTATAGTGTCGTCTTCAACTATTGTCAGAATTAACTTTTTTCACTGTCAACTTTATAGTGAGACTTTAAACCTTTCACTGCCATATTGTCGTCTGCTTGAACACTTTTACAAGCAATTTTGTTATAAAGTATGAAATAAAGCAGTTTGACTGAAGACATTTCGAATCGAGCGTAAACAGTTTCGATCCTGATCAGTCGCCGCATTACTGATACGCAACGTCTTACCTAGATCCAAACTGTTTGCAAATTCGAATTTTGTCGCGATAAAAGGGTTAATTCATCTCCATCTTTTGTTGCAAAAGTTCATCAGATTGTCAAACACTTTGTATCCAGATGGGACGCTTTGGAACATGTGTGATGATTTCATCAACTAACATGTAAACACCTGCGATAGCATTTAACCCTCTCCTTTATAAAAAACGCCTTTGACCTATTCTTTATACAGTGGCGAAAACGTTATTCTTTCCCAATAAACGCGTTTACGCTAAAACTATTATTCCCCGTGCAAACAATTTGTAGCATGATCAGACGCCGGGTAACCCGGCGTCTGAACAGGCTCCAAACTGTTTGCCACTCATATAAAAATGAAATGTCAGAATTGTCAAAAAAGTTGTTCATTTCTACGTTTTAGTGTTTTGCGTTTGCGTTTCGTTTGCGTTTAAACGGAAAAGAAAAACGTTTCTCCACTGTAGTTATTTACTTTTTATGATTTTATCGTGTCCTACAGGGGAGAATCTGTTATTCTTTCCCGTTTAAACGCAAACGTACGCAAACGCAAAGCACTAAAACGTAGAAAAGAACAACTTTTGGACAATTCTGATAATTCTTGTTTATCTTGGTGGCAAACAGTTTGGAGCCTGATCAGACGCCGGGTAACCCGGCGTCTGATCTGGCTCCAAACTGTTTGCACTGCAAACAATAGTTTTAGCGTAAACGCGTTTAATGGGAAAGAATAACAGATTCTCCACTGTACATGTATAAGGGGGCTTGCAACCAGAATTAGCATTAAAAATAGCAATTTGTAAATATGTGTCAAACGCTTATATAAACTGGTAAGAATTATTTTAGGGTATGAAATTGTGCTTAAAAAATGAATTTCAATAAAAAAAGCTCTGGTGGGATTCGAACCCGGGACTCGGCATGCAGGGACAGACAAGAAAAATAAGTCAACCTCTTAGCCCACTCGACCACCAGGCTTTTCATATCTTTGCTGTCGATTTAACGTACTTCAGTGTGTAGCGATGGAGTTTCGGCTCGGGTTTATGTCTGAGCCCGTGAGCAATTTGCTCTTTTAGAAATTAGACGCAACGGATAAAGCAATGGAAAATATCTAAAACTTTAAGATCTGAAGACTTTTCTTCAGGATGACTTAAGACTGATCATATTTGTCTAATGCCAGATGCACGATAATGCTACACATTTGGTTTTATTTGATTTGATTTATTTTTGCAAATATACAATCTGGATGCGAGCCGCTTTAAAGGGATGTTACCCTGCATACTGATAGGTAGATGCTTAATGTAGAATGACAGTAGAGCAGACATTTCCAGAAAAGCTTTCTGCTTAACTATTAGCCTGCTTTGACTTCCATTTGATTAACCCTTTACCTGATAGCCTATTTCTAGTACTTAAGATAGGTGACTACTTAAAGCAGGTTGAAAGTAAAGCAGAATGCGCCTTAGGGCGTATTCTGCTTTACTTTCAGCCTGCTTTAAGCTATCATGTGCTATAATCTAGAAAATATTCCCCATAATACATATTCATTACTGATTAAATTGGAACTATTTTCTTCAGCGGATGAATAAATCATATCTGCTAAAAGGCGCTTCTATAAGGTAAAGGGTTAATTGACGACCGACTTCGGATACAGTGCAATAACTGTTGTAGGGATACAACCTGTCCGTTGGAAACATGTTAGCATCATCACTGCAATGACATCATCATTGTAAAATAGTCGTCTCTGTTTATTTCTTAACCCATTACCCCATAAATACGCCTTTTAACGCCTTGAATTTATTTCTCCACTGAAGAAAATAGTTCAAATTTTTACAAGCATGAATAGGTATCATAAGAAATAGTCTGTATATTCTAGCAGATGGTAGCTTAAAAGAGGCTGAAAGTAAAGCAGAATGTGCCTTAAGGCACATTCTGCTTTACTTCAGCCTGCTTTAAGTGTTCACCTATTTTCAAAACTAGAATCAGGCTATGGGGTAATGGGTTAAACTTAAAGTTTAGATATTTTGACTGAAGAAATATTGAATTGGTTGTCAAACAATTTGGATGCAGGTCGGAGGCCGCGTTATGCTGTGTCTAATCAGGATCCATACTGTTTGAAAATTATTATTGTACTCTAAGTAAGGCAGTTATAATGGAAAAAATTGGATTATTTCCCAATAAACACGTTAACGTTAAAACTATTATTTCTATTTCAAAGAGTTTGAAGCCAGATCAGACGCCGGGTAACCCGGTATCTGATCAGGCTTTAAACTGTTTGCCACTCAGTCTAAAATACGCAGTCAACATTATTAAACAGATATCATTTTATCCGTTTTAATACATTGCGTTGGCGTTTTGTTTGCGTTTAAACGGTACAGAATAACGTTTTCTTCTCTGTAAGTGGTTAAACTACATGGTATTTGCTGTAGTGTCTCAAAATGCAATGCAAAAGTCATGATGAAGGTGGCACAGCGTCTAAGCAGAATCAACACTGTTTTCAACTCCCACTACATTTATCAAGGTGTCAGATACAGCACTCCCTCCCTACAACGACTCTCCCAACAACGACCCCCTCCTTACAACGACCAATGCCGCTGTTCCCGAAACAAGACATTTATGTCTAGCCTTTGCAATGCTGCAATACCGTGTGCTTAAATTTATCGTCTCCTGTTTTCTCAAAATTACACATAAAAAATGGTCATTTTGATAGAACATGTATAATAACGAGTGACAAACAGTTTGAATCCAGATCAGACGCCGCGTCACGCGGTCTGGACCCAAACTGTTTGCAATTTTAATTAAAATTTTAATAATTCCTCCCTATAACGACTCCCTTCGAACAACACACACAATGTTTGTCTCCCATTGGGTGTCGTTGTAGAGAGGGGGCACTGTATATCAAATGTTTACCGTATAACCGAAGCCATCGCCTTTTTGTTAATTCACCATGACATGTGAAATGACAGGATACTTCGTTTAAAATTACAAAACAAAATGTTATGCAAGGTTGATTTTAATAAAAATAAATGTACTTTAGGTATACATGTTTTGCGTTGGCTTCGTTAGGTTTGGTAATTAGCGTAGGTCTATAACGAAATAGCAAATACTTTTGATAACAGTTACATTCTTCGTTATTTAAGGAAACGTTAGATCAAAACAAATTATTTCGTCTGTTACATGTCATTTTGTTGTATATCAATCTTTAGCCGGTCGGTTCTTTGCTGATTGATGAAGGTAATGTAATCACCGATTTGGGGGACTGTCTTTTGTTTATTCATGTTTATTTAAGATCTTATTAAGATCTTATTGTAGTTATTTTGTCTCTTCTCGCTCTGTAGGTACATTTATATAATTTCGTTTGAAGCGCTTTTAAACACACAACCCCTGTGTGAAAAGAGCGCTATATAAATCTTGTATAATAATAATAATGATATCCCTTTCATACAATGAAGCCATAAAGCGCTTTTGCAAACAGTTTTGATCCTGTTCAGACGGCGCATAACGCGGCGTCTGATTAGGATCAAACTGTTTGCAACTTGATTTGACACTACGTCAGTAATACTGCATAAAATCTAACTTTGAAACAATTTTGCAGTCAACAATATAGAAGCAGACGACAATATGGCGGTTAAGGGGTAAATACTGAACCTCACGATAAATTTGATTATGAAAGGGATGTTGTTAACAACAACCCTAACGAGTAAAAAATGGACTAGATTTAATTAGAAATTGTAATTATGTACTTGATATTTCATAGGAGCATTTGTTAAGCCAATGAAGTTAAAAACAACAAAAACATCAAAAACAAACAATCAAGCAAACAAAAACAAACAAATAGTATAAGCAAAATACCAAAATTTGCTCTGATTGTCATTTTACATGTTACACATGTAAGTTTGGCGATAGATAAATAGAGGATCTTGTATGAGTGCTCATTATTTATCATTTTTAATAAACGAGTTGACTAAAATAATATGACGCGATCCTTAGCGAGCGTCATATTCATTTTAGTTAACGAGTTTATTAAAATGATAAATAATGAGCACGAATGTGAGATTCTATTTTATCACATAACAAGTTTAAGCACCTATTAAATTGATTGAAGCCGTAGTTTGTAGACCCTCCGCTATATTGATTTTCCGCCAAAACGTTAGGTTGTTTACGTCAACGTCAAAGTAAATGTCGTCATTTGGTGTCCCGCTACATGCAGCGCTTGCTGACGAACAAGTTAGGCCGGAGCCCAAAAAACGATATTCCACTAGTGGATTACGATATTTATACAATCGCTTTATGCAACTCCCAGACCGCAAATTATGTGATAATATTGTATTATTCTCCGTTTATAATAAACTAAACGCAACACCATTCAAAACGATACAATGGAGCAAACGTTATTCTTTCCCGTTTAAACGCAGATGGAACACAAACACAAAGCATTTAAACGTAGAAAAAAAGAATTTTAGACAATTCTGGCAATTCATGTTTATCTGAGTGGCAAACAGTTTGGAGCCTGATCAGACGCCGGGTTACCCGGCGTTTGACCTGGTTCCGAACTGTTTGTTACGTATATAATAGTTTGAGCGTAAACGCGTTTATTGGGAAAGAATAACGTTTTCTCCATAGTTAGAGATAATGACAATATTCTTGGAAGTATTGACGATTTCTCATCCGCAAGACAAACAGTTTGAAGCCAGAGCAGACGCCGGTAACCTTGTGTCTGATATGGTTGAAAACCGTTTACAATAAAATTAATTGCGCCCAGTGGATTGTTCCATGTTTTATATTGGATTAGTCCATTTTTTATCAAAGGGATGCCTGGTCAAAATGTTCATTGTCTTTTGGTTTTATATTGAAATTCGTATCAGCAAACGGTGTATACTCTGATCAGACGCCGCATGATGCGGCGTCTGATCAGAGTCTTCACTGTTTGCCTATGTCACTTATATGGGATAGTGGGCATAAATGGATAAAACGTAAACGCGATTATGGGGAAAGGATGGTATCCGCTGTATTACTTCACTTATGCTCATTTAATATAAATACATTTATTATATCGTCCTCGCATTTTTCTTAAATTTACTTTTTTTTTTCATTTCTAAATCGAAGATATCTATATACAATATCCTAACAATACCGTTGGTTCAGATCTTTTGCTAAGTTACCTAATATCAGGTGCGAATCATAACCGTTTGCAACCACAAAATACGTCGCGATTTGCTAGCAAATGGTTAAGGAGAATTGAACAGAATAAACATTAATCTTGAAGCGCGCACGTTTCGATTGAATAAATCGTGAACGTATTCTGATCACTGATTAATTCTGTCAAATTGAATCTGAAAAAGCTTAAATGGGACAATCTGCTCAATTCACATTAAGCAGTGTTAAGTACAATTAAACTGACACAATTGGGGAAAATGTATCCCAGATGCAAATCGTGATAGCTTCTCGTTATGTTAGATGCCACATTCATAGGATTTTCAACACCGTCCTCTATTTAGGTACAATAGAGAAGAAGCTATTCTTTCACAATCAACACGTTTATCCTAAAACGGTTTTATACACTGCAGTTTGGAACCAGGTCAGGGGCCGGGTGAGCCAGCGTCTGACCAGGCTCCAAGCTGTTTGTCATTCGAATTAACCCATTATCCCATAACCTGTTTCTAATATTGAATAAGGTGACTACTTAAAGCAGGTTGAAAGTAAAGCGTAATGCGTAGAAAGGCGAATTCAGCTTTACTTTCAGCCTGCTTTAAGCTACCATCTGCTAGGATGATGAACATTATATTACGCTACATATTCATAACCATAAACAATGGACCTATTTTCTTCAGTGAAGGAAAAAAAAGAGGCGTACAATGGAGTATCTACAGATTATTTGGTTGAAATAAATCAATTGTATGCAGTAAACAACTCTTATACAGTCCACTACCCCAATCAGTCGGATACGGCAGCAGCACCTAGCTAAAATAAATCATTGAACATTTTAATACTGTAGTTGCCTTGCGTTTCGTTTGTAAAGAAATGTAACATCTTTTCCACAGTGCCAACCTGTTTGCAATACACAGTTGGCTCATATATTTCTCAACTACACTCTATTTTACCTCAACACACCTATCGCAATGTCACCTCTCTTTAGCAAATGTTCTTCCACTTATAACTTCAAAGTTAGTTTCTAGTTTTTAAGACAGGTGGTAACTTAAAGCAGATTGAAAATAAACAGAATGTGCCATAAAACGCATTCTGCTTTACTGTCAGCCTGCTTATCCTGCTTTACTTTTAACCTACGTTATATTTTGACTTGACCCTAAAGGTTACAGGTTTCAGTGGTTAGACTGTGTATGTAATTGATTGTTGATAGGTAATTTAAGTAATTGCAAATATTTTAAGTTCAGCAATGATTCTACAGCTCAATGAATGTACGTCATTCGAATATTCCTATGGCCGCATTACAGTGGAGAAAACGTTATTCTTTCCCGTTTAAACGCAAACGTACGCAAACGCAAAACACTAAAACGTAGAAAAGTGCAACTTTTGGACAATTCCGATAAATCATGTTTATCTTGGTGGCAAACAGTTTGGAGCCTGATCAGACGCCGGGTTACCCGGCGTCTGATCTGGCTCCAAACCGTTTGCACTGGAAAAAATAGTTTTAGCGTAAACGCGTTTATTGGGAAAGAATAACTCATTATCCACTGTACATCTCTATATTGATGTGTTATAACATAATACGGCTTATAACAGCACGTGCGTGTTTCGGTTTTTCAACTCTCAAAGTCATTCATTCATAGACGAAGACATAAAAATAACTGTCTGGTCATCACTCCTGAATAACGTGTGTTCCTCTATTACTGTCATAATATTGCCAATTATTGCCACAATATCGCCTTCCGGTACCTTGTCGCACGGTGGTATCTCCGTTCATATTGTTAAGTGTATACTTGTACTTGTTATATGTAACCAATGTAGACTCTGATGACATAGTTCTTACAGAATTGCAATGTTAGTCATTGTGCAAAGTTTTGTAAAACAGCCCTAAATAGTAAAATGTGGCCGGAACCCAAAAAACAGTATTTCACTAGTGGATTACGATGTTAATAGAATGGCTTTATGCAACTCCCAGGCAGCAGATTATGTGATACTATTATATACAATCTGAACGGCATTATTTATATCTTTATTAAAACTAAATTGCGGCATGGCAGTGAAGAAGATACATAATTTGCATAACGTTTGCTGCTTCAATGTTAGCAAAGATAAATTATTGACGTCGAGTTATTAATTAAGGCTCATAAGTCAGCGCCTTTAAGCTATGAAAATCAATGGTTCAACATTATCAGTTTTGTGTTAATAATAGATACACATTATTCAATACGTTCAATCCGTGTTTTCGGTCAGAGTATGAAAGATATAGACGAAGTTTAGACACTGTATACACGAAAATACAACCTAGATTTAAAGGTCAAAATCCAAGAAAAAATTCACCTAATGTCGCCTTTAGAAATTTAATTATCGTTTTACACTCACGTTGTTTTAACATACTTTTGGCGCCAGCATAAAAAGATAATTAATTCTTTAACTACCATAACCTGAGATACAACGGGTATTTACAAATGATTTGGATCCTCATCAACGACGCGGCGTGTGGTTAAGGTTTAAACTGTTTGAAACATATAACTATATTCTTTTAGTCAGTTGACAGTAAATGTTAAATTGAGGAATAAAGCAAACAATAAGTTTTAAAGGCTGACGACTCAATGGCAGTATTTTAAAGCTGTTCACGAGAGGATATAGTCTACATGGAGGATGGTTTATTATTTCTTAAAAAAAACGAACAACTAAAACTGGGGTGATTTTGCAAATAGTTCCATGGCGTCGGATCATGCTTAAAAATTGTTACAATTCTGTTTCAATTTTTTGGCGGCATTTACACAATAACGTACTTAAGTATTTTCTGTTCGTATAATCGGAAATTTTAGCAAAGTCCATATTGTACCGGTAGTTCTTTTACTAGGAGATCATTACTTAAAAATGTCCATAGTATTTTACTGACCCCTGTAACGGTCATGGGCGACCAAAGTTGACTTTGCAAAAAGCTTGGTTTCTTATCAGTCGCCGCATAACGCGCCGTCTGATCAGGATCCAAACCTTTAGGAAACAGTTTTAATATCTCTTAAGTCAAAACGTCTGAAATTCTAATTTTGTTAAGAAAAGCAGACGTCAGATTTTAGCAGACGATATTTCTTCTTAAAACGAATTTTCAAATATGTCGGTTAAAGTCCTGCATTTACCCATGCACTTTTAATGTATATTTCTAGTTTCAAATTCAGTATTGTCCTTATTTTACTTTTTAAGTTTGAACTTTACAATGTATTGACTATGAATGACACACAGTGTATTCCCTTATCACATGATATGTGTATACATGTACATGTACACTATTTACAAAGGTCAACTGTACGGTTTGTAAAATACAGTGGAGAAAACGTTATTCTTTCCCGTTTAAACGCAAACTAAAAGCAAACGCATCGCAATAAAACGTAGAATAAGATAACTTTTCGACAAATCTGAGTGGCAAACAGTTTGGAGCCTGATCAGACACCGGGTAACCCGGCGTCTGATCAGGTTCCAAACTGTTTGCGACTGGCTTTAAACTGTTTGTATTTGAAATAAACATTTTAGCGTAAGCGCGTTTATTGCGATAGAATAACGTTTTCTCCACTGTATGAGTATACTCGTTCTTATGGTTTAATGTGGTAAACATACAGCAATATGAAATACAGAACATAAATCACTACTATCTAGACAATATTCTGAAGTTTGTGCCTTTCAATTGTGTATTTGTATGGTATTACATCACATTGTACTCCTCTTGAAAAAAATGGAATTAATCATAAATCTCACGTAACTCCATGTAATCAATCTTGAAAGTCTTCTGGTCGCAGATTATTTCTGTTTAATTGAATTTGATGCAGCTTCACTGTGACAATCCGATCATCACTCATTTCGCGAGGTTCAAACGCAATGAAAGTGATACTGTTGATTCAGATTTCAGTTAGAGATTACAAATTGTAATGTGTGCATTAAGTTTAAATTAACCTCTTCATTGCCATTATGACGCAATAACCCGTCTAAAAGGGCGCTATCGTATTATCGTCTGCTTACTGTAAAACAGGTATTTTTCGCGTGATGAATATTTCGCGTAATGCGATTTTGTATTAATATTAGCGACCTCATGCAGTATTTCTAGCAGGTGGTAGCTTAAAGCAGGCTGAAAGTAAAGCAGAATGTGCCTTAAGGCACATTCTGCTTTACTTTCAACCTGTTTTAAAAAGTCGCCTATTTTTAAAACTAAAGACATTCGCGAATTAACGCGTAAATAATATGTTCGCGATTAAAACCGGTTTTACAGTATATGTTTAGTCTGTTTCAATTTACAAAACTTGGAAATAAGTGTATGCGTTTTTGACTTAAGAAATATTGCAGGGAGTATTCAACAGTTAGCAAATGCTAGTGCAGACACTATTGACAATGAAAGGACAAGGAAAGAAAAGACGTTGTATCCACAGAAGCCTGTTGTGAAAGTAGGTAGATCACATTAAATACTGTATATGCTTCTGAGGTTCAACCTTTATTGACCTTGACCAGTCGCCGTGACCCAGCAGTTGGTCTTAATCTGCATGTTTGCAATAAATAAACCTGCCTTTCTCATGGCACAGTTCATATAAATGTCTATTTGACGTCGATCGATATAAAATCGAATTGACGATTTAAAGTATATGATACGCGTATCAACAGTATGAATCCAAGTCAAAACAACTGCAATAGATACGTGTTTATTTATGCTTTTCGGTGGATTACCGGGAAAAAACAGTGGATTATCACTTGGTAATCCACTCCTTCAAGCAGTGGGATTATCGTCGCTCGTGCTTCTTTTATGAGTTTTCCCCATAGGGCACCCAAGAATTGTAGTCAATCGTGTATTATCATTCAATTCCGGCAGTCCGTTTTGTCGCGAACCACTCAACGGAATAACACGAGTCCAAGATCGGAAGTAACGACGTAATTCCGTTGACGTCAAATCAATAAATAAGTGATGTCATTGTACCGCCAACTGTCATGCACATGTGTTCGACATAAACATTGGGGCTCAACACGGGATAAATAATGTACTTTCGCTTTCAATTGTCAAACAATTTCGTTTAAAAAGTGGCTTAAAAGCATAAACAAATAGAATAACTGTGTTTTTTCAGTATACGATTGAATTTAATCAATTTAGTGACCATCAGACTGTTATATTTTCACTCGTGGCTATGCCACTCGTGAAAATATAACGTCTGATGTTCACTCAATGGATTAAATTTCGATCTTACACTGAAAAACCCCCCAGTTATCCTCTATATAATATTCAAATGCATATCAAATACAAAAGGAACGCTTTAAGTGAATGACAGATTTCTGATAAGTTTACTTGAGCAGATTATTAATTAAGAAATAATCTATCTTCTACAGTTGTTAGACGGTATTTCGACCCTCGTGGTCAATTCTTGCACAGCACAACTCCGAAATTTTACTGGAACCAAACATGGTTTATTTCATTTGTATAATCCGTTTGAAACAATTTAGCCTATTTTTAAGAGATATGGTGTATAAATATGCCTCTGGGACAAATCATGATTTTCCGCTTTAGTTTGACTATCTCATGAATATTCATAAGTATTAAATTATGAATATTAATAAAATTATATTCAATATTAACGGCATGTGTCCCTACTTTACTTTGGTTATTGTTTTATATCTATAGCTTTCCCAGAAACAAAGTTATAGCTCATTTTCACACATAGGGGAGGCTTGAACATTACCTGGGGGTAGCATGGTAACCGTTAAATTAAACATAGCAGTGACAAAACGAAGTTTGGGAACGTGCTAACATATCGTGTAGAAGACTCCAACGAACAAGTTGATACCCATGAAAAAAAGTCTAGTGGGGTGCACGGTAGGTGTTGCTGCGACCCAGCCTAATAGTATTCGACTTTAAACAAGAGTCTGAAAACAATGTTTGCACAGTGGATAAGAATGTAGTATATCCCGTTAAAGCGGAAATTAAACACACACGTAATGTAACATAGGGACAGCATTTTGAAATAAAATATACACAATACTGGTTGACAAACAGTTTAGAGCAAGATCAGGCGCCGGTTTTACTGGCGTCTGATCTGGCTCCTAACTGTTTGCAATGAGATAACTGTTTTGCACAAACAGGTTTATTGTGGAAAAGAAAAGTTCTTCCCCGACAACGTTATTCTTTCCCGTCTAAACGCAAACGCATCGCCATAAAACGTAGAAAAATATATTTTTTCGACAATTCTGACTATTTATTTTAATCTGACAGGCAAACAGTTTGGAGCCTGATCAGACGCCGGGTAACCCGGCGTCTGATCTGGCTTCATACTGTTTGTAATTGAAATAAACATTTTAGCGTAAACGCGTTTATTTGGAAAGAATAACGTTTTATCCACTGTATGGTACAAACAGGTTTATTGTGAAAAAGAAAGGTCCTTCCCCGACTGTATGACAATGTCCTTCCCAGACAATATTCTATCCGTTCGTCTTTCGAAAGTAATTTACATTATATTGCTATTCATTGTTTGGCGTCAATGGTCTTCATTTACGATTTCCTTATTCAATTTCTTTAGCTATCACTTATTTCTAACAGCTGATACTTTTGTAGAGTGGACCTTTTGTAGACATGGTAATGTCATTCTTATCTGGAAAATTAGATTGTATTACACCGGGTGTGTACTAAAACCCGCTTATAAATTTCTTTATATATGCTGAATTATTTGTGTGTTTATTTGTCGAACAATATTAGATCAGCAAATAACTTTCAACAACTTAAACAGTACAGTAAACTCCTCTATTTGGACCTTTAAATTGTGCAAAATATCAGGTGTTAAGGAGCTATCCGTTTTACTTTCACGTTACTTTAAGCTGCAACTTGCGTTTTATCCGATCATTAAGTGTTCGTTTTATTGTCAGTAGTCGTATTACTGAACATACTGAAATATTTGTATGTTTATTTGTCGAAAAATGTTAGATCTACAAATTACTTTCAACAAACAAAACAGTACTTTTAAAAGTCTGTATTATGATACAAAACAAGTTTTGAAGATGTTGTTGCAATTGTACATATACATATATACATGTATGTAATAAAATTACTTACATTGCATTGTTACGGAAGATTTTATGGACCCCTATATATGTTATAAAATGGCTCGAAACTAAAGAGTTCTATATCTTTGATATGTATAAAGTGATATGGTATGTGTAGTATTCATCTTTTTCCAAATTTATAATTTTATAAATCTGCAATATGAAAATGAAAATAATATATAAATTTGTATAAAACAGAGATTTTATATCATACAATTCATATCTTTTCGTAAGTTTTTAAGTTAAAATTACGGAAGCTTATACGGACCCCCTTATATATACAATAAATGTGTAAAAATTCCACGCAGTTTTATGATATAAAAATGCTTTAAAACAATAATGATATACGTTGGGTACAACATAACACGTCAGTTTTAAGTCTCTTATATTTAGCCTTGAAATATAAATAATTCGTTTTTACTGAAATACATTAAAATTAGCTCGAATTTTCTCATGAAAAGGACACTATTTATTTAACATAATTCGTTACTTTCGATCTATTATTTGTTGTGAAGATATATTCAGCAATATAGTTATTAAGTATATGAAATAATTACTTAAGTAGTATAGAAAAAATAAACTTATTTTGGTAAATATACAATGTGTTCTTTTTTAGCCTTTTACATTTATTATAACTTAGAAATATACAAAAATAGACGTTTTGTAAGATATAAATTCTCTGCTTTTTATCAATTTATATCTTAATTCCATTTATAATTGACAAAAATCTATTGACATAAATATTATTATCATATAACTGCTCAGAAAACATTAGCTTTTATATATTGCAGATATATAAAATTGTTAATTTAGATAAAGATAAATATTAATGTTGATATGATTACACATAAAATATCACTTTATATATGTCAAAGATATGTAACTCTTTAACTTTTCAAAGATATTATTACATTTAATGGGGTCCGTATAAGCTTCCGTACATTTAAGCTAATAAAACTCAGTTGTATTGTTATACGCGATGTTTAAAAGCCTGTTTAATTCTAATAATTGGTATAATATAACATATCTTACTCTCATAAAACCAAAGTAGTGACACATTTTGACAAACCTTTAAATTCCAGTTTCAAATTTATTCTAGTACTATTATAACTAGTATAAGTTGATATCTGTAATATAATTATTGTAAAATGACAAATAGTGCATACCCTAAAGAAACCCTCAATTACTGTTGTTAATAACGTGGCGCATTCATTGTTGGTTCCGCTATATGCGCATTCTCACAAGAAAACCCCATAGTAGTGATTTCATTTAGACGTTGAGTAACTAAACGTCTGAGTTTGATCTAAACTGTATTTCAGTCATCGTTAGCTCTTAGAAATTTAGAAATGCTGTCGAAACTCAATACTTAGACTTGCGTAAGTCGAACTTGCCCGTATTGCGAAGTTAAAACGTGACCATGAGATCGAGGTATCGAAATTCAATTTATGAAATACGGGTTAGTTTGAGTTCGAAGGTTCGAGTATTGACTGTACGTACATAAATCGGGCGATGGTTAGGGTTATTTGTTTTGAAGTGTCGTTACACAATGTGAATAGCGAAGTATTGTTCGATTTTTCTGACCTGTCGGAGTTAGTTTTAGAACAGAATAGTCCATAATGGTAATTAGATAACAGGGTAACATCGGATCTATATAGTCGTTCACTTTCCAACTTGAGATAACATGATCCTCGTGCAGCACGAGACCCTTACGCTAACTTTACTGATATTTATTCTTTCCCAACAAACGCATTTACATGTATATACTAAAACTATTATTTCCATTGCAAACAGGTTGGAGCCAGATCAGACACCGGGTTACCCGGCGTCTGATCAGGCTCCAACCTGTTTGCCACTCAGATTAAAAATATAATTAAAATTTCTTGAAGTAAATTTCCAAACTGTGAATTGCGTTTGCGTTTAAACGGGAAATAATTAGGTATCCTCTACTGTACATTGCGCACAAAAATTACAGCTATCCGTATCATTAACCGTATGTAGAGAAAACTCATCCCTTTGAAAGTTTTAGAATGTTCCAATCTAAAAATAACTCCGACAGGTCAGAAGAAAACACTAATATGTTATCGATAAAAATCTCCGCAAAATGTTAAACATTCGGTTTTTAGTAAACAAACAAAACTTTAATACAATGTACAACCAAACCTAAATATATCGAGCTCGCCTATGACTAAAATACCTGTAGATTAGCCACGTTAAAACGTAAAGATCAGGCTATGGTTCGCAACAATGAAATTAAACGGAAATACATGTAGTACAAATGGCATTAATTCTTTTTGTTTTGTGTTACGTCGTTTTAACAGTTTTTCAGTCATATCTCGATGTCCAGTTAATTACAGGTAAAGTACGACCTTGGAAGCCCTTTATACATCGTTCCACGCATAAATCGGAAATTGAGTTAAATCACCGACCACCCGCAAGGCAGCTGTTAGGCCGTCTTCCAAGAAAGATTCGCAGTGCCCAGACCGGGGCCTGTCAAACGAAACGTCGTACGACAAAGGCGATCGTAAGTCAAAACTTAAAGATACAACTAATTTCATAGTTCACCGTCCAATCTAGTCTTGTAACATCTCTTTAGAATCGTCTTTTCAAGACAATTCCAAAGAGATGTCACAAGACATGATTAGTTAGAGGGGAAAAAAGATAATTTAGACTTTTATAACCTGACTTACTACAATAAATGTCGGACTGCGTTTCGTTAGACGGGCCCCCGGGATTCTTACATCTCAGCGGTGAAAACCACTTAAACAATTTCGAGTTATCGAGATTCCACAGAAGTGTGAACAGAAGTTATTTACTCATGGACGCACGAGGTATAGTGAGTCGGTTTTACGACACTAAATAGGTCATATAGCGCTGATGAATAATGAAATGAGGTGATGATGAGGAATGTTTTCAGGAAGGTAATGCTGGCTTATCCCATCCGCTATGATGCAACGCATTGGACAAAAACACAGAACTTGGCAGACTGGATAATCTGTGACAAGTCGTGTTCAGCGGTGTTGTGTTCCGTCTTCATAGCGAGAGTGACAACCAGCTTGGCATTGAGAAGCTGTATAAAATTTTAAATTAGCAGAAGTAATCTCAGCCCTGAAGACTTTCAAAATTGATTAACCCTTATCCTGTACTAAAACCAGCTGCTTTGAAGTTGCCGTCTGCAAAAAGTATTCAATTAAGAAATATAGATGTTTATTCAAAGTTACATACAGACGAGTGTCAAACAGTTTTGATCCAGATTAGACGCCGCGCTACGCGGCGTCTAATCTGGATAAAAAATGTTTGTACATACCAGTCACGTTGTGTTAGCAGGATAATGATTAAAATCGGGATAATGCGAGTTTTATGATTAATTGTATTCCTCTCAACAATACCATAGAAATGGAACAATGACAAGTACATTGACAAACACTGCGGTATAAATCCCTTCTTCGCCTTGCACCGAGTTCAACGATTATTTGCAAAACAGTTTTGATCATAATTAGACGCCGCTTTAAGAGGCGACTGATAAAGATAAAATGTTGGCACCCACTTTTATATTTCTTAGGTCAAAATGCATAAATTTAAGTTTTAGAAATAAAAGCAGACGATCATTGCTTAAAGCTGATGACGTCATGGCAGTGAAGGGGTTTAAGGATGTTTCGCCCGATATGTATACGCAATTGGTATTGTTATATATTGTAATTTTAGTTTGGGTTGTTAAATTGTTTTAAATACTGTACAGTCAAGTGTCGATACCTCAAATTCCTACCTTTAATTTATTCATCTAGTGAAGAAAATAGTATCCACTTATTACAGTCATGTATATCTAACTATATTCTATATCCTAGCAGATTGTAGCCTAAAGTAGGCTGAACGTAAAACACGATGCACTATGCATCAATTTCAACCTATCTAAATACGCCGTGTCTTCCAACCTAGAGATAGACTATGGGGTAATGGGTTAAGTTGAATATATCCGTAAAAACTTGTAACACAATGTGGCAATGGGAGTGAATCCTTTCACTTTCAATGACGCTTTAAAGCGCGTTTTCAAACAGTTTGGATCCTGATCAGACGCCGCGTTACGCGGCGTCTGATCAGGACCAAAACTGTTTGACACTCTTATCGATATTTATTAAGTCATACAACCTTAAATCTAACTTTGAAACGTGTCTTGCAGACAACAATTCTAAAACAGACGACAATAAAGCGGTGAAGGGGTAAAATTCTCCCGAATAATTTGACCACGAAAGAGTTAAGTTCGATTCGGGTTATCGAGTTTAAACAGTACGAGTATACATATTGAATATAGGTGTTTCTAACCCCTTTACCCGTGTAAGGTCGTTATTTGCAAACAGTCTGGACACTGATCAGACGCGCCAAATGCGGCGTCTGATCGGAATCCAAATTGTTGACACTCATAGCAATATTTCTTAAGTCAAAATACCTAAAGTTTAAACTTTGAGAAACTACAGCTGATTATCGTATTATTGTGAAATAAATATGACCTCTCGCCTGTGAAATGACTAAACAAAAAATTAAAATTTTAATCAGAAATCATCAGTGTTCAGATGAAAGTAGAGTTTATCAATTGTAACCTAAATTTCATAGTTTTACAAGTACATGTATCTTTGTCAAGGTAAAATATACTGACCGTCACGTGGTTTGAATTTTTAAATAGTTCTTAACAAGAACAACAGATGAGTAAATTGACTTCCGATCAGGATCAAAACTGTTTGACACTCTTATCGATATTTATTAAGTCATACAACCTTAAATCTAACTTTGAAACGTGTCTTGCAGACAACAATTCTAAAACAGACGACAATAAAGCGGTGAAGGGGTAAAATTCTCCCGAATAATTTGACCACGAAAGAGTTAAGTTCGATTCGGGTTATCGAGTTTAAACAGTACGAGTATACATATTGAATATAGGTGTTTCTAACCCCTTTACCCGTGTAAGGTCGTTATTTGCAAACAGTCTGGACACTGATCAGACGCGCCAAATGCGGCGTCTGATCGGAATCCAAATTGTTGACACTCATAGCAATATTTCTTAAGTCAAAATACCTAAAAGTTTAAACTTTGAGAAACTACAGCTGATTATCGTATTATTGTGAAATAAATATGACCTCTCGCCTGTGAAATGACTAATCGAAAAATTAAAATTTAAATCAGAAATCATCAGTGTTCAGATGAAAGTAGAGTTTATCAATTGTAACCTAAATTTCATAGTTTTACAAGTACATGTATCTTTGTCAAGGTAAAATATACTGACCGTCACGTGGTTTGAATTTTTAAATAGTTCTTAACAAGAACAACAGATGAGTAAATTGACTTCCGATCAGGATCAAAACTGTTTGACACTCAAATTAAGAGTTAAAACTAGCTAAAATAATGTTGACGTCTTTTATAGAAATTTTAATCAGACAATGGTTTCGCAAAACTATATCAAAATCGTGTTTTAGCATGTCAGGGAGCAGCTGATGACAACTGATTTATAGCAGATGTTACCCTAAATAACTGTGCTTGTCTTATCTGAAGCCCAAAAACCTTCAAACCAAATTTCAATGTCTGAAAGTAAACTGATACGCTGTCTAAGAATACAAACTAGTTACAGTTATTATTCCGGGATTGTCTTCATAAACATGGATACAATCAATACGAATGTTACAGTGGAGAATCTGTTATTCTTTCCCAATAAACGCGTTTACGCTAAAACTATTATTTGCAGTGCAAACAGTTTGGAGCCAGATCAGACGCCGGGTAACCCGGCGTCTGATCAGGCTCCAAACTGTTTGCCACCAAGATAAACAAGAAATATCAGAATTGTCCAAAAGTTGTTCTTTTCTACGTTTTAGTGCTTTGCGTTTGCGTACGTTTGCGTTTAAACGGGAAAGAATAACAGATTCTCCACTGTAAACCTCTCCTCCCTGAAAAGTGATGAAGTCCATGACAATACAAGGAAACATTTAACTTATTCATAAATCGTATGATCTGATCATTGTACGTATTTCGATACGGCAATATTAGTGTTTCCGTAATAATTAGAAGTTCTCACCACCAGCGATTGACGTAAATCTATAAAATCTATATACATGTTTTCTACTCGATGCATTTGAACACCTATACTCAGCAAAATTAGAAACTTTACGTGGGATTCTATTGCATATAATTCTGTCTACAAACACAATTTTGCAGAAAACTAATTGTAATTCAAAACTTTAGATCAATCGCTGCTCAATCTCGATAATGGTGATGAAAAATTCCAAAACGTCACGTCCTAATTTGACGTCAAAATGCAAAGGGGTCAATTTCAAAATTCTCAGAGATACGAACGAGTACGCAAGTTGTGTTATATGCATTTTCCGGTTTCGTTTTAAGTGACCTTTTGCATAAAGTCATTTCAGTAGCGTGCATGCTCACCCTAACGCCTAATGCAAGCAACAGTCCGTCTCTGATGTACCGTCTAATGATGTCATCTGAAATGACATGCCAATTTCATAATCGAGCATGTCTGAGGTCGTTGGTCGTGTAAATCTGATATTTTTTCCGAACCCGTCTTCAAGTTTTACCCATACATGCTCTATGGGTTTTAGATCTGGTGATACTGCAAGCCAGGACGTTATTCTAGGCTTTGTGCGTGCTGTTAAAGGGGCTCGCAACCGGATTTAGCATTAAAAATAGTAATTTGTAAATATATGTCAAATGCTTATATAAATGGGTAAGATTTAGTTTAGGATAATAAATTCTGTTAAAAAATGCATATAAAAAAAAAAGAAGCTCTGGTGGGATTCGAACCCGTGACCCTCCATGCGGAGACAAACATGACCAAAAAGGAAGCGTCTTTATCCACGCGGTTACTGGCGCTCTCTATCTATATGGTAGCGAATAAACGTACTTCACTGGTAGCGATTGATATACGTTATTCGGCTCGGGTTTATGTCTGAGCCCGTGTAGAGAAGCAACAACAACAACTATACCGTTAGCTAACGCTATAGAAAAACGATGGAATATATCTAAAAAAAAGTAAGGTTCGGTGACGATTTTTGAGACTTATTTTGGACTGATCATATTTTTTTAATGTCAGAAGCCAAATAATGCCACAAATTTGCTTTTATTTGAGTATTTTATTTTATTTTGTCAAGTTCACCATCCGGTTGCGAGTCCCTTTAAGATCTTCAAGGTACATGTATACGGTCTACGGGTACGGGTAGGACCATGACATTGCTTCAGACGATTCTTTATTGTCTTGGCAGTGATCCAAAACCGCCGAGCAGTAACCGTTGCTGGGATGAAACGGGTACGTCGGTACGTTAACGTAACAATGAGATCGTCTCTGCGTGACGTCAACGATCTTGGACGATCCTGGACTTACCCCGTAACTCTGTAACGAGTAGCCAGCATATGAATTATCTACCGTATGTGTCCAAAATGACGTGCAACATCAGTTACTGACGCGTCCGCCATAAGCATGCCAAATGGTCGGATTTCTGTGATTTTCAGAAAGCTGTGGCTTCTTAGTTTTGAAACGCAAATGTTTACAATTTTGTTTTTTTGTTGTTTGGCTAAAGCCTGCGTGTGTCTGTTGCATTAAATAAACTTGAAACCAACGCTGAATAGGTCAACTCGCCGTCAGAGCTAAAAAACCGGAAGTGAAAAGCGTGCTACGTCGTGCGCGGTACAAATTAGCGAGAGCGTGGCTCTGTATGGTCTTTATCGATTACTCCATTATAAAATGTGCGTATATGTCATAAAACGTCATCAAAACATCGCTTAAACCGGCTCTAAAGAATGTAAAGTTTTCATTTTTGTTAAGTATAGTTACACATATATCGTCCTCTGCAAACAGTGTATTAGTGAAGAGTACACTTGTTCTATGCAAAAGGAACCCTCGGATCAGGTGGCACTGTTTGTCATATTATCAATACAATGACGAAAGCAAACCTGAATAGTTAATAACAGACTAGACTTAATTGAAAACTGGAATTGTCCATTTGAAGTTTCCAGGTTAAAGCCTTTCATGATCGAATTGATTTGAGATGTTTACCCCTTCATTGCCATACTGTCGCCTGCTTCAATATTGTTGTCTGCAATATCGTTTCAAAGTTAGATTTCATGCAGTATGACTGGTGAAATTTAGAAATAAGTGGCGGACGCGTCGTCTGATCAGGATCTTCTTCCTCTTGATATTTCTCTCCATCAAGAGTGATATCTATGAGAAGGCACTGTATCATAAATATTATATGCTAATATGAAAGTGATCAAAACTGTTTGGAAATGCGAATTATGACGTCATTGAGAGTGAGATGGTTAAAGCTGTATGTTGTGTATTTAGATGATAATAGCGACATGAAAATAAAGAAGAAACAATAGGTGTTTTTTTTCACTTAATTTGAACGAGCAAATTTATATCTGTCATAGTACATGTAGGTACAGTGGAGAAAACGTTATTCTTTCCCGTTTAAACGCAAACGTACGCAAACGCAAATCACTAAAACTTAGAAAAGAACAACTTTTGGACAATTCTGATAATTCTTGTTTATCTTGGTGGCAAACAGTTTGGAGTCTAATCAGACGCCGGGTTACCCGGCGTCTGATTTGGCTCCAAACTGTTTGTAATTGAAATAATAGTTTTAGCGTAAACGCGTTTATTGGGAAAGAATAACGTTTTCTCCATGCACTGTATATGATATTTTACAGATACAGTAAAACCTCCTTATTACGACCACTAAAGTGTATCAAATATTAGGCGTTTAAGACAGGTGACTGCTTAAAGCAATATGAAAGTGAAACAGAAACTAGTTTCCCTTTCACACTGGTTTAAGCTGTCACCTGTCTTTTATACAGACAATTAACCTACTGGTTGTGTGACCTCAATTGATCCTCTGTTATAGTCATAACAGTTAGTTTGCGATGCAAAACACGGCGATGAAATTTGAAATCTAAACTCAGACACATTTAACAATAGTAATCACTTACATATCATGATGCCACCCGCTTTAAACAAGTGTCGATTTTATAAATATTGAAACAAGCGTTCAAAGTTTCGATTTTGATCAGATGCCACGTCGCGCGGAGTCTGATTAGAATCAAAACGGTTATTTAAAAAAACACAAAAAAACCCCAACAAAACCCCATTGTACTTTTGGTAAGACGGTGCATTTTGTTGATATGAGAAACTTCGAAATAAATCTAGAAGTACATTTTCCCCACGAGTGCTGCTTTCGTATTTCAACTTTTAATTATCGCACTTCATGTTTTACAAGACTAACACTGAACAATAAAACCTTGTACGATAGAACTGGGAGTTATTTGCTACTCATTTAGAACATTAAATGTATAGTTACATGTTCACTCAGCTCACAGATCAGTGTGTTGCAAGGAACATAAACAGTTGTACAGCGTTCCCTCTCTACAACGACATTCAATAGGAGACAAAAAATGTGTGCGTTGTTCGGAGGGAGTCGTTAGAGGGAGGGAAATCGGATTACATTTGCAAACAGCTTGAATCCAGATCAGACGCCGCGTAACGCGGCGTCTGATTTGGATTCAAGTTGTTTGTCAATCGTCAGGAAGTTGTTTCTGTCAAAATGTCCATTATGCAACTTTGAGAAAAACAGCAGACGACAATTTTAAGCAAACCATATTGCAGTAGTAAAAGCGTTATACATAATTGCCCTGTTACGGGAACTACGGAAAGGGTCGTTGTAGGGAGGGAGTCGCTGTTTGAAGGGCCATTGTAGGGAGGGAGCGCTGTATTACTTGGAAGGTTCTGCGTTAAGTCTTTCATTGCCATAGACAAGTATATTCAGTTGTGAAAACAGGATCCAGATCAGACGCCGCGTGACGAAGTATTTGGTCAGGTTCTACACAGTTTGGCAGTCATATATATAGATTTGCCGCTAGGACATTGTACACGACTTATTTCAGCAAACATTGGAGAAAACGTTATTCTTTCCCGATAAACGCCTTTACGCTAAAACTTTTATATCCATTTGAAACAGATTGATCAGCGTCTGATCAGGCTCCAAACTGTTTGCCACTAAGATAAACATAATTCGTCAGAATTGTCAAAACATTGTACTTTTCTACGTTGTCATGCTTTACGTTTGTATTTGGTTTGCGTTTAAACGGGAAAGAATAACGTTTTATCCATTGTACGATGAAAGAGGGTTAAAAAGGACGGTTAAATGTTGCAATGACAGAGTTAACAAAAGATTAATTGCCATTTTACAGTGTATCGACTTATTGCATCTCGCTAGGAATGATAGTATCTTTTCATTTGTTCCTTAATCAGATTTGTTTTTATTCCAAGCAGTTGTCAAACGACTCGTTGGAACAACTTATGTCGACAAATTCGGTAGACGAATTGAGTAAAATGTAAAAGGATAAAACGAAGTAATTTTCTCCGTTTTGATTATTACCATTGTAAACAACTCTATAGTAAAGATGTGCGACTGGGATAATGTAGATTCTGATAGATAATTAACTAGGTTTTTTAACAAAACTAGGTTAAAACTCTGTTATTACATTCTGTTTAGTAATAAACGTGTGTTACAAATGTAATGCTCGTAAGTATACCGGTGCTTGAATTAATGTTTGCTAATTTTATGAGATGAAACTAAACATATAAACAGCACAGCAGCTGCATTTTAACTGATGATATAACATACCCTACGATGCGAGCGGTGAATAACACTCGTTGTTAATTTGGCGTTTATAACTAGTGGTTTAACTATGCAAATAATGTTGTCTTTCAAAAAATATGTATTCCTACGCGCTATCAAAATGTGTAAACCCATATGGCGTCAAACGATATTTCTGTTGGCTATCGAGTGGCTACATATGGGAAGGGAAAGGGAATGATTGCTCCCTAAATTTATTCTGAATAATTCGGAATTAAACCTTGGGTTAACTGACTTTGGATGTCCATTCACGCGTCATCCATATACCTATACAGAAGCTTATACGCTAAGAATAAGTAACGAGACAGTAAAAACAACACTACTAGGTAATGTAATAAATTGAATCTAGTATTCATGTTCATAATATATTGGATTCATAAAAGTCGTCTTTCAGAAATCGATAAAAACTCGGTAAGCCTCGTTTTTATCGTTTTCTAAAAGACTCGATTTACAAATCCAATAAATTATAAATACTAATTTACACGATCCCATACAGACGCTGACTTACCATTCACTAATTGACATTCTAGATAAGACTAATTGTAGTTAACCCATTTATACCCAGTGGATTCTTCCATGTTTATATATTGTATTACATGTAGTCGATTTTTTATCAAAGGGATGCCTGGTCAAAATTTTCATTTTCATTTTGTTTTATATTGAAATTCCTATCAGCAAACATTATGCGGCGTCTGATCAGAGTCTACGCTGTTTGCCTATGTCCCATATATGGGATCGTGGGCACACATGGCTTAAGTTTAAACATGTAAAACGTAGAAAGAACTATAATATATTAACAAACTGAGTTTTGTTTTGTATGTATAAACATGGAATATTGTCAAAATTATATTTGGGCATGTTCAAATTAACGAAACCTCTTGATGAGTGGGTAATGTCAAATAGTTAGGACCCAGTCGCAATCGGCAGGCTATACCGTTCTACTTTACATTAGCAATAAACCCTTTCACATTATAATTCACATTTGCAAACAGTTTCGATCCTGATCTGACACCGCGAAACGCGTCTAACTTAGAAATGATATTGCAGATGACAATATGGCGATGATAAAAAACCTCACGATAAATTTGATCATGAAAGGGTCAACGGAATCTGTAGCATTATAAGAAACATAATCAATAATTTGACACCTTATTTAGATGTACAAACGGAATATTACTATACTTTGCATATCTTATGCACCGGATCACTCGAGTTGTGTGTGTAAAGGCTATATCCAACGAGACCGAAGGTCGAGTTGGATATAGCATTTACACACACAACGAGAGTGATCCGGTACATAAGATATGCAAAGTATAGTAATGTTCCTTTTATTATATACCTCTTATAATAAAAATAAAATGAAAAACGATAGAAATGTTTCGAGCGTTACTATAAATAAACGGGATTTCCCATACGTCACACTTCGGGGAAGGCGCGTGAAAGTAAATACTCGCTATTACGACCACTAAAACGAATGCTAATTGATTAAATAATAGAGAGGTGACAGCTTAAAGCAAGGTGACAAAGAAACAGAAAGCTCCTAAAGGAGCTTTCTGTTTCCTACCGTAAACACCCTAATACTTAACATAATTTAGTGGTCGTAATAGAGAGGTTTTACTGTAGTTCCGAACTTCCGACTACACAGTAAACGTTCTTTTCCCATTACACAAGGTACATGGGTAATACGGAATTTTCAATCCGTCAAGGTGTATTTGTTCGATAAAATACAGAAATATTTCGGGCAGAACATTGGTAGGTATATAATAAATGTATATATCGACACTGTATAGGCGAAATTGTCAAACATATAAATTTAAGTAAACTTTTCAGACGATACGTTTAACAGCATTTTTCCTAGTATTTACCTGTTACTCCATAGTTTTATTCTAATATATGTATTGAAGACTACTTAATAGTGGGTGACCACTTAAAGCAGGTTAAAAGTAAAGCCTTAAGGTACATTCTGCCTTACGTATTGTCTGCTTTAAGGTACCATTGGCTAGAATATAGAAAATAGTTCTTATGATAAATAATCGTCACTGTATAAATTGGATTTTATTTCTTCGTTGCAGGAATAAATTTCAAGCGTTACATTTGTATTTATGGAGTAATTGAGTAAATTAGCTGAAAAAATGTGGCTTGCATCCTGTGACTAATTTAAACGTCTTTGTTTCTGTCCAGCGATAGCAAAATTAAAGACATTGCCCAAGTCTATTCATTGATTAACCCCTCCCCCAAATTGTTCTCACTAGGTGTCAAAATACAGGAAGAGCATGAGAAAATTGTGTAGGCAACGGTTCAGCTATCTGAAGTTTTGTATATAGGCCCTTACATACTAGATCTTAATAGGTTTTTCAATGGGTTTTACTAACCAAACTTTCAAATATATGGTGCGGGCCTCCTATGAGACGCATGCCTGGCCTTTTGCCTAGACGCTACCACCGTAAGTGCATGCTCTTCATGCTTTGACTCAAACTATCTACGGGGGTAGGTGTTACCACCCAAGCTTGGTCAAGCAAAGGCTTTAAAGACTTTTCCTCAGTCCATTGAGGGACTCCCCCAACATTATCTCGATAGTGTGAGAATTTAACTGTCAACGCATGCATCACAACCAGTTTACCCGGTGAAGCCCAGATTATACTCATGCTCTAGTGATTTTCAATTCTAACCAAACTATCAAATATAAAGGTCGGGTCTCACATGAGAAGCTCCAATGGTTCTTTGCTACCTAGATGTCCACAAGACCCATGATTTTTGCAAGGAAATTGTCTGGCAAGGCGTTATGATCAAAAGGTCACCAGGAGATGTCTTTTTAAACAAGACAATATATACCAATACCCTACGTACATGTTGTTTTGTGTAACCGTTGTTTTATCTTGTAGTACAATGCTGTCCAATTAAACAAGATACTTGATGTTCACAATAGCCAACAATTGCACATTTATTTTAACCCATTTATGCCCACGATCCCATATATGGGATATAGGTACATGTACATGTAAACAGTGTAGACTCTGATCAGACGCCGCATAATGCGGCGTCTGATCAGAGTCTACACTGTTTGCTGATAGGAATTTCAATATAAAACAAAATGAAAATGAAAATTTTGACCAGGCATCCCTTTGATAAAAAATTGACTAATCCAATATAATTATAAACATGGAAGAATCCACTGGGCATAAATGGGTTAAATGGTTTTCGCTGGAGAAGACGTCATTATCCCCATTTAAAACGAAACAAAACACTTACGCGATGCATTTAAATGTTTTAAATGATATATATTGAAAGGTCTCAAGATTTATTTCTTGTCTGAGTGGCAAACTGTATCGAGCCTGATCGATCAAAAGCCATGCTACCAGGCGTGTCATTTACCTCTAAACTATTTGTAATGGAAATCACTGTTTTAGAGCCAAAGTGTTTACTGGGAATAAAGTATACATGTAACTACATGTACCAACTAAAAGGCTAAAGTTCGTCTACCGGTAAGATGATAGATTTATTCCTTAAGCGGCAATAATATAGTCTGACTCTTTTTGTGTTAGTCGTTGTTATTTTGATATAACAAATTACAGCTTATTCCTGAAGACAAGAATGCAATAACAAAACCATTTGCATAATATTGGGTTTCAAAATGTATGCAATTACTCGTCATATCTGTAACCTATATGCCATCAAATTTAGTACATGTATAGTTTTCTATTTGATTGTAAAATTATAATACGAATAAGTTTTTCAATGTCTTTACTGTCTGGGCATAAACGTGCATCACTGGAATTACGAGCTGAACAACATTTCAAACAACATTCTCGAAGCTATTTTAACATGTATCCTGCTGTTTAGCTGGGGCCTCTTACTGCATGTACACAGTTCCTTCTTCAAGTTTATATGCTAAGCAATTTACATGTACATCACCAGAGTCAACATATTTTGATGGATATTTTACTGAGTGGTAATATTCATATCTTAAAGTAGATGGCAATACCTGGTAGCTTTTGTCCGAGTATTTCTGACTTCGTCAGCTAACTGATCTGACATCTCATTGGGGAATACATGTAACACCGCTCGAGGCATTCGTAAGCTATGTTAATTGTGAGTCCCAGATGTGCGGGTGATTCTATCGGCCACCGTACCTCTTCAGTGCAGGTTTGTGTGCTCTTATGTACCCCGTTCAAATCATCAGGATTCTCGGTCTAGTATAGTCACCGATTCTAGTGATACGTTATGTCCTGGCTAGTCCTTGTGAATATGGCGTGATACCTCAATTGTACTGGATTTAGGCAGTATTTGCTCCATAAACCTAGCTTTTAAGTTCCTCTTTGTTTCCCCGGTGTTATTCTGGTCACACTGATCTTTTTCATGTCCTTTACAAGAAAGTGACCTCCAATCTCTTAAAGACAAAAAACAAAACTAAAACAACGAACTCAAGAAAGAAAGACTCTAAAGGCAACATTTCCTTACCATACATCAAGGGAAAACCTGAAACCTTGAGAAGGGATTTGGGAAGCATAGGATAAATGTGTGTTTTAAGCATCATAAGACATTAAGACAAACCCTAATGCACCCAAAGACAAATTTTAGAAACAGGACATATGTGTCCCAATCTATCATAACAGAGTTAACATGTTACAATCCGGTCGGACGCCGAACTATATACAGAGCATATATCCTGTAGCCCAACTGTTTGCACATTGCTGTCGGAATCGCACGAGATAATTGTTAAACACAAATATAACAGTTGTTAACGTGTATTGCTTTCGTTTTCTTCCGTTCTTTGAAGATGCATTAACCCTTCCACAGCCTAATAGTGTTACATGTACACACTGTATAACAAGCTTAAACCTTTTGTCGTCTGCTTTTATTTATAAAAATGGAAGTTTTATCGTTGTTTAGCTTACAAAGCAATGGTTTGAGTATCAAACAGTTTTGATGCTGCTCAGACGCCGCGTTACGCGATATCTGATCTGGATCGAAACTGTTTGCAAATGTAAGTGTTGAAGGGTTTGGCTGTGAAAGGGTTAATAGTCTGTAATTCTACACGCTACGAATGTCTGATACGTATTGACATCAGTTGTTTCAATCCATTTGAAACCATGTGTTACTCGACATCTCATCTTGATAAAAACTGATTGACACTCTGACGATATTATACAGGACAAAAATCAAATAAATAAGGTAAACAAGTGTATAAGTATATAAGAGTACATGTAGTTGTAGATGATACACACATATCATGTTCAAGTTAACAAAATGCTGTGCGCAATGTCGTTAATGATAACCATATAACATTGTGGTTTCGCTATACAAAATAATTGAATCATAATGCAAATCGTAATACAAGAAATTATTTGTCGTAGTTGGCCGTGCTTTGTACATGCATTTCAATACATCGATCGTAAAACAGTTTTATAATCAATTTATATCTTAGGACCAACTTTTACAGTCTCTTAATCTTACGTTCCTATTATGCAATAAATATTTAACCATCGCAATATTGCAAATAAACAATACTTTCTATTATACGAGAAAATTAACTTTTAATGGAACCGAATACAACGGGTGATCATCTAATTTGAAATTATAGCATACCAAATATGTGGTTTTAACAAGAGATTTTACTGCAATCATACCGATGTATCAAGTATCGCTTTTTTTGTCTAATTCCGACTACAATGTTAATTTGTAGACAATTTTGATTCTGATAACGCGGCGTCTGATCTGGATCCAAACTGTTTAGCATGCGTATCGAAGTGTCTGCAGTCAAAATGCATGAAATCTCAATTTAATAAAACAAACGATACCTTAAAATGATATGAGTACATGTCACGTAAGGGTCTTATAATTAGTTAACGATATCTAAGGTAGTTTCTGTATAATAATGTTTACTTTTCCCTGTTCTCGAAAATCGATTTCATGGTCTACTTGAATATAAAAAAACAACTTAATTCGGTATGAATTAATCCCTTCACGGTTATAATATTGTCTGCCTAAAACAAGTTCACCAGGTTTTATTTCAAAATATAGATTTGTGAAAACTAATTTTAACACTTCAGATATTGGTCAGAGGTCTCCTCACACATTCCTCTGATTAGGTCTAAACTGTTTGAAAGGTATACAATGGAGAATCTGTTATTCTTTCCCAATAAACGCGTTTACGCTAAAACTATTATTTGCAGTGCAAACAGTTTGGAGCCAGATCAGACGCCGGGTAACCCGGCGGCTGATCTGGCTCCAAACTGTTTGCCACCAAGATAAACAAGAATTATCAGAATTGTCCAAAAGTTGTTCTTTTTTACGTTTTAGTGCTTTGCGTTTGCGTGCGTTTGCGTTTAAACGGGAAAGAATAACAGATTCTCCACTGTAGCTATTCTTAATTGAACATGACGGCGTTAATTGCTAGTTATAATACAGTAAACCCCCTCTATTACGACCACTAAAACCAATGCTAATTGACTGTATAAAAGACAGGTGTTGGCTTAAAGCAAGATGGCAGTGGAACAGAAAGCTCCTAAAAGAGCATTCTGTTTCACTGTCTCCTTGCTTTAAGCGGTCACCTACCGTAAACAAACATAATTTAGTGGTTGTAATAGAGAGGTTTTACTGTATAAAGTATTCTAATACCGTTTGATATGGATAAACAGGGATCAACAGTCTAGAAAATATGGGGTAGTTATACATGTATATCAGAATGATACCAATAAATATACATCGTATATGTCTTTGCAATATAAATGGATCGTGTAATTAACATTTACTTTGCCGAAGAAGAGTCTGCTTCGCAGTTGTCAAACACCAATCTTTTAAATATTCGATTGATGAATTTGTTTAATTGAATGAATCTGAAGAAGTGTGGCAAACAGTTAAAGATCGGACAACGCGTTATGCGGAATCTGATCAAGATTAGTAGACAAAGGTTTACCCTTTTACGCTCAAATGACGCTAAAAGGCGCGTCTGCAACCAGTTTAGAACCCGAGCAGGCACCGCGTGACGCGGCGTCTGATCAGGGTCTGATCAGGGTCTAAACTATTTGACAATCGTATCAATATGTTTTAAGTCAAACTACACTGAAACTTACTTTGAAACGATCTTGCAAAGAACAAAATTGCAGCAGACGACATTAAAACTGTGAATGGGTAAAACTTCGCTCATGAACGTTATTAATGATACATTATAATGTAGTCACCCATAGATTCAGTATTGTTCTAGGGTACAATGACTCTTTAATAATGTATCATAAAATAATTTTACCATTTAAAGATGACCTTCTATTTCAAAATTCTTAGTCCGAATAACACATGACTAGGGGAAGGGTTGTAAATAATGTTTTGGAACTTGTGGCCCAACCCCATTTACAGGTTGACATTTTGGATATATAATATGTCTAATTAAAAATAGATTCACTGTTCACTCGAGAAGTAACTATTCTTTAATCTACGCTAACTCGCTTGATAAGTCATCCCAACTGTGAAACCTATGCATGTTGAAATACTCCCTTTTCAAATAAAGAAATGCGGAAGACTGACGTCACCTAATTCGCATGTAGTTATGCGATTGGCGTTACTGTCGTTATCCCCTGATTTCGACATAGCCATGTTTAAATCAGTCAATAAGAAGAGAAAGCTTAAATAAACGTTAAATATATATCAGTAATAATTTTAACACGGCAGACGCAATATAGTACCCGGTATTACTGTGAGAATGTGGTCACGTGACTGAACTAAGGATTATGTGTATTGGTGAACTAACACATATAAAAGACCGTCAAACATTCGATGATAGAAGTAGATCTAATGGCAGTTTGTTAAAAAGGCTCCTATCTAGAAGAATCTGCAAAAAACCATAAAAAATGAAACAGATTAAATCGACCATTGTCTATCAAGCCACCTTAATCGCCAACGCGTTACTTGCAGTTTTGTAACTGTCACTTGCATTAGAAGCAGACAAAATCTCAGGAGCAAACCTCCATTTGATTAAGAAAGTACATGTATGTCATGTATACATCAAACGACAACAGTCAGGCAGAAAATATTACAGCAGGCCAGTAGGCAAAGGATGTGTTAGGCTCACACCCTCTGAATAAATGACATGCAGGCATTTTCTCAATTTTTATATTTTTATGTAAAAACAAATTGAAGTTGGTGTAGTTTACAATCTTACAATACTCAGACGAAAGTTTCCTTCGGTTTAACAAGATTAGTATTTCTTCGACAAATGTCAGATCTAGACAGAGAGTCTGCCACAATAAATGAATAAAATATATCGTTGCCACACGGTTATAAAATCCAATAATCCTATCAAATCTCCCTTTATACAGCTAGAACGACAAAAATTGTTTACTTCGATATGGGAATATGCTTTTTGTTTACGGTATAATAAACTGTACAGTTCACAGATTGAAGTCTGATCAGACAGCGTGTGACTCAGCGTCCGATAAGCCTCTCAGCTATTTGCTATAAACCGAAGAAATAGTAGAACAGATGCGATGTTCGGGAAAAAAGAAAAGTTCGCCTCGGTTTAATTTTGGTTATTCATCATGTTTGTTGGGTTACAAAGATATCCGTCTCCTATATTTTTATTGAAATTTCGGCAATAAAAATACTGAAAAATTGATTAATAAAAAACTCATACCGACACATGCAATATATATGTAAGACATGTATATGTCGTTTTGTAATTACGTTCTCGGTGAAGCGGATACTAATATAATATATAACGTTTGCTATTTCTTATTTGAGATACCACAAACTTACTGAGAATCAGAGGTGAATATACATGTAACAGCTTGTCTGATTTGAAGTTTTCTGGCTGGTCTTTGACAATTTCTGCAGTTGGGATCTTGTCTTTCATGAAACCTAGTTGTGATGATTGAACAAATTAAAAAGTTTGCATTGACACTGAAGAGTATACCAAACATTTCTACAAGTCATCGTCATTTTTGTTTTGTTTTATGATATCTGAATAATTAAACTATTAAATAATATTGTTGGCCCCCTCACTTTCTTGCTCCGATTACAATGTTTATTGACAAGAAGCCTGAGTCCTAATCAGATGCCTTTTAATTCGATGTCTGATCAGGATCTCATTTGTTTTAAACTCATTGGCAATATTTGTTGAACCATTTTACATACAAAGACAATAATTGATTAAAGCATGTGACATCACGACCATAAGAGGACACACAATACAGTAAAATATTTCTAGTTCTACCACTAAAATGAAGACTAATTGATTGTATAAAAGACAGGTGACAGCGTAATGCAACGTGAAAGTAAAACAAAAAGGAGTTTTCTGTTTTACTTTCACTTTTCTTTAAACAGTCACCTGTTGTAAAAGACTGATCATCAATACACTAGTGTGGTCGAAATAGAGAGGTTTGGTTGTAATGTTATGAACTGTCTCAGGCATTGTGAGGTTTGACACCTATTTGATTGTATATAAACTACTACTAAAGTCGTTGTTACTGAGTCCCTTCACACAAACTGTTGTACCACCTGATGATATATATCTTCTATTTCGGAAATAAGGCAATCTGCCTATCACAGTCTTCCCACTACAAGGCCCTCAACCACGATTCTCTCCTTGCAAGAGCGCTTTTGGAAGTTCTCTCAACAGGACAAGTATGGCAAACCTTTTTTATGATTGCAATATTGTCTGCTTGAAACTAGTGTCTGCTGTTTTTTTCAAAGTCACATATTAGACATTTTGACTGAAGAAACATAATGACAAGTGGCAAACAGCGTGACGCGAGGTCTGATCTGGATTCAAGCTGTTTGTAAATGTAAATCAAGTCTTATTTATTTTTAGTTCCCTATAACAACTCTCTACGAACAACAAAAACAATCTGTGTCTCTCATTTGATGTTGTTGTAGAGAGGGAGCACTGTATCTGAAAAATAAAATGTTGAGATTTCCAATTTGAAAATGGTTGCAGATAATAAAATTGACATACCTTATCTGAGTTTAATCAATATATGAACTTTTGCTATTCTCACATTATTAACTTATAACTTGTCAAACAATGCGGTATCTACATGTTAGCAATGTTATATATAATTGTTTATCGCCTTGTAGGAGTTAAATCAAAAATATATTGCAGACGGTTGTTTTTTATGATTTCGATACTCAGTTCTATTTTGTTATTAACGCAGTCAAATATCATTCTGTATAATCTAAGAAATTTATTCGATAATGTGTTGAACCCATTTATGGCCTGGTGTCTACTACAGAGGACATTTTCAAACATTACCCAAGGCGGGCTCCTATATTCACTTTGCTTTATGTTTGTCTTGCGTTTTGTTTTCTATTTAGTGTGTAGATGAAGGAATGGTATTGCGCATGTGTGTGTGTGTTTGTTATGGTATGACTGTGTGTTGCTTGAGAGGTGGGTGTATTGTTTGTGTTACGTTTCCTGCTTGAGTCTTTCGTATTTATTTAATTGTAACGCGGCATCTTATCAGAGTCTGCACGTTTTGCTTTTTTTTATATAAAATGTCTAGCTCTTGGGCAAACGCTCCGGTAACCTAAGATCACCCGTGCACATTGTATATCTATTATTACCTCTTCCATCAAGCATGTATGGATGGTTCATTGAACTAGCCAGGCATAATTGGGTTAAAAAGAGCATCTGCAAGCGAGGAAAGACTTTATTGCTATTGATTGGTACCACATTCTGACAAGAACAATATTTACGCAGTTCCATGTGAACTTTTATTAATTACAACTAGATTCTGGTATTTTCAATTAAAATAGAAATTGAAAAAATGACAATCAGACATCACACGAAACCATGCAATAATTAAATACGAATGTTTGTTATGTGACTAAACTAAAGCAAAAATAAACCATGGTAAATTGGAGTCATATATTACATTTTGTGAAACCAAACCATATTAAAACGGTAATTAGTTTCAGTAAAACACCTACGCATATATTTTCAATCTAGAACACATATTGAATAAAGCAAATACTTGTAATTAATATCGATTCTCTAATAAGCATTTAACCTCCGCTATTTCGACCGGTAAGTATGTGTAGGTTTTCGCTGAGCAAAAAGGCCTCCTAATTTCTTTATATAGTTTTTTTAAGTTTTGTTTTATACTTTGTTTGTTAGAAAGTAGTCAATCAAACTTATCAACATTACAGTATAATATTGTTTCTGCCGATATTAATCCATGAATATAAAATATCCACTATATTTACCCGAGAAAGTCGGTTAAGACAAAAAAATGTCAACCATAAGATATTTGTATTATAGTTGCATGCCAAAATCACACCCATAGGTTGTCCGTTAATCCTTCTGCTGCTACATGTATTAGCGTATAGTGTCACACTATTTTGCAGTCAACGATCAGTCAACACTCGAATAAGGCTGGTTGATCTCGGTTTGTCTACACTGACATCGTATACGACATGTCTGAAATGGGTCTACCTTCGGTCTTGGAACATACTCAAGCCAAGTTCATACATGTAAATAAGATGATAGATTTTTGGCAGAATATTGCATATGAATTTACAACAGGGGAATGGTTAGAACTATGTTTTGTTTGACAACCTTTCACATCTCTGTCAGTGCATGGGTTATTAGATCGCATGATATTTCTTTTTAACGATTATCATATGTGTGTTGTTGATTTTTCACAAAAATATAAATCTGAATATATTTTCGAACTAAGTTTCATCGCTAATTAAACTACCGTGCTATAGTGTTCAGTGTCAAAATGTAAGGCAGTGCGACTTGCAAAAGATCCATAATTATTACAATATTCTAACAGTTTGGTGTTTATTAACAAACAGTCTGTATCGAATCTGTTTCGAAATGCTAATATATAGACAGTAACCAAGTAGCACTTGTAGCATATTAAGAGATTATATTTGAAGGTTATGAGCACGTTATTCCACGTATACGCATTTAACCTCTTTTTTATTCCTCTACTGAAGAAACTACATAAACATACAGTTACAATTATACACCATAATTAATCCTAGCAGATTACAGCGTAAATTTCACTGAGAGTAAAGTATAATGCGTCACAATGTACATCCTGCTTTACTTTCAATCTTCTTTAAGTGGTCATCAGACTTCAAAACTAGAAAAAGACTATGGGGTAAAAGGTAACGTAATACAGTTTACAAAAACTAACTGCATAGTTGAAAATCGAAACGTTTTGGCACTTATAACAATTGATTTGAATCTGAGTGGCAGTTTGGAGCCACAATGTTAACTTTTATCTAAAGGTTTTTTAATGCTCAAATGTAAGAAGCTTCGAATTAGTATTTGTTATTTGACAGATAAACGTTACTAAAACCTATATAATGTTCATTAGAAATATTAACATTCTTACCAAAATAAGCAAGCAATGTAGACCCTTTTCATGCTGTTGTTGAGGAAGCAGTCTGATCTGTGTATACATGTTGCCTTTTAGTGTGCATGTTTTGGACACATTTTTGCGTGATTAAAATGATTTGTTAAGATATTATAATAATTACAAACTGAGGTTACACAGCGTGACCCGATTGTAAGGAGTTTTACGGTAATAATCATTAACCCTTTCACTCTTATTGACGTGTTAAAGCGTATTTGTAAACATTTTTTTGTTTATCCTGATCAGACGCCGCGTAACGCGGCGTTTGATAAGGAACAAAACTGTTTACCACTTGTTTTGAAATCACGTTAGTTATACTGCCTTAAAGGTAACTTTGAATTGTAATTGCAGACAACAATATTGAAACAGACGACAATATGGCGATGAATGGGTCAAAACCTCACGGTAAATTTTATCATGAAATGTTAAAGAGGTATGTGCCTGTAGGGACATATTTTTAGGTCTACTGTAGCGGTACTTGAGATTTGGTCATCCATACAGATCACGAGAATTATGTAAGTATGTATAAGCAGATGCTTGAGTTGGTGTTGTTTCAGAACTTAAGCGATACAAGATTGCTGTAAGATTTATAAAGATGACAAGGCACGCTTAATAGCAAACTTTTCCCAGTCAGTAAGTGTTTTAACACGACGTATAAGATTAAAATATCGGACAAAACAGCCTTTATCAAAAATCCCATTACCTTCTGAAAAGCCAGACAAAATTCTTAATGAAAGCTCCTGGGAAAAATACAACTTAACAAAAACTGTCTGACTGATAAATTTTGTATTATCGGAACTATTTCAGACAATATATAACCCTTATTCGGATGAAATATTGTCGGTTTCAAAATTGTCGTCTACAATGATATAAGTCAAAGTACAGTAAAACTGCTCTATTACAAACACTAAAGACGGCTAATAAGTTGTATAAAAGGCAGTAAGTTGGTAGCGTTTTCATGTAACAACGTACGAATCTTTGTTTTTTTTAACTTGTTTTAAACAAATACCTGCCTTAAACATAGAATAAATAACTTATTTAAGTTGTCGTAATAGAGATGTTTTATTGTAGTACCTTTGCTTTCAAATGAGACAACCTTATTAAGATTCGATAAACACCCATCAACCGCCATGCTGTTCGACACTTAGCCAGGGCCAGAAAAGTTGGCATTTACTAGGTATGTCGTGTTTTGAGCATGTAAAGATTAAACTCTGACACTATCAACAGCGGCAAAATTCGATTTTGAAAACAGTCTGGCACGCGGCGTCTGATCAGGATAAAACTATTTGACACTATATTGCCATTTAGTCAAACCAACACTAGATTTGACTTTATAAAATATTACAGACAGCAAAGCCAATGCAGATTTTGGCGGTAAGAAGGTTAAAACCAGCCGATAAAACTTAACAGTGAAATAGTTAATGGTGCTTTGTATTACTGACGAATATTTTGGAAATATCCATCATAAATATCTTTTTGTTAAGATGGATTTACGGGCACTCAAAGTCATGTAATTATGCATTATCATGTTCATTGGAGATCTGGTCAACATAGGCTCATTGGTATTGGGACGTTAAAATACAGGTATTATCTAAAGTCAATATGTGCGTTTTAGCTTAAGCATACTTAACCCTTTACCTGATAGCATTGTTTCTAGTATTGAAGATATGTGACTACTTAAAGCAGGTTGAAAGTAAAGTAGAATGCGCCCTAAGGTGCATTCTGCTTTACTTTCAGCCTGCTTTAAGCTATTAACTGCTAGAATAAGGAAATTATTAAATATGACACATATTCATTACGGTATAATTTGGAACTATTTTCTTCAGCGGATGAATAAAACGAATGTGCTAAAAGTCGCTTCTATAAGGGAAAGGGTTAAGCAACCACAATGTCATGTATATGTATACAACAACAATTCGGCAGAATTAAAAATATCGCTGTCTTCGCCCATACATTTTGTGCAACAGAGCTACAATGAAATCTTTACGAACCCAACGAAACCAAGTCAATTTAAATGTTGATGCACACAAAGATTTTATCGAAATCGTCGCTGATGGCACCAGCCATCTAAATGTCGCCTTCTCTAATTGACGAGATAAAATACGTACAACTGATATTCGCCCCTTCACTGTCATGACGTCATCACTGTTGAACAGAACAGAACAGAACAGAACTTTATTTTCTCGAATTCTACATAACATAGAATATATGAGGTACAACAAAAGAATATAAGTAATTACTGTCACGTGGTTTTTATAATTTAACTAATTTTAACTAATATGTAATATGGTGAGGGGGAGGGGGCTGTGCCCGGTAATAAACTCTTCCAGACATCGGTATTCGTAAGGAGCGAACCAAAGGAGGCTCCCACCTCCCGACGACCGATATCTGTTCAGCGTATTTGCGTATTAATGTATAGTATATTGCTTTCATACAGCGACATTGTCGCCTTTTTAAAAAAATTATAGTTAAATTTAAATATAAATATAAATATGGCTTTGCCTTAAAAAACTGTTGAACAATGATCGTCTGCTGTTATTTCTGTTATATTGATACGAGTTTCAAGCAGTTCAGGTCTGGGCCGGACGCTGCGTAACTTGGTGTCTGATCAGGATCGAAACTGTTTTTAGATAACATTTGAACACGGCGTAGGGCAAGACAGGGGTTAGCTCTCTATTAAATAGACGTTCGTAACCAGTTATTGTACCAATCATTCCTTTGCGAATGATAAATATTCCGCTGTATCACCTGGTGGTAGAAACAGATTCATTACAGTAATGTAATGTTGTGTACTCGCAAACATAATTATACATGTAGTCAACTTTAATTTCGAAAGTTGTAATTTGATTCCAAACGCATGTATGTAAGTATCAGACCAGTAAACGATGTCACTTATGTTATATCCAATTTTATTGTGCTATGAAGGATAAAACGGAAGAATAGTCAATGGTGCATTTTTTTCAAACCGTTATGTTACCTTAAGCTTCTGTGCAATAATATCTTTTGACTTAACACAGTAAACCATATAATTTTACAGAATAATTTTACGTAAACTGTTTTGACATTATTGAAAAACAACACAGATGACATTTCTAAGCATATTTCTAAATAAGATACAGTCTAACTTCGATATCTCGACTCGCTCAACTCGGAATATCCGATTGTTCGGCACATTAACTGCATTATTTCATGATCGGTCAAGTCAAACATATCCGTATTTCAAAGTTAAAAAGTGTCTCAGCCACGTTTTATCTTTGAAATACGGGTACGTTCGACCTAACAGAGTTCGAAATATCGAAGTTCGACTGTAAGGTTAGACAAAACTTGGCGTCCCATAGGGATTCGATTGATAAATGCCGTGCAACACATATTTAGTAAAGTACAGTGAGCACTACACTACCAAAAACTACCATAACTGCTGTTGGTATCCTAAAAATTGAACTAATTGCTGGCATCACACAGTAGTTTGTCCAAAACAGGTACACTCCGAATATCAAGCAGTGTTGATCCTAATTAGACTGCCCGCTATGGTACAGTTTGAACAGCATTAACACTGTTTGCTCAGGCATGGATGTCCCGAAATTCAGGGTCTTAGCAGTAATTTGTGCTAAACCAATGTTTCAGTACAAGCAGCCTTGAGCCAGAACAGACACCAGTCAACCTGTCGCCTTATCCTGGTGCACACTGTGGAATCAGAATAAAGTGAACATGTCATGCACGTTTTCGATAGGGCCCGCTGATACGGTTTGCTGTTTAGTGTGTAGAACTAATGCATGGAACCTCGGTTTCTATCCGAAGTACTGTAAAACATGTATTTTTCGCGTCATGAATATTTCGCGTTATGCGATTTTATAATAATTCGCGACACCATGCAATATAGCTTAAATCAGGTTGATAGCTTGAAGCATTCTGCTTTACTTTCAACCTGCTTTAAGAAGTCACCTATTTTCAAAAGTAGAGACATTCGCGAATTAACGCGAAAATTATATTCTCGCGAATAAAACCGGTTTTACAGTATAACTTTAAATCAGCACGTGTGTCTATTCAAGAACAAGTCATGATTTCAACGTGGGCAGTTTTTCTCCTGATGCCAACCTTTACGAGCATAATTATGACACTCGGTAGAACAAGTCCAATTAAAAACCTCTGGTGGCATGTAAGCTTGAATTGGGGTTGAAATGAAAACACTCACATTATGCTGAAACATCGAGCTTATGACGATGTTGATTAAGTACATGTTCGTCGTCAGATATGGCTTGTGTTAGCAAGCCGGTACGATATACGAGGGTTGTTATTTAAGTTCGTAGACTTTTTTCACAAAAGCTTTAGTTATCGTAGCTGAAAAATAAAACAAGCACCATTGGAAAGGTTGTTCATTTTCTGATTATAAGATGTACTTTCATATCAGTACATAAAGCCATAGTAACGTTATAGGGATTTATAAATAAAGGCACCTAACCAAACACGGGGCACGGTCGGGCAATAAAACGACGTCAATATGACGTCAAGTGTTATTTACAACAACTTAAAGGTTCATTATTTTTCAAGGTAACTTCCAGTGAGCTGAATTCATTTCTCAGGTGCTTTAGCCATTTTTGATAATGTGTCTGTATACCCCTGTTCAAATAAGGTTGACGCAATATTCTTTGATCTGTTCACTAATTCGTTCACTTAGTCAAAATTAATGAATGTATGCTTTACAGTTCCAAAACGTACGCATGGTTCGTTCTTTTAAATTGATGTTCGTCCTTTTTTAAACCGTCCATGCCATTTGAAAACAAGTGCCAGACAACAAGTACATTTCGTATTAGTTTTCTGAATCGTATTTAAAGTATATGTAGGTGATTTCCCTAATTGGACACACGCTTTTATCAACACAATCGTTTTGACGTCACCTGTTAACGTCATTTTCATTAAACAAAATGCTTACGGCGATAGATCAAAGTCTTGTCAAAACGAGATGCAATGAACAACGTATTACTTTCAAATTTCAAGGACATTACGTCATAGCCTTGTTTTTGTGGCATACGCTTAACGTCAAATGACAAACTTATGGGAATGCTTTTAAGACGAAACAAAATTTGAAGATGGCGTGTCCCGGGAAGCGTTACATGGGTTGCTATGGAGACATTTTATTACCACTTGCAAATAATTATTTTGAAAAAATAAAGTACAGTGGAGAATCTGTTATTCTTTCCCAATAAACGCGTTTACGCTAAAACTATTATTTGCAGTACAAACAGTTTGGAGCCAGATCAGACGCCGGGTAATCCGGCGTCTGATCAGGCTCCAAACTGTTTGCCACCAAGATAAACAAGAATTATCAGAATTGTCCAAAAGTTGTTCTTTTCTACGTTTTAGTGCTTTGCGTTTGCGTACGTTTGCGTTTAAACGGGAAAGAATAACAGATTCTCCGCTGTATCTTGGGAACAAGAATACGTTATATATCAATACTATACCATAAGATACTACATAATGGATGACGTAGCAAAATGAGGACAAAAGTCTACGAACTTAAATGACAACCCTCGTATGTCAGCAGCCCTACTTTCATTACCGCGAACTCAACAGAACCTCTCGGCACGGTCCGCTCGCCTCTGGGTGCCCATAGGGTCACGTGCCTTCAACATTGCATGCTTTTGTCGTTCTCCGAGGTCACTCCTCCTCTGTGCGCCTTGAGGCGAGCGGACCTTGGCGAGAGGTTCTGTAGAGTTCGCGGTAATGAACGCAGGGCATAAACTTACAACCAGCAGTATTTAAATAGGCCATATATACACAGGCCAGTAAGTTTGTACGTTGTCAGTAGCTTTTATCGTATCAACTTACACGTCTCATAATGTCTGAATTCGATATGTGATAGAACAATAGGTTACATGGATAAATACTATGACGCCGCTATTTGTTCGACAGAGTCTACGGTTTGAAATGATACTGTCAATACCAAGACCATCAAATTAAATTGGAAACTCCTTGTTTACAGTTTATATACGGTCACAATTTGTTAAATCGAGCTCGCTGATGTAGAACAAATCCGTAGTTTGATACAGCGTTCCCTCTCTACAATAACATCCAACAGGAGACACACATTGTGTGTGTTGTTCGGAGGGAGTCGTTATAGAGAGGGAAATTGGTTTACATTTGCAAACAGCCTGAATCCAATCAGACGCCGCGTGACGCGGCGTCTGATCTGGATTCAAGCTGTTTGTCACTCGTCATTAACTTTTGTTCTGTCAAAATGTCAAATATGTAACTTTAAGAAAAACAGCAGACAACAACTTTAAGCAGACGATAGTACAGCAGTTAAAGCGTTAGAACAATTGTTCTGTTAAGGGAACTGCGGCAAATTGTAGGGAGGGAATACTGTAGTTCAAAAGTGGCTAAGCCACTCTTGAACAACTTTCAAATACGGATGTGTTTGATCTAAACGAGTTAGAAATAATACAATTCTAATGTAGAAAACAAATAAATTGAATGTAGAAATAATCCTTTCATGATCAACTTTATCGTACATGTTTTACCCCTTCACCGTCATATTTTCGTCTGCTTCAATATTGTTGTCTGCAATGTCGTTTTAAACTTAGATTTAAGGCAGTATAACTGACGTTATTTCAAAGAAGTGGCAAACAGTTTTGATCCTGATCAGACGCCGCGTGTTTTATGTCGTCATTGTAATTCAGCTGTTAGATTGTTATAAATGGTAATGTCAATTCCACGCAAGCCAAGAGTCTGTGACAAAATTATTTCATAGTTTTATATATCATGTGTTATTGAAAGGAGCTAGACTATGTAACAGACTTATTGCGATTCGAGCAGAGTAGGTGAAGTCTAGGAGTCAGTATTTACAATGCTGTAGACTCACCAGTTTGTTTTGCAGTTTTATATACAAGATTCTAGTGTATAGAGCAAGGTCATATACAGAATCTATAATATCTATGATACAATAGTTTACTATGTATAGACAGATGGTTTATAGCCATAACCAGGTATAGACATCTTATGATACGACAGCAGAAAAGTAAAATTGACGTCAATGGCTCAAATTCAGCAGATCCAATTTATATTCCAATACCATAAATATTTACGTCGACGTAACATCGAAAGTCAAGGGAAGATAGTGTTTGTATTTCGAAGTATCAAACTATGAAACATACAAGTAAACTATGTTTTAAATACACAAACGTCATACACAGAATTACCAACGTTTAGACAATGTCTGATTGAAATTCTCTAGACGACAAAACAACAAACTAGCAGTATTTTGCTCCCCGTCATGTCTGCGTTGGCGGATGTAACAAGGAACTTTTGAATGTTAAAAAACCACCGACATTTTCAGATGAAAAATACAGGAAACCACACTGTGGTCTTAACCCTTTAACTCTCAATTGCTTTTTAAGGCACGTTTGCAAACAGTTTGGATCCTGATCAGACGCCGCGTAACGCGGCGTCTGACCAGGATCCGAACTGTTTGACACTCGCTTCGGCATTTCTTAAGTCATACTGTCTTTTATTTAACTTTGAAACGATATTGCATACAAAAATTTTAGAGCAGACGACTAAAATAAGGAGCATGATCGATAGTTAAAATGATCAGACCAACAATACTATTTTCGGGAAGATTTATTAGCATTTCAACGATATTTTGCTTATTGTTAAAACTTATAGGTCAGAATAGTTGCTGATGTTCTACACATTATGTAAAAAAATGGCATGTCAAATAATTCAAACCTTTTTTTGAGAAGACACGTGTTGTTTCGTCACATCATATCTTTCTTAATTATACATGTATTTTGATTTTGGAAATTTGACCGGTCTTTCCGACTGATATGGATATCTTGTCAAAGATGGTATATTAATTCGATGATTTGTAACTGGTCCGTATGACATTCAAGTACACTATTGTATAGTGTAAAATGGAGAAAATAAACATTACCAAGTTTTTCAAAATATGTGATTGTTTGAAAGATATTAAGCGTATTTAACCGATTTACTGCCTAATCCCCTACTAGTACAGTGATCTGTAATCAGTTTGGATATTAAGTGGTCGCCGCAGTACGCGGCGACCGATCTCGAGCAAAAATGGTTTCAAATATCAATTAAATGCAATCAGCCGGATAAGGATTACTGTATTGATACATGTATGTCTAACATGGTTGTCGATTTATATATAATACAATATAATGTTTTCAAGCTGATTTTTACGAGCCGTTTACTTGGCAGTGCCAGTGTGTTTCCGTGCCCCATTCGTCGTTGAGATGATATTTTAAACGTTTCCTTAACATGTGTTTCAGAGATATCTTTATTTGATCCTTATTATGTTAACCCATTTATGCCAAGTTGATTCTTCCATGTTAATATATTGAATAGTCCATTTTTTATCAAAGGGATGGCTGGTCAAAAATTTTCATTTTCATTTTGTTTTATATTGACATTTCTATCAGCAAACAATGTCTACTCTGATCAGACGCCGCATTATGCGGCATCTGACCAGAGTCTACACTCTTTGTCTATGTCCCATATTTGGGATCGTGGGCACAAATGGGTTAATCGTAAATTAGCTAGCATTTGTAAACAGTTTGGACCAGTTTCACAAATGATCTGAATCCGGCCTATTAAGCGCTCACATTTACTGTAACTTAAGTTTAAAAAAGCATGATTACTAGCAGAAAATGTTCAAAAAGACGAAAATATAGCAATAAAGGGATGAAACAAACTTCAGACCAAAACGACAATTCTACGCCTCTTTCAGTTTTAATTAAGATATATAAGATATTAAGCTGTAATGTTATGGAGTCATACTTTAAGCCACATATTTCAATTTAGTCATATAACGTATGACTTTTGCAAACATGCACTTTGGTATCGATAACATCTGAAGATGGCAGTTTATAAAATATGCGATTGATCTGACTCGACAAATAGTATTAATAATGGTTAAAACCTTGACATGGAGCACAAAGATAGTTAAACAAAAGCATATCGTTTAGTCTCTAGACAATTTAAGTCTGGAATTGACAATCAATCAACTACAGGGGCCCGTTTCATAAAACTCCATACGACAAAAACGGCCGTAAGTCAAATCTTTAAAATACATTGAACTTCTTTTTTTCTATCTAATATTGTCTTGTGACATCTCTGTGGAAGCGTCTTGAAAAGACGATTCCTCAGAGATGTCACAAGGCAGGATTAGATGGAGAAAAAAATAATGATTGAGCCTTTATAATCTGACTTACATGTACGACAACATTTGTCGTACGAAGTTTTAAGAAACGGGCCCCTGGTTTTTAGTTCTGCAATATGTATGTGTCCAGTTTGTTTCCGCGAAAAAACCCAACAATTGACGCCATATTTAAATGTTTAACGGAACAGCTATGATATTTATAACATTACTAGTGTCTCAATGTATTAGGGTTTCCTAATAATATATCATGTAAAATTAGGATAGTTTTTGTAGTTTTGACTGGTACATAGTTTAAAAACTAAAAGTTTGTTTCAACTGCAGAAAAAATGTTCTGATCGAACCAAATGTTCAACAAATCTTAATATATCAAACTCACCTACATGCCAGAGAAAGATGTCAAGGGTAAAACGGTGCGTATCCATTCTTTAACGTTATAATACGGGTATATACGACTTTAGCTTGTGCACTTTTTAATATATGCGACTTTGATAGCGCATTAGATTGTTATGACACTAAAGTCGTTTATCAGGGTCAAAATTGTTTACAATGACAATAATTGTTTTAACATAAAAGCGTTTATTGGGAAAGGTTATTGTTTTTAAATGGTCGCTTAATGAAGGTTTGGCTGTATAAATTTACCTGATACTGTCCATGGACTAGAATGGGAAGCACCCATTCTTTCAAACAACATTTACTTCACGGAGTGTTTAAACTAACAACATAATCGAATCATAATATTATTTTGATTTCCATTACTTTGGAGTTTAGACTTTGAACGTTTAACGCCGGATTCAATCTTCAATCGCTGAACGCCATACCACAAAAATCCTGACAATGGGACATCCTGTGTAGCCGCTTTAATTGTCCCAAAATAGTAACTGATACAGTGGAGAAAACGTTATTCTTTCCATTCTAAACGCAAAAGAAACGCAAATGCAAAACACTCAAACGTAGAAAAGTACAACTTTTGGACAATTCTGACGAATTATGTTTATCTTAGTGGCAAACAGTTTGGAACCCGGCGTCTGATCGGGCTCCAAACAGTTTGTAATAGAAATAATAGTTTTAGTGTACACGCGTTTATTGGGAAAGAATAACGTTTTCACCACTGTAGCTTTTATCACACAGTATTTTGTCAATAAGGTGCCAGCTTGTGCGAGCTGAATGGCAAACAATGTAGACTATTTTCATAATGCTAAGGGTCTACACTGTTTGTCAATACATGTCTTAAAGGCATTTCGGTACAGTGGAGAATCTGTTATTCTTTCCCAATAAACGCGTTTACGCTAAAACTATTATTTGCAGTGCAAACAGTTTGGAGCCAGATCAGACGCCGGGTAACCCGGCATCTGATCAGGCTCCAAACTGTTTGCCACCAAGATAAACAAGAATTATCAGAATTGTCCAAAAGTTGTTCTTTTCTACGTTTTAGTGTTTTGCGTTTGCGTACGTTTGCGTTTAAACGGTAAAGAATAACAGATTCTCCACTGTACCTACTATGACTATGTATAACTAGCAATGCGGGGACAACCCTGTGTCGGATTTTTTCAAACATTACGAAAAGATAACAACACCCATTATAAAAGCATTACACTAACTCACGATCTGGTGGATTAAGGGCAAATATTTCAAAGTAATCAGAAAATACTTTAAACTTGTTACAGTTCTTGAACGAGATTTATTGCAAATGTGATTTTAATGATAAGGAAAGTAGTACATTTTAAAAGAGATATGCCTTAATTTTGTCCAGCAGACTTTTGCAAATTGTGATCCGTGAATTTGAAAAAAGTGTGATACCAGTAAGCCGCCTAGTAATTGGGCGTCTGCTCAGGATTTAACACATTTAACCCTAGCGTCGAATGTACTCGTCATCACAGAAACCAAATCCATCTTAAATGTTTAAAACTTAATTGGTAACTGGAATTGTTGATGTGAAGCCTCATGTTTGAATAAGATAAATTGTTTGACACTTGAGTTAAGATTTTCAAAGCTGAAATGACATGAACATTTATTTTACAAACTAAATACAACGACAATTGCGAAGCAAACATAAACGAAACGCTATCGCAACGCGATTAAAACGTAGAAAAGGACACATTTTCAACATTCCTGACTATTCATATTTATTTGAGTAGCAAAAAGTTTGGAGCCTGATCAGACGCCGGAATACCCGACGTCTGATCTGATTCCAAACGTTTTACAATGGAAACTATAGATTCAGAGTAAATGCGTTTATTTTGAAAACACACCTTTTCACTGTATATAAATTGCAAGGGAATCGTCGTTTGCAAACTGTGGCAGGTATCGAGAGTCAGAAAAAGAAAAGCAGACACCATCCTCTACATGTTTTCAAATATCAGCCAATTGTTGATTGGCAGGGTTTGAAAAATGATAATAAAGTATATCATAGAGGACCATTGTATATTTTAAAAGATCGCAAAGGTTTGACGGAATGTTATAACTGAGTAAAGGCGAGTGCAATCAATAATTACATTGCGCATAGGACGTATATATTTTCATTATCCAAATTATTCGGTATGGTGAGAAAGTTTACAACCTTATTCTGGTAGTCATCACTTTGTAAAACATGACTATTTTCCTTCTGAAAGCGTGTGCACTTTATGGACTGGTATCATTTGCAAAACACAACAACATACATTTCATTTGCTAAATTATTTCGCAAGCAAACATTATCAGGCTTTTATTCTGATATATTGACTTGAACTATGTGTGACCGATGCCAGACTCGAACCGGCCACCGTTGGCATATACGGTCACTGATCTACTGTTTGAGACTACCGGACAACTGCGACACACTTTTCAAGTCGAGTAGATCTACGCGCCCTAGTCTATACTACATGTAGTATACATAATATGTTATTCTGGCAGTAATGACGGAATTGACCGGGAAAAGCTGTATATTATACGATTCAACTTCAAACAATGCGCGACGCGTTTCAACAAAGCATCAAGTGCAAATCTAATACACTATGACGTCAAGATGTTGTTACCATGATTTCGACGTTAAACTCCTGCAAGGTATGTAACTGCCATATTCAAAAGAGAGATACATCAGGGTATATTCAAAAGTGGTTTAATTTTAAGTATAAACATTGAAAGAGTATAGACAGATTACAGAAATAGCCATGGGGACAAAATTTGCTCAAACGTATGCAACTTTAGTTTCAGCTTCCTTAGAATAACAACTTCACACACAATTGGGAAATCGCATGGCAGACACTTTTTTAATAACATAAACAAGTCTGGAAAAGATGAGTGTTACATCACCTGGCAATATTCTAATCGATGATTAAAATATTGTCACATTGTATTAAATGAACTACACGCTGACATTGAATTCACAGTAGAATACAGAAGATTTACCATTCTTAGCGTCTGTTTTCTTTTAATTAGTACATCTAATATCTGACATTTTTTATAAACAAACTGATTCAAATCAATACCTTAATTTTAACCCATGTGATCGTGTCATATAGTTTCGTGTAAAAATTAAAATATCACAATAATTACACGACACTTTAAGAACAAGAGGTTATCCCAAAATCTCTTTTCAAGAGCAAAAGAACAACAACACCACCTTCTTAAACCAAAACCAAAAAGTAACACCACTACTCTTCCTTAAATCGTAACATTTAACCCACACTACAAATAACTTTTTAACAACATAAAAGCTTACATACCAATATTACAAACAGACCGAACATGTTTCACATTTTGAAAAAGTTTAAGACAAGCTCCAAACTAAATTAACTACTTGCCAGAGCTCAGTTTACAGAGCAGCAACACGTAAAAAATAATTAATAAAGTAACAAAAGGCAAAAAATATAATTGTTCAGCAGCATGTCAAAATATCAAAGAAAGCGAATTTTATGATTTTAAAGAAATTAAATTTATATTAACCAATCAATTTCATGTGATGTTCAAAATTATGTTTATGTTCTTACATGCTATGGATGCGGGGTGTATTATATTAGTCAAGCTGGAGACAAATTTAGGTCCAGAGGAATAGTACACTCACGACAGATAAGAGACCCTTCAACAAGACCAATTCCTTGAAGCACCGGTTGGAAAATGCGGAAAGAAAGACCTTACATATGAAATGTGTCCTTTTTCTAAATTAAAGACAAATAGTGTTTAAGCTAGGCATACGAAATAAGAATGTTTTATATCTAAACCTAAACCAGTTTGTAACGCTCCATGATTTATAACCCTTTTAAATATGACAGGAATGTACCTAACATGAAGTAATGCCGTCGACATCATCGCAACAACGTCATGACGTCATAATGTATTAGAGTTACGCCTGATGATCTGAAGTACACATATACATGTACTTAGTTTCTGTCTGCGTGTCTGCGAGGTGAAGCTTATAATTATTATTTGAATTAACAGGCAAGTGAACCGTTTATTTGTGTTCCTTTGTAAAACGCTATCGCCTATGGTTTCGTAAGAGCGCGGAAACATTAAAGTTTATCCACCTTTTGGAATCAATAATATTGTCTATTCCGTTGTCCTAGGGGTTTAAACAAATCACAGTGGCAATCCTAAATCCGAAATGATTTATTGTCCTGTTTGAAATGTCATATTTCATCTTTAATATCGGAGAAACATTGCTTAAATTGTTATAAAGGATAAGCAAGTGTCAGTTACAGTTGGGGGAAAACGTTATTCGTTCGTAATACATTTATATACGCTTACACCATATTTCACCTACATACAGGTGGGGGCTAGATAAAACACCGGGTTATCCGTCGTCGTATGTAATGGTCCAACATGTTTGCCACTTAGATATCAATAAATCTCATCCCGAACAAGCTGTCCATTTCAATATATTATTGTGTTGTATTTGCAGTGTAAAAATTATGACATATAACTGATCGAATGCAGGTAAAGTTTTAATGCTTTTATTTGTCCAATTGCCTACAATTTAAGCTTTATATATATACACGCAGGCGATATGTTTGCGGGTATACAAACGGAATATTACTATACTTTGCATATCGTATGCACCGGATCACTCTCGTTGTGTGTGTAAAGGCTATATCCAACGAGACCGAAGGTCGAGTTGGATATAGCCTTTACACACACAACGAGAGTGATCCGGTGCATAAGATATGCAAAGTATAGTAATATTCCTTTTATTATATACCTCATATAATAATAATAAAATAAAAAAATTAGAAAAGTTTCGAGCTATTTTCTATGCCCCTGTAGTGTGTAAAGTAGTTCCGAACTTCCGACTACACAGTAAACGTTCTTTTCCCATTACACATGGTACATGGGTAATACGGAATTTGCAATCCGTCAAGGTGTATTTGTTCGATAAAATACGGAAATATTTCGGGCAGAACATTGGTAGGTATATAATAAGGTATATTATATCAGCGAATGTGTTAGACAGGTTATGGCGTCATAATAGCAGTGAAAGGGTAAAATTCATTCTGGTAAATAGACTCCCTGATGCGATTTCGTTCTTTTCAAAGCATTTTTTCTCTGTATTCAAAGCACAACTTCTGGTGAAAAACAGTTAGTCGGAGTTGGAAACTCGCCTTTCTCGATTTTTTCCGTACTTTCCAGATGGAAGTTCATGTTTTAAACCTTGTTTAAGTCGTCATATCCATATTTTAATATAAAAATGTGGTTTAGCCTCGTGTAAACTATTTAATAGTGATGTGTCCTACTTAAGCGATTTCAAGATAACGAAGTTGGTCTGTACATGTTTAAGTTTTGAAATCGCTATAAAGCAATAGTAAATAAAATTACCAAACAAAGTAATACTGCCACTGCGAGCTAGACACGTTCATATTTGTATACAATGAACTTACTGCAATTGTTATAGACATATCGGAAGGTACACGGTAGAATGACAAATTACTGGGTTCTATTGAGTATAAGATAATAAAACTGCAACATACATTTCGCGGCATTTTGAATGCACGTAATCTATCCGATTTGTGTCTTCCTATTAGCGCAACACTTGGGTATCTTCTACAATGAATATATACGTATAGACGACCGAAAATATCCCTAGTTTATAAACAACATACTTATTTCTGTTTTTATTTCAGAATTGTAAAGAGTGTTCATCTTGAATATGACGTCGTATTTAAATGACGTCAAATCTGCATTTTCGAGCCAAACTTTCAAGTTGATGATGTAAGACTTTACAAGGGAACTATTTTTGCTGCGTTCGAATAGTAAACATTTGCAGTTATGCGGGTTTGTATGTTCATTTTACCCCATATTCTGTTCGTGAAAACACTTTCGTGCTTAACAGCATTTCAGTCATATCGCTACGTCCAGCTAATTGCAGGTGGATGAAGACCAAAGAAGCCCTTTAGGCAACTTGGTAGAACAAGCCAAAACCGGAAGCCAACAGGAAATGTTTCCAGCAGGAACAATCCAAAGTGTCCAGACCGGGATTCGAACCCACATATTCGTTTTTAAGCGGATAACAACCAATGTTTCATGATATACATTTCATTTTAATTCAAAGAAATTGATAAAATCTTTCTAATGAACTATGGATATGTTTTAGATAGTACAGAAAAGTAGTGTAAAAATGAGACTGCTCCTGAGGACGCTACATTGATTTTTCGGGCCCGTCTGTCCACATACTAAGGATTTACTTTGGACCTGCATATTGCAGTTGTCTGTATTTAAAGGCACAATCCTACCGAGAGTGGTGTTTAAAACGCGCAATTTCTTATATATGTGCATTTTCTATGTGTTAAAACTAAGTGAAATCGCGTGTAAGAAGTCTGACATATGCCCCCACTTCGTAAAGAATCCTACTTAAAAGTGTCGAATTCTTATCGTGTTGGTTTACATTTTAAGCTGGTTTGTTTACAAATAATACTAACGGTGGTTCCGATAAAGGTCACGTGATTGATACGAAGCGCGGCGATAATTCATATACACTGTGTGCAAAGGCGAGCGAAGCCGGATAATTTCCGTAATAGTTCGTCTTCGATCGAATGTCAACAAAACATATTTAAAAGTCGACTTGTTTCCACCAATTCCACGAGTAAGTATAGGAATAAACAACATCTTGTTGCCGTTCATGACGGTATGAACACATTTGCTTCGCGTTTACGAAACTTACCCCCTGCGAAGCAAATGTGTTCATACCGCGTGAACGTCAAAAAGATGTTGTTTATTCCTTATATTTATATTTTTATTTTCTGTCTTGTCCACTTAATTTGTATGTTGACCAGATTTTGTTTCCTGTATAAGAATATATCATATACCGGCCAAATAGGTTTGATAAATGTATTCCTGGATGTAACAGCCATTCGATCTCTATAATATGCGGTATGAAAAGTAGTCCAATATGCATGTATCGGAGTTGATTACAAAGTCAAGCTTTTACCTAGTAAACTGTCGCTACGTGCTTAACGAACGCTTATAAGACATTTAGAATAAACAATGCAACCTTAATATCTATTATTAAAGGATATTTTAAGAATTAGATCGCGCATGTTTATTTCAGGCCTATTACACGCCATAGCAACCATTAGCTGGTCGCTAGGCCGGTATCTCTCTGGCGGAGACTCCGCTCTCTTTTTAACTGGCCGGAACCAGTTTCGAATTGTATGTTCATTGAGGGATGACCTGCATATTTTTAATTCGATTACATAAAGACTTTACTGTGTAAATGTAAATATTAAGCAATGTTGCCTCCATAATCATCGGGGATTACTTCTGTTTATATGTTAAGATTACGAACGTGCCTAAATTTTCAGGTTTTAAAAGTGCGAGATTTTGACAATTTGACAGTTATGTTGGGGCTTTAAATAGGTTCGAGTCGTATAATCTGATCTTACACGGGTGACCATTTTGGTTTCCTTACAATAAGGACGATATTATTATCAACGCGTTATGGTGATTCTAAACTCAAAAACAATATAAAAAATGACCAATAGAACAAGTGTTTGATAATATTGACAATGCATTTTAAGCTGAGTGAAAAAAGTGGGCATGGTACGTTTAGAATGCAAATAATTGTTGTAGCATAAATTCAGATTTAGTATAACACTCTTACACTGTATCATTATCAATTAGAAAATAGTTTTAAACAAATTTTAGAATTATCTTGCTTTTGTTTTATTGGTAATTCACTGTTGTTTTATGCTGTAAATATATTGAATCTTTTATTGAATATTGGCTGACGCACCAACCGCATACAACTAATTGTATACAGTATTATGGACGTCTTTAATCAATATGTCCGAATTGAAACAAGGTATCGACAGTATCGGTTGTTTGTTTGGACTTTCAAAGTAATATTCACCTACATGTATCTGTTTAGGCTTACCATCTAAATATGTACACTGTAATGACGGCTTATAAGGAATTTACAAACAATTTTGATTTAGATTCGATGCTAAACAACATTGCATCTGATAAGGGTCATACGTTTTTTATATTAAGCTGTAGACGGCAGGAAATATGTATTTAGCACCCCATTTAGACAAATAGTCTACCATGTAGTTCAAGGAAATATGTAGCAGGCACTTCATTTTGAGATATAGTCGACCACGATATCTAATAATATTGAAAAGATGTACATGACTGTGTAGTTCAATATTCAGCCCCAGAGACATTCCTGTCGTGGATCTGGGTATAAAATATGAAAGGGAATGGTTTCTGTTTATAAGACCGAGATTATCCTCTCTGTCACGAACTAAAAGGAAGACAGGTCGGTGGTTTGATCCCTTGGGCTGCTTGTCAAAGAATTAGATTAGCAAAAGTCATCTGCCTGAAATCGTCATTATCTCATCTCATCATCCGTTATCATTCATCGGCGCAATATGACATAATTGTTATTCCGTAATACCCAACTCACCCATCTTGAATATTCAGGTATATTCATTTTGATATTTAGTATTTCGATTGTGAAAATTGTTTATGATGAGACTGGCTCATGAACAAAGTGTATTACTTTTAGTTAACATTTTGTAAAATGGGATACATGTATTTCTGTCAAGCAGTAACATCTTGGAATGAAGCAATACTTATTTTATCTTGCTGTATGACTTTATAACATTATTTTAACTTATTTTAAGTGCATTTTAGTTAAATTGTTCGGGATTATGTATTTATCTGGCGTCAATCAAAGATTGCCTACGGGTTTTAACATGATTACTTACGAGTAAATCAATTTAGTAGATAATTTACAAATTCATTTTGAAACTGTAAATAGATTAAAGGATACACCTAACTTAATTGGGACACTGTACATGTAAGACATTTATTCAGAACTGCAGTTAAATCTCTTTATTACGTAACTAAAACGAATGCTAATTGAGTGTATTAAATACAAGTGAAAGCTTAAAGAAAGGTGACAGTTAATCATAAAGTTATTTAAGGAGCTTTCTGTTTTACTGTTTCTTTTTTTTAGCAAACTGTCACTAACAATTATAGAATAAAACAACTCCCCCTTAACCCCTTATCATGCGGTAATGTCGTCTGCTTCGAAATTATCGTCTGCAAAATTTGTTACATTTAGAGTTATACATAGTTTAGGTAAAGAAAACTAAAGACGAGTGTCAAACAGTTTGGATGCAGATCAGACGCCGCGTCACGCGGCGTCTGATTTGCATCCAAACTGTTTTCAAAAATCAGTAAAGTCGCGACCAGCAGGCACAGGGTTAAATGCAGACCGATAACCAAAGTCAATGCCTCAAGTAGTACAATAGTTATCTTAAACAGTTTTGATCCTGATTAGACATCCCGTAACGCAGCGATTGATCAGGTCCCAAACTGTTTGAAACTCAATCCAATATTTTTCATATCGACAAACCTTAAATTTAAATTCAGAAATAAGAGCAGACGATCGCTTATATGAATAAATGACGTCATGACAGTTTTGGGTAAAGTTGTTATATTGCCAAATTTTGATTCACTGGAGAACTGAACAATCGTTTAGTGTCCGTGATGATATAAATCCTTTCATGATCAAATTATTCGGGAGATGTTTACCCCTTTAGCGCGTTAGTGTTGTCTTATTAAGTATTGTTGTCTGCAAGAAGCGTTTCAAAGTTAGATTTAAGGTTGTATGACTTAAGACATACTTGTATCGATAAGAGTGTCAAACAGTTTTGGTCCAGATGAGAAGCCGTGTTACGAGTTACGCAGCGTACTTTGGATCGAAATCAGACGTAACACGGTGTCTGATCTCGATCAAATATATTGTCATTCTTTTTCAACTTTTCTTCTGTTTTAGAAACAATGATTTTATTTTAAGAATTTTAGCGCAGGATTTTTGAAGCAGACGGCAATTCAGCATGCTAACAGTTTAAGGGTTTACTATTTTTAAGACAAAGCTATATGCAAAAGGTCGTTTTCTCATCGACATATTTTATTATAAAACAATCTGCTATAATTTCAGTCATAAAAATATTATACGTCTAGCCACATATATCAATAAATGGAAGAAATGCCCCTAAAACAACGTTGACCTAAACCACATGCATCATTTATTCTTGTCATCAAACTATATTTGTTTACTAATATTCCATTTGAAAAACTTAAACATGATGTTTGTGATTTCAAACTCATTGATCGGCTATTAAAGATGATATATTTTTTTCTAGCAGGATAATTGCACACTAATTCGATTTATTGAAGTTTGAAATATTGTTCCAGACAACATGTCAAATTTGTTTTAGCTTCATTGTTTCCCTGAATATCAAGTATGTCTGTTAAGATGTATTTTATCATTTTCGATTCAATACAAATACACTTCACGCCGAGTCCTGAGAGCATTACTATATGAGAAGTAATTGTTAGACGTAGGTGGTAATCGCTAGAATATTGTATCAACTGACAAACTTATGAATATTGCATTAACATCAGTATATTACACGTACGGTAAGTAAAACTATACAATTACAAAACTGTAGATAACACTGTAAACATTACGCATTTTCCTTAACTCTTTCACTGCCATATCAATCCTGAGGTTTTCCCCCCTGTCCGGCCTTATTGACGTTTGCTTCAAACTTGTTGTCAGCATTATCGTTTCAAAGTTAGATCTAAGGAAGTATGATTTTAGAATGTAGATACGAGTGTAAAACAGTATGGATCCTGATCGGACGCCGCGTTAAGCGGCGTCTGATCAGGATCCATACTGATTACAAAGTCGCTTTGTGTCGTCATTGGCAGTGACAGCGTTTATTCATTCACACCGAGGCCTTAAATGAAAAGTTGAAGTATTCATTTAAGTCTAGTTAAGTTTTACCTATTAAGGGTTAATTTCACCAATGTATTTTAAAATGGCAAACAGAATGTGTTCATTGCTTGAATAGGAAAAGTATCTTCTTTATACGTAAAGTATTGCAAATTACGAGTATAATCGTCGCTAGCGTACATGAGTTCACCATTTTTCCATAGTCTATTCCTAGTTTGGAAGACAGATGGCCACTTAAAGCTAGATAAAACTAGAACGGCTATCACTAAAGGTGATAAATACCCCCACTATGCAGCACTCTGTCACACTCTGCAGACGTTTTCAAAGAGGTTTGACAATGGCAGGGTGCTGCCACCATCATAAGTAAATCAGGTTGAAAGTGAAGGAGTTCGCCGTACAAGATTTTGCCTGCCAATTTCAAGACCAATTTCAAGGCCAAAGGTCAAGGTAACAGAGATTTGAAATGTGTGTCTTGCACATCTACTGCTCCTGAGTAACATTTATGCAAAGTATCAAGTGAATCAGGTTGAAAGTGAAGGAGGAGTTGAAAGAATAGGATTTTGCCTGCCAATTTCAAGACCAAATTTAAGCCAAAGGTCAAGGTCAAAGAGACCTGAAATTTGTGTCTTGCACATCTAGTACACCTGAGTAACATTTATGCCAAGTATCAAATGAATCGGGTTGAAACTGAAAGAGGAGTTGAAAGTAAAAGATTTTGCCTACCAATTTCAAGACCAATTTCAAGGCCAAAGGTCAAGGTCAAAGTCACAGAGACCTGAAAATTGTGTCTTGCACATCTACTACACCTGAGTAAGGTCTATGCAAAGTATCAAATGAATCGGGTTGAAACTGAAGGAGGAGTTGAAAGTACAAGATTTTGCCTGCCAATTTCAAGACCAAATTTAAGGCCAAAGGTCAAGGTCACATAAACCTGAAATTTGTGTCTTGCACATCTAGTACACCTAAGTAACATGTATGCCAAGTATCAAATGAATCGGGTTGAAACTGAAAGAGGAGTTGAAAGTACAAGATATTGCCTACCAATTTCAAGACCAATTTTTAAGGCCAAAGGTCAAGGTCACAGAGACCTGAAATTTATGTCTTGCACATCTACTACACCTGAGTAACATCTATGCCAAGTATCAAATGAATCGGGCTGAAACTGAAGGAGGAGTTGAAAGTACAAGATTTTGCAGACAGACCGACGGCCAACCGACTGACGGCCAACCAACCAACCGACCGACCGACAGGCTGATTCCAGTATACCCCCCTCAAACTCTGTTTGTGGGGGTATAATGAAAACTGAATACGTCTAACATTTGCCTTGGGTTCTGTTTCTTTCACCCTTTAATAACAATCTGCTAGGATATAAAAATAATTTCTAATGAATGTATATATTGAAACTGTGCTTCTGTGGGTAAATAAATTAGGGGCATAAAATGAGTATTTATTGGGAAATGTGTTAATTATGATTTTACATGTTACTCGTTTATCACTCAAGCAGGTAACTATTAAATGCGAAGCTTATAGATGTTAGTTAAACTTCTTATCAGCTGCTATATAACATACTTAATATGCAACTGTTTAAGTTAAATAAAACTTGACCAGGGAATTGAACAGTTTGGATATAGATTTGACGACGAAATTCGCGGCATTTTAACATGATCAAAAGTCTGTAAGAAATGATCAAAACTGTTTCAATATTCTTGTTAATACGCCACTAGAACGTAAAAGGTTAACAAATGCGTCTGGTTGGAATCTATATTGTTTGACACACTTCTAACCAAGGCTACCATAAGTTCTCATTAGAATTCTAAGATTTCCAAATTTCAAGCTCGATATTAGGAATCGTAAATACGATAGAGGTATACCTTTAACCTTTTCGCTGCCAGGCTCTATACCACTATTAGTAACAACGTAAACAGTTTAAATCCAGATCACACGCCGTGAAACGCGACGTCTGATCTGGATCTGAACTGTTTGACACCCATATCAATATTTCCTAAGTAAAAACGCATACAATACAAAAAAAAAACCAAGAGTAGAAATCCGAATATTTCGGAAAACCCCGTAGGTCTGGAGAAATTAAGAATAATCTGAAGATTTCGAAAAATTCCACAGAAAAGGCATCCCTGTCTAATTGCCGTCGCATGCATAATTTATTTACACGGCACACTTTGATGTAAACGAGGTAACATATATCACCGCCTCCTGAGCTTTGTAACTGTTTTGCATTTCAAACATTTAGATATTAATGTTCTAAGCGCGATCCTAAATAAATACAAAATACAAAATCCTGATGAAATGAAATGAAATCATGTGTCGATTGCCTGTTCTCAAAGCGTTGCAACTTCTATTTTTGTGTCTTGATATACTTAAGAATATAACTGGGATAGGTGAAAACTCGAGTTTCTAAGTTTGATTTATAAGAATCTAAGGTTTGTTGAGTGAATCTCACATGGCATAAATCTTCATCACATATGCTTAGACTTTAAACTCGAATAAATTGAATTAGAAGATGAAGTGCGAATAAGCTATTATTTTCTAATTAAAAACACAACTAAACGTACGCGCACCTATTCTTTAAGTACTATGTAGAACATTCAGATTTGGTTGAACAAGTTGATGCATAAATTTAATTCGTGTTGCATACAGCTTTGTCTCTTATCAGACGCCGGATTATCCTGTGTTTAATCTGGCTCTTGACATTTTGCAATGTGCATGTTTGTTTAGAATGAAAAGCAATGCAACTATCAAACACTACATGCCCTGATCAGAGGGCTCCTATAGCAGCCCTCTGATCATGGTCTACACTGTTTGCATATGTATTCAGTAATCTCTCAAGAGGGCTGTATTGTTGAAAGGGTTAAGCATAAATGCTTCCATCGAACGTCTTCTTTATTGTAACATTAAACCACCATTTCACATTCAACGACGCTTAAAAGCGCGTTTGCAAACAGTTTGGATCCTGATCCTACAATCAATCGCGTAACGCGGCGTATGCCCAGGACCAAACACAGGTGCCAGACGCATGCTTTGCCCCAATATAACACCTCCAAACACAAATAAAGAGAATAAAATCATAAAGCACAATTTCCTATGACCAAACACCATATTCTGACCTTGGCAAGGTATATACTATATAAAAACAGTTTTTTTCTTCACAAAATGAGCGTTCGGTCAGAAAATGGTATTTGGTCATAGCAAGTGGTGTTTTTATGGTTATGTTCTCTTTATTTGTGTTTGGAGGTGTTATATTGGGGCAAAGCATGCGTCTGGCACCTGTGGGACCAAACTGTTTGACACTCGTTTTGAAATGTCCTCAGTCATACTGCCTTAATTGTTATGGTTTCAATCTTTGAAACCATCTATAGTTGGAGTCGCTTCCAACGTTTTGACCCAGTACTCATCCTTTCCACAAAGCAACACTTACAGTGGAGAAAACGTTATTCTTTCCCGTTTAAACGCAAACGTACGCAAACGCAAATCACTAAAACGTAGAACAACTTTTGGACAATTCTGATAATTCATGTTTATATAGGTGGCAAATAGTTAGGAGCCTGATCAAACGCCGGGTTACCTGATCTGGCTTCAAACTGTTTGCAATTTAAATAATAGTTTTAGCGTAAACGCGTTTATTGGGAAAGAATAACGTTTTCTCCACTGTAGTACATGTAATATCGCTTAAAAAACGAAAAATCGATTTTATTTGAAAAACTGTACTAAGAGAAAAAGTAAAACATTTTAAAACTTCTAGTGAATAAACATACCACTTTGATTTTAATATGATGCTTACAACAAATAGAAAGTACTTTCTAGAATGTTACTAGAAAGTAACAGCATTCTTTTTCAATGAGATAAAATGGTAACGGTTTTTTTCGGCCCTTGGTCGCTCCGACATAGGCTGTTTCGACCGATATCGTTTCGGTCGTTTTTAGTGATAGATCGTTTCGGTCCATTTGGAGGATTGGTTTAGGTCTGACATTACCGTAACCTATATAAATATCTAACGCATACACTCGATCCTGCATTAACAAGCAAAACATAAGTGTAAACCTGATCTAACATTTTCTAAATCAAATATATCAATTATTATTAATGGTATTATTAATGTAATGAAGATTCATTTAAGTGGTACTCGTCTGAGTTCGACTCTTTACAGTATTTTTTAATGTTTCAACAAGTATTGTTCTCTCAGAAATTAATTGATCTTTGTGGTGGCTGTTACAAATGTATACATCCCCAGTGGCCCCAATATCAGCAGATACAGTAACACCCCTCTAAACCGGAACCTCTTAATACCGGAATTCTCTCTAAACCGGACAAAAACTTTGGTCCCGTTTCCCACCCATTTTTACGCCTTTGAGTTATTCCTTCACTGAAGAAAATAAGTTCATGAACATATATAATTATAAATATTTTCTATATTCTGCAGATGGTAGCTTAAATCAGGTTGAAAGTAAAGCCGAATGCGCCTTAAGGCGCATTCTGCTTTACTTTCAATCTGCTTTAAGTAGTCAGCTACCTTCCATACTAGAAACAAGCTCTGGGTTAAAAACCATCTAAACCGGAAACCCCTCTCAACCGGATGTTTTTGTTGTCCCCACCCATGTCCGGTTTAGAGGGGTTTCACTGTACTTGCTCGTGCAGTGCAGCACATTAATTCTTTCACTGCCAAATTCGTCGTGGATTTTTACCCCTTCACCGTTAAATTGTCGTCTGCTTCAATTTTATTGTCTGCAATGTCGTTTTAAAGTTAAATAAAAGTTCTTGAGAGCACTGATGATGGTTTTGACCTTTGTTGGGCATGCCCCAAAATTTTATTGATCTCAGTATAATTATGTTTGAGGTGAGTAGTACTCCATATAAAGTCGGTCTCACATAACGGCCTACGTAAAGGGTTTCGGACGGTGACGACAACGCAGACAACGACAACGACAAATATGATTTTGTAAATGTCATATCTAGCCATATTTTCTCAAACATATGTCTTCCACAAACTATCCAAAAACATGCAAACACTATTTAAACAAATGATCTCGGTAACAGTTGCAAAAGCCCCCATCCTCGTGGCATTTCTGAGATAACCAAAATGTGTATTGTTGCTAATAATTCTAAAACAATGATAATTATTGTATTTCAAACTAATATCGATTACAACTTTCAAGAAATTAACCCATGTGCAATTACAGTTTCTTATTAGGTCTAGTCCATTTTATTATTTAGGGCTGCTTTTAGCAACATCTTTATAAAATGCCGTACTGTATAGGACTCCTGTGATCAGGGTCTACACTATTTGTACAGGGAAAGTGTACATTTCTTAATGACGAGTATACTCGTCGATAGGGTTTAATTTGTTAATGTGATTTGCACAGTCTCCGAAATTACAAATAAAAGTGCTTTTGGCAACAAAATGCAACAATATGTCGTCACAATAATGGACAAACTAATCAAACAATGCCATTAAGAGTACAAATTATGATATGCCTTAATGATGCTAAATTATCGAATGTCGAAAAACGGTGTTTTATCCCGATATCCAAATGAATTTCTGAACGTTGTTATCAGACGACGATGTTATCAGCACTGTTTTCAAATTGAAGAAAATGTGTTTCATTTTTGTTATCCCAGTTGGTAAATTTAGGAAGACCTTTACGTAAAATCATTCATCTGCTGCAAAAAATTACTTTATTCGGCAAAAGACTCTATTTATCGATGATTTTAAGTCAAAAATGTGTATTGCAAGGGATGCAACATTGTTTGTCCTACAGGGAACATTACTAAACCTATTACATGTACCCCTTAACCAATCTATGCCCAGTGGATTCTTCCATGTTCATATATTGGATTAGTCCATTTTTTATCAAAGGGATGCCTGGTCAAATTTTTCATTTTCATTTTGTTTTATATTGAAATTCCTATCAGCAAATAGTGTAGACTATGAACAGACTATGAACAGACTGGCGATATATAATGATCACATTCGTTAAATATTTTAACATACAACAATATCAAGTGGAGATCAAAGTAATAAGTAAAAAAACAGACATTCAGAAATGCTGCATTGTAAAATTGATTGAATTGGAAATCGGCAAAACCGCCTACTAGAATAACAAGCGTTAGTCAAATGTAAGTACTTGCCAAAGAGCAAACCGCGAGCGACATAGATGCGTTTCGCAATATTTGCTAATTTAATGCTTCTAAATGTAACAAGAAAAATTGTTAGACGATAAATGAGTCCATCAGTGGAGAAGACGCTATTCTTTTCCGTTTAAACGCAAACGAAATGCAAACGCAAAGGAATTAAAAGAAGAAAATGATAAGTTTCTGAAAATTCTGGCAAATTATCTTTATCTGAGTGACAAACAGTTTGGAGCCTGATCAGACGCAGGGTTAACAGGCGTCAGATCTGACTCCAAACTGTTTGCAATTAACATTATAGTTATAGCGCAAAACACGTTTATTTGGAAAGAAGAATGTCTTCTCCACTGTTTAATTGCGTTTGTGCCAGGCAGTTCGGACACATTTTAAGTTGTATGTATAACTTGGCAAACAGTATATGCTTACACTAAACAAAAAACTAAAAGGGATTTAAATCCTATACAAGTTCATTCTTCCGTGTTTGGTTGATTCACAATTTCATATGTTAAAAAACATTTACACAACAATGGACTCTCGTGTCTTAAGATGAGACAGAAATAACCTTTATATGTGTACGTCAATCATACAGAGTTAACCCCTTCACTGCCGTGACGTCATCAATTTTAAACAATTGTCGTCTCCTTTTTATCTTTAAATTTTTATTTTTGCTCTTTTGACTGAAAAAATATTGAAATGAGTATAAAACAGAGTAGATCCTTATCAGACGCCGCGTAACGCGGCGTGTGATCAGGATCCAAACTGTTTGCAAAAAACTGTTGTGCTTAGGGTAAGGCAGTGAAGAGGTTAACAAAGTTAAGCCCCGATCTCACTGTCCCGGTGCTGGTCCCGGTACGTCCCGGTGGAGATACCCGGTGAACCAGGGTGTTCCGGGGTGAGCCGGGGCGTTTTTAATGAAAAAATAAATTGCGATCTCACATTTCCGGTGTCTTCCCCGGTAGAGCACCGGTTATGAAGCCGGATCTCCCCGGACTATACCGGTGAGTCCCCGGTTTGGCCCGGCGTAGTAACGGTGCAGGGCCGGTCTGTTCCCGGTGAATCCCGGTATAACACGACGTAACCCCGGCCGTCAACCGGTGACGTGCCGGCGTTACCCGGTGTTCGCCGGATTGGACATAAACCGGGGCGGACGTGAATTAGTATAAATTCTCTTTTGTCTCTCGGGGTATATGAGATGAAATACAAACGAAATGCAATAAAATAGAACGTAACAGTGTTGTAGACTGTTCAAACTTCATTTTAATATGAGTTTCAAACAGTTTGCCCGGCGTCTGATCTGGTTACAAACTGTTTGTAGTGGACATAAAGACTTTAGCCTGAAGCCATCTATTTATAAAGAAAAACTTTCGTTTTTATATATTATATTTAGCATATACAATAGAGAGGACGATATTATTTACTATTGAAACACAGACGAAATGCAAACGCTGAAAACAAAATTTAGAAATCTGCATTTTTTTTAAAGAAAATCAAATTCATCCTTGCAAACACCCCGGTTGTTCACGGTAGAGACCCGGAGCTGCCACGGATGTGCCGGTAAAGATCCGGCATACCCCGGATGAAGCCGGTTCTGGTTTCTGTCCCGGTGACTCCCGGTGACCCCCGGTTGTATTAAACATTTTAAAGCATCCGGGGATGTTAGCCGGTGGCAGCCGGTGGAAGCCGGTGGGAGCCGGTCGTCCCCGGCGCCGCCAAGGTTGTACTCCCGGTGACTCCCGGCGACTGCCGGTGACTGCCGGTTTGCTACATGTAAACCGGGACTCACCGGGGACCCAAACCGGGACAGTGAGATCGTGGCTTAAAGCCCTTTACTGCACTACCCCGTTCACAATTGACGTTTGCAAACAACTCTGATCCTCATCATTACACGATTAGAACCAAATTGTTTAAAACTGCTTTCCATACCTAAATGTTGAATATCAGAAATAAAGGCAGACGACAGTTATGTAAAACGAATAACGTCATGATAGTGAACTTTGCTTTTTTCCGGAAAGTTGCATGTCTTCAAATAACAATTATTTTAGTATGCAAATAATGCCTCCCAGATGCATTGTATGTGTATTAGATAAATGACCTTAATGGTTTTCTTCAGACTGAAGGAATTAAAGTCTTTAAAATAATCTAATACATTAAACAGACTCTTTAGCAACAAAGTCTTATCTTATAAGATTAAAAGGCCGACGACTTATTGACGGCGATGTGTTCATTTGATTTTTCTCACTATGCAATAGGTCAGTGTGCGAGACAAAATTTGCATCTGGCTTCAATGAAGGGACAATGACATTGCGCTAACCTTTTCACCGCCGAAGTAAACTGAAGTAGAATTTGCGAATAGTTTGGATCCAGATAAGGAAGCTGTTTGACAGTCGCTTTGAACTTTCGTCAGTTATGCTGCTATAATCTTCTAAATATTAAGAAAAATACTCATACGGATTGTGTACTTTTGTCAACCGGAAGCATCTTTTTTCTTCTTTTTCACGAAAAAATCATCGGATTTAGGCTTTATGGCTTTATGGCTTTCACCTTTTAACTGTCTTTGCTGACGTTTGAGTTTGATCTACAGCAATATTACAAAATCAAATTTGTTTTGATTTTAGGACTGTTTTGAAAGCGAATTCAGACTAAACAAAAGTTGAATGACACTTAATGAGTCACATGACCAGAGGCATGTTCAACAGTGTGAGTACCAACGAGTACTCTGGGTACGCAGCTCCTGAACGAGTGTATTAATTAACGTGCTAATGGATATTCATTCGCCTGCCCCTGATTGTGCGCAAAGTTTAATCCAATATGGCATCCTATGTAATAAAATAAGTTAAATACACCGACAAATGATAAAACCCAACAGAAATATATCAGTTTTGTTATACAGGCACACCACTCTTGTGTTGATTGTTTTACTTGTATCACATTAAATATCTAAATAACAAATATATATTGCAGTAAGCTCCTACAGATTAATTTATGATCCTGAGTCTTTACTATTTACCTTAACTCTATGCGCAATACACATTTAAACGAAGGGTGTTTATCTGAATACGCCATCTGTTATCAGAGAGTTAAATAGATCTAGACTGATATTTATTTATCACTGTGAGTCCACAGTAGAACGACAAGGGTTGAAATAAAATGTAAATGGTTTGCCCTATTGATGTTGGACCGTAACGAATCGAGTAGAGGGTACATGATAACTTAATGTTTAAATCATTAGCACTAATTGCACTGATTAGACTGTAAAATCGACAAAAAATAGCTAATGATTAGATAAATAAACACACAATGACACACTATTAAGAGGTAAGTGATGTTAGGAGAATCTATTTATGACTTTTGTCAATTATAATTTTTAGATGTTACACTTTTGTTGCTATGACAATCAAAACCTTGCTGCCATCATCAGCGATCGCTATTTTGAGTAATCAAAATATCACACAAGCGTTCAACAGGCAGAAGTTTACGCACGTGGGTACAATGTACTCATTAGTAGGCCCTACACAATTTTTGTTGAACACGCCATCGATCAACATTGAGTTTGTTTTGAATCTGACATGTACTGGTATAAAGCAAAGAAATAGTTTACACATTGTTTTAACCCTATCTCTGTCGCGTTGGCATATTAACCTGTCAAACACAGCAGCTGCCAAATTATCGTCTGATTGTATTTTTCGTCTGCTTTTACTTATAAAAGGTTGGAATAATTTTTGTGAAATAGTTAGGATCTTGATCAGACGCCGCGTTACGCGACGTGTGATCGGGATCAAAATATGTGCAGATGTCAGTATTGTCGGCCTTGGCAGTGAATGTATTAGGTACAATGTATATATGATAAACAAGGAGGCTAATTGGCATCTGATCTGGCTCCTGAGTGTTAGAATTACTATTCTAACATGACACGTGAATTCGTCTCTATAAACAAAGAACAAGTTCGCCGTGGTATACCTAGTGTGTTTTACCACGCTGTGAAAACAGTCCTTCAAAACAGGCTCTTCCTGTACCCACCCTACGGTAAAGCGAAGTTTTCATTGAAAAGTCATGTGACGTAAAAGGTATTTTATTTCATGTTTTGTTACTGATTTGTCTCAGATATATTTAATCTGACTGCATCCACATAGGAAATAAGCCTGACAAATTTGCTTGCATTTCTTATGATTGTTTTTAAGTTAGTCATGTTAGAATCGAAATTATCGATTTCGGCGTTCGTGAACTCCATGTGCGCTATGAGCATGACAGACTGAACTATTTCTATGAAATTTCTGTCAACTAAAATCTGCTGGTATATAATGGACAAACAAAATATACATATTTGAAGAAACTGTTTACCATTCAACATATTTTAAAAGATCAGTTTAACCCTTTGCCTAATGAATATTCATGTCATTATTAATAACTGAATAATACAAAGTTTATGTTTAATACCGGTAATGTCTTAATAAATATCCCCTTTTTCACCTGTAATAGGCAGCATTTATAGACCTATAGTGTCATTTAAGAACCAGAGAGGACAGTCATTGATTATAGAGACTGTTCCTATATAGTAACCATCTGATCAGGATCTACTTTTAATCCATGTTAACGTTCTTTTACCGAGGTGAAAACCCGTGTCTGTTAAGTATGTTAAAAGTCAGCTTCTTTGTTATATAGAAAAAGTATGATCAGTGCTACTTTCGGTTTGCTAAAAACGATGAAATAAATAACCGTCGCATTTGACATTAAACAAAATTAATACATTAAAATACATAGGGATAAACGGGAGCTTGACTGCATATAGATATAGGTATCAAACTAATAAACCGCATTCGATCTATTCTTTTCCGAATCGTTTATGACCGTTATCGACACCGTCTCAATGATGCGTTAACTAAACCGGAAACAACCTTTTCCTTATCAGGGGAGTTAACTCGTGATGAAAATTGGGATAACTCTGTAATGCGGTAGGGCCCCATTCCTGCGCATCACAACTCCCAATCGTTGTAGAATAGCGTTTAACAACGGTAAAACATCGATTATGTCTTGAATACATACGCGTTTATTGGATAATGTCGCTAGTTCATCTGAAAAACAATGATGTAAAGATGTACTCGATACTTCGAACTCGCTTAAATCAACCTTACAAGTATTCTATTAGGAAGAAACATTTACCAGGTATTCAGTTTCAGTTTATTCAGCATTGTAGGCCTCCGGCCCATACACGTATATACATATACATGTACATACACAATGGTACAAATTGTCATGCGTAGTGAAAGACCTAAAGTAAACATAAAGTAACCAACATAATATTTCTATCGAGGTTTGCACCAAGCGCTCTTCATATTATAAGAATATAATACTATGACGAAAGTTTTCACCACATATTTCTCCAAGTCCTATCAATATTCAACATCTACATGACTTGATATTGGAGTCATGCCATTGCTAGTGAGAAACTATATTTTTGTTTGAACCTCTCAGAAACAACTGTACATAAAACATTAGAAACATTAGAAACATTAACCCCTCACAGCTTATCCCCGAATACAGTGCCATATGCAAACAGCATGAATTCGGATTGGACGCCAAGTAACATGGCGACCCATCCTGGTCCAAACCGTTTGACACTCCTCCTACAGTTTTGCCAGAATTAAGAAGATATCTGAAATTTAAAATCAGTAGTACAAAACGATCACGTATGAACTTCTTCACCATTTATTTTTAACCAAACGTTTGCGGAATGTCAAATGCCTTCATCAGGGTACATAGAAATACAAAACAAGTACACTAAAGTTGAAGTTTTTCTGTAGTGTGAGCCACTTGGTAACATTTATTAATAGATGTTTGTACTCTTGTTTCTCTGCTGTTTATGAAGTCCTTTCGGTCCTATGAAAGTTTACTATGACAATGATGTCATCATGACGTTTAGATAACACGATTTTTATAAGTTTAATTTAGATAAATCGATCACACTTGAGTCGAACATACACGTATTTCAAAGTTAAAACGTGGCTAAGCAACTACAGTCGAACTTCAATATCTCGAGCTCGGTCAAAACGAAAATACCTGTATTTCAAATCTAACCTTGAAACACGGGTATGTTTGACTTAACCAAGCTTGGAATAAGGCAAATTCATCTTTCGACATATCAAATAAATCGAGTTAAGCGGGTTCGAGAAATCGAAGTTCGACTGTATTTTACTTTAAAATAAAGATATGTTCGCCCTAACGAGAGTTCGAAGTATCGAGTAATAGACCGGTTTAAGGTTGTTTTGTCGTTTAACTCCTAAACATATCTGTCACTTTGGAATAGTTGGGTTTAGTCAGAAAAATGCTATTTTTAGAATGTCATTATGTTACAAGTTTATAGGGCCCTTGTTAGTTAGTTTGGTAGTGGCTTTGCTACATAGGAGTAATTTGGTTCGGCATAGTTTATACCTGAATTCTTATCATGACATAAATTGCGACTAACGACCTCATTAAATCAAGTTAACAATGGTCAAAAATGCTATTCAACATTCTAACTGTTTGGCTGCAACAAAACAGGGGGTAAGATGATGGCATATATACAGCGTTACACATTTTGACATACAATGGATAATCTATTATTCTTTCCCGTTTAAACGCAAACGTACGCAAACGCAAAGCACTAAAACGTCGAAAAGAACGACTTTTGGACAATTCTGATAATTCTTGTTTATCTTGGTGGCAAACAGTTTGGAGCCTGATCAGACGCCGGGTTACCCGGCGTCTGATCTGGCTCCAAACTGTTTGCACTGCAAATAATAGATTTAGCGTAAACGCGTTTATTGGGAAAGAATAACAGATTCTCCACTGTACCATTTTCAAGAGGGTCAATTTTGCTGAAAACTTATAATTGTTTTACTATCTACATGCCTGAACTTAAAAACATTCATGCGTATATAAGACATTTTGTAAATTCGTGCGTTATCCGAAAATGAACATTTTGAATGTTTCCAAGGTAATAACAAAAACTCTTTTCAGCTAGTCTTACACGATAAACTTAAAACAAATTAAAACGACAGGGGCGAAAAGGTGCGGATAATGGCTTGAAGGTTTTGAAAAGTTAATGATAAAAAGAAAAAACAGTATTGACATTTGTCTAGATTCGAACCTCCAATGTCATATTAAACAGTCCTAAACCTTAACCAATGGACCATCTCGACACAGTTTATTTACTAGCGATTGCTTTTTAAATATATCTGACTTCTATTAATAATCAAGTGATATTCGTCCGCAGAATGTAAGCGTCCGCGGGTAGACAACTTAAAGACATTTCCTTACCAACTTTCGGTGATAATCCCTATTCAGGCAGTTCCTTTGCAAAACATATGCTTTTTGTGCATTCTTGTATTACTGTGAATCACTTACGCGTTTCATGTTAGGCCCGACTGTTATTCTTGATAGTTTGTTTATGAATAAACATTGATAAAATCTTGAGAATGAGTATGTCTGTGCCTTACTAGACAAGCTGAAATTGGTATAACATATTAGGCATGCTTTTACAGTTACGTTCACGCCTATTGAGAACAATGAAGTGAGAGTCCATCAAAGGACTTAGGAAATGTCTTGAATCAAATATAACTGGTTTTAAAGGCTTATATATTAGGCTCTGCTTGAATGTCATTTAGGCTTCGTTATACCTTTCCATCGCAAGTGCAAACGGTTTGGTGTTGTTCATATTTCTGGAATTGTCATCCTGTTTTTCCGGCTTAACGCAGTAAACACAAAAACTAACCCTTGAACAGAGTACTTAGATCACGCGAAAATGATCAAGTACGTGTCAAATTGCACGTCTGGTGTCATCTAGAACAAAGTTTAATGTGACTTCTAATGTTCTGCGAAACAACTTGCAAATAAATGTCATTGCCTGTGAACGCTTTAAACAAAGTTGCAACATCTAGCAAATGTGCGAGGTACTTCTGTTATGTACGGCTTTAGGAATGACTCCTATGTCAACTCACATACAAATTACTAGCGAAGAAAGGTGCAGCAATGTTTTTATATTGACAGAAACAGAGCTGGCATACATGTATATTGGGCTGCTCAAAGAGATTCTACGACGGAAACAAACTATTATCCGAAATAATCAAATTTAAGCGTAGAGCTCAATGCATACCGGGCCAGTGGTTAAGAAGTAAGTACATCAGGCGTCACATGCCGTGCGAAACTGGGCCCCGTTTCATAAAACTTCGTACGACAAATGTTGTCGTAAGTCAGATTATAAATGTATCAATCATTATTTATTTCTCCATATAATCCTGTATTGTTACATCTCTTTGGAAGCGTCTTTTCAAGACGCTTCCAAAGAGATGTCACAAAACAGGATAAGATGGAGCAATCAGAAATTACATGTATTTTCAAGTTTAGACTTACGATCGTTTTTGTTGTACGAAGTTTTATGAAACAGCCCCAGGTGATTGAGAATAATTAGAAAAGCATTGGCGACGATGTCACGTTAACGGCAAAATAACATAAACACATGCAGCGGTCAATAGTAGGGGTTCTGATTAACTTAACTCTGTTCCTGCCAAATTTTATCGTCTTACCGCCAAAATATCGTCTGCATTGGTAGTGACGTCTGCAGTAATTTTGAATCAGATAAAAGGCTGATTTGACAGAAGAAATATCGATACGAGTGTCAAACGCGGCGTCTGATCAGGATCACAACTGTTAACAAAGTCGCCTTTTGGCGCCGTTTGCACTAAAATACTTAAACTGTCAACGTTCAATAGTGTTCCTTGAGACTGCACAGATCTACACTAAAACTCAACTTAATTTTTTGTAGTAGTTCCCGTGTTGCTATGAAATGTATACCGCCATTCTTAGCTCGTCACTCATAGTCTGCTTTATTCGTTTAAATCCAATATTTCCATTTCCATTTAATTCATCCTATATGAATTAATAATGATGTATGTATGTATATGTTTAAAGGTTTTGAGCATGGACAGTGTTGTTTTTTATTTCCACTGAATTGAAACTGGAACATTATACAGAATCAGTTTTTATTTAATCCATTACTCCATACATGCATGTACACATCTTAACGCATTAAATGTAGTTACTCATTGAAGAAAAGAGTTCCATTCTATACAGACATGGATATGTATCATTAGAAATAGTTTCTATTTTCAAACAGATGATAGCTTAAAGCAGGCTGAAAATATAGTAGAATGAGCCTTATTTTCAACCTGCTTTAAGTGGTTATTTATCGTCTTTCCTAAACACAGGTTATGGATGCCTAACAGGGTTAAGCTGCAAAACTGTTTAACGAACTGAAACGACCTGAATTGGAGGTAAAGACAAGTTAAACGATGTGGGCGAACGAATTCAATCATCCTTGACATTGCAGTTTTGTGTTTTTTTCCAAATGATATTAATTCTCGACTTAACTATTACGCAGATATGAGGATGGATCATGTTTCTGTTTTTAAACTTACACTTACTATAAAGCTCAAGCTTAATACGGGTAAAACACATTTTCTTAGTACATGTAGTACAGTAGAGAAAACGTTATTCTTTCCTAATAAACGCGTTTACGCTAAATCAATTTTTTCCATTGCAAACAGTTTGGAGTCTGATCAGACGCCGGGTAACCCGGCGTCTGATCAGGCTCCAAACTGTTTGCCACCAAGATAAACATGAATTATCAGAATTGTCAAAATGTTGCACTTTTCTACGTTTAAGTGTTTTGCGTTTGCGTTTCGTTTCGTTAAAACGGGAACGAATAACAGTTTCTCCACTGTAGTAACAGTAAATTTCCCAATGACACCAAATTCTCTTTATGATCCGACGGTATGTCTGAAAAGGAATGACCTAATCCACAGTAAATGAATACCGTAAAATCCTATATATTCGAACACCCTATATGGCTATTGCAGTTATCATTCAAATTACAAAAACTGCTTTTTACGCAAAGCAATATGTCTATGAAGTGTAAACTTAATCGCAAACACAGAAAACCCTGGTCAGACTGCTTCGTCAGGAGCAGTCTCAGACAGTGGATAATACGCTATTATTTCCCGTTTAAACACAAACGAAACGCAAACGCAAAACATTAAGGGTAGAAAAGTACAAATTTTGGACAATTCCTATAGTTCATGATTATCTTTGTGGCAAACAGTTTGGAGCCTGATCAGATACCGGGTACAGATACTGGAGCCAAACAGTTTGTAATAGACATAAGTGTAAACGCATTTATTGGGAAAGAATACCGTTTTCTCCACTGTAAGAGTCTAAACTGAGATCACGCGCCTGCGGTTCCAAATACAGTGGAGAATGTGTTATTCTTTCCCAATAAACGCCTTTACGCTAAAACTATTATTTACAGTGCAAAGAGTTTGGAGCCAGAGCAGACGCCGGGTAACCCGGCGTCTGATCAGGCTTCAAACTGTTTGCCACCAAGATAAACAGGAATTATCAGAATTGTCCAAAAGTTGTACTTTTCTACGTTTTAGTGCTTTGCGTTTGCGTACGTTTGCGTTTAAACGGGAAAGAATAACAGTTTCTCCACTGTATGATCATTGCGGTATTATAATAATGCCAATAAAATGTATTGTATTGTATTGTATTGTATTTTGCATTAACGTCAAATCATTAGAGTGCTTGGCGCGACCAGTAGCACATTTAAAAACAATATGAATCATTATCCAAGTAACTCGGCTTCTGAACAGGATTCAAACTGGCTGCTACTTGTATTACAATGTAATTTTACTTCAGTCGCAATGCATCAAAAAATAGGACATGCGAATAAACTTCGATCACACATTACACTATCAGTAAAATGTATAAATGCCCTCAAAAAGCGTTTTAGTTGGCTTTATTATTTTGTGGAACAAGGTTTACAAGAATTCTATATATATTTGTATTTGCCTCCATTCAGAGTATACAGTGAAGAATCTGTTATTCTTTCCCGTTTAAACGCAAACGTACGCAAACGAAAAGCACTAAAACGTAGAAAAATATAACTTTTGGACAATTCTGGTAATTCATGTTTATCTTGGTGGCAAACAGTTACCCGGCGTCTGATCTGGCTCCAAACTGTTTGCACTGTAAATAATAGTTTTAGCGTAAACGCGTTTATTGGGTAGGAATAACAGTTTCTCCACTGTAGGAGGAAATGGTTATTCAGCAATGTCCGAGAGACAGTATTCGAGTAACAAGGTCTATTTAAGGACTGAAACGCAATTTAAGGATTGAGTCTTTTACTCCCAGCACTTGTGTCCCCCACAAATAAGTTGGTGCCAGATCAGAATTAATAGTGCCAATTTACATTAACACGGAGTAGAGGATCGCAGTGATAATAATAACATTATTCATACATGAGATGTGTCATAGAATATTTGTCTCGAATTTACATAAAACATTTTAAAAAGCACATCACAGCTTTTCTGTGATTTTTAGTTGATGCTAAGTTTGGACAGGCCTTTCTTAAACTAGCACACTCGATACCAATATTAATGCAACAGTTTTTGAACGACCTTGTCGGTACATGTAGATGGTTACAATCATGTTGATGAGCTATATAAGGTGAATATGTAGCATAGCTCTGTGGGTTCATTAAAACAAGACAATACCAGAAGTTGGTTGAATATTCATTCATGGTGTAACATTCCAAGTCACAGATGATAATGGATATGGAATGATGATATATACAATGCTCACAATATAACTCATTCAGGATACAGATGGCTACCAGCTGCAATTCGTTTACTTTCAGTAACTAAACGCAGATTCCTCTCCTCCACAACTCTACCAGCTCACACTCACTGTATGTGTTTAAACTGTATTTGACTTTATAAACTAATTAAAATATCTAAAATGTAATTTCTCCAGAGATGTTTCTCTCTCAATTATTATCTGTTAATTGAAAACCGTGCATAATGACGTCAAAGAGCTAATGAACTACCGAGCTTGGATTAAAATATTTTAGAAATATAAAACTATCGAAATGACTGAAAACACAATCTGATCACACACTGCCGCTCTTTCTGAAATGATGATCCGTCATTAGCCAATACAATTCAAAACAAACATTCCAACAAAACAAAGTTTCCGTCCATCGTAAAATACCCATGTCCTTGTATAATGCCAAAAAAAAAGAAACCTTCGCACATATTAACTCTCAGTATTTTTCCTGTATAAGCCTTTAATTATACAATAAACAATACAATGTAAATTAATATTCATGCATTTCTATATATGTCTAATTACACTATAGAATACTATAAACTAAAATAAAATACTTATCTATACATATAATTCATTTAATTACAGTTGTAACCAAGCCATGAGCTTTGTTACTGTCAACTTCATTCAACACCCCTGACTTGACTTAAGCTTCAAATGCTTGAATCTAAAAATAAACTGGTATATGGACCTTATTATAAAGAACGACTATCCCGAACCTATCTGGCGGTTTTCTGTCCCGAGTTGATTTTCTGGGTAAGGGCTTTAAATGTTCCTTAACTGGTTTACCTGTTGGTTCATGATCCTTCAAGTCCTTACCAAATTGATCTCTTCCAACGATCCTGTTTCATCTGGGACATCTTCCGTTCCTGTATCATCTTCCACACTATATGTTTCATTCAAAGCTTCTCTGTCAACTTGGTTTCTTTAACCTGAATGTGCTCATCATCTTCAACTGCATGTACTTCATCTCTCACTGCGTCTCCATATTCAGCTTCACTTTGTTCTAACTGATCTTAAACCCATATGCTGCCTAACAGTTCATTTATATTGATTGTTTTCAAGTCTTTACTTTGCTTTCTACTATGACTTGTGACTGTTTATTACTCTTCTCCATCACTGTCCGAGTCTTCGTCTTTGTCTTCATAAATTTAATCAGTGACGTAACTCTCGTTGTGTTTATTTGCAAACTCTTAAGATACATCAACTTCGTCCTCTTTACTATCAGGCATTGACTGGTCTATAATCACATACGTATCAGTCTCAAACTTGTCTTTGATCTTATTCTTGCCTTCAAATGACAATCTCTCCAGGACTTTATATCCTCCTGTCAGTTGAATTACTTTAGTTTTTCTGTCGTAGTATTTTTTCTGTTTGTTGAAGGAATTCAGTCTGTTGTCTAATTTACAATTTGGTGAGTACGTTCTATTCTTTCTTGGAGGTCTTGTAGTTATGCATCCTGACGTTTCTTTGTTGTTATCTAGCATCTTCAAACGTTGCATCAATTGATAACTTTGACTTTCTTCCGAAAATGAGTTCAAAAGGTGATACACTTGTACAGTGCTCCCTCTCTACAACGACACACAATGGGAGACAAAAAATGTGTGCGTTGTTCGGAGGGAGTCGTTATAGAGAGGAAAATTGTCTTCCATTTGCAAACAGCTTGAATCCCGATCAGACGCCGCGTCACGCGGCATCTGATCTGGATTCAAGCTGTTTGTCACTCGTCATAAAGTCTTTTTTCTGTCAAAATGTCCATTATGTAACTTTGAGAAAAAACAGCAGACGATAATATTATTGCTGCAGTAAAGGCGTTAAGCATACTTGTCCCGCTAAGGGAACAACAGCAAGTGTCGTTGTAAGGAGGGAGTCGTTGTTAGGAGGGCCGTTGTAGAGAGGGAGTACTGTAGTTTCATGATGTGACCAGTTGCAAAAGTACACTAAAGAGTTAACATACTTTTTCCGATCTCTCTTTTGATCTTCCGCCAAGGTTCCTAACATACTAAGAAGTGTCCTATTAAAGCATTCTGGTCCAGCATTTAGGTTTGGTGCAGTTCGAGATTTCCGTATGTTCATGAGTTTACAGAGTTCGCTGATTATTTCGCCTTGATCCGAATAAAGTCCTGTTGGTATTCTCCTGTAAGTGAAATTAAAGGAGCGCAATGACATAAAAGGTAGAAAATGAAAGCGTTTTGAAAATACGTGTATTGACATTGTTTTACTCTTAGTGGCAAGAGCTTCGAAATACATGTAGATCCAACGCCGGGCTAGCCACCGTCGGAAAATTTTCAACATAGTAGAACAAATCGTTTAAGCATAGACGTGCTTATTGAGAGGAAGTAATATATTCTCCAGTAAATATGATATATCCGATTGAACACCATTTTGATAATGAAGCGGCTACAGTGGAGAATCTGTTATTCTTTCCCAATAAACGCGTTTACGCTAAAACTATTTTTTGCAGTGCAAACAGTTTGGAACCAGACCAGACGGCGGATAGCCCGGCGTCTGATCAGGCTTCAAACTGTTTGCCACCAAGATAAACATGAATTATCAGAATTGTCCAAAAGTTGTACTTTTCTACGTTTTATAGTTTTGCGTTTGCGTACGTTTGCGTTTAAGCGGGAAAGAATAATAGATGCTCCACTGTATAAATTTATGAAACGTTAATAAATACGAAAGACTCAAGCAGGAAACGCAACAAAAACAATACACCCACCTCTCAAGCAGAACACACACACATTCATACCATAACACACACACATACACACACGCACGCACGCACGCACGCACACACACACACACCCTGTTCCAAAACCTTACAATCAAAAAGACCGTCAACACAGTAACTTATTAAACACAAACTAAGATTTATATCCAAAAAATATATTTTCAAACGTCAAAATGAACCGATAAGCGAACAATTTCTCGGTCGCAATTAGATGTAAGGACATCAACTAGTCGGAAATGCTTCCATGGTTTAGTCGAAAGGTGTTCTCCGACAAAATTACATGTCCCATCTTTCTATGCATTACTCAGATGTGCGTTAATTAATGTATTTTTTGGGACAATGTAAAATAGTACCTATGGTTGATATAATAAAATCAGTTTTACCTCAGAAATTACAGACTTTATTAACCCTCTTTGCACCGACCAAGATATCTAGCACATTCCACGTCTCCTGGGCTTTGTATATTTTGCAATAATCCAATGTATGAGCTGTATATGCCTTGAGCATTAAGCTATAGAGAGTGCGTATAGAAAATGCTACATAAAGTAGTCAAATATTTAACACATTCAACTCTAGCTACGAGTGCACTTTGCCTTTACAGAATACCCGCGCAGAATACACTTAGTCTAGGTCTTGCCCTAGGCAAACATAACTCCTCTGATCGGGATCTGTACTGTTTGTAATTTTGCATTACATTAGAAAACATCCATACACCTAAATGGAATTCGAAATTTCCCATTAGAAATGTTAGGAGTGAATCAGTCTTTCACTTTAATTGTGCCACTTATTGTATTCACACTAATATTACCAAGTCGGGAGTGTCGTCATAATTAGGAAATTTCATTAATAACCCTGGCTAGAAACAATCCCTGTTTTCAGATGTCAATACAGATACTAAAGTAACTTTTTGTTTCAAAGAGGATTGATTTTATTACAACCAAACACGGCTGTATATCGCATGCATATCTTTTATATGGACATAAGATGTGTACTTAGCTTGAACTTGAATTGGTCCCGATTTGTTTTACCTTGTACATTGTACCTTCATATCGATGTCTAATTAGTCAAACTGCCATACATTTAAAATTTGAAAACATAACCCCTTCACTGCCTTGACGTCATCAATTTTAAACAATTGTCGTGTGCTTATATTTCTCATATTTAATTTTTAGATATTTTGATTTAAGAAATATTGAAACGAGTGTCAAACAGTTTGGATCCTGATCAGACGCCGCGTCCAAACTTTTTGCAAATAACAAACGTAGTCAGGGTTAGTCTGGTATTGGTCAAGTACCTAACGATTGTCTGTGATACCGTAAATGGGAGATTATCCTTGTGCAAATGATCCGTAAACCCTTTCATGATCAAATGTAAAGGGAGATTTTTACCCCTTCACCGCCTTATTGTCGTTTGCTTCAGTATTGTTGTCTGCAAGACAAGTTCCAAAGTAAGATTAGTGGTTTGATGACTTAATTCGTATCGATAGGAGTGTCAAACAGTTTGTGTCCTGATTAGACGCGCGTTACGCGGCGTCTGATCAGGACCCAAACTGTTGGTAAACGTGGATTTAGGAGTCATTGAGAGCGAAAGGGTTAAACACATTGAACCTTTACGGCGAGTCTACTCATCTATTACAAACAATTTACTTACAGTGGAGAATCTGTCATTCTTTCCCAATAAACGCGTTTACGCTAAAACTATTATTTGCAGTGCAAACGGTTTGGAGCCAGATCAGACGCCGGGCAACCCGGCGTCTGATCAGGCTTCAAACTGTTTGCCACCAAGATAAACAAGAATTATCAGAATTGTCCAAAAGTTGTTCTTTTCTACGTTTTAGTGCTTCGCGTTTGCGTACGTTTGCGTTTAAACGGGAAAGAATAACAGATTCTCCACTGTACAAGGAATATATTTGTCATATGCAATCAGTTTAGACCCAGATCAGAGGGCTTCTATATAGCAGCTAATTGATCAGGGTCTGTACTGTTTGCCATTTGCAGAACTTTCTATGATGTCATTAATGGAGTAGGCTTTATTTGAAATTGGAAGTGACCATTAAATATTTCAGGGGTTTATGAGATCAACTAAATACTTTATTCCTATTGCAAATCGTTTGGGCCTGTAAAGACAGTTGCCTCGTCAAATTTCAAACTGTTTACCACTCAGAAAAATAAATCGGCAGTAAATTCTGAAAAATCTTTCATTTGTCATATTTAATCGCATCGTATTTTTTGCGTTTAAATATGTTTCAACGGGAAAGAATAATACAGTGCAGAAAACGTTATTCTTTCCCGTTTAAACGCAAACGTAACGCACACGCAAAGCACTTAAACGTAGAAAAATACAATGTTCAGACAATTCATGTCAATCAGTTTGGCCCCTGACTTATTGCAATAAAAATAAAAGAACAATGGTCTCCAACAAAGAAGCTTTTGCGTTTATGAGCGCAAGTGAGCGTATGTTTTCTTCTGTTTGTGTTAGAATGTAACCTCAATTTATGAACGAAATTTTAACTTTAAATTGAAATAGAGTTTCAATTATTCCTTCGACGGATTTCAGAATACCTAAAGCAGTTGATATATTATGTCTGGTCTCTTACTTTTAAACTGGCTGTAACCAGACGATTTAATCAACAGTTGGAAAATTGAATCTCTGTATATTAGACATCGTCTAGATCTGAGAAGGTTTCAGCCTCAGATATCTACTAAACCCTTTCATAGTCATAATAATCGTGAGGTTTTTACCCTTAAATCGGCATATTGTCGTCTGCTTCAATTTGTCGTCTGCATCTAGTAGGATTAAAGAAATATTTCTAATGATTCCGATCCATGACTGTTTAAAATGCAAACATTTTTTTTAAATAGGGGAATACATTAAAAACGTAGATAGATAGGTAGATATATTTATTTCGGTAAAAAGTGTACATGCATGTAACATGGCAAAGCATAATCAAAGCAAAACATTAAGAGCCATACAACTAAATAGGTTGTTTCCAAGCTCAGGATTGGACATTCCAATTAAGAGCCATGTAATGCGCGCTAGAAACCATGGATAACACAAACAATGAAAATATTTTACTTATTTCCGTTGTGGTCCTTGGAATTAAAGACGTAAACAGTCATATCGAAAGAGTAATGGGATAACCGACAAGTTAAGGGCAAAATGTACATGGCATGAACACATGTATGATACTTTGATATTGGCAAATTGCACATGCGATAAATTGAAAATAAACCGCTCGTTATTGTGACCATTAAATTGAAAATATTATCATAGGAATGACTTAGCATACATGTCTGGTCCAAGTTAAAGACGAGCTGTGTGACTTTTTTCACAAAATTTCCGCGCACTAAAAGATAGCGGAATTAAAGTAATATGGTTATTAATTTATAAAATTATTTATAAAATTAATTATAAGCGGACCGATTACTGACCCTTGAGGGATACATGTACCCGACGTAACCTCGTGCAATTTTGACCCGTTGCCGTGTTTGTGTATAGCGTGTATGGTATACTCATTATGACTCTAAAGCATTACCTATGAAGTGTAGGAAAAGAACTAAATAAGAGAAAATGCACATATACTTACCCTCGTTGCCCTCCTCTTACCACCGTTGTGTCAAATGATAGCAATGTCCGGGATATGTTTTGACACAATGATTATAGTTTACAAGTTGTAACTATATACATGTAGCATTTACAGAGATACGCGCCCAAATAATGGTAAGTAATATTTGACAAATCAAACTTTTAAACAGTTAAAAAGTGATGCTTATTTGAAGTATGATAGTGTATAGTCTGAAATAATTGCATTTTTCTGATTGTTTTTGCTCAAATTTAATAAAAACACTTACTCTATCGAAATCTATTTATCAGAAATTGATCAAACTTCAAAGAAAAAATGTCAGAAAATAGTAAAAGGGTTTGTGTTATAGTGATTCTTTGGAAAATATATTAGACATTTCACGGATATACCACTGGACTAAATGAACAGACGGATTGTGCAGCTTGATGTACAGCATGAGGACTATAGCTCCTGGGGGTTTCCCTTGGCCTTTTTTGGACAGAGCTTGGGGTATTGCATAGTTTCACATACTTCCCGTAGCAGTGCTATTTCACGTGTTTACCGTTTATTTGTCGCCATTAAAAAGGATTTGTCTAAAACCGAAAGTACCTACGGGAAGTACCGGAATATTTCGTTGAGTAACGCCTTTTGAATTATCGGATTTAGTTAACTCATTGAGCCCTAGTGACGCATATATGCGTCCTTTACCGAATGTGTACCTGCGAAACATACACTTGTCCTATGTAAACAGTGAAGTCCCTGATCAGAGGGCTCCTGCAGGAGCCCTCTGATCAGGGACTTCACTGTTTGTCATTTCGCAATTTATTACAAAAATCAACCCTAGATAGTCTAAAAGGACCAGCCTTTATTGCAAACTGGAATTGTCCATTGGAAGTTCCAGGGGATAATGAGTTAAAACTGCCGGGTAGGGGTGGGGGATGAATGGGATCCGTTACTTTAACCACTTCTTTCCATTCACAAGATACACTAACCTCTCGAAAGAGTGCGGTGAACCAAAATTTAACCCTTTCCCCCATAGAAGCGACTTTTAGCGTATTTAATTTATTCCTCCGCTGAAGAAAATAGTTCCAATTTAATCACTCATGATTATATAGTATAGGGAAATTTTTCAATATTCTAGCACATGGAAGCTTAAAGCAGGCTGAAAGTAAAGCAGAATGCGCCTTAGGGCGCATTCTGCTTTACTTTCAACCTGCGTTAAGTGGTCACCTATCTTGAATACTAGAAATAGGCTATCAGGTAATGGGTTAAAAAAAACAACGACAAGCGAATTTCTTAGAAAAAAAACCCCGCTTTCTGTGAAAATATCACGTCCCATCTATTTCATATTGGAACTAAAACAACCGTTTTATGCAAGATACCCAAAATACAATGTACAGTAACGTGCAAAAAGTATTCGTTAAAATGGCGTCGCGTCGTCGCGCTAATTAAGCTTGCGCGATTTTCCTCCCCTTCTAAATTGAGTTAAAATAGCAAAACATGTAAAATTTTAGATTTATAAATAGTTTGATTCCTTGAAAAATTGTATGACATAACGTGGTTGTAATATACACGTAATTTATGTTTGTTTTGTTGTTGAATCAAAATGGGGCGGAAAGGCTCAGAATTGAGAGGTGACATGGAAAAACGTAGCCGTAAATATGCTTTTAAATGGATTTCGAATCGTAGAAACTTCACGAAGATTACAGAAACCTTACAGTACAGTATTCTATTTTATTTAATAAATTCAAGACAACTGGATCGATTAAAACTTTCCTAGATCACGGAGACCTCGCGTTGTGGGTGAAAATAAGTATCTGACAGTTGAGCGGACCGTGTAGACCAACCGCAGGGATTCGCTGACAGATATAACCTGTTTGTTTAAACGGTAATGTAAATTCAGTACAATACACAGAAATCCTCGAAGATTATCTTAGGCGTGTTGTAGCAAGACAATTCCAGACCAATTTATATTTATTTCAGGATTATAACGCGCCGGTGTATCGTGCAGGTAGGATCTCGGTTTACAAGGTTCGAAATGAAATAAAGACAATTTCTTGGCCAGCACAATCACCTGATCTGAACCTTATTGAACTTATCTGGCTGTATATTAACATAAAACTGTCGTGGAGAGTGAATTTCATAAATAGCAATCAGGATTTGTTCGATGAAATTTTTCGTATCTGGACTGAAATCCCACCGCCTCTACATGTCTATTTCCCGTAACTATGATACATGTAATACAGGTTATAACATTAAATGGACATCTGACTTAGTATTGAGGTAAGAGAAATCAAGTTTACGTGTTCGTTTCTGTTATAAAAGCTTTGAAACGCCCGTTAATTATTCTGACCAAATCCAATATGGCCGCCATTTAACGAATACTTTTTGCACGTTTGTAGCTTGAAGTAACATTTACGTACTTTAAAAAAGTGTAAATTGGACTAGACATAATTGGAAACTAGAACTGTTTATAAGACGTTTGAGGGCTCAATGCATCACTGTTTATGTTAAATTTGGCGTTGAATTGCCTGAAATGACTTTAAGAGTCTAGGACCATTTCTTTAAAGAAACCATAGCGATAATTCTAAATAAAATGTGACTGATGCGTCTGGACGTTTGGCAGATTCTATTAACTTAACACATCTGACTCCATCAATTATGTCCACTTTGGTGATAATATTTAAAATAAAACAGCTGACTGTTTTCAAAATCACAGTTCCAGGAAACTGAGGTAAACATACTTTGCAATAACCATCGCTATAAAGCCAAACTACCCAATATTGATACAGTTGTATTTTGACAATTAGAGTGAGCCAGGACTGCCGTTGCTCCGGATTTGTCCGAAATCTTCAGGTTTTTGTTCTTATAGATTGTAGCTTAAAGCAGGCTAATAGTAAAGCAGAATGCGCACAATCTGCTGTACTTTCAACCTGCTTTTAAGTAAACATGCTTGAAAAATAGAAAAATTGGAAATATTAGGATTGTCCATGTGATGATCAAGTTATGGCAGACCTGGCACCAAGTTTGAACATATATTGGAACAGACACTATTCATTCCCATTTAAACACAAATGAAACGCAAACAAATGTAGACAAATAAAATTTATGAAATTTCACTCGAATCAAAATTCCGTCAGCCATACTGCCTAAACCCATTACCCCATAGCCTATTTCAAGTTCTTGAGACAGGTGACCACTTAAAGCAGGCTGAAAGTAAAGCAGGATGTGCATTAAGTCACATTCTGCTTTACTTGCAACCTGCGTTAAGTTATAATCTGCTAGGATAAAATAGTAGTTCTTATTTCTTACATGCCTATGACTGTATAAAAGAATAAAAACTTTCTTGAATGAAGGAAAACATTTAAGGCGTAAAAGGCGTATTTATGTGGTAATTTGTTAAAAATATTAACGCCGCACCTTTTTTGCAGACAGAAAAAGGCATTAACGGGCGAAAAGACTAACGATAATATGGCAGTGAAATGTTTAAATAACGATAGCTAGTTCATATTTCTATTTGATCGGCTGGCTAGTATACATTATCAGATGAAATGGTAAATAGAGAAATAGTTACATACAGTGTATACAGTGGAGACTACATTCTTACCCCACCCCCCCTAAACGCGTTTATGCAAAACACGTTATGACATCTACATGTACAGTGGAGAATACGTTATTCTTTCCCGTTTATATGAAACGAAACGCAAACGCAAAACACTAAAATGTAGGAAAGTGCAACTTTTGGACAATTCTGATAATCCATGTTTATATTGGTGACAAACAGTTTGGAGCCTGATCAGACGCCGGGTTACCCGGCGTCTGATCTGGCTCCACACTTTTTGCAATTGAAATAATAGTTTAAGCGTAAACGCGTTTATTGGGAAAGAATAACGTTTTCTCCACTGTACAAACCATTTTGAGCCAGATCAGGCGAAAGGTATTACGCCGATTGATAAGGTTTTAAGCTGTTCGCCAAATGGACTAACCCTTTCTTGATCAAATTATCTTGTTAATTTTACCCCTTCCATGCGATATTGTCGTCTGTTTCAACATTGTTGTCTGCAAAACCGTTTCAGAACTAAATTTAAGACAGTATTACTGAAAACATTTCAAACGAGTGGCAAACAGTTTAGATCCTGAAAAGACGACGCTTTGTGCGTCGTCTGATCAGGATCCAAACTGTTTGCATAAGTACCTTTATTGCGTCGGGTTAGCGTTTTGGCGGAAATTCTATATAGCGGAGGGTCTACAAACTACGGCTTCAGTTAATGTTATAGGTGCTTAAACTTGTTATGTGATAAATAGAATCTCACATACGTGCTCATTATTTATCATTTTTAATAAACTCGTTGACTAAAATGAACATGACGCTCGCCAAGGCTCGTGTCATATTATTTTAGTCAACTCGTTTATTACAAATAATAAATAATGAGCACTCATACAATATTCTCTATTTAAATGGCTACATTTGTACCAACGGGAAAGAATAACGTCTTCTCTGTAACCACTAACAATATGCCAGCCATTCCATTCCTCTTGATTATTGAAAACAATGGTTCTTTTGCGTGAGGGCAAAGTTATTGTCATACACGTGTGATCGATGATGTGAAAACTGTTGCAAGCAGTTTGAATATGATAATAAGCCAAATAGCTGGAGACCTCATATAGATTAAACTGAATATCTTCTGACGACAATGTTAACTAATCGGTAAAGGATAGGACAATACTGCCATTTCTCCGGATGTTTCTTAATTTCTCAGGAACTGCGGATATTTTCAGAAATATTCGGATTTTATTGAAATCAAGTTTTATTCTGTTGATTAATTGTGAAGATATATGTTTCAATTATTTAATTGCTATAAATGATTATATATATTGTTTTGAAAAGCTGGATTTGAACACAATTGCAAACGGATATCGCGTTTTAAACCGTTTTCATTAATATGCATGATTGGAAATACTTCTTTTTGCTTCACATTAGTTGGGGGTATAGTTGTTGCTTTGACCTTCTGCCCGTATTTCCGTCTGTCCTACCGTCTGTCACACAACTTTCCGTCATGAACATAATACCACAATTTATTGAAACTTGCTACAGTGATAGAGGACGATATGAGGAGGTGCAGTACACAAAACCTATAAATATGTCTTCTCTCAAAATTGAATTATTTTATTGTTTAACTCTCCTGGTGCACAGTACCAAAATGAGCTACATGTATTTGAATCGTCCTGCGTCCTTCGGCTGCGTTCGCTCGTTCATCGTCTGTCGTCAACAGTTTCTTTAAACGCCATCTCGTCCTATACTACTGTATGGAATTTTACCAAACTTAGCAAAAATCATCCTTATATAGTCCTCTGTAATAATTTTTCAAATATTTCGGTCCGTTGCATATCTAGGTCACAGGAGCTAAACCAATCGTTTATAAAAGCTTAAAAAAACTTCTTGTCTGCAACCACAGTACTCTGAGCTAAGATATTCGGTACAAAACATCATCTACAGGGTCTATATCAAGATTGCTCAATTATGTCATCGGGGTCAAAATTGATCCAGCCCCGGGATCACAAACTTACATAGTGTTACATAATTAAAACCTCAAACATATTCTTCTCTAAAACTAATGTGAAAAAAACCTTGTCAGCGATAGCAAGGGTAAGGCTACACTACTACTAAACCAATTTAAGTCTGTTTTCACTAAAACAACCAACAGCGACCTATCACCAACTAGACTCAAAGCCCGCAAAAACATGACACCTATTATAGTAGACGAAAAAAGGACTTGAAAAACTATTAGCAAACATAAACCCAACTAAAGCTTCCGGACCAGATAACATCCCTAACAGAATACTCAAAGAATGCTCAAACAACTGGCACCAACTTTAAAAATTATACTGCAACTTTCACTTGACTCTGGAGAAATACCTATAGACTGGAGGGACGCAAACATCTCAGGTATCTTCAAGAAATCACCTGTCTTCAAAACTAGAACTATGCCATGTGCGGTAAGGGGTTAATGTTGCGATGGTTTCATGTAGGCTTTGTTTTGGCTGCTGAACCCCTGATCGGCTGTTACACTATTAACCTTTAGCCCGCTAATTATGTCGATAGTAGTTTTTGCTGAAAGTGTAGACCCAGATGAGATACTTCCTTAAGAAGCTCTCTGATCAGAGTATACATTGTTTGCTAGAAGAAGAAATGATTCTGCAATAGATTCAAATACATTGTATTCTACTTTTAAATAAATGGTTTGAATATTATCCATAAAATGAGGGGTAAATTTTTGAATATGCGATGAGCTAAGGGTTAATGTCTGATCAAGGCCTAAGCTGCTTGCAAGGGCTTCTATGTATATAAGTTATGATATAAATATGGATCTTGATCAAAACCTACATGTTGCTTTAACCCTTTACTCCATAGATATGTTTCATGAAAAATGTTTTATGTTCTCTAGTAGATGGTGACTTGAAGCGGGTTTAAAGTAAAACAGAGTGCACATTTAGGCTCATTTTGATTTACTTTCAACCTGGTTTAAGTGATCACCTTTCTTCAATATTAGAAATATACCATGGAGTAAAGGGTTTGAAGTATCTTTGGCATATTCCTTCCCGTTTGTTATGAAATTTCATTGATCTAGATCTTTGCTATTTGTTAAATCGTCGTTTGGTTTGGGCTTTATATTGCCTCTACCTATTCAATATTCATGTATAGATAACAAATCTTGAATTCTCATAATGACACTTATGCATTATCATTTTCAGCTTAATCTTTAAAATTATTTAAGTAAACAGAGTAGTCCCTGTGGAGAGCTCCTACAGGAACTGTCTTTTCAGGGTCCACTCTGTTTGCAAAGGTTTAAAAAATACTGATTTGTAATTGTGTTCCTTCGTGTTGTATATATGTTAATTTTGTTTGTGGACCATATTGAAAATTGGTTTGTTTGTTCGATACCAAATATGTAATCCACATGAAATAAAGTCGTTATTATTATTATTATTATTATTATAAGGGGACAAACACCTACCCCGAAAACTAAAGACCAGTCTCGCTTACATCTGTCACTTGTAAAATATTAGAACACATAATTTGCAGACACATCATGAACCATCTGGAAAGCAACAAAATACTAACTGTCTTAAATCATAGTTTCAGATCGGGGTATTCATACGGAACCCAACTAATCACAACGCTAAACAAATTCCTTTGAGAACACGATTAAGGCCATCAACTAGACATTGCAATACTCGACCTCTCTAAAGCTTTCGATACAGTACTATACCGCATAATAAACTTCTCCACAAATTAGACCAATACGGAATAAAAGGACAAACTCATCTTTGGCTTACCAATTTCTTGACTGCCAGGAAAATGAAAACAATTGTAGAAGGTACACGGTCTAGTGAAACAAGTGTAGACTCAGGAGTCCCTCAAGGCATTGTTCTGGGACCTATCATGTTCTTATGTCACATAAATGACCTCCCGGATAGTGTCAAATCGTCAGTGCGACTTTTCGCTGACGAGTGTCTACTTTACCGCACAATCAAGCAAGAACAAGACAATCAGCTTCTACAATCCGATCTCAGAAACCTGGAAGTATGGGCAAACAACTGGTGCACGAGGTTCAACGCCAAGAAGTGTTACATACTTTCGATAAACAAAAAGACCTCCAGATTCTATCAGTTGGACCAACATATCTTACAAGAAGTTCAAGACAATTCTTCCCTTGGTCTGCAAATATCCAATGACCTAATGTGGACTAAACACATTAACAGTACATGCAAACAAGCCAATGCTACCCTGGGCTTCCTTAGAAGAAATCTAAGGAATGTCCCAGAAAACTGTAGAAAAACCGCCTATATCTCATCAGTAAGGTCAATATGGAATATGGGGCAACGGTATGGAACACCTACCTAAAAGGGAACATTGATAAATTGGAAAAAATCCAAAATCGCGCACTGAGGTTATTACAAAAGAACTACAGAAGCAGGGAGCAAATGTCTATAACAAAAATGAGGGAAGATCTGCAGCTTGAGACGCTGGACGATCGAAGACTCAGCTTAAGACTAATCTTGATGTACAGGGTGGTTGAGGGGTTAGTGCCGGTGTAACGAAGTATATTCGACAGGGGGGTCATAATTTGACGATGGGGGTCATAATTCGACGATGGCAGGTCATTATACGACGTCGAATTTTGACCAGGGGTCACTTTTCGATGGGGGTCAAAATACTTCGTTACACCGGCACTACCAGCACATGAATTCATTACTCCGGCCGAACCAAAGAGAGGCATAAAAGCAAAAAAAGTTTACTGACTGCATTTCCTCTAATATAATTGATAAACAAGTTCAAAACCCTTCAAAATTCCCGAAAGCAAATCCCAGCAATTTAGGCACTCGTTTTTCGTGGACACCGTACTACACTGGAACCACTTGCAAGAAGAGGTTGAATGCTCAACCTCCCTAGGGGCCTTCAAAACCGCCCTAGGGAACCATCGCCGATAAGACAGTCATCGGCACTCTCTCTCCGTTGTATAAAAACCGTATTCGCGCTCTACAACGTACAAGATACAGATACAGATACAGAATGTGGTCACAGCTTTGTTATTTTGCGTGGTGACACTCCTACTTGTTCTTTACCAAACAGTAGTATTATATAGATATTTTCAATTAAAACTTAAAATATAATTTTATCTGAAACCATAGTACCCTGAGCTTAGATATTAAAAAAAGCATCCTCTACTGGTCCTCTATCAAGATCTTTCAAATTGCATCTCTAGCGTAAAAGTGGCCCCGGGGGTCACATATTTACATAGCTATATTATATATAGAGTGAAATCTTCATAAATATCGTCTACATTTAGATAGTGTCGTTTGTATAATTTTCAAATAAGATTACGATTCGAGTGTGAAACAATTGGTTCCAGACCAGACATCTACATGTACATTGCGACGTCTGATAAGGAGACAAACCTTTTGCAAAGTCGCCTTTTGGCGAGTTAACAAAGTCGTACTTTCAATTTTCTCAAAAAGAACAGTTTTTATGGAAAAGACATATAAGCAGCGGACGGGAAGATTTGTGCCATTCAGTATAGGTCAACCATACATGCCGACCGACAACCATCTATTTAGGTATTAAAACTAGGCAAATCGTGTTCAGTGAATTCTTAATACGTAATGAATGTTTATTTTCAAGACCGACCGTCTGGTTTCTTTGATTTCATTTAAGATACTAAATGATTTATTGGTAGGATGGGTTAAGCATGTGCTTTACATAAGTTCATTTGTACCAAAGGCATTTAGATGTCCCGAATTAATCGGATTTAAACTTTATTATGCTTAGGGCAACCTGGCACATTCGCAGGCAGTTTTGATCCTGAATAAGATTCCAAGTTACTTGGAAGCTTGTCAGGATCTAAACTGTTATTGGCTCATGTGACGCGTTTCTTCATTTTAACAAAGATATACGATACACTTCGTTTAATAAGTTCGATGCCACGTTTGACACTAGCAATAGCTCAGCATTTCAAGGCTTAACATACAGGAAAATCTCTCCTAACAAAATACGTTTCATTGTCGATACTTTCGACAAGTGGTAGCTCAATACAGAACGAAATATTTGCTAAGGATGTCATAATCTCTTGCTCATTATGTTCGTACCTTGTTTTAAGGCTATCTTCACATCTTCTTTTAAAATACTATAGCTTTCTACTTACCTATTGGTCGTTCAAATAAAGTGGTACTGTAAATGCCATTTGACTTTAAAAGAACTGACTAAACTTATCTAAAAGCCGAGCGCATCTTTTTCATTTCATCTAGATTGCGTTTAAACTCAGTTAATGTTTTTCTCTGTTTGTCGTCTTTGTTAATTGACACAGACTATGGTACGTATGTAGCGAACATTATTTTAGAGGCAAATGAACCGTGTGTCTTGTAGCCGGATTGGAGCCAAATTAGGAAAACGTTTTGATGTACAGGGTTTGTAGGCCATTTGAGATTACAGTGCCCCCTCTCCAAACATCCCTCCCAACAACGACTCCCTCCTTACAACGACCCTTTTTCGCTGTTCCAAAAACAAGACATTTATATCCAAGATTTTCAAGGCTGCGATACCGTCTGCTTAGATTTGTCGTCTGCTGTTTTTCTCAAAGTTACATATTAGACTTTTAGATAGAAAAAAACCTTAATGACGATTGACAAACAGCTTGAATCAAGATCGCGGCGTATGGTCTGGATTCAAGCTGTTTGCAACTGTTAACCAATTTCACTCCTTATAACGACTCCCTCTGAACAACGCACATAATTTTTGTCTCCCACTGGGTGTCATTGTAGAAAAGGAGCGATGTACTTACAGTGGAGATGACATTTTTTTTCAAGTTTTAACGTAAACTACAGTAATCCCTCCCTACAACGACCCAATAACAACGATGATTGCCGCTCTTATCCCAAACAAGTCAATTCAAGCATATTCACGGCTGCAATGTCGTCTGCTTAAAACTGTCCTCTGCTTTTTTCTCAACATTACATAATGGGCATTTTGACAGATAAAACGTAATGACAAATGACAAACATCTTGAATCCAGATTAGACGCCGCATTTCGCGGCGTCTTATCTCGATTCAAGCTGTTTGCTAATGTAAGCCAATTTACCTGTCTATAATGACTCCCTCCGAACAACATACTTATGTTTGTCTCCCATGGGGTGTCGTTGTAGAGAGGGAACAATGTATACGTAAATATTGCAATGTTCAAAGTGACAGGGCTGCCATTTTTCCGGATTTTTCCTAAATCTTCGGTTTTTTTACAGTACATTGTAGCTTAAAGCAGGCTGAAAGTAAAGCAGAATGCGCCCTGATGCGCATTCTGCTTTACATACAGTACAGCCTGCTTCTTTAGTCACATGTCAACAAAACAAGGATCGGGCTATAGGGTAAAGGTACGATCCGTAAAATAGCACTTAAAAATGCAAATTTGGAAATCTTAGTAATTTTCATGTCAACTTATGGCAGCCCCGAAGTGAATTGCCATCACTTTTCATAAGAACAAAATCTAACAAACCGTATGGTCGTGATAATAAATCATTTTATGATTGAAACCATCTTAAACAGCAAAGTTGGCCCACAGATATCACAACTGCAATACCAGACCCTAATTTACAGAGGATGACCGGTTAGTACAATATTAAGACATGATTTTCGGTCACTTATAGACACAGTGTGTCAGTTGTCGCTACTATCAAGTAACACATCAGCTTTTAAGTTGGTTTCGCTGTTCAATGTTAAATTCAGGTTTTAAATAAAAGGTATAATCGTCGCTAAGGTTGAACGTGTTAACCCATTTGCTGCCTTAACGCGAGAACAATGGTAATAAGCAAACAGCTGGAATCCTGATCATTTACATTGTTAAGTACCATTTTACCTGTAAAAACCACGCTCGTCCTATGCAAATAATGTAGACCTACATGTAGATGAGAGGGAGTCCTCTGAAGTGGGTCTTCACTGTTTGCCATTTAGCACTGTACGACAGAAAATAAATCTAAATGGTCAAAAATGGACTAGACTTCAATTGGAACTATGGATCAAACATTATCATGAACTGTGCTGACGTCGGCAAAATGGTTAGGTTTTAACACTTTTCGAAAAGGATTGTGCTACATTTTCTTTCCAAATCTATCATCAAAGTGGCAAATAGTTCGGTACCAGATGAGACGAAAAGCTTCGGAGTATCATCGGGGCCTTAACAGATTTCCAATTAAACAGAAAATCACATGAACGTGAAGAATCAACTACATATCTGCTTGAATCAACAGTGAACATTAAATATAGTGCTTTTGTACAAATATGGACAATGCTGTTACATGTACAGTGGAGCAGACGTTATTCTTTTTATCTATTTTAACGCAAACACGTAACACCTTTCAAATCGAAACTAAACTGTACCACATGGAACAACACAGTTCTCACTTAAAGACATCCAGCCAGTCCTTTCATTGATTCACCCCCCATTCTTTAGTTGGTGTCAAAATACAGGTATATTCCGGTATACAGCATGAGAAAAGTCTTCAGGCAATGGCTCAGCTTTGAATAGAGGCCCTTACATAATAGATATCAATAGGTTTTTCTATGGGTTTTACTAACCAAGCTATCAAATATTAGGTGCGGGCCTCACTTGAGACGCCTGATGATTCTTTGCCTAGACGCTACCACTGTTAGTGCATGCTCTGCATGCTTTGACTCAAACTATATACGGGGGTAGGTGTTACCACCCAAGCTTGGTCATGTGATATCTTTAAGCACCTAGACTAGCGGCATCCCAGACGAAAAGTACTGAAACCTCAAAAGCTTTAATAGCGCGATTGCTCGACTCAGTCCGCGTCATCTGCAATGACAACGTTGGTACGTTTTGGGCTTGAATAAAACAGTCAGATCCATATATACACATGGTTCTTATTGTGTAAGTATGTGTCTCCCATAGGGTGTTGTTTTAGGGATAGGGCATGCACTGTTGGTGACACATTCCCAATAAATGCAATTACGATTAAACTATTATATCCATTGCAAACAGTTTGGACCAGATCAGACGCCGGGCAAACCGGCACCCGATCATGCTCCAAACTGTATGCCACTTAGATTAAAAGATATTCAGAATTCTCAAAAAGTTGTCATTTTATTGATATACGTTTGCGTTTCGTCTGCGTTTAAACGTGACCAAATAACGTCTTCTCCACTGTATACTCGATGATAGGGTTGAATGTGTCAACATTATACAGTGGAGAAAACGTTATTCTTTCCCAATAAACGCATTTACGCAAACTCTATTATTTCCTTTACATACAATTTGGAGCCAGTTCAGACGCCGGGTAACCCGGCGTCTGATCAGGCTCCAAATTGTTTGCCGCTCAGATTAACTTGAATAGTGAGGTTTGTCGTAAGGTTCTTATTTTCTACGTTTTTTTGCGATACGTTTCGTTTGCGTTTAAACGGGGAACACTATTATTTAACATTGTCTCCACTGTACAGTGGAGAATCTGTTATTCTTTCCCGTTTCAACGCAAACGTACGCAAACGCAAAGCACTAAAACGTAGAAAAGTACAACTTTTGGACAATTCTGATAATTCTTGTTTATCTTGGTGGCAAACAGTTTGGAGCCTAATCAGACGCCGGGTTACCCGGCGTCTGATCTGGCTCCAAACTGTTTGCACCGCAAATAATAGTTTTAGCGTAAACGCGTTTATTGGGAAAGAATAACACATTCTCCACTGTACATGTATACTCGTCGATAGGGTCAACATATTATAGGTTTCATGCTACAGTAGAGACGACGATATGGAAACTAACCGCAAACGCTATATGCAACTGAATATAATTATAGTGCTCCCTCTCTACAACAGCCCTCCCAACAACGATTCCCTCATTATAACGACCTAGTCGCAGTTCCCAAAACATGATAATTATGTTTTACGTTTTTGCTGCTGCAATATCGTCTGCTTAAGATTGTCGTCTGCTGGTTTTCTCAAATTTACATATTTGGCATTTTGATAGAAAACAACAAAATGACGAGTGACAAACAGCTTGAATCAAGATCAGACGCCGCGTCACGCGGCGTCTGATCTGGATTTAAGCTGTTTGCAAATGTAAACCAATTTCCCTCCCTATTACGACTCCCTCCGAACAACGCACATATTTTTTGAATCCGATTGGGTGTCGTTGTAGAGAGGGAGCGCTTTAAACCAGTATTCGTTTAAAAACAATTGGACGATCTATATTTTTGTGAGTGGCGAATAGTGTTGAGCCTGATCACACGTCGGGTTATTCTGCGTCAGAACTAGCAATCATGGAATTCCGTTTTGTTCAAAGGTGAGGCTTGACGTTCAAAATACTTTTGTGTTAGTCTTTCCTAATAGTTTTCTTCCAATATTTCAAGCCGGTTGTTATTAAAGAATACTAACAAAGCTCCAATATAAACGTTCAACCTGCGGTTAACAGGTTCCTAGTAGATTTCATCATTTTTGACTAGGACTGGAAGGTATTTCTATGTGAAAGTAAATACATACGTGAAAAGACGCGTCAAAAAGCAGAGAGGGATAACTCACCGATGACGGAAGTTGCCAACAGGACAATATATACAAATTTATATCCAACAGTATAAACAATTATTAATTACTAAAATTAGAATAAGTTTGGAACCTGCCCAGACACCGGTAATCTGATTATACATCCCATAATGCACTTTAGGGAAATTCTGCTTTATTGTCAATCTGCTTATAGCTATCATCTGCTAGAATAAAGAAAATAGTTGTTATTAAACATATTCATAACTGGAGAAAAAAGAACTAATTTCTTCAGTAGAGGATTAAATCAAGGACGTAAAAATGCGTATATGGGGATAACAAAACGGTGTCCTCCTCGTACTGAAAAGATTCAAACATATTATCAACACAACGCAGTTAGCAAATTCTTTTGACCTTTGTATAACAGTACATGTATAAATGTTTTATCGTTTTAATTGTTTAAAGTCTTTTTTAAAATACGATATTTACCAGCTGACAGTGGCATCAAAGTGGTAAAGATTACTTGTATATATCTGGTGACAAAATACACTGTCGCGCATACATTATTCAATACATTTCATTCTTCATTTTCGGCCGTAGTACATCATTGTTGAAACTGTGTCCCATAGTGATTGACGTGAATATAATATAACGTTTAAACGGTACCTTAAAACAAATATGTGAAATCACATATATTTTGAATTATAAATGTTTGACTGATTGCAAATTGAATAAGACAAACTTACCCTTTACCCTATAGCCTGTTTCTAAGTTAGAAGATGGGTGACTACATGTACTTCAAGCAGACTGAAAGTAAAGCAGAATGCGCCTTCAGGCGCATTCTGCTTCACTTTCAGTCTGCTTTAAGCTAACATCTGATAGAATATAGAAAATATATCTTATGATATATATTCATGGCTTCATAAATCGGAACTATTTTCTTCAGTGGAGGAATAAATTTAAGGCGCTAAAAGGTGAGGGAAGGGTGAATGTATTCAGACTTGAATCGATATCCTGCCAATCGCGTATTGACCGGTATTTGCAACTAGCTTAGATCCAGATCAGACACCGCGTGATCTGGATCAAACAGTTCGACGTTTAGGTTTGTGTAATAAAAACATACATTATAAATTCGAAATGAGAACATTTTACGGACAACAATTTAATTGCAGACGATATGACGACAGGATCAAGGTTAATCCACTACCCAACAGCCTGTTTCTAGTTTGGAAGAAATATAACCAATTAAAGCAGATTGACAGTACAGCCAGCATGTAGGTACCATCTGCCGGGATATAGGAAAAAAAATCTTATTTATACATGTACATGCTAATGACGATATAAACTGAAGCAATTTTGTGACGCGCTTAAAGGCGCTTCTACATGTACATGTACGTACAGTGGGGAAAACGTTATTCTTTCCCAATAAACGCGTTTACGCTAAAACTAGTATTTGCAGCACAAACAGTTTGGAGCCAGATCAGACGCCGGGTAACCCGGCGTCTGATCAGGCTCCAAATTGTTTGCCACCAATATAAACATGAAATGTCAGAATTGTCAAAAAGTTGTTCTTTTCTACGTTTTAGCGCTTTGCGTTTGCGTACGTTTGCGTTTAAACGGGAAAGAATAACAGATTCTCCACTTGACGTATTGAAAGAGGTGATATGTGTCGGAAGTCAAACACTGATACATGTACTCGATAAATAATTGAAAGTAATTATATACACAATGAAGCCACTGAATTATTATTGACCAAAGGTAAACCCAGGATTACGTTAGTTACGTCTACAGTGAGACCTCTCCATACAAAACACATATAAAAGTATGAATATATACAAGGATGCAAAATGTGTCCCCTCCCTACTTTTAGATGTCGTGATTATTATAACCATTGGTGAAACCCCACTGTATACAGCGGAGCGTATTGAAGTTGGACTATAGTCGTGTTACAGTGGAGAAACGTTATTCTTTCCCAATAAACGCGTTTAAGCTAAAACTAGTATTTCTATTGCAAACAGTTTGGAGCCAGATCAGACGCCGGGTAACCCGGCGTCTGATCAAGCTCCAAACTATTTGCCACCAAGATAAATATGAATTATCACAATTGTCCAAAAGTTGCACGTTTTAGTGTTTTGCGTTTGCGTTTCGTTTCGTTTAAACGGGAAAGCATAACAGTTTCTCCACTGTAACTGTAACAAATTCAATCATACCACGACATCATACAATCAAAGGAACAAAATAGAAAGCCATTCAACATCTGACATTTTAATGATATACAGTGTTCCCTCACTACAACGGCTATCCGAACAATGATTCCCTTCTTACAAAAATGCTTACCATTCTTTCCAGACAATACATATTCTGCAATATCACCATCTTATAATTATTGTTTGGTCCATTGCCTCTGTTCCCCAAACAAGACATATATGTACAACCTTTTCAAGGCTGCAATACCGTCTGCTTAAATTTTTCGTCTGCTGTTTTTCTCAAAACAACATATAAGTAGACATTTTGATAGAATGAATATAATGAAGACGGACAAACAGCGTCTGATTTGGATTCAAGCTGTTTGCAAATGAAAGCCAAATCTTAATTTTCCCTCCCTATAACGACTCCCTCCTAACAAAACACACAATCTGTGTCTCTCACTGGGTGTCGTAGTAGAGGGGGAGCACTGTATAACCGTTGTATAGAAGATTCTGATTTACAGTGGAGAAAGCGTTATTCTTTCCCAATAAACGCGTTTACGCTAAAACTAGTATTTCTAATGAAAACAGTTTGGAGCCAGATCAGACGCCGGGTAACCCGGCGTCTGATCAGGCACCAAACTGTTTGCCACCAAGATAAACAAGAATTATCAGAATTGTCAAAAAGTTGCACTTTTCTACGTTTAAGTGTTTTGCGTTTGCGTTTCGTTTCGTTTAAACGGGAAAAAATATCAGTTTCTCCACTGCACTCTCAGCCTGCTGTTAGCAAACGCCTGTATCAAACACTGAACTGAAGTATGTTGAAAAAGGTTAATCATCCTGGGAATATTTTCAGTAAGAAAATGCATTTTCCTTAATATACCTCACGATGTGTTGCAATCAGCAAACGGCTGTTACATGTACAAAGTGTGGTGAGTGCTTGAATTAGTGGTACAGTGGAGAAAACGTTATTCTTTCCCGTTTAAACGAAACGAAATGCAAACGCAAAACATTAGAAATTAGAAAAGTGCAACTTTTGGACTCTGATAATTCATGTTTATCTTGGTGACAAACAGTTTGGAGCCTGATCAGACGCCGGGTTATCCGGCGTCTGATCTGGCTCCAAACTGTTTGCAAATGAAATAATAGTTTTAGCGTAAAGGCGTTTATTGGGAAAGAATAACGTTTTTGTGGCGTTTGTCGTCAGACAACGACACAATGTCAGTACCGAATTTCAACAATCGTATCACATGCTACAGTCGGTCTTTAACGGCCATCAAAATGAGGTTATCTAGGTTTCAAAGACAGGTGACTGCTTACTACAGGTTGGAAAAAATTGCAGACCGCTCCCATAAGACAGTTATTCATTACATCTGACCTGAATAAAAAGCCATCTGTCTTTAATATGCACTTTGCTTCCTCATTGCATGCTCGCTTAAAACAGGCAATATTGTGGTTCAGTCTGATACCTAACAAAACGGAACCAATCGGCAAAAATCGGCCAATATTCCGAGTATGACGTAATAACAAATAGACCCTCAATATATGGGCGATTGCTTAACTAATTTATCACATAACACGTAGAAAGCAGGTCTGGAGCATAAATCCACTAAGGTACGCTTAAAATTAATTGTATTTGTGATAAAAACAATTACAAGAAAAACTCAAATAGAAATTATGCTAAGAAGTGGGTTCCGTGCGCGGAGCAATACAAAAGGTGAGCGAAAAAATCCAGAACGAGGCTCTTAAAGCACAGTAAACAACAATGGCGAAGGCGATAGGCATCAGTGAGCCGGGATGGACAAAAAGTTTAGTCCCTGTTCCAGACATTTAAATACGAGACGTAGATTCAATCATTGCAAACCATTCAAAGGTTCCCGGAAAACACATTGAGAGAGGCTACTCCCTCTTCTACGGAAATTACGCCCACAAAGTTGAAGGTAAGTTCAGAGTTCATAAATTTTTTATGGTTGATCACAAGCGTATGATATTTTTATCAATACCTATGGTTTCAGAAAAGAACGTTATTTACGATAACATGTCAAAATTTTGTTGACATTTAAGTTAAATCGGAAGTATCGATCGAGATCGGTACAGAGCGTAGCTGTCAAAACAAAGGGACGTAAAAAATTGTTACTGTTTTTTTTTCTCCGTTTTCTTCTTTCACTCAGTTGAAGACTAAATTTTATTTAAAGTTTTCACAAAGTTTGTCAAAAGTCAGGGCTCCAGATAAGAGGGAGTAAACTCCAGTTTTCAAACATTTTCTCCTTCATTTCTGCACCAAATCCTATGGTGTGACTAAAAGAGACAATTCTAATAAGTAGTGACACTGTGGGGTTTAATGCAGAAATAAAGATTTATGTGTTTGAAATACTTCCCTTATCTGGAACTCTGAAAAGCTTATTTCACAAATTGCCTTCATTTATTTTTATAGGAGCAGAAAAGAATGCGCAAAGAACTGGAGGATGAGGGCAAAGCTAGGAAATCTCTGGAACACTTGCTGAAGAAGTTCCTCAAAACACAGCATATGCAACAGACAACAAGTCAGGTTGACATGGAAACAGAAGACAGTTTCTCTTGATGGTGTGACGACTGTATATTGGTGTAATAGCTGGACACTTGTTTGTATATGAGGAAAAGAAAGGAACTGAAGCATTTATTTAAATACCCGAATCAGTGACTTTCGTAAGATTGTCGTGATAATGCGATGTGTGTATTTATAACTGTTAAACCTCTGAAAATCGAATGCTTCTGGACTGAGAAAAAAGATCGGGTTAATTAGGTTACGGTACCCGAATCAATGACATTCGTAAGACTATCGTAATAATGGGATGTGTAGTATTTATTACAGTAAAACCTCTGAAACTCGAATGCTTCTGGACTGAGAAATAAGATCGGGTTATATAGGTTTCTGGACTGAGGAAGTTTAGCAGCCACTTAGAAGGAGTTAAATCGTCAATCATATGAACCTCTCCTTCACATTAGTGCCCTTTAACCCATTACCCCATAGCCTGATTCTATTTTTGAAAATTGGTGACCACTTTAAGCAGGTTGAAAGAAAAGCAGAATGCGCCTTCTGCTTTACTTTCAACCTGCTTTAAGCTACCATCGTCTAGTAGAATATAGAAAATAGTTCTTATAATACATATTCATAACTGTATAAATTGGAACTATTGTCCTCAGTAGAGGAATAAATTAAAAGCATAAAAAGGCATATTTATGGGGTAATGACATACTCCACATCATATGTGCCAAAATTAAATATTCAGGTAATGTGTTGAAATTAAGTTTCAGCTTAAAGCAAGATGAATGTAAAGCATGCTGATTTACTTACAACCAGCTTTATGTGGTCACCTGTTTTCAAAACTACAAAATGTACTGACATGCTAGCCATTAACATAAACCTATGGCAGAAGACTATTGAAGCATTTGCGTGTTCACAAGTTTTATTGATCTTATAATATCTATTACTTTACATGTTGGTTTTTTTGCTGACTCAATACACTAGTTTCATGTAGAATTATTACTTTATTAAAATTTTGAGAAGACATATGATCTTGTTGTTTAGTATTTGGCAATATGCGTTTTCCCTGTACGAGTTGAAGAAAGCATGTTTATGCCACGCTACAAAGTAGTGCATGGCATATAGTGTTACCCATATTTGTATATCTGAAGCTTTAAAAAGAGGATTTCATTTTAGCTCTGTTGTTGACGTTGACATGATACATTGCAGCTTAGTTCAGATTTTATCCCTTTGACCTTCATTAGCTTTGTTTTTAGCTCACCTGAGCGCGAAGTGCTCATGGTGAGCTATTGTGACCGTGCTGGGTCCGGCGTCGGCGTTCGGCGTCCGTAAACTTTTCCTTGTGAACACTCTAGAGGCCACAATTTTAGGCCAAACTTCATCAAACTTGCTCCAAATGTTGTTCATGACAAAGTCTAGGTCAAGTTCGAAAGTGGGGCATGTAGGGTCAAAAAGTAGGTCACTAGGTCAAATCATAGAAAAACCTTGTGAACACTCTAGAGACCACAATTTTGGGTCATACTTCATCAAACGTGCTCAACATGTTGTTCTTGACAAAATCTAGGTCAAGTTCGAAATGGGTCATATAGTTAAAAAAGTAGGTCACTAGGTCAAATCATAGAAAAACCTTGTGAACACTCTAAAGACCACAATTTTGGGTCAAATTTCATCAAACTTGCTCCAAATGTTGTTCTTGACAAAATCTAGGTCAAGCTCGAAAGTGGGTCATGTGGATCAAAATGTAGGTCACTAGGTCAAATCATAGCAAAACCTTGTGAACACTCTAGAGACCACAGTTGTGGGCCAATCTTCAACAAACTTGCTTCAAATGTTAGGGTTAAGGTTAGGGTTCGATTCAGATATTGAGACATCTTCGTGATTTTAGTTACATGAGAGACCCCATTGACCCAGTGGTTTTAAAGTCATTGTGACAATCACTCATCTCTGAATTCCAATTTCCATGAGAGTAAGCCTTCCAGCTGACTTGCAAAATATTGGAGGTTCTACCCAGTTGTTGATTTGTACCCTTAAGTGTATAAAGGGCATCTGAGGTCTTCCTCCACCTGCATTTAGCTGGGTGTCTCGATATAACTGAAATAGAAGCGACTTTGAATTCTAGGTTTTCGAGTTTTTATCACTTTGGAACCAAGTACCACTGGTAAATTCCGCAACTTTACAGACAAACGCCACATCAGTACTATCAGTACTTTGATTTCCACTGTAGTAATCGGTTGCCAAAATGGCCAACCGATTAGAGATTATATCGGTTGGGTCGTAATCGATAACTTCCGATTATTAATCGGTTGACTAAGAGGCAGCATTATAACATTCTGTTACAATGGTAAAATTACACATAGAAATATAAGAATAAGTGTCAAATAGGTTTTGATCCTGAACGGCGCCTGACCAGGATCAAAACTAGGTGAACACTTAAATCAGATTAAAGCGCATTCATGTAAAGTTACTGTCAGTCTGATTTAAGCTACCATTTGCTAGATCTAGCATATAGAAATTATTCTTTGGAAACATATCTAGGACTGTATCAATCGGAACTACTTTCTCCGGAGCAGGAAACTGCTTAAGCCGTAAAATGCGTATCTATGGGGTAATGGTAAACCTAAACTCAAATATCGTATCCATTCTCTCACTGTCATCGGGTGTTTGTACAGTTAATATTTTATTACTCATATATCTATATGTTAAACTGGGGACACTGTTGGTTAGATAATCCAAGTTTCTATCGCAAGCTGAATTGGAAACGTACAGTGAAGAAAAGGTAAATTATTTTACGAGAAAGTTATGTTACGCCTAAACAATTATTTACAATGCAAATTGCGTAGAGTCTGGTAGCCAAATGTCTGATCAGGCTCAACACTTTTTGTCACTCAGATTTAAAGGACTCTACCACATTTCAAGAAATTGCTATTTTTATACATGCTTGCTGTATTCCGCTTGCGTTTTGTTTCGTTTAATCGGGAAAGAATAACGTCGTCTTACATATCTGCCTGTGTTGCTTATTGATAGATATACAGGACACCTCTCTAGTACTGCCACTTAAATGATGGCTAATTGCGTGTATGAAAGACAGGTGACAACTTAAACCAGGGTGACAATAAAGCAGAAACTCATCTTGCTTGAAGCAGTCGCCTGTCGTAAACACTTTATAAATAACATAATATATTCAGTGGTTGTTTTAGCGAGGGTTTACTGTAGTTATCTATGTAAAGAGAGATCATCAAATCGGACTATTACGAAAAGTGAAAAGTAGGTATGTTTTTATTGTGATGCCCTTCACTACCTTATCCCCGAGTACAGTGGTTATTTGCAAACAGTCAAGATCCAGATACGACGCTGGGTTTCGCGGCTTCTGATCAAGATCTAAACTGTTTGAGACTAATTCCAATGTGCCAAGAGTCAAACTACCTAAATTTAGGTTTGAAATATAATAGAGGACGATAATTGTTTAACATGGATGGACTCGTGGTAGTGAAGGGGGTTTATACATGTACTACGTTACTGATTAACTACTTAACTCCTTCATTACAGTGGAGAATCTGTTATTCTTTCCCAAAAAACGCGTTTACGCTAAAACTATTATTTGCAGTGCAAACAGTTTGGAGCCAGATCAGACGCCGGGTTACCCGGCGTCTGATCAGGCTCCAAACTGTTTGTCACCAAGATAAACAAGAATTATCAGAATTGTCCAAAAGTTGTTCTTTTCTAAGTTTTAGTGCTTTGCGTTTGCGTACGTTTGCGTTTAAACGGGAAAGAATAACAGATTATCCACTGTATATAAGTATGTAATGCACTATTTTGCGAATATGTAATTTACTTTTTTATAGCTAGTTGTTTTGAAAGAGTTGTTTATGATAAAAAGTAAAAAACAAAATGTTGCTGTATGTTTTCTTGCACTGCAGCCATTTTGAAAAGCCGTATCACATTAATACTTCTTTTCATAATTGTCCAATTTGAAGTACACACTCCAATAAATTCAAGTTCAGATGAAAACAAAACATGGTAATTTGATGTTTAATGTTTGTTCACTTCTAACGAAGTATGTCAACATGTTAATTAGTTTAAACATATTTTATTTCAAAATAGTACATATTTTATAATCAAACATAAATATACATTAGGATGGGAACGAAAACAATGTTTGCTTATTAAATTCTTCTTCTATAACATGTTGTTTATAGGCAATGATATAAAAATATATTTAGATATACATGTAACCTTAAAAAATGTATTTCTAGTACTTAAGTTTTTCATATATCTTATCAGATAAATCCCCGTAAAAGTAATTGAGTTAAAACAGTAAGTATTATTATTATTATTATTATTATACACGATTTATATAGCGCTCTTTTCACACAAGAGTTGTGCGGTAAAAAGCGCTTCACATGAAATAATATAAGTGTACATACAAAGCAAGAAAAGACAAAGTACTATATTCACAATAAACATGATACAGTATGGAGTTACATGGAAACATGGACATTCTTTTAGTATTATTAACAAGACTATAAAATTGTTATACGAGTTATTTTGTAAAATCAAAACTAAAATATCAATGGCATTATTATTTTATTTTTATTTTATTTTTATTTTATTTTTCAGTGTAGAACCGGAATGTAGGTCAAAAATCGTAAAACGATTGTTTAAAACAATACTCTCCATGTTTTGTTTTGTTTGTTTCAGTGCAGAGCCGGAGAGTAGCTCACAAATCGTAAAACGAATGTTTAAAACAATACTCTCCGTGTTTGTTTTGTTTTGTTTGTTTCAATGTAGAGTCGGAGAGTAGTTCACAAATCGTAAAACGATTGTTTAAAAAAACACTTCCCGTGTTGTTTTGTAGAGTATTGTATAATCCATGGCTTAGTTACACCCTTAATTTATAAAAATAAAGATAAAACTGTCCAAGAATTATACCACAGACCCCCAGCCGACTGATTTCAAAGCGATTGGGCAATCCCTACCAGCAAGATCCACCAGACAGGCACAAGGCCAACGGTACAACTCCAGAACTCCCACTTAGACACACATCATCTATAGCAAGAACACAGCCCAGAGGTAGCAGTCAATGATTTACGAAGTACATGTAGGAATGTTACGTTTTACTTTAAAATGTTTGAATTTCAACAGAGTTTTATGAACTATTTTTATAACAATTACAGTGCTACATGTAAGCACGACTTGACTAACATTTGAGCCGTGTCACGAGTAAAACCTACATTATCGCATTTCAAACAGTCTAGATCAATGCCAGCCGCCGTGTCAAAGACGCGGCGGTTGGTCTTGATTTATTTACTCTGTTTTACACCAACATGCATCTAAAGCATTTATGTAGCTGTATTACAGTGGAGAATCTGTTATTCTTTCCCGTTAAAACGCAAACGTACGCAAACGCAAAGCACTTAAACGTAGAAAAGAACAACTTTTGGACAATTCTGATAATTCTTGTTTATCTTGGTGGCAAACAGTTTGGAGCCTGATCAGACGCCGTGTTACACGGCGTCTGATCTGGCTCCAAACTGTTTGCAATTGAAATATTAGTTTTAGCGTAAACGCGTTTATTGGGAAAGAAAAACGTTTTCTCCACTGTACATACGTTATTTGGCAGTGTAGAACAGAACCATGGAAGACAACGGTGTTTGGTATGTACAATGTTGCAATGAAATGAAACAGGTTTTGTCATTGCAAGGCTCCTGTGAAAATAGTTTGTATCCAGATCAGTCACCTTGTAACGTGGCGTCTGATCTGGATACAAACCCTTTGATACTCGTGTAAACGTTTCTACGGCTAAGATTCTTCAATCAAATGTGTAGAATTGAAAATGGATGACCGTTTCAAAGCAAACGAGTTTACAAATGATTAAACCTTTCGCTGCAAAGCTCTGATACACTAACATATGCAAACAGTTTTGATCAAGACCAGATTCCGCGTAATGCCCTATGCAAACAGTGTAAATCAATATCGAAGGACTCCTGGTAATCATTTTGTAATTTATTGCACTACAAAATAGTCATAAATGGGCATGACTTCATGTGAAACTGATAGTATAATGTTTTTGTTGTTCTGTTGACAAACTTGTTTGGTGGTCGTAGTCAAGGAGTTTTAACTGTATTTAATTTGTTAACAATAGGTTAAACAGCTAAATGATTGGGTACAGTGGAGAAAACGTTATTCTTTCCCAATAAACGCGTTTACGCTAAAACTATTATTTCAATTACAAACAGTTTGGAGCCAGATCAGACGTCGGGTAACCCGGCGTCTGATCAGGCTCCAAACTGTTTGCCACCAAGATAAATATGAATTATCAGAATTGTCAAAAAGTTGTACTTTTCTACGTTTTAGTGTTTTGCGTTTGCGTACGTTTGCGTTTAAACGGGAAAGAATAACAGATTCTCCACTGTAACTGTATTTAATTTGTTTACAATAGGTTAAACAGCTACATGTAAATGATGGGGTACATACGTCTTTATAACCTGGTGTTTGCAACTGCTATCTTTAAAATTGCTCTTCATCAGTCAACAATCGAGTTCAGTTTACCAAATAAAAGAATCGGATTGAACATACTCCCGTTTTTGGATCGCCTTCATGCTTCTACTCTTACTGCCTGTGTCCAGGAATGTCTGTACCTTAAGCGGTGCAAAGCTTTCGCATACACAAAATCGACGAACATCTGCTTTTTGACTGAATATAAGCCGTCAATACAACCTCCTATGCCAAACAGCGACGATGACTTTGTCTTTGAAATTACAGATTGGCCAAAGGTATTAGTCAGTTCACCATGATGGTTGTACATTATATATAAACACATTCACTATCATGACATCGTAACCATCGGTAAGGGTGTAAACAGTTTGGATCCTGATCAGACGCCGCCTGATGCGACCTCTGATAAGGATCCAAACTAGTTGTGAATATCCAATGTACTAGGCATAATGCAGTGAATCGGGTTAAAAGCTGATTATATAAGTATACATGTATGCAGCTTTATGTATGTCATGACATTATTGAGGAACCTTCTGTTGAATTTATAGAAACCGGTTGAGGATAGTAAATTAAAAGAACCGTAGATTTCGTGCTGTCATATATTCTTTATCTCTCTCTATATAATGTTAAAGTATAGTGAATTGGAGTTTGTCAATGTATCAGTGCTTTACTTTGGGCATCCGAAATAACCAGAGCACCCTGTCGATAATAAGAGTAGTTTATCGCACCAATGTTCTATGTATCCGCTCCCCTCTCTCTTTCTCTCGTTCTCTCTATGGTGCACAATTAGCTCATAGTTGGTATAAACGAACCACAACAAACAAACATAAGCTTGAGTTTGCCAAATATCATATATTCACAATGTATATGCAACCATATCAAGTTCAGAAGCGAGTGTAAAACAGTGAATCCTGATAAGAAAACACGTAACTAGGGATCTGTTCATGATCCAAATAGTTTCTACTTGCAAGACAAATTGCAGTTATCCAGCAATATAACACAGTATTCATCTACAACGTATTGTTCTGAAGTGTCGTTCAAATCTTTCATGTAGGAAGATTAGTCCCAATCAGTTTTTAAGCGATTTTGAAATGAAAAGCTTGCCAAATGCCACTCTCCATAACAACATTAGTGAATAGCCATGGTTAAATTATCTGGTGACATAAACCTGTTTAACCCATATAATCCTGAAACTTCAAATGAATAGCCCTAGTTTCCAATGAAGTCTAGTCCATTTTTAAAAATTAAGGGTTTAATAAAATATAACAAAATCACGAACAATGGAGAGCCTGGTCGGACCAGGGGCCCTCTAAGCAGGGTTTTCAGAGTTTGCATATCACAATTGTAATCTTTACAGGTACACTGTTAATCGTGAGGACTATTCTCATCGCTAGGGTTGAATATGTTAAATGTTCATTCACGTGTTTTAAAACGTTACATGTAAATAAAAGTTTTCCCAAATTTTATGAATTTCATTTGCGTGTCGCCAAGGGTTTGGCGCCTGATCTGATTCCAAATTAATAGCAAAGGAAAATAAAATTCTTAGAGCATTTCGTATTCGGTTAATTTTAATTATTTTTCCCTCAGTACATGTACATTATATTTATTTTCATTAATTTAGGAACATACTGAAGAATGTAAAGACTTCCAAAAGTTGGGACAAGTTGTATAACTGCTGTAGTATTTCTACAAATTAAACTAATCGATTTTATTACACAGTAATTTGTCCCAAAGGGCTCAAGCTGAATGGCAAACATTGTAGACCGTGATCAGACTGCTCATGAGGTTGCAGTATCATCAGGGTCTACTTGCTCGTGCCTGTCTGGTCAAATACCTATGGTCATTATGGATTACCTGCATTTGTTCTTACCATTCAGGTCATTGCTGGCAGTTGTTCCAATGAACCTTGTTCGGAGTCGGAGAAATGCATACCAAGCCGTCCTCCATCATGTATTGGTGAGAACACAAAACAGTGGCATTCATTCACCATTTACTATTCCCAAAACATACTGTTTTCAGTATCAAGACAGGTTCAAAATGCAGTTGTTGAAACAAATCTTAAAGACATGTTGAACGACGTTAACATGTATCCTCATTAAAGGGCGGTAGAAATAAACGAGTTATGTTTGATAAGAAGATTTGATTTCAATGTTTAGGAGAACATTTCCCTGTCTACAGAAAAACCTCCCCGTTACGACCACTAAAGTGTGCTATTTATCAGATATTCAAGGCAGAAAACTGCTTAAAGCAATGTGACCCTAAAACAGACAGCTACATTAGGAGATGTCAGTTTTACTTTCACCTTGCTTTAAGCTGTCACCTGATTCTATTTCAGTCTATTAGATGTCCCTTTAGTGGTCGTAATAGAGAGGTTTTACTGTAGTTAGAACATAATTTAGGATGGGGAAATAAAACCCCGTTACACATGAGGGCATTGGAACTTTGGAGGAATGTTCCTACATCTTGTTTGAAGAAATCTAATAATTGGGGTATTTTTCTCCATAAGAATAGCTTTAAAGAATCATTCCTCCATTTAGGATTGAATAATTTAAAGACAATTGAACATCCCTCATTTAGACCAAAGATTAATCCTTGAAAGAACCTTCCTTCATATGCCGTGAAGACTTTTTAAGACCGGGAGAATATTCCACCATTAGGCTAGTGAATCTTTGAGCTTCAGAGGAAGGTTCTCCGTCTTTTCAGGGGGAATCTAATGACTTGGGGCGTTAAGTTCCCGTTAAACGGGTAAGTCTAACGTTTCTCTGCTGTAAAAACAGGAATTGCCCTTAACAGGACACCACGCTGTACTGTCGCACATATCTGAATTTCCCTTATTGTGCAGCGCTTACCGTACAGATCCAAACAATTGGGACACCCTATATTCCAGTCTAATGTAATTATCATAATTGTTATAATTTGATCAAATCGCTTTTATCGCACTCTAATAATCAGTCCAAATTAATATTTACTCTCAGGGGAAGTCTGCCTAGGGTCTACTCTGTTTGCTCAGGCGTGTGTCCCAATACTTATAACCATTACGGAACCTCTGGTCTGACTGTCTATTCTCTGTATCACTCTCTTTGCCTGTCTGTGTCTATATGTGTTTGTGTTTCTCTCGCATGCCTCTCACGTTCTTTCCCGGTGTTTGACCAATTTCCCTGTCTTTGCATGTCTGTCTGCGTTGACTGTATGCCTATTAGTCTAAGCTGTAGACAACTTTTATTTGCGGTGAAAGGACCATGCAACCTTTTGGTACCATCTAATAGCATATTTCCTCAGGAGTTTGGAAACAATCGTCTGACGCGTATTTAGGTAGTGATAAGGGGAGATAATTGAGGTTTAAGTTGTCTCCCCTTGGATTTTTAAGCAAAAACTGACATTCTTATTCGGCTTTTATTTCATGTGTTAGAGATTTAAAAGTGGTATTTTGTTAGCAATTATCAATGTAGTTTACCTAAATACAAATTTTGAAAATGTTTTAGGATAGTTTCAGACTCGTTGAAATCCAAAATGGCCGCCAAATGGCTATTTTTAGTAACATTTAAGCTATTCAAGCAATAACATTACTTATATTGACTACAATTTATACTCATATGGAACAATTTTAGTTAATTCGTATTGAACATTAACTCAGAAATCATACTAGCCTTGATTTTGATTTGTTTCCTGTCATCCAGTGCTGAAATAATCCAAAATGGCCGCCGTACATACCCATCTCATTAATTTCTACTCACATAAATTTTTTCTTGATTAGGGCTTTCATTTCATTTGTTAGAGATTTAAAATGGTATTTTGTAAGCAATTATTCAAGACGTTTCCCCAAATACATATTTTGAAAACGTTTAAGGATGGTTTCCGACCCATTGTAAACCAAAATGGCTGCCAAATGGCTATTTTTAATAACAATTAAGCTTTTCGAGCAATTCAACTACTTTTATTGACTGTAATTGATACTCATATAAATAATTTTAGGTGAGTCTTATCGAACATTAACTGACAAATCCGGTAAGTTTTTATTTAGATTGGTTCCTGTCCCCAAGTGCTGATATAATCCTAAATGGCTGCCCTTTATACCTTTTTACTAATTTCTACTAATATAAATTTTCTAGATTTGCCATTTTCTTGATTATGCACATCTCTTTTTGTGTGTTTCTTTTAGTGCCATTGTGGCAAACATAGTTCATGCTGATAAATGCTGAAGTTGGTTAAGCTTGTACAGGAATAATTAATGGCCTACATAGACCACTATACAATGCAAGTGTTGTTGTTTTTTTTATCAAGTTTGAATTTTTCTGATACACTATCAGGATATATGTGCCTATAAAGGGCATATTACTTTACAAAGGAAGACCATATAATGAATTTATATAATGTGAAACACTGTACAAAAGCTGTTTTTGCACCCGGGTGTGTAATGCACATAAAATATAGTTGTCACTAGTTTTCGCGGGTTTGTTGAAATTGTTAGTTTCAGTTGAAAATTATTATGTATATCAATGGTAAATATAGGAATACCTGGCCATAATTTGATATAATTATAAAGCAGGGTGTTTAATAAGTGTTCAAAGCATGTGTTGTTTCATTGTTAGAATCTACGGAAACAAATGTAGAATATAAGTTAACCACTTAATTAGAGAGTCAAAAACTGCATCAAAGCTAATTATCCGTTTTACTAATTTAACGGGTTCGTGGAGGAAAAACTGAAATTTGAACGATACTAGTTTTGATCTTTCACAAGTGCAATGTAGTTTGACTGTAAGATAGACACCAATAACTCGAGGAAGTGTGTGTGGCACATTGACAAATCTCAGTACTTAAATGAAGTCAAACCATTTGATGAAAATACCTAGACACAAATACCAAAGTTGTGACTTTATCAGGTCACTGGTGAGAGAGATGTAGTGTCTCCAAATATGTGTCCATTATTCTTCCAGTGTCATTTGATAGTTCAATGAGAGCGGTTACAGCAATGTCACTGCTGTTCGGGGTTCGCGGAAAAGCATACACAAAGGAGACAAAGTCATTAACATTGCTTCCAGATGTACCGCAGACTGTCGGGCTATGATCCCAATTACATCCAGCTATAATACCCCCCAACCGGTATGCTATATAATAACATGTCAAAATCAAGGGGCTGATCCAAGAGGGAATATCCTGCGAAACAGTGGAAGCAATCAAGACAATATATGTATTATGATGCTGCTCTGAGAAGTGAGGATGAGTGACTTTCAGCATGATTTAGTGATATTCATATGATCGCAAGGGAGGTTATGTGCCATCACAGTTGCAAAAATAAATTTAAATAAACTCTAAATAGGGATAATAGTATTCTAGAGAAAGTAACTAAATCAGACCAAGAATATTTGCAAACTGGCCATGCATACAATGATCTCAAGGATCATGTTGAAGAAACACTGCTCTTACATATACATGCAAAAATTCTGTTTTACTTTAAGGCATGGCCATGAGTGAAAGAACAGTCCGTTTGGTCAAGACTGCTACTGCCACAGTATTTTGGAAGTCATGGGGGAAAAGGGAAAGCACCTTACTATGGGTCTTGATATCAAAAGTCTGGCAGGTTCTAAAATGGTTATTCATATTCTGAACCATATGAGTAATCGCATAAACCACTCGGCAGTAGAAGATCTGAATACTGAATAAGCGACATAATTAAATGAGTGTAAAATATCAACTCCTAATAGATTGTTACAAATGGTTAGACAACTGGTCTGGCGTTGGACGATTTTGACCATTTCATCTACTCCCATGTAGTTTATGCTATGACACATATGGTTAAGAATATTAATAACATTTATAGAAAGGTTAGACTTTTGTGAGATTCTTTCCTGTTTTTCGTGTGTCCATGACTTGCAGCAAACATTATGTCACAGGAAAAGTATTGACCAAACAGGCTGTTCTTTCACTTGTCACAGCACCTAATAGTAAATCGGTGGTCCATGCATATGTAAGAGTATATGCACGTAATATAAGTCAACATAAGAGATATGCTATAGTTACACGGGGATATGTCTTACATATTCCTGGTCGAAAATTAAAACCTACAACCAGATGCTCTTATAAATGTTTAAAAGTAAAAGAAAGCAAGATATATCAATTGAAAAATCATCTAATCAAAGTTGCTTAGATTCAACTATATTAAAGGTTGGTTGCAAAAATAAGCATGCACTTAGTTCATATGACATGAAACCAACACTTTTTACACTCATAGTATATATCGTGCACTTTGTTGTAACTAGCCTGCAATGGCTATCAACCTAGCTGTTGAACCACTGCTATGCATAGCACATTTAAGAATCACTTCAAGTCGTCTTGAAGCTCAGTTTTACCCTTCACCAGAGCTTCGAAGGTTAAGGGTTCAGGTAGTTCATTGACTTTTTCTAGGTCTTTGATTCAACCTTGCAAAGAAGATGTTGGCAGGAGAGTTGAATTATAGTCAAATTTTGCCCTTTTGACCGCAATGTCTTCTATTAGGTTTGCATTGGATACAATAGTTCCGCTATATTGTTAGATCTTTTCATGAACTTCAATTGCGGGTAAATCCTGCTAGTCCTGTCGCCAAGACTTCAAGCCTGAGAGGAGATGCCAACTTCATTGAGAATATCAATGTAGCATATATGAAAGAAAGTTAAAATCGGAACGGCTTCGGAGTCTATTATTATTTAATTAGTGTTTCAGAAACATGATCCTTGAGAACGTTCTATGCATGGCCAGATTGCAAAAATTCTGGATCTGATTTAGTTACTTTCTCTATAATACTATGATCCCTATTTAGAGGTTATTTAAAGTTCCTTTTACCAATGTGATGGCACATGACCTCCCTTGCAATCATATGACGCTTATCGTCACTTCTCAGAGCAGCATCATAATCATATTGTCTTCGCATTTTCCCGAATACTCCTTCTTTGATCGACCCCATGAGTTTGATAAGTTAAAATAGTTCATACCGGTTGGGGAATGTAACATTGCCATACTGTCTCCGATAGTCAAAATTGCAATGCATCGGGCTCGAACAGCAGTGACATTGTTGTAGCAGCTCACATTATTACCTATGGAATCATTAAATGACGATGGAAGAATAATGGGCATATATTTCGAGACACGGCTTCTCTCTCGTCTGATAAAATTACATATTTTCTTTGTGCTCATGTCTTTTCATCAAATATTTGATTTCAGTTAAGCACTGGGTTTAGTCAGTGACCCAGACACACTTCCTCGGCTTATTGGTGCCCATCTTCGAATCTACATTGCACTTGTAAAACAGGAAATACAGCTTCGTTTTTAAAAGGTTGAGAGTTTCTCCTTATTGAGTCTGTTAAATTAGTAAAAGTGTATTTGGGCGCTTTTTGTACCATTAAGAGGTTAACTTAAGTCCCATATTTGGTTCCGTAGATTTTAAAAAAATGAAATGACCCATGCTTAAAACACTTATTAAACATCCTGCTTGATACCATGCTATGGTCAGGTTAGATGTATATTCTCCATTTATATACATATTAATCAACAGAAAATAACAATTTCCACTAACCCGCGAAAACTATTGACAAATATGTTTTCATGTATATTACACATCCTGCTACAAAAATAGGCTTTTATACAGTGCTACACATTTTATAAATTTATATTGATACTAAGAAATGATAAATTTGTTCAACATTTGTAAAGAAATGTCCACTTTATTGGCACATATATCCTTATAGTTATCTATATCAGAAAAAATCAATCCTGACCAAATAAACACTTTGATTGTATGGTGGTCAATACAGGCAACTAATTATCCTGTAAAAGCATTACAAACTTCAGCATTTATCAGTATGAACTATGTTTGGAAATACACACAAAAAAAATATTTGTATAATCTGGCAAATCAAGAAAATGGCAATTAAGAAAATTTATATTAGTAGAAATTAGTAAAAAGGTTAGAGGGCAGCCATTTTGGATAATATCAGCACTGGGGGACAGGAACCAATCTAAATAAAAACTTACCGGATTTGTCAGTTAATGTTCGATAAGACTCAACTAAAATTGTTTATATAAGTATCAATTACAGTCAATAAAAGTAGTTGAATTGCTCGAAAAGCTTAATTGTTACTAAAATAGCCTTTTGGCAGCCATTTTGGTTTATAATTGGTCGGAAACCATTCTAAAACATTTTCAAAATATGTATTTGGGGAAACTTCTCGAATAATTGCTTACAAAATACCAGTTTAAATCTCTAAAAAATAAAAAAAAAGCCCTTATGAAGAAAATTTATGTGATTACAAATTAATGAGATAGGTATATACGGCGGCCATTTTGGATTATTTCAGCACTGGATAACAGGAAACAAATCAAAATCAAGGCTAGTATGATTTCTGAGTTAATGTTCAATACGAATTAACTAAAATTGTTCCATATGAGTATAAATTGAAGTCAATATAAGTAATGTTATTGCTTGAAAAGCTTAAATGTTACTATAAATAGCCATTTTGGCGGCCATTTTGGATTTCAGCGAGTCTGAAACTATCTTAAAACATTCTCAAAATTTGTATCTAGGTAAACTATATTGATAATTGCTGACAAAATACCATTTTTAAATCTCTAACGCATGAAATGAAAGCCCTAATCAAGAAAATTTATGTTAGTAGAAATTAATGAGATAGGTATGTACGGCGGCCATTTTGGATTATTTCAGCACTGGATGACAGGAAACAAATCAAAATCAAGGCTAGTATGATTTCTGAGTTAATGTTCAATACGAATTAACTAAAATTGTTCCATATGAGTATAAATTGTAGTCAATATAAGTAATGTTATTGCTTGAATCGCTTAAATGTTACTAAAAATAGCCATTTTGGCGGCCATTTTGGATTTCAACGAGTCTGAAACTATCCTAAAACATTTTCAAAATTTGAATTTAGGTAAACTACATTGATAATTGCTAACAAAATACCACTTTTAAATCTCTAACACATGAAATAAAAGCCGAATAAGAATGTCAGTTTTTGCTTAAAAATCCAAGGGGAGACAACTTAAACCTCAATTATCTCCCCTTATCACTACCTAAATACGCGTCAGACGATTGTTTCCAAACTCCTGAGGTAATATGCTATCAGATGTTACCAAAAGGTTGTATGGTCCTTTCACCGCAAATAAAAGTGGTCTACAGCTTAGACTATATATATCTCTGTCTAGATATGTCTCTCCCTCTCGATCTCCCTCCCCTTCTCTCTCTCTGTATGTCTGTCTGTTTGTCTCTCTCTCTCTATATCTCTCTCTCTCTTCCTCCCAACATACACACTAATTTAAAATTTGAAGATACTCCAGTATTTATCTATCTGTTTACTTTTCGTTTATATTGTGTTTTAGGCTTTTGCGGAGCTCCATTTGAGGTTGGACCAAGCAATGGGGCCTTCTATTTAGGGTGTTACTTAAAGGGGTGCGTGATTAGACTAAGCTGTAAAGCTGGGTTTTCTACAACTGCAAATGACACAGTCACCAGCACCTGCCAGGCGAACGGAACATGGTCGACGTATAAGTCTTACACGTGTATCGGTACAGTTGAGAAGGAGCTTTTATTTTCCACTTTACACATCCACTGCAATTACGTCATCAGCTTCAAACAATTGTCATTAACCTTTATATCTCAAATTAAGATATTTGAAATGTATTTTAGGGCTTTTTAAACCTTTTTGTGAATATGACAGGTACCCCTGGAATTAGGAATGTACATGAAAATCACTGAAAATTGGGAATTATCATGTAAAAGATGGAACAAATTGTATGAATTTATTTGACTGATCAAAGATCGTTTCAATTTGTTTGACCAGGAACACTGTATACAGATGTACATGGTGTTCCTAATAAGCTGAATCCATGATGTATGCTTTGCTTTGCAAAGATAGCTGACCATTTATTGTTTTCTTCTTGCAATTGGGAGTTTTGTGCTGAAAATTAGAAAACAGCATTTTTCCCATTGGGAACAAAAACGGCTATATAATCAGGCGAAAAAAGCCCTGCATATTCACTTAAGAAATATGGAAAAGGGTGTCAAACAGTTTGAATTACACGGCCTCTGATCTGGATAAAAATATATACAAATAACTAGTGTATTTAGGGTAAGGCAGTGAAGTGATTAATGATAATATTCAACTCATTGTAGCAATCATTGGTCAAAGTTTCAAACGGGATTTAAAACAAATGTCCAAACAAACGCATGGGTCATTTGCAAACAGTTAAGAATCAGAACAGATGCTGGATGACTTTGCATCTGACCAGACTCCTAGTTAGTTTACATTCATGTCAAAATAGTTCGTCCTCAATTCCAAAGCGCTTTCATTTTACATGTTGCTGCAGCGAATAGAAGCTTAGAGTATCTTACAGGTGAAAATAACAAAAAATTGCCAGTAAAAGAAATCTGTGTGATGTTTTTGGATCTTTTTTTTCAAAATAATTTATGTTTACCAATAAATGCATAAAGTTACGCATTGTGGAAGTGTGAAGAAACCTCTATTTGATCAATAACTACTTTTAGTGTATACCTTACTATAAATAGTAACATATTTGCTTTGATGACAATGCAATGTGCCCTTGCTGAGCGGGCCAATAACCGGATGCAGTCCAATAACCGGTTATTTGGACTGCATCCGGTTATTGGCCAGGGGGCAACAGATCTTATACACGTGAAAACGTTAGCAACGTAACGTTAAAAATGGCCAACGTTCGTTAAAGATGATGTCATTTGGTTTCTATAACGGCCGCCCTTATGTAAACATTCAAACAACCTACACACTCGTTGATTTTGAACCAGGTATACAATAAACAAGTCATTAAACGGCCAAGGCGAGCCGTCTTTTGCTTATTGGCATTCGTTAGCCACTTTGGCACTCGGGCCGAGGCCCTCGTGCCAATATGACTAACTTGTGCCAATAAGCAACGACGGCCCGCCCTAGCCGTTTAATAACTGTATATTATTATATGCCTTCGTACAGTGGTAAATACGCTATAGTCCTACCCTATTTACGCGTTTCTTTAGCGTTTCTTACGCATTTATTATCCGTATCGTTAAACGCGTTTCCTAGCCGTTTCTTTACGCGTTTCTTAACTCGTTTAAAAGAGCCCGGAGGCCTGTCTTATCATACTTAAGAATTTAGTAAATATCGTTACTGTGGAGTAAATATAATCTTACAAAATTTCATGAAATTAATTTGTTTAAGCATATGATCCGGAGCAATGCTTGGATCCCGATCAGATGTCAAACTACTGAGTGTCTGCTTTGCATAAATGTTTGGATCCAGATCAGATGCTGAGTGACTATGAACAAGCGGAATTCCAAATAGCACGTGTGACATGCATGCTAGTTACAAATATCACAGGACAGGCCGTTAAAAACGTTGCGCCACAAATAAATACGAAAGACTCAAGCAGGAAACGTAACACAAACAATACACCCACCTCTCAAGCAGAACACACACACACAGTCATACCACAACAAACACACACACACACACGCAATACCATTCCTTCATCTACACACTAAATAGAAAACAACACGCAAGACAAACATAAAGCAAAGTGAATATAGGAGCCCGCCTTGGTACGGTCAGTAGCAATCAATAACCAATTATAAATTAATTAATTATTAACAACCACTGGGGGGTTAAACCTGGGTTTAGGGGCGCCCAACCTCACACTTATCTCCTATATTCACCTATAAAGACGAACAGTGTACATAAGATATAAACCCTGTTCCATAACCTCACAATCAAAAAGACCGCCAGCACAGTTAGTAGATACATGTAAAACATTTAACAAAAATTCTATGACAAGATCATTAGTAACATGGGAAAGAATTAAACATTCAACATTCAACCCAACTCATCATCGTGCCAGGTGAGCTCAAAATCTTGAGCTTAGTAAAACTTGGGTCATGTCCAACAAAGGCCAAAGTCATTTAGAATGGATGAGTTGGGTTTTACGGCACTGCGACACAAAATAGGTCATATAGCGCCGATGATTGATGAGATCAAATGATGATGATTTCAGGAAGATGGTTTCGGTTAATAAATACGAAAGAAGACTCAAGCAGGAAACGCAACACAAACAATACACCCACCTCTAAAGCAGAACACACACACAGCCATACCATAACAAACACACACACACACGCACATACACACACGCAATCCCACACACCAAACAGAAAACAATACGCAAGACAAACATAAAGCAAAGTGAACATAGGAGCCCGCCTTGGTACGGTCAGCAGCAATCAATAATTAATTATAAATTAACCATTAACAACCAATGGGGGGGTTAAACCTAGGTTTAGGGGCGCCAAACCTCACACTTATCTCCCATATTCACATATAAAGACAAACAGTGTACATAAAATATAAACCCTGTTCCACAACCTCACAATCAAAAAGACCGCCAGCACAGTAAGTAAATACATGTAAAACATTTAGCAAAAATTCTATGACAAGATCATTAGTAACACGGGAAAGAATTAAACATTCAAGCCCGTGTTAAAAATAACCCACTATGGCAACGGTCAAATTGTACTCAAGCGACTAGTCTGTAGTTACGAGTAACTGTAAGACATGGAAGGGTCCAGGGTACGACAGAGAGGGAGAGAAAAAACAAAGCACGAAAATCCGACATAACTCTCCCGGTTTAGGACGGCTTTAAAGATACATCATCATGTAGTGCTAAGCCCTGTCTGTCGTCGCACAACCAAAGAGGAAAGCATAGTTATCAATTGTAGATTGACCGATAACCAAACGTGAAGTGCGCAGCAATATAGTTGGATCATAATCTTTTTTGAGGAAAAATCTAATACGTTTCACAAATAGGTTTTGAAAAGGTATATGTCCAAGAATCTTACGAAGTCTGTAAATCACATCACCATAAAACTCCGGATGTGAAATACCTTGCCGCAGAAAAGACTTTAAGTTACATTTATACTTGTTAATGAGAGGAAGATTTGTATAAAAGAATATAGAAAATGTTTTACGAAGTTTATGGAATCTGTAACCCTGTTTAAGAAGCTTTTCAGTAATAGTTTTATTACGAATGTGGAAGTCCTCAACAGAGATACAGGCCCTAGCAAAGCGAATAAGTTGTGAAATATAAACCCCGTAAGATGTGGAACGGGGAACATCGCCATCTAGATGAGGATAATTTACAATACTAAAATCAAAATCATCTCGTTTATCGTAAATCTTAGAAGAAACAATTCCGTTATTTATAAAAAGATCCAAATCTAAAAGTGGTGCAGACAAATTTGACTCGTTTGTTTTATTAAGGCGTAGTTCTTTTGGGTAAATAAAAGGAAACAACGTATCAAAAAAAGGGTTGTCTATATATTAAAAATATCATCTAGATAGCGCGATGTATTGTTAAAGGCTTCGATCATATCTGCCTGTGTATCGGGTTTTAGACTAAGCATAAAGTCCCTCTCATAACAGTACAAAAATAGGTCTGCGACAAGGGGCGCACAGTTTGTACCCATAGAAATACAACCGGATATGGGGTAATAAAACTGCGGCTTATCAAAGTAAGTATCCTAATTGTGGTTCATTGAAATATCAACCAAATAAACCAAATCATATCTGCAACTATGTGTCAGTTATTATACTGTCTCATTAAAGTAAAACAATATCTGTATAGTTCGAATACGGATGAGACTCTCGCAAATAAATACGAAAGACTCAAGCAGGAAACGTAACACAAACAATACACCCACCTCTCAAGCAGAACACACACACACACAGTCATTCCACAACAAACACACACACACACACACGCAATACAATTCCTACATCTACACACTAAATAGAAAACAACACGCAAGAAAAACATAAAGCAAATAGAATATACGAGCCCGCCTTGGTACGGTCTGTAGCAATCAATAATTAACTATAAATTAATTATTAACAACCACTGGGGGGTTAAACCTGGGTTTAGGGGCGCCCAACCTCACACTTATCTCCTATATGCACCTAAAAAGACGAACAGTGTACATAAAATATAAACCCTGTTCCACAACCTCACAATCAAAAAGACCGCCAGCACAGTAAGTAAATACATGTAAAACATTTAACAAAATTTTTATGACAAGATTATTAGTAACATGGGAAAGAATTAAACATTCAAGCCCGTGTTAAAAATAACCCACTATGGCAACGGTCAAATTGTACTCAAGCGACTAGTCTGTAGTTACGAGTAACTGTAAGACATGGAAGGGTCCAGGGTACGACAGAGAGGGAGGGAAAAAACAAAGCACGAAAATCCGACATAACTCTCCCGGTTAAGGACGGCTTTAGAGATACATCATCATGTAGTGCTAAGCCCTGTCTGTCGTCGCACAACCAAAGAGGAAAGCATAGTTATCATTTGTAGACTGATCGATAACCAAACGTGAAGTGCGCAGCAATATAGTTGGATCATAATCTTTTTTGAGGAAAAATCTAATACGTTTCACAAATAGGTTTTGAAAATGTATATGTCCAAGAATCTTACGAAGTCTGTAAATCACATCACCATAAAACTCCGGATGTGAAATACCGTGCCACAGAAAAGACTTTAAGTTACATTTATACTTGTTAATGAGAGGAAGATTTCTATAAAAGAATTTAGAAAATGGTTTACGAAGTTTATGAAATCTGTACCCCTGTTTAAGAAGCTTTTCAGTAATAGTTTTATTACGAATGTGGAAGTCCTCAACAGAGGTACAGGCCCTAGCAGGCCCTAAATATAAACCCCGTAAGATGTGGAACAGGGAACATCGCCATCTAGATGAGGATAATTTACAATACTAAAATCAAAATCATCTCGTTTATCGTAAATCTTAGAAGAAACAATTCCGTTATTTATAAAAAGATCCAAATCTAAAAATGGTGCCGACAAATTTGACTCGTTTGTTTTATTAAGGCGTAGTTCTTTTGGGTAAATAAAAGGAAACAACGTATAAAAAAATGTGTTGTCTATATTAAAAATATCATCTAGATACTCTGCATCTCATCTAGATCCAAACTGTAAAAACGTATGCTTCATTCTTAGCTGTAAACATAAGAACCGAACTACTCGGCGTCCCATCTACATCTAAATCGCTAGTATTAAACTATTATGAAAAGTAATTGGGTGTATTCATAGATGTCAGTTTGGATGCTGATGCTATGCTGATCTATACAGCCAGGCGTCTGATCTGGATTCAAACCGTTTGCATAGAAATTAACATGGAAGGAATTATTCTAATAACTATCAAACAGAAAGAATCTCGTTGAGACGCCGAGTCACTCAGCATTATGATCGAGATCCAAATTGTCTGAAATTATATAATTTCTATAAGCAAAACCAGTTTAGATCCTGATAAGAGGCGTCTCGTCTACAGATAATGTTTTCAAAAGTCGCATTACAAAATGAGTTTTATTGCGAAAATGCATTTGTGTAGATCAATAAGATCCGACATCTCCGCGTGAAACGGAAAACTTACGCACCAATCGCAACATCTCTGGTATAATCGTTTATTAACGCGTTTAAACGAGTAAAAATCGTTATGCGTTACCCGTTCGTTAACTGTTCGTTAACCGTTCACTATGCGTTTCTTACGCATAGATTAACGCGTAAATGGGTAGGAATAGCGTATTTACCACTGTATGACATCGAGCCTTTCTGCGTGTATCTGCACAGTAAAATACAAGACATTGTATCAGCCACTTTGTATTTTACTCTGACGTCGCTTTCGATTTAGCGTGACGTCATTTACGTACATGTACATGTACAAGTGCCGCGTTATTATTTGTGGCATACAAACAATCTTGTTCTGCTTCAAATAAGTAATGAATTTTGGATATGGATTGATTTAAAAAACTATTTAGTTGTTTTTGATTTGTATTCAAGGCATATAATAAACACATCACCAGTTAACAGTGTGCTACAGTGTGTTGCATTCAGCTCCCGACATTTTTGCCGGAAACAACCGATCAGACTCGCGCCAAGGCGCTCGTCAGATCGGCTATTTCCGGCAAAAACGTCTCTAGCAGAATACATCACTCTGTATCGCACTGTCAACTGGTAATGTGTATGCATATACCGGTATGTATATGTTCACTGGTTACAAATTTACGCAGGTCCTTGTATATTTCTTAAAAATATAATGCAGTTGTGAACGCATAAAGACACAGCAATTACTGATTGTTTGAATAAATTGTGTTCCGTCTTGGAAATGTATGAAGGTGTAAACGTTATGCACACTCTCCGTTGATAACGATTTTGAAGTAGACTGCATTTTCTTGTTTACTTTTAACACATTTTTCGTTTCAGCCAACTCATGGGCGCCAACGCCACGTTGGCTTAATTAACGGAAGTTACAAACAGAAGCTAAATGCGACCCGACATTTCTCTATTCTACAGTTACATGTAACACAATGATTATATTATGCCAGCCAAGTTCAACCTGGACTACGCCACAGTTTAAATGCATACACGAAGGATGAACTCAACCAGATATTGTGGAGAATATTTTACATTTCCCTGTTTATCCTGTTGCCCAAATATATACGCATTTCACACTTTTCAATGAGATTAAACGGAAACTAAATTAAACAAAATATTGAATTTGACAGCTGTTTTGAAATTCTGACGTTTTAACGTAAGTGGCAAACAAGTCGCCCTATCTTGTTTTAGGCCTTTTGAATATAACGTATTTTGAACAAAGGCGTTTATAATGAATACAATTGTAGGGTACAGTCCCTGGTGTATCTGCTCATAAATGCCCCTTCTCATAATCATCAGTGTTGATGGAGAGAAACAATAATAATAAGATAAGATAATTAATTGTAGTTAATTAGTCGAAGTTGAGGCTGGATCCTAAACCATAAATGCTGATTCTTGTGTAAAGTATGATCTGCACCAACACGTCAACCACCTTGTAAAGGACAATTTTGTATTCGAGGGTCACAGACATTTTGCAAAAAAAAATAATGAGACCATGCCCATTTTGGAAGAAAATCACAAAGTAGTTAAAATGTGTTACAACAACACATTCTATAATGCATAAAAATGGATTGGAACCAACATAAAAGTATCCAATTTGCTTCACCATGCACACACATTTCTCTTTTCAATTATGATTCCTATTTTAACCTTTCATCCTAAACCAAATAATGAAACCTATGTTATTTAAGCATTTTCCAATTTTGTCAAGCCAAGTTTTGATTATTAAGAGCTGTTTTAACAACATACCAAACAGTGTAGACCCTGATCTGAGAGTTGTTTTAAGAGCCCTCTAACATAGGTCTACACTCTCGCAGGATAGCTAAACATTAATTATTTGAAAGTTCTATTCGCATATCCAATAAATTTAATTACCATGACCGTCCATTTGAGAACCTTCCTCAGACTGTGAACCCAATCTACAGGTTTTTGTTTGCGTCAGGAATACTGACTAGTAATAAACATGTTATGTGATGTCATTCTCCCTTTAAGAGGTTTTAAAAGACTAAGAGGTACAGTGGAGCATGTGTTATTCTTTCCCAATAAACGCGTTTACGCTAAAACTATTATTTCCATTGCAAACAGTTTGGAGCCAGATCAGACGCCGGGTAACCCGGCGTCTGATCAGGCTCCAAACTGTTTGCCACCAAGATAAACATGGAATATCAGAATTGTCCAAAAGTTGTACTTTTCTACGTATTAGTGCTTTACGTTTGCGTACGTTTGCGTTTAAACGGGAAAGAATAACATATTCTCCACTGTATCAAATAACCAGATATACACTGTTTGTATAAATGATGAGTACAGACATTACTAGGGTTGAAGGATTTAATACCAAACGATGTCTTCTGTAGAAAGGGGACTGCATAATTCAGGATTGGCTAAATTTCCCTGAATATACATTGTTGACAAACCACTGCAGCTGTATGTCAAGGAGCCATTTTCTTCTCCCTAAATTTTCTTCTTCCTAAGAGTTAACACATTTGAACAGAACATTAAATATATTTTATCTGTAAAAAATAATTTTTAGGAAAAACTTGTTGATGTCAGTGTTAAAAACGTTCGGGTGCTTATTTACTGAAATAAAAACAAAACTGCACGATCAATAAAAACTATATGATTAGGCCGAAACGACCTAGGTCGAAACTACACAGGGCCGAAACGACTCGGACTCTATAAAGAGAACATCAATGTTTCGTGTTTATTGGGTTTAAACCCGATGGTTAAAGGAAGAAAAGGTGTATACTTTTAATGACGGAACGATGTCTTTCTTAATTAACGAATACTTATTTCGTCTACGGTGACTGTGCATAGTTCTGTGAGCATGTTTCGTCCACGACTAAATTACTTCATGGCGTTCTGATCGTCCGGGCATATTAGGTGTCGCGGGTTTTATACCCAACCATCAACGCTGAATACTCTCTGTTACGAGGTAGACCGGAAGTACACGGATTTTTGACGTTGGCAATCAAGACGCACACTATCAGCTAATCTTCCGCAAGAAAAAACGGTAACCAAAGTGTAAAAGCCATTAAATTAGACAGAACCAGTCCTTGAAAATAATGTAGCAAGTAGATTCGCCCGGAAAGCACGGAACATCGATTCAACGTTTGTACAGGTACAAACAATTGAAATTTAACTTGAAATTAACGCAATAACATAAGCACTCACCCACTCGCGAACCTTCGGCTCGCGAGCAAATGCTCGCTATTATCTTTTAAATCAAATTTAGCACCAAATAAAGCAGATGATTGTTTCAACAAGCACATTCATCAATCAAACAAACCATTTTAGTAATGCATCACCTGTACCCTTTCAATATCAATGACGTCATCAAGCGCATTTGCAAACAGTTTTGATCCTAATCAGAATAAAAACTGTTTGCCACTTGTTTAAAAAAGTACATAAGTTATACTGCCTTAAATCTAATGTAGAAACGATATTACAGACAACACTATTGAAGCAGACGACAATATGGCGGTGAAGTGGTATAAACCTCACGATTAATTTGATCATGAAAGGGTTAAGGCCACCTGTATACAGTGGAGAATGTGTTATTCTTTCACAATAAACGCGTTTACGCTAAAACTATTATTTGCAGTGCAAACAGTTTGGAGCCAGATTAGACGCCGGGTAACCCGGCGTCTGATCAGGCTCCAAGCTATTTGCCACAAAGATAAACAAGAATTATCAGAATTGTATAAAAGTTGTTCTTTTCTACGTTTTAGTTTTTTGCGTTTACTTACGTTTGCGTTTAAACGGGAAAGAATAACAGATTCTCAACTGTACATGTCGCTCAGCACTTAGCGCAACCGCCCCGCTTCCACTATTGTCGATGTTGGTACGGGGCAGTATGCAAGAGGGTACAGTGGAGAAAACGTTATTCTTTCCCAATAAACGCGTTTACGCTCAAACTATAATTTCTTTTGCAAACAGTTTAGAGCCTGATCAGACGTCGGATCACCCGGCGTCTGATCAGGCTCTAAAGTGTTTGCCACTCAGATTAACATGAAATGTCAGAATTGTCTAAAAATTGTACTTTTCTACGTTTAAACGCTTTGCGTTTCGTTTGCGTTTAAACGGGAAAGAATAACGTTTTCTCTACTGTACATAGGTTGTCTTGAGTCCGGTCACATGAGTCCTCTACTTTCTAAACGCAGAGTTGGCAATAACAGGGGCCATACTGACTAATGTAACCAAAAGTGATTTGTATCAGTTATAATAACTTGTGTCACAGTCGATGAAGACGCTATTAATAAAGATGCTACGTTTATTTAAAGCGGTATTAATCTAACACTTTTTACGCATTTTTTTTATTTTACCCATTCACAGTTATACTGCCGCCTGTTTCGATATTGTTGTCTGAAAAATGGTTTCCAAGTTAGAGTTAAGGTAGTATGACTTATAAATATCGATACGAGTGTCAAACAGTTTGGATCCTGACCAGACGCCGCTTGACGCTTTACGACTGCGGCTTTGTCTTGTTAATCGCGTCTCTGCCTCACGCAAACAACAATGGTTATTTTCAAACAGTTAGGATCCTGATACATGTAAGACACCGCGTACATGTAACGCAGTGTTAGTTCAGAATCCAAAGTAGTTGACATTCAATTGTATGCTTCTAAAATCAAAACACCTTAATTCAAATTTGTAAAATAAAGCAGACGACATTTGTTTAAAACTGATGACGTCATGGCATTGATTGGGTTGAACGACTTAAAATGTATCACAATGTACATGTAATCAATATCAGATTTCAAATAAATTGGTTTCTGACAAACTTCAATTATTTCGAAATGCGTATCACTGTATGTATACATGCTTATACCAGTTCTCCCTCTCTACAACGACACCCAATGGGAGACACAGATTGTTTTAGGGAGGGATAATTCAGACTTGGCTTACATTTGCAAAGGGCTTGAATCCAGATCGTAACGCTGTGTCTGATCTGGATTCAATCTGTTTGTCACTCGTCATTATATTTATTCTATTAAACTGTCTACTTATATGTAACTTTGACAAAAAACAGCAGACGACAATTCTAAGCACATGATATTGCATCAGTAAAGGGGTTAGACAAAATTGTCCTGTTAAAGGAACAGTGGCAAGGGACGTTGTAAGGAGGGAGTCGTTGTAGGGAGGGAGCACTGTATATTTAACACATGTCTTGAAATGCAAAATACAATTATTAGTCCACTCTTATGAACTGGAAATAAGTTCTGAGTAAGGGAGATCCTTTGAAAGCATCAGAAACAAAACTAACAAGGAACTCCGCAGACTTCATTTAATTCTGATTGTTGATTTTCTACCTGTGTTACAGTGGAGAAAATGTTATTCTTTCCCGTTTAAACGCAAACGAAACGCAAACGCAAAACACTAAACGTATAAAGTAATAACTTTTTGACAGTTCTGACTTTTCATTTTTATCTGAGTGGCAAACAGTTTGGAGCCTGATCAGACGCCGGGTTCCCCGGCGTCTGATCAGGCTCGAAACTGTTTGTAATAAAAATAATACGTTTAGGGTAAACGCGTTTATTGAGAAAGAATAACTTTTTTCCACTGTATGAAAAATAATTGACGAAATCAAAATATGGTAGATATAAACAAATATGACTGTGTTGTTCATCTAGACTTCCACGTGTAAGAAACAAATAGACATATCTCGATGGAATAAATTGACGCGCCAAATCAATAAACGACGTTTATATAATTCAGATGATACTCATTTAACACTTATCCTGCTGAACTGTCGTCTGCTTTAAATATATCGTCTGCGAAAATAAATCAAAATTGTTTTTTAATATTCAAACTGACAAAAGGTTGAAGTTGAATGGCAAACAGTTCGGATCGAGACCAGACTCCGCGTAACACGGCGTCTGATACCGATCCAAATAGTTTTCAACTGTTCACGAAGTCGCGCTTAGCGGTTTAAGCATAAATATAGATTACATTTGTCTTGTTAAAGGAGTTATTTGCATAGGAAATATCTAAGCCGATGCCTCAAATAGTCTATTTGAGTTCCCCGTTAAATGAAATCCATTTTTATTAAGCAAGACTACTTCAACAATATGTTGAACATTTAAATACAGTGCGAACCCTTATCACAGGGCTCCTGTAACCCTTTCAATGCTTAACGTCGAGTAACCCTTTCAATGCTTAACGTCGATCACGATGTGTATTTGCTACAGTGGAGAATCTGTTATTCTTTCCCAATAAACGCGATTACGCTAAAACTATTATTTGTAGTGCAAACAGATTGGAGCCAGATCAGACGCCGGGTTACCCGGCGTCTGATCAGGCTCCAAACTGTTTGCCACCAAGATAAACAAGAATGATCAGAATTGTCCAAAAGTTGTTCTTTTCTACGTTTTAGTGCTTTGCGTTTGCGTACTCCACTGTAACACTCATTTGCTTTTCACCATTACTTGAGTCAAAATACCTAAAAGTTCCGTTTTTAGAAATAACAGAAGACAACATGTTTCAAGCAGAAAGTATCATGGAATTCAAATGGTTGACCAAAATTATTATAAACAGTAAAAACTCTCTGTTACGACCTCTAAAAATGATAATTGATTATATAACATACAGTTGACAGCTTCAAGCACGGTGACAGTTAAACAGAAAGTCTTGCTTTACGCAGTCACAGGGCTTAACACGAACATGATTGAATGGTCGTTATAGGGAGGGAAAATTAAGACTAGGCTTACATTTGAAAACAGCTTGAATCCAGATCAGACGCCGCGTTACGCGGCGTCTGATCTGGATTCAAGCTGTTTGTCACTCGTCATTATATCTATTCTACATTGTATCAAAATGTCCACTTATATGTAATTGTGAGAGAAAACAGCAGACGATAACTTTAAGCAGACGATTTGCAGCCGGAAATGTGTTAGACATAATTAGCCCGTTTTGGGAAATGAGGCTAGTGTTGTTGTAAGGAGGGAGTCGTTGTTGGGAGAGCCGTCGTAGAGAGGGAACGCTGTATTGAATAATTGAAAAGAATCGCAGAACAGGGACCCGTTTAATAAAACTTTGTGTAAAATGCATTTAATTATCTTATACTGTCTTGTGACATCTCTTTGGAATCGTCTTTTCAAGACGATTCCAAAGAGATGTTACAAGAAAGGATTAGATGGAGAAATAAATAATAATTGAGACTTTTATAATCTGAGCAACGACACCATTTGTCGTACGAAGTTTTATGAAACGGGCCCCTGAATCATAACAGCGATGCAGTTGTTTGGCACTCGGTATGCTACATGTATTTATATCTTCAGTCAATCTACCTGAAATTAGAGTAGCATGCGGCATTCGTTTAAAGCAGATCACGTCTTGGTAGTGAACGGGATAGGTAACAGTATAATTGGTTCATCATTTCACTGCCGGTATGACGTCATAACCGGTCACAAACATTCCAGGCCTCAACATCGTCTAGTCGCAAAGTTATCGTCTATTTTTATGTTTCAAATATAGAATATTAAACAATTTTACTTAAAACATTTTTCTAAAAGACTATCTTAAACTGACTTTAAACTGATAATGACGCTCGAAATTAGATTGAAGTTCAACAACTGGAATAAATGTATTTTGTATGTTTTCTTGAATTGCGGTTTCGTCTACTCTCGTTTTTAAAAATGAGGAAACGTAGCATATTCCTCGCTGTATTTAATGACGTCATTGCACTATTCGAGTACATTGAACGTGTATGATAGGTCATGTTCAACTGAAGATGACAAATTACGGATACAATTGAGTCCATAATTTTTTTGATTTCTTTAAAGTTTGTGCTATTGAACATATAATCAGACATAATCGTTACAGTGCGGTTTCCTGCAAACGTACATGTATACAGCATCAACCAAGTCACATACATTTGCTAAATATATATACAAATCAAATTTTACTCTCTTCGGATTCAATGATATATCGGCAACGAGTCTACGGCATTCCGTTACAATACCATTAATCCTTTTTACGGCCAAGCCTTATACATGTAACACTTACATTTGCAAAAAAACCAACACTTTGGATCATGATCAGTCGCCGTGTAACGCGGTGTCTCATCAAGGTCTGAACTGTTTGACATTCATATCAATACTTTAACCCATTTGTGCCCACGATCCCATATATGGGACATAGGCAAACAGTGTAGACTCTGATCAGACGCCGCATAATACACTGTTTGCTGATCGGAATTTCATTATAAAACAAAATGAAAATGAAAAATTTGACCAGTTTTCCCTTTGATAAGTAAATGGACTAAACCACTATAAAACATCGAAGAATCCACTGGGCGCAAATGGGTTAAAAAACAATGCATACCATTCAATATTTAACAGATACATTGTCGTAATGACAATGATAGGGCTAAATTGTTTACATGACAACTAATTTACAGCATAGTACATGTGCCAATATAAACAAATATGTTATAACATGTGTATTAGCAGACTTAAGGTCCAGTTCAACTATATTAGACAAAAAAGCGACGAATGTTTTACTTGCGTCCCTCAGACACTGCAATATCTACAGAAGTCTCAATATAATATATTATATATTGATGAACGTAATTAGTACATGTATCAATTTTAGCTAAAGGAACTCGTCAATATATTCCAACAATATTGTATTCTATTTGTACTGTTTTGCTCGAGCAAACCCGTCATTTACCATCAATGTAACTATAAGCAGTAAACTTGTCACATACAAATAGTGTAGACCAAGATCAAAGGGTTCCTATAAATGTTCTGATCAGGTCCTGCACTATTTGTCATGCCATATACTCTGAATAGAAAATTGTGGAGTGGATCTAATTTGAAAGTGGAATTGTCCATTAAAAGTGTAATTTGGTGAGAAACTTACTGGGCCGCTTACACAAATCTCTCGCCATTTAAATATAAACTCCATCCGGCTATAACATGTTCATGGATGAACTGGTTAATGCCCCGGTTACTCAGACGGTCGGGCTTAAATCGGTACCTAATCGGTCTAATTATTTGCTGTTTTGATCGGTTGTCAAAAGTGATTTAATTCAGGCTTTCTGTGTAACCGGGTATCGGTGATGAATAGTTGTTCAATCGGTCAAATGCCTCCCCGCCTCCGATTGGCCACCGATTGGCCACCGATTGTCCACTCATGAAATCCAATGGGCCACCGATTAAAAGTGCCCAACAACCAATCAATAGTCGATGAATACCGATAAAACACCGATGAAATGCTGGCGGCAACCGATTGATCACCAATTGATCACCGATTGAACTGCCATTAACAACCGATGAAAACCGACGAGAATCTGTGTTTTAATTCTCATCTTTTTTCATCGGTAGTAAGTATTAGTTCATCGGTGCTTTATTGGTGGTTTATCGGTGACTCGTCGGTAATATCGGTAGTAGACAGGTTGTCAATCGGTTATTTGTAAAATATTTTCACCGATCGAGAATTTTAAACACGTTTAAAAGTTCCAATCAGTGATTTTTCCCCGACGAAACTCATCTTTACCTAATAGCTGTTGATAGGTGGAAAAGATGTGGTCAATAGGTGATGTCGGTAGTAAATAGGTTTTCATCGGTCCCCTCCCTAGTTTGGCGGAAAAAAACCCACCGATCTATCACCGATGGCTCTGTGTAACCGGGGTGTTAAACGGGAAAGCCTAAATAATGTCACGCTTACATGTACATGTACAGTAGATCTGGGCACAACAGGTTTATGTTATCTGTAACCCTAACGCGCCTTGTACAGTTGAGAAAACGTTATTCTTTCCCAATAAATGCGCTTACGCTTAAACTATTATTTTAATTGCAAACAGTTTGGAGCCAGATCAGACGCCGGGTAACGCAGATAAAAATAGATAGTGAAACATATCATAAAGTTGTTAGTTTCAACATTTTAGTGTTTTACGTTTGCATTTCGTTTGCGTTTAAACGGGAAAGAATAACGTTTTTATCCACTATACTATGGTCTCCAAATTCAACATTAGCAAACCTCTCCTTTCAAACCTTACGCATCAATCAGTCAAATAGTTTTTTTTTCTCATTCATTACTGTGTTTTGCAATCACAGAATGTTATTTCTAGTTCTCCTTCGAGACAGATAGGTAGACATGAGTCATTTATGTACGTAAATAAATCCCAAATTGATGCTGTTTAATTTTGCTCTGTTTGACAGATACCATCAAACAGCATAAGAAAACAAATGGTACCAATACTTGTGATACAGTGGAGAAAACGTTATTCTTTCCCGTTTTCAAAACGCAAAACGCAAACCATTTAAACGTAGGTAAATACAACGTTTAGACAATTCTGACTATTCACGTGGCTATAAGAGTGGCAAACAGTTTGGATCCTGATCAGACGCCGGGTTACCCTGCGTCTGATCTGGCTCCTTACTGTTTGCAATGGAAATAATAGTTTAAGAGTAAATGCCTTTATTGGGAAAGAATAACGTGTTCTCCACTGTATCAGGGCAACCTGAATCTATCTCTGATAAATGTAACATAGTACTGCTTACGGCGGTAACGATTTGAAATGGTTTGTCTTGTATTTTATCTTATTAAAATTAAAAGAAATAGGAATTTTGCGGAACATTTAGAAATGTATTTCAGCATAAATAATACAGTAATGACTATAAAAGAGATTTAGTGTAAGCCGGACAAAAATACATATTCGTACATATATTTCCCTAATGGATCGTTGTTTTGGCTCTAAATCCTGCTATAGGTTTTATTCTAAGTCACATTAACACATCAGTAAAAACGAAATTGGGCAATCACAAAGGCATTACTAAAATGTCTACTTAAATCCTATAAAGTAGAATACAAAACGTATCGAACGATATCCTTTTCTGAAATACCGGTAGAAGGATATCGGTGATAATGTATCTACAGTGGAGAATCTGTTATTCTTTCCCGTTTAAACGCAAACGTACGCAAACGTAAAGCACTTAAACGTAGAAAAGAACAACTTTTGGACAATTCTGATAATTCTTGTTTATCTTGGTGGCAAACAGTTTGGAGCCTGATCAGACGCCGGGTTATCCGGCGTCTGATCTGGCTCCAAACTGTTTGCACTGCAAATAATAGTTTTAGTGTAAACGCGTTTATTGGGAAAGAATAACAGATTCTCCACTGTACCAACAGATCAGGTTTAACCGAATTTTGCTCTCATCTTCACGTTTTCAGCGTATTGAAATGTTTCAAAGAACTCAATGAGTTAAAATAACTAATTGTTAAATAAACAAAACTTGCAAAACGGAAAATGCAGTGTTTCTGAGTGTATAAAAATATAAGTGTAGTTGAAAACAATGGCGTTATTGTCTTGTATAAGCATATAGGAATGTGTTAAGTTTACACTTGACTGCTACATGTATGAAGTCAACAACTTTAAACAATTGTCGTTTGAATCTACTCTCAAAAACTGAAATTTAGATGTTTTTACTTAAGAAGTATTGATATGAATGTCAAACAGCTTAACGCGGCGCCTGATCAAGAACTGCTTCTAAATATCCATTGTATTCGGGATAGGTAATGAAGGGGTTACATATAATACATGTACACTCTCATTCACTTCCGGCTCACACGTTTATCTCTGTCGTAGTCTACGTATTAAAAAAAATACCTTAGCGTAGTATTTTCAAACAGTATGACGTTTCAGTCTTTTTAATTGTCTATTACAAGAAAATGTACCATACACACGCTTAGAAAGCCAATTTAATGGCAGACAATATGTGATTGAGTGTGTACCGTGTTTACCTACGATAAATACATGTGTATATAGACATATCAAAAAGTGAAACGGTTGTACTTTCAAAATAAACGAAATAATTATATGATTTGTCACTAAACCTGTTTTGATTTTCGACTGAACACTATAACATTTGACATATTCTATATGAAGAAATACTTCTGATTTTAATCGAAATAATTAATTGCTTACAAAGTGCATTCGGAGATGTAGCCGTATGTTGAGGAAAAAATATAAACCTTTTTTGAAAGAGGTTGGGATTAACACAGTAATCGGTTACATGTACCGGTAATCCAATTGTTTACGTTACCCAATGGCGAGATTTGTTCATGGGATATTTCCTATGTCCAATTTAGACTGGGTCAATTTTGTCTATAAAGGGTAACAATTTTACTATGTATTGCAAAATGACCATTAGTGCAGACATGAATGGACCCTTTGATTTAAAGACAGTGGTTAATACGCTATTCCTACCAATTTACGCGTTAATCTATGCGTAATGAACGCTCCTCTCGGACATTTTGTTGTTCATCCTTGCGAAACAATTTTCTCACCGTTGTTACAGGACACTTTTAAAGCGAAACTCGTACAGTATATATTACTTAATTACAATTTAAAATTCAACAAACATGTACTTTGTGATTTTCTGCAATAATTCTCAGGATTATGTTTAGATGTGGTAATTAACTTTAAATTTCTCTGACTGCAATGGCAAATGTTATTATTTAATTTCTCTAAGGACATCCTTTTACAGTTACAGTAGAGAAAACGTTATTCTTTCCCGTTCAAATGCAAAACGGAACCCAAACGCATCGTAATAAAATGAAGAACATGACAAGTTTTTGATAATTCTGACATTTTTTTCTCGTGTGGCAAACAGTTTGGAGCCCAAACTGTTTGCAACTGAGATAATAAATTTAGCTTAAAAGCATTTAGTGGGAAATAATAACGTTTCCTCCACTGTAAGGAACTCTGAAATTGCGAACATAGTTTGGATAATGTAAGACATAAAATCTCCATCTGCGATGTTTAAGGAGTCTTCTAGTTAACCCGTTTATGTCGTGACGTTATGTTTTATACTTTTTCCGAGTAGCATTTTACAGTACTGAAAACGGATGGTTCCTGAAGCTGGCTGAAAAAAGTATATTGCTCATAGAGCAAAAGGCTTTACTTTCATCCTGGTTTAACCTGCAATCTGCTAGAAAACTTGACCCTGATCATATGCCGCTTGTGGAAGTATGTCCAAACTGTTCGCAAAGTCAACTGCAGTTGTAAGTGTGCAGGTTGAGGACCCTAAATGAGTTCGGCCCAAACTCGGTACTCTACGTGCAGCGGGATCGGATCGGGTCTACAGTTGACGAGAATGTCCGATCGTTGCACGTAGAGTGTACGATATTAACCGACATTGGCCCGATCTCAGTAGGGGTCGTCTACCTAACTAATGCATCATGTCATCCGGAAACAGCTGCCATCGACCTGTCATTGAAGGAACGTTCCTAGCGGAATGATAGTTAATAGTTTCAGGGGAGGTGAAAGTTCGGATACAGATGAAATCCTACATTGACATTCGTTTTAAAGTCTTATTCCGTTTGTCATGTCATCAGCAGGATCTTGAATCAGAGACTCATGTGTTACTGCATCAGCCCGTTACCGTTAAAGCATCAATCCGCTACCGTTATGGCAGAACATAGATGGAAAACACCAACAGCCATGACACACAATTAAGAGCATAACCAAACGCTAGAATAACCGGACTTGGATTATGATCAGACCTGTTTGTAAATACATGTATAGATGAAATCCGACAACAGTAGTGAAATGGTTAACATTTTGAATCCCAGTGTCGAGTATACCCGTCATTTGCAAACATAACTTACGTGCAACGAGTACATTTGTCGTGGAGATCAAGATCAGAGAGTTCCTTAAGGTTCTGCACTGTTTATCATTGACAATATAGTGTGAAAATCAACCATAAAAATAGTCATAATTGACTGGAATTGTCCATTTTAATTTCAGTTATTTTTAAATGACACCAATGAGTGGCATGTTCATCCTACCAAGCTTGTTGGTGTCTCTTGCAAGTTACAAATATTATCTGCTGGTATCCAAGGGAACAAAAGTTTGTTACGCAAAAACACCTAGCTTAATCCCACTGAGGAAATAATTCTAACCCCTTCACTGCCATGACGTCTTCAAATTTGAACAATTGTCGTCTGTTTCTATTTCCTAAACAACAAGTTTTAGGTATTTTGACTTAAGAAACAGGGTAACCCGGCGTCTTATCAGGCTCCAAAGTATTTGCTGCTAGGATAAAAATAAAAAGTAAGAATTGTCAAAAAGGTGTACTTTTCTATGTATTAGTGTTTTGTGTTTGCCTTTCGTTTGCGTTTAAACGGGACAGAATAACGTTTTCTCCACTGTAAAAAACGGGATCTAAATGCCTAGATTGTCTTTAAAAAATGTTGAGATCCGAGGGGAACGACTAGCGCTTGATGACTTCATATTTTATTTTTAAAATGAACAGTGAGACCTAGACTTTAAAGATAATTGCTAATGAAATATGCCTACATAATTAAAGTCATATAGTACTTCAATTAACTTCACATTGAAATAACCTTTCAAATTTTGTAAAACATTACAAATAAAATGACTTTTTTTGTCTAAAATCAAAAAGCAGAAACGAAAGGTCACGTCAGTTCTGATTTTCCTCAAGCCCAAGCCAGTGATAAATAGGCTATACCATAGTTGCGCGCGAATAAATATGCTTTAGGTCTCAAACTTCACATTGAAATAATCTTTCAATTTTTGTAAAATATTACAAATAAAATGACTTTTTTTGTCTAAAATCAAAAAGCAGAAACGAAAGGTCACGTCAGTTCTGATTTTCCTCAAGCCCAAGCCAGTGATAAATAGGCTATACCATAGTTGCGCGCGAATAAATATGCTTTAGGTCTCAAACTTCACATTGAAATAATCTTTCAATTTTTGTAAAATATTACAAATAAAATGACTTTTTTTGTCTAAAATCAAAAAGCAGAAACGAAAGGTCACGTCAGTTCTGATTTTCCTCAAGCCCAAGCCAGTGATAAATAGGCTATACCATAGTTGCGCGCGAATAAATATGCTTTAGGTCTCAAACTTCACATTGAAATAATCTTTCAATTTTTGTAAAATATTACAAATAAAATGACTTTTCGTCTAAAACAAAAAAGCAGAAACGAAGTGTATTCTTATTTTTCTCGAGCCCAAGCCATGTGCTAAATAGGTCAGAGCATGTTAATGTCATACTACAGAATATAGTCCACTCGGCGCGTCCCGCGCCTCGTGGACTATATTCCGTAGTATGAAATAAACATGCTCTAACCTATACATCTAGAGCGCCAGAAAGTTTCTTTTTACATGTCAAACTTGACGTTAAACCTTAATACGCTGGAGTGTCGTTTGCATAAATTATATCGTCTGCGGAAAAAGTAATAATTACTTTTGATGTTCTTTAAACATTAGATAATATTAATATGAGTAACAAACATCTTGGATCCAGATCAGACGCCGCGCTTAGCACGGCAAGGGTTCACCCTTTCACTGCCTTATCCCGACTACATTCGTTATTTTTTAAAATAGTTTAGTTCCTTATCAGACAACGAGGAATTCGGCATTTAATCAGGATCCACACAGTTTGACATTTATGACGATATCAAGTAGCTCAATTTACTTTAAATTTTGATTAATTGAAGACAGAGGACAGCAATCGCTTAAAGCAGATGCTGTCATGCAGTGAATGGATTCAGTGACGTGCAAGATAAAAATGACAGATACACGTGACAGCTCAATTATTGAAATGAAATGCACGTGCATATTTATCGAAATGTATTACCGACTTTTCAAAACAAACTGGCTGATTGACGGCTGATCATTTTTATATCCTTGTCAACCGATGCCATAGACATCAAGACGTTATACACGATGCACTCGATATATGCTGCAAACGGACAAATATAAGGCCCGGGTAACACCGCGTCGTATCTAGATCCAAACATTTTCTATGATACTTCCGAATAGAAATTGCAGATAAATTAACATCTTCTCTGCTGAAACGTTAACTACTTTTAAGAAATTCCGTGTATTGCTAAGGGTATCTGGTATCATGGTATAGGCCCACCAAATAGACCGGGAGTGCTTCATGGTGTAGTCGAAAGAAGTCCGGCAAAGAAATAGTGCCAAACATTTTGCCTCAGAATAGCTTTTTGTCAAGAAATATTTACTATTTTGAGCTTTTTATTTAATACATAGGTGCTAAAGAATAGATACAAAGACTTTCTGTCATAATAGATGGGTTTTTGGAGAAATTATGTGAGCTGAAGTGACATGTATCTGTTTTAGCCGGTGCCTATTTCAAAATGTAGCAAAACACCAGTCATGTCACTGAAGCCAAGAGATTTTTCTTATATGCCACATGAACCCCTGTTTTCTCTGCATTTTTCACTTGTGCAAGGGTGTATCGTTGTGGGAAATATAGGGTAGCACCTGTGGTTGGAATAAAAATTGTATTTTTTGGACCTTGGAAATGACGCATTTTATATAAGTTATATAGGAGAGCCGTTTTGGTGTACCATGCCCTCATGTAATAAGCTGGAAGTCACGATATGACTGAAATACTGTTAAAAGTGACATAAATTCATATACCAATAAGATAATTTATAAAGCGTTTTGGGCTGTGTGTTTGTTATGCATCGCAAAGCAGACAATTGAATAATAAACACGTGTTGCCTACTTACCAGCATTTATTTGGAATAAATGGTACTTTTGTCAGAGAAACTGTCTCTTGTTTAGTTTGAATGATAGGGATAAAAGCAAACAGAAAATTAAAATGATAAAACAAATGTAAACTGCTGAAGACAGTTGATTAAAAGAGTATAAACACTGGGGCTTAATACCTATTACATGAGCGGTATAAAACTCGTAGAAATGTATCGAGCAGTAAAACTGCAACTAGAAGGATGTTATAAAGCTATATATTACCGAAAAATATAGTTCGATAATGGACAACTAATGATCCTCGAATTCTAGTGTTGTACAATGCTACATCGATATAAACATGCAGTTATACAGTGGAGAATCTGTTATTCTTTCCCAAAAAACGCGTTTACGCTAAACCTATTATTTCCAGTGCAAACAGTTTGGAGCCAGATCAGACGCCGGGTAACCCGGCGTCTGATCAGGCTCCAAAGTGTTTGCCTCCAAGAAAAACAAGAATTATCAGAATTGTCAAAAAGTTGCACTTTTCTACGTTTTAGTGTTTTGCGTTTGCGTTTCGTTTGCGTTTGAACTGGAAAGAATAACGTTTTCTCCACTGTATGTACAGAGGAGAAGATGTTAGTATTTCTCTATAGACATGTGTACGCTGAAACTAATATTTCACTTGAAAATATTTTAAGCGAGATCAGATTCTGGATAACCCAACATCTGATTTGGTTCAAGACTTTTTGCAGCTCAAATTTAAACAAATCTTTGGAAAATTGTGAAAAGTGACAGTTTTAGCATTTTTTGCAATGTGTTTATGTTTCATTTGCGTTTGAACGGGAAATTATATATAAGTAGTATGGAACCGTAAGTCCACCTAGGTATAATAGCATTTCAATGTTAACTTTTAAGGGTCATTAAGTTCCCTCGTGGATATATTTGGTTATCAACTCAGGAACTTGTCTACTTGGAACTCTTTGTAGTTTAATAAATACTGGGCTAAATTTGCAAACATTGTTGACCCAGATCAGATCAGAGTGCTCCTATGGGAGCCATCTGATCTGGGTCTACGCTGTTTGCAAATGGAATGATTATATTTGAAACAGGTCCAAGGTGTTGAAAGAATTAACCCATCACTGACTTACTCCGGTATTTTAGCTTGAAATGAATACAGTATGTGCATGCGTGCGTAATTTGTGCAATTGTATTGTATTGTTATGTCTTTGCTTATTTCAATATTTTGGTTGCCATACGTGTTTTTCAAATTTCCTATTTTCAATCAATTAATGTATTCACCCCTGAAACTTTAAATGGCAAATTCCAGTTTCCAATAAAGTTTTGTCCATTTTTGTTTATTCAGGAGTATTTTACAATATTTCAAAATGTGAAACAGTGCCGTGTAACGAAGTATTTTGACCCCCATCGAAAAATGACCCCCCGGTCAAAATTCGACGACGTAGAATGACCCCCGGTCATTTTTCGATATCGTACAATGACCCCCCGGTCATAATTCGACGTCGAAATTTGACCCCCCGGTCATAGTACTATGACTCCCCTCATGAAGTATTTTGACCCCTCCTGAAATATATCGACCCCCATCAAATAATGACCCCCTACCCTCTCCAGCAATTAAGCGACACAGTTTAACCAATTGGACCCTAGTGACGAGTATATTAGTTATTTACAAACAGTGTTCATGTTAATAGTACAATTGTCCTTTGTAAACAGTGTAGACCCAGGTCAGACTTTACCCACAGGAGCTCTCTGATATGTGTCAGTTTTGAAATGTATTGTATAAAACAACTCTAGCTAGTCGAAAATTGACTTGACATAACTAGGAAAACTTGAATTGTTCACTTACATTTTCAGGTGTGAATAAGTTAAAAGATACATAAAATTTAGATGATAAACAAGTTAAATTTCAGACTTATGATAAGCATGCCATGGGAACGTACAGTATACTAAATGCTGTTCCCGAGGGATACCGTTAACCTGGTGCTTATATGTTGGATGTTGATGGTAGGGATTACCCGATCTCTTTGAAACAAGCTGGTACATGTAGCGGGTCTGAGGTTTTATTCGTGAACAGCTTATTTATAAATAAGTTAAGGGTGTAATTCAGCCATGGAGTATGCAGGTCGGTGGGGCAGGGGCAGGCATGGTGTGAATTACTTGAGAAAGTTATAAATTACTTTACAAGTTTACAATCACATTGCTAAAGAGTGCATTCTTTGTCAACTACATAATCAAAGATGCATACATGTATGCAAGTATACAGTTTGAAAAGTCAAAGCCGTTTTGCCTGTACACTTCTTAATTGAATTACTGATATAGAGGGGTTCAACTGTACCAAGACAAAATGTATAAATGTCACTGCTGCATATAACATCATTACAGTGTCAAATGCATCGTCTGTTAGATGCATTAAGTCAAACATGAATAATTAACCATTTACGCCATAGCCTGTTTCTATTCTTGAAGATATATGGCCACTTATTGAACGTAGTTTAAAGTATATCAGTGGTACAAGATATCAATAAACGTGAACAAGTGAAAATATTTACCCTCCCCCCTTTTACAGTATATAATATGTAATACGTGTATTTACATCGATTCCAATGACATTCCTCTTCTTACAATATGTCGCAACAGAAACATTGCAGCATGTGTCTATGAAAATATTAATTAGATTATTGACAGTATATTATACAACATAGAAGCATCAAATGATTTTTAAAAATAATTAGCAATCTTGACATGAATTAATCCTCAGGGAGCTGCTCGCGACATTGAATAATGAGAAGGGGCCTTTGTTTGACATCAAATACCAAGGCTGGGCGTGGCATCCTATGAAATAGAATAATATCAGGGTGGGGGGTTATTCTACGACATCGAATAATGACCGGGGGTCATTCTACGACATCGAATAATGACCGGGGAGTCATTCTACGACATCGCATAATGACCGGGGAGTCATTCTACGACATCGAATAATGACCGGCGAGTCAAACTATGATATCGAATAATGGATGGGGTGTCAAAATACGACCTAGAATAATGACCGGAGTCTTTCTACGACACTGAATGATGTGATGTGCAATGAGGCAACATAACACTGCTTCCGATTTTGATCGCCTTTTGGTTGCTTGTTTGATTGTTTGTTTAGTCAATGCAATTAACTTTACACTTAACATGGTAAACTATAAACGCACAACATAGCAAGTGTTGACAAAAGACAACAAAGCCCACTCAAAACAACCGACCGGCATTCTTCTTATTTCTTGACAGAAGGGATAAGTTCCGACAAATCAAAACATCCTTTAAGAAAATATGTTAAGACATTACCGAATAAATACGAATTTTACGCCTTTAATCTTTTTATTCCTCTACTGTAGATAATAGATCAAATTTATACAGTCATGGATATATACCATAAGAAAATATTTTCTATATCCTAGCAAAGTGTACCTTAAAGCAGGCTGAAGTAAAGCAGAATGCGCAATCTGAATTACTATTAACCTGCTCTAAGTGGTCATCTGTCTTTAAAGCTAGAAAAAAGGCTGTGGGGTAGTTAGTTAAACCAAAGAAACCGCGGCAAGATAGGAAGATTTCTTGGAATAAATGTCAATACGAGCGTATTGTAAATTCTGATCATACGCTTTCTCGGATACGTGGTGCATGTGTGTTTGGGGTTTACTCAGCCTGCTACGTCGAAATGAAATCAATAATCGAACAATAGTAATTGGTAGATCGTAAAGGTATACTTGTAAAAGGGTAAACGGTTCTGGGTTCGATACCCATAAGGTTGTCCATTGATAGGCGGACACACTTACAATTCAATTAATATAATTTATTCACTTAAAACTTAGTTAGGTTTAAAACAACTTTAGCATATGCAAAACTGACTTTAAACAAAATATCAAGGATTTTTAAAGGGGTTCATAGTTCGACAGAGGGGGTCATAATTCGACGATGGGGGGTCATAATTCGACGATTGGAGGTCATTCTACGACGTCGAATTTTGACCGGGGGTCACTTTTCGATGGGGGTCAAAATACTTCGTTACACCGGAATCCTCTGATCAGAGTCTACCCTGTTTGCATAGGAAACGTGTACTCTTAGCGGGACTATTCTTCGTTATTGACGAGTATACTCGTTGCTAGGGGTAAATGTGTTAAACTAGCGTGACACATTGTAATTACTACAAAAGCTTTCTTGTAAAGGAAATCGTACATCTGACAAGAAACTTCATTATCATATGAACTCTGTCGTTGTAATTGAACTGTACAGTGGAGAAAACGTTATTCTTTCCAAATTCTTTCCACATTTTATTGCGATACGTTTGCGTTTTGTTTGCGTTTAAACGGGAAAGATTAACGTTTTCTTCACTGTCTTTCCACATTTAAATTGCATGACCAGTCTTCATATGTAAGAAAACCATACATTTACCTCATTTAAATTGTATATTATTGCACTTTGGCACTCGACTGGTCTAAACATTATTTGCATAGGACAAGTATTCTTTTTCTTAGAAAAAAAAACTTCCTGCTAGGTCTCCGTGAGTACATGTAGTTCATGTAATTAATCGAATAAACACCATTGGAGTAGATAAATACTGAAATAAGTCTAAAATTATCGGAATCTCAATTTTAAATTATAAACCACTTTGGTAATTTTCCCAAATTGAAATCAATGAAACACACGCTCTGCAACTAGAATCCAATACTTTTATTTTACCTAATGAACGTTGCATTCGGATGTGTGATTACTGGAGCAAATATTATGGGACCTGGTAAGACGCCGGTCAAAATTGTCTGATACAGTGGAGAATCTGTTATTCTTTCCCAATAAACGCGTTTACGCTAAAACTATTATTTGCAGTGCAAACAGTTTGGAGCCAGATCAGACGCCGGGTAACCCGGCGTCTGATCAGGCTACAAACTGTTTGCCACCAAGATAAACAAGAATTATCAGAATTGTCCAAAAGTTGTTCTTTTCTACGTTTTAGTGCTTTGCGTTTGCGTACGTTTGCGTTTAAACGGGAAAGAATAACAGATTCTCCACTGTATATGATAAATAATACGCTTTGGTGGGCAATTCAGATGAGTCAACACTTTTGACTAACGAAATACAAAATTGAATGTTAAACAATTTGCGTTACGCGGCGTCTGATCAGGATACAAACTGTTTCCGTAAAACTAAGGCAGTTAAGGTGTCAGATGGTGCCTACATACATGAGGTACGGTTAACAGCAGCGGGAAGAAAACTACCTTGCGGTCTAATGTGAAAGAATATTTTCCAGTAGAGCTGCGATAACTCTCAATCGTTAACGACAACCATGCGTTGAAATATAGAGCTTGACTCCATTGCCTGACATTATGCAACAGCTGATTTACTTTCAGCCTGATTTAATTCCATCTGCTATAGTACCATTTATATTCATGACTACATGTTTATAAATTGGAGTATAGTTGTTGTTGCTAGGAATGTTTTACGTCAACGTGAAGCCATTTATTGATGCATACCCCTATGCTTAATATGCGGCCCGATCACCATAGGATCACTTTCGTAGGGACGTGATAAAATCCCCAGTAGAGGACAAATTGAAAGAGGAAATACGACTATATGCAGTAATCGGTTGAAACAGATAATGTCGACTTGTTCCAGCTTCAGTTATTAAAATTATGAAAAGTTCATGTAGCTGAACTGCAGCTAAGTTAGAGTTTAAAAACTGGTTATAACGCCCCAAATAGGAGTCAGTACTGTTTGATGTATTTGTATTTATTTTATGTCTGAAGTGCTTTCTGCAACAGCTCAAAATATCACCATACACTAGACTGTTTTCATAAAATAGAATATTGGCTATGGAAAGTTAACATACACTTGGCAAAAATTATGTATATGAAGTTACTCTGATAAGCTCAATGTTAGCTAAGTCATTCGTGCACTTGCTACGTTTTGCGTCAAGGTCCAGTATGGTCTTTGATTTAAATACAATCACATTTGTTGTTGTTGTGTTTGTAGTTGTGCAATTCAACCACGGAACATTTAACTGCAATTACAATGTAGTTCTCGTTTTTTGACGGCTCATTTGAACTCTTTCATGATCAAATTCTTTCGTGGGATATTTATCCCTGCTCCGCTTTATTATCGTAAGCTTCTGTATTGTTGTCTGCAAGACACGTTTCAATGTCAGATTTGAGGTTGCATGACTCAATAAATATCGATAAGAATGTCAAACTGTTTGCAGACGAGCTTTATGGCATCATTGAGAGTGAAAGGGTTAACCCTTTACCTGATAGCCCAGTTACAGTATTGAAGATAGGCGACTACTTAAAGCAGCCTGCTTTAAGCTACAGTGGAGAATCTGTTATTCTTTCCCGTTTAAACGCAAACGTACGCAAACGCAAAGCACTAAAACGAAGAAAAGAAAATCTTTTGGACAATTCTGATAATTCATGTTTATCTTGGTGGCAAACAGTTTGGAGCCTGATCAGACGCCGGGTTACCCGGCGTCTGATCTGGCTCCAAACTGTTTGCACTGCAAATAATAGTTTTAGCGTAAACGCGTTTATTGGGAAAGAATAACAGATTCTCCACTGTATCATGTGCTGCAATATAAAAATATTCCCTATAAAATATACTCATGACTGATTAAATGGGAACTATTTTCTTCAGCGTAGGGATATATCATATTCGCTAAAAGGCGCTGCTATGAGGGAAAGGGTTAACTCGAAATTCAAATAATTATTTGGCAGTTAATCTTCAATAAGCGAATGTTCCCTTAGATAGCAATACACTGTGAATAAATACTTACTCGTGCTTGATATACTTACAATGTCTTACATGGTTGGCAGATAATTATATTTTTGATACTTTGTATTCGATTGAGAAAATAGATATCGGATGTATATTTTAACTACCCTGTTTATTTGTAGAAAAATCAGCTAATTAACAAGTGGACCAAAGAGTCAAAAGGTTGAACTTCTTTCATTATCGTCTATAAAACTGACATTTCCAATAACCATTGTCAATATTTATTTCCTCTCTGGCTTTAACCGTGGTCGTATTTTTACCATAGCTACAGTAGAGAGGACGTTAGTCTTTCCCTTTTGGAACACAAATGAAGAGCAAACGCACTGCAATAAAATATATAGAAAAACATTTTGTGACATTTCTGAACATAAAATTATTATGAGTGGTATACAGTTTTGAGATATATCAGACACAGTGTTACTCGTCGTCTGATATGGCTGTACACTAATTTTGGTGGAAATGATAAATTTAGCATAAACGCCTTAGATTGACGTATTCTGCACTGTATCTACTGACTATAATGTCCACTTAGATATCTGCCGAACATCGTTGGCATTTGCATCGGATATTAATCTGCTAAATAGGATTAACAAGCCAATCATTGTTGCTCTCCTAGGATTACGGGAGTCGTACAAGTCAATATGCGTGAAAGACGTCCATTTGCGTCTAAGGCAAATAACCTCATAAAACAAGTCAAACCTCTCTATTACGACAACTAAAATTGTTTTAATTATTAGAAGTTTAAAACTTGTGGTTGCTTAAAGCAAAATCAATGTGAAACAGAAATATTCTTCGTGAGCTTTTTACGTTAACCTTGCATTAAGCTTGTCACCTGTCTTTAATTCAGCAAACTAGCATTCTTTGTAGTATAAAGCGAAATATGTCCATTTGCACCAAAGGCACACAACCTCATATAAACAAAATATGTGTTAACATTGCATTAGCACCCCCGTGTTAATGTTTAGCCCATAACTCCATAACCACCTTCCACGTTTGAAGACATATTGCATTGAAGCAGGTTGAAAGTATAGCATTCTGCTCCTTTCAACCTGCTTTAAGCTACCATCTGCCAAGATATAGAAATTATTTCTTACAATGCATAAATTATTCATGACTGTATAAAGTGAAATTATATTCTTCGGTTGAAGAATAGATTAAATGCGTAAATAGGCGTATTTATGGGGTAATTGGTTAATATGATAAAAACAATAATTATTGTTCCATGGCGTGTAATTCCAACTTTTGTCAAAATAGAATTAACATACATTACATGACTAAGTTTTTGGACTCTGAACCGGGAGCGAAGTGTATATACAATCCAGACAGGGGATATGGCACGTTGTACTCTGTCAAATACCTGAAAAACGTTTTTGTAATACTTCAAAGCCGATTTAATATCAAATATTTGATGATGTTATGTTATTTAGGGTTGCTTTTAACAATACATTGCTATATGGCAAATGGTGCAGACACTGACAAGAAACATCCTAATCACAGTCTACACCGTTTGAAAAGTACATATGTACTTTTCACAGGTATACTTGTTAAAGAAGAGTATACTCGTCGATAGGGTTGAACATGTTAATAATACATGACGGAACGACAGCAGCATCCAATCATTTTATACTTGACATATCAAACATTGATTGATAGGGTTAATATCCCTGGAGGATTTTCATTTATCTTATATGAATGGGAAGACATTGAGTCTATATTTGACAAGCTTTGATCACGAGGGAAACCAATCGTCTACACGGTAGCCTCTCATTGTAGTGTTGCGTCACTGACTGTCATTGCTGTTAACTTTAGTCAGTAACATACTGTTAACATACTGTTCTTATAACTAATTTACACCTGAAACTTTTAATGGACAATTCCAATTTGAAACACGTCAATTATTTTGTAATATTTGGGGATACTTTTAACAATATATTTCAAAATGACAAACAGTGTAGACCCTGATCAGTGTCTACACTGTTTGCACAGGACAAGTGTAATCTTCACATGCACTATGTTTGTAAATGACGAGTATACTCGTCGCTAGGGTTGGATGTGTTGAGCAGTTGTCTGGTTACACAGTAGAGAAGATTTCCCCTTGAATGATTTCACTGCAAAAGCCTACACAACTGATATATGTAAACAGTTTGTATCCTGATCAGAAGCCGCGTAAAGCGGCGCCTGATAAGGATACAAACTGTTTGACATTCATATGAATTAAGTTTTAAGTCAAGCACGCATTTCATTTAAGGACGAAAATGACCAACTGACGATAGGATCAGTCATGACTATGGTAAATGGATAATTACATCATAACGACGGCGAAGGGTAAAACGACGCAAAGGTACTGCAATAAAGTGTACATGACATCTTTACGAGTGTAATTGTTATCGACTTAATTTTGTTTAACTCGTCAGACCAGGCTTCAAATTGTTTCACTGGAAATATTAACACAATGGACCCTAGCGAAGTATATTCGTTATTAACCCTTTCACTCTCAATGACGATTAAAAGCGCGTTTTCAAACAGTTTTGGATCCTAATTAGACCCGCGTAACACGACGTCTGATCAGGACCCCAACGGTTTGACACTCGTATCAATATTCATTAAATCATACAACCATAAATTCTAACTTTGAATCGTGTCTTGCAGACAAGAATACTGAACCAGACGACAATAAAGCGGTTGAGGGTGTAGAAATCCTCAGAATAAGTTGATAATGAAAGGGTAAACAAATAGTATACCTGTGAGGAGTACACGTGTCCTACAGTGGAGAATCTGTTATTCTTTCCCAATAAACGCGTTTATGCTAAAACTATTATTTGCAGTGCAAACAGTTTGGAGCCAGATCAGACGCCGGGTAACCCGGCGTCTGATCAGGCTCCAAACTGTTTGCCACCAAGATAAACATGAATTATCAGAATTGTCCAAAAGTTGTTCTTTTCTACGTTTTAGTGCTTTGCGTTTGCGTACGTTTGCGTTTAAACGGGAACGAATAACAGATTCTCCACTGTATACAGTGTAACCATTATCAGAGAGCTCTTTCAGGAGCAATCTTATCATGTTCTGCACTGTTTTTCAATTTGCAAAATGTTGAAGAAAACAACCCCAAAAGCATCAGTTTACTAGGCCTAACCCCTTCATCGAGAACTTTATCATAAAGGTTTTACCCCTTCAGTGCAATATTGTCATCTGCTTCAATTTCGATGTTTGCAGTTGCATTTCAATGTTTTATTGAAGGGCGTTTGAGTGAACAGTCCGATCAGTGTGAACACTGTTTGCCATTCAGATATAATAGCAGCAATTTGTTCAAAGTGAATAATAACAGCATTTACACCGGGTGTCCTAATTTGGAGAATGTTTACAGTATCTATGATATGTAGCATTCAGAATACCCTTGTTCAACCTTTTATAATCATAACTCTGTTGTTTATGAAATGACATTATTAGGTCAACATTGAACTTGCAATGTAATTTTATATACCAAATTTTGATGAACATAGATATTAAACTGACATATTTGCTACCATAATTACGGGTTGCGAGCGTTATTTATTCGTATAAATATGCATCCCCAGCGTTAGAAACAATAAAGATATCAGGTTATTTGATGTAACGTTGCTTCTTTAGTAGTTTATCAAAATAATCATTTAGAAATGCACTAAATATGATTTAGCAATCATTGCATGTCAGTTCTACAGTGGAGAATCTGTTATTCTTTCCCAATAAACGCGTTTACGCTAAAACTATTATTTGCAGTGCAAACAGTTTGGAGCCAGATCAGACGCCGGGTAACCCGGCGTCTGATCAGGCTCCAAACTGTTTGCCACCAAGATAAACAAGAATTATCAGAATTGTCCAAAAGTTGTTCTTTTCTACGTTTTAGTGCTTTGCGTTTGCGTACGTTTGCGTTTAAACGGGAAAGAATAACATATTCTCCACTGTATGATGGTCTTTTTCATTATTTTTTGAAGAAATAGTACTTGGGTCAACGTTCGATTAATTATCTTATACATTCGAGCTTCGATATCTCGAACTCAGTTAAGTCAAACATACCCGTATTTCAAATTTTAAAACGTGGCTAATCGACGTTTTAAGTTTGAAATATGAATATGTCGACATAACCGAACATGAAACAATGCAGTTCATGTGTCGAATTATCGGATAGTTCGGGTTGAGGAAGTTCGATATATCGAAGTTCCACTATATACTTTCATTTATAATATTGACATAAACCCGGAACGTGAATTTACACTAATATTAATTTGCAATAAGCCAGTTGCTGTATTACAATGTATTCCTTTAAGATTTTCCATAAAAGCAATTAGAAGAATTTTATGTCATGGGTACCATTCTATTATTTTACTGTTATATCGAGATTATAATTAGATAACAAACAAACTAACAAAAGTAATTACACCATATACATTCAACACAATTTCTAATGGGTCACCTACGGTAGTCGGAGTATTTTTAGCAACATGTAATAACTCTTTCCGGATTCCAATTATATATCATTGCTACATGTTAAATAAATGCATGTACGAGATTTCATGATATTACGAGCAGTAAGTATCATTTTAAGAAGAAACTTGTGAAACCTTTCGAATATTATAAAAAAAAACACAACATTTTCTGCAATCCCTGATATGCTAGTAGCGTAAATGTTCCTTAACATAATAATGAAACGACAATGTTGTCTCATTGAAGCATCATACCTCTGCAGATAACGCTGTAGTATGTTGTTCCACTCCTGAATGACGCCACGCTCTTATTTGCGGATGTTTTGTTGTGGTAGTGCATGTATCCTGTGTGTCAGTAACGCACACACATATTGTGACCTATAAGCCCTTCGATGGAATTATAACCAAGTGAATGTTATTTGCCCTTACTAATTCTACTATTCCCCTTGTGTAATAGTGATGAAATTAGGCGATTTAGTGGACTGCTTCCTTCTAGAGTTTTCTCCCTTCTGAATTGTAATTATAATGTAGTCTTTTTCCCGTGCGGCACGTGCACATTCTTTTCATCATTCGGAGTGTATATCAGCTTGTCATTCCGATGATAGTGTTTGAGACATCAACACCTAAAGGTACTTGTTTGCCTTACTTAAATATTATCTTGAGATCCTTTGGGACATTGGATTGGGTATGTAAAGTCTTTGATTATGTTTATACTGTTATTTAGCTTTCGGGTCATCTGAAATGAGCGAAAGTCGAGTTCGGAGCCGAAATTGTCTTGTTTACGTGTGTCGACTTTGAATTACAGTCGCACTTTGTGTAACCGAATTAGTCAAGATAGCAGCATTACTATTTGTTTTCTAAAAACCTCACATGGCATGTTATTTGCACCCGAGTACTTTTAACCCTTTCAGTTTGTAACCATAGCATTGGGGCACCGGTGAGGTAGTGGAGTGTTGTGAGGTTGCAGTCAACCCATAGTTGGTGAGTTTGTGTGGTGTCATTGTAATTGATTGTTTATAACATATTTTAAGGGATTTTAAGGGATCTTAAGGGATCATAATAACCCGTTGTATATATAGATTAAAGGCTTAAGTAGGAAGGCCACTAGGATCGTCCCATTTATCAGTATACAATTCATGTGTGTATTAAAGGCAACTTTAGTAAATATAAGTATATTGATATATGTCATTTTCCAGTTATGTATATTATAAATGGTTGTTTAAATATTGTAATATTGATAACAGATTGTAGGCCTTGACGAATTATATGAGAAAAAGGAGTCGCCTGTTGTAGTTTGTCTATAACCTCTATGAACCCCTAAGACCCCCAGGGATTACACTTGCAAGAATGCATGGAACATTGTCCTGCACTATCTAGTTAATGAATAGTTGGTGTCTGTTATAAACTATTGTAATGAAATGTTTACCTCTGTCAAATACGCCCCAGCTTCCAACATTCCGACGGCAACAGCACGTTCTTGTTATGTCATTATGGCCATAGAATGTACAATAATATGCACATTTAGATATAAGTTCGGTTATATTTATCGTGTATTATACCAAAGTTTGTGTTTAATGAAAACATCTAAGAATTTTGAAAAAAAGGAAACAGTACCACCTCTCTATCACGAGCACTAAACGAATGTTAACTGATTGTATAAAATACAGATGACAGCGTAAAGCAAGATTATAGTAAAACAGAAAAATCCTAAAGGAGATGTCTATTTTACTGTCACCTTGCATTAAGCAGGCATTAGTCGAAGATACCTTATGATAAACACATTTTTGTGGTCGTGATAAAGATTGTGTTTTTTTTTTTACTGTTATTGATATTAGAGAAATATTCCCATGTTCAAGATAAGTCGCTATTTCAAGAACAATTTCGTTATAACAGTTATAATTACCAAGTGAAATGAAGTCATAAACGGTTGACTTTCTTCTTATCGCATTTAATAAGGTACATGAACACACATATTGATACATAGCGTAAATGCTGAGTCAAAACTATTTGCTGACATTTGCTTCACTCATATCATGTTAAAGTAATGTCAGCATTAACAGTCCCGTCCGTGAAACACCTATACGATGTTGCTACATCGTAATGACAATATACTCCAAATGAATTAAAAATCAGTTTGGATCCTGATCGGACGCTGGGTTAACCGATGTATGACCAAGAACTAAACTGTTTGTACTTGTGAGTGGGATTTCGATTGACATGATTAAGGCTACATTTAAAGGAGACTTAATGTCTGTATTTGGTATGCTATGATCACGAAATGTCACGAAGTAATCCTATTGTCTGCACAATAACCCCTCAGTGCATTCTTTTTCATTTACTTCTATTGCATGAACTGTTTACTAAATACAAATACAGTAAAACCTCTCTATAACGGCCACTAAAACGAGGACTAATTGGTTATTTAAATGACAGGTGACAGCTTAAAGCAAGGTGACAGGAGCTTTCTGTTTTACTGTCACCATGCTTTAAGCAGTCACCTGTCAAAAACAACTAATAAATTAGCACACTTTAGTGGCCGTTATAGAGAGGTTTTACTGTATGCATTTGTATTTCATTGGAAAGTGCAAACTTTCAAGTTAAAAACAACAGTTAAGGGTCAGACATATCTAAGTTTGGAATTATTTCAAGCTTCATGAATATAATTGCTCTGCGAATGACTGATGCATATAAATGGCAATGATTTTGGAGTCAATAGGATTCAAACATGGATTACATCCTTCTTTATGCTTTAAACAAAGGCAATAAATCAAACTGCACTCTACAGATGTTAGGCTTATGGTACAGCTACCAGCAGTGTAATGCGGCATGCATGTTTTCCTTAAAGAATAACGCATATGAGAAAAGCATGCTAATATATATTAAATGTGCGCCTCATGATATGGTTAAACGCGTCTTGTATTGTATTCAGTGAAGAAAAAAGTTTTCAAAGCCTAATTGCATCACTGAATTTAAATCAGAATTGTCCTTTGTAAAACAATTACTTAAATGGAACAATCTAAGTCAATATTTGACATGTATTTTGAAGAAAGAATCATATCAATACTTTTAAACGGTTGCGTTTGTACATGTATAAGTGCAGATTTCTGCATGATCGAAAGTTAATAAATCTGGCGCAATGCATATATATATCAAACGCTTATGTAGAGATACGTTAGTCTAAACTGTTTGCAACTCAGATTAGAATTAATCATTTACTTTGTCAAATAACTGTCAATTTTTACAACGCATTTTACTTCAACTGCGTATAGTATCTTTGAAACTAAACTAACAACACGTTCCCCGTTGTATTTATTCACACCGTTTTAAGAATTGTTATGTGAATTATCTTGTCACTTATATTCAAGCTTAACATCATTTCAGTAGGTTTTCTTTATTGTCTTGTCTCCGTCCTGGTTAGGTTTATGGAAATGTGCATAGACAAGCTATTTACCTGCAATATAACATATTTAAGTACCATTGAACAGCGGTTTATTACATACATGCTATTTTGGATTTAAATTTATAACACAGTATATATTTGATTCTGATTCTTGCTATGTTGAGTCATTACCAGAACGGGTTATTCCAAATTACTGTTTATAGCCTTGTATAGAATGATTGCATTATTATTTATGAGATTCACATGAACTATATGTACGAAATTAACATTAAAGAAATGAGTGTTTGATTCTCCAACGGTGTCAATCATTTGACTCTTGTCTGGGATATATGTATAGGTCATCAGTCATTTATCAACATACTCTCAGAGGTATGTAGTGGGTATTTTGTATCAGAGCATTTATGTTTGTCTCAATACTGAAATGATTTAATTATCATCATTCGAAATATCAGAAAAGTTCATTGCAAACATGTTCAGGGGTCGACTGTAAATGATTAATTCATCTTGTTATATTTTCAGTTTTCGACATATTACAGGCCTACACTGACAACCAATGTTGTTTCCAAATCCCTCAACCAGATCGTATCCGGATTATAATTCTCAACTTGGCTTATTTCATCTGAGCCTTATCTATTTGCTAAACTGTTTCACAATTGTCAAACCTGTACTAAGGTACAAGAGATCGGGTATAGATTAAACAAAACCGATAGTAGATATCCAATACAAACGCATTTAGTATATTCAAGAAGGATTGGAATTCCTTTTTACCAGTGGATACTATTCGTTTGATATATATGAGTAGGTAGGCCATGTGTTTGTTTTGTTAGACCCCACCCGTGAATCAAATCATTGTCTACACGACTATCCCTTAGCGGCAGATTTGGTTTAAGCTTTTATTTAGTTTAGATTTTGACTCAGCAATTCAGTGTTTAGTGCGCCCCACAAAGTGTGCAGATTTGTAATAAGTGTGTGTAGCAAAAACACTATTGTTGATTGATTGAGTTCGGTTTTACGGCAACGCGACACATAAAATGGTCGTATAGCGCCGAGAAACAACTACATATCCACACAAAACTACACGACAAACACTAAGAGGCTCCCCCGTTACATCCGTTTGGGAATGCTTTCAGGAATATTACTATAGCTGATCTAATTCGTTGCCAGCAGCGAATGGGATCAAAACTACCGACCCGCCTTACTTTAGCTCTTGGATGAGGAGATACTCTCGGTCTAATAAACAGAAAACATTCCTATGACAATAAAGCTCCAGAGCCACGACAAGGCAGGAAGAATGTATGTTATCATTATTTCTTAAGGCATTTGTATTGTCATAATTGATGATTAAATGTTTGCAAGAATCCTAATCTAAAACAAATTCACAAATTAAATTGATAGACAATAGATAGATTGATTATGATGAATAATTACGACACATCTCTAAAAAACTGAAATCTCTTGACTGAGTAATATGTTCTTGTCAGCCATTAAAAACAACTTGAACTTGGAATCTGTTGTAGCTTATTACTTACCCCTTAAACTTTAAATGGAAATTTCTATTTAAAGATTTCGTATTGAAATTAACAATAAATTGCAAAATGTCCAATAGAACAGACCCAGATCAACATGTTCCTTTAAATACCTTTGATCAAAGTCTACACTGTTTTTATAGGAGAAAATAACTTTTCACATGTACACTTTTTGCTGCACGTGTTATTGCACGACAATATTAAATGCTGTAGGCTTCTTAAGATGTTCCTTCATTAATATGGAGTAAAAAAACCTCTTAATACTATTCGTTTGAGGGTTTGTCACAAAGTACATCTACGGTGGAGAAAATGTTATTTTTTCCCAATAAACGCGTTAACGATAAAACTGTAATTTCCTTTGCAAGCAGTTTCGAGCCAGATCAGGCGTCTGATCAGGGCCCAAACTGTTTGCCACTCAGTTTAAAATGAGAGGCCAAACATGTCATTAGGATGTCATTTCACCCCTTTAAAGGCATGCGTTTGCGATTTGTTTGCGTTTAAACGGGAAATAATAACATTTTATTCACTGTACTGTTCGAACCAAGCAATGTGATCGGTTTTCAGAGTTGTTTGGGTTAGATAGTCCTATTCTTGGGGAAGACGCTGTATTGTGAGATTAATATCTTCATTAAAAGATCACATTTGTTTCTTCAATAAATATTAGACGACCTCTTAAAATTACAACCATTTTATGACCTTTAGTAGTAAGAATCCTTTTAAAATTATTGCAAGGCAAACGAAATGAAGCCTTTATTAATATTTCAATAAGAATAATTGCTTAGGGTCGCCCCTTAATTTATCATGGTAAATCGAATGTGGTATTACTCCGAGGTCAAGCAATATCAACCAATCTAATTCATTTCATACCGTGCCATTTATTGTAAAAGCTATATCTATTTATCGTGTACTTTTCACACAGGGCTGTCGTAAGTTGGTCATGAAAAATCCTAAGATTTACGAATTGCAGTTTTCAAACGCAATGTTACGAATCGTACGTTTACCCCATAGCTTGTTTCTAGTTTTGAAAACACATGGCTACTTAAAAAGTGCCCTGTTCACCGGCACACTTTTTTGTAACAGCGATATACTCGTCCTTAGGACAGATTGTGGCACACGAAATATGGTCTGCATGAACGCACCCAGATTAAATAATCCATATGCTAGAAAGTTTGTGTAATATCGTACTTCACGACGCGAAAGGAGTTATACGGACGTAGTCACAAATTAATTTTAGCAATACGTTCATAAAACACACTCCTGCATGCAAGAGCCCTCTGATCACAGTATGGGCTGCTTGTCACTTTGCAATGCATTATAAAACAAAACAACCCCCATAAACAGGCTAAATAGATAAGACGTTATTGGAAACTGGAATTGTCCTTTTAAAATGCCAGTTTCTATTGTAGATAGGACGTCCTGCCTATTTCTGATAGTTTTTAAACGAACAAGTGTGGTATTCTAGAAATTCTTTCGACAAAGTGAGTGCTCCTATCCAAACTAATCTCCGTTTTACGGTAATTTTCAAAATTGGACAGGACGTTGGAGGAATATTTTGGTGAAAGTCATTGGTATCACTACTGGATATTGTGCATCTTACAAATATAGCATTAAACTATACATTAGCTTTACCGTAAAGTCAATAAAGTTTGTCCTGCTGTAAAACACTGAAATAATTGCAATTGTAATGTTGTTGTTGTTGTTGACATAATTGCAATTGTAATAAGGTTATTGGATACCAATTTTTAACTTTTTGTCAGACTATTAAGATAACTAGCTTTACGCTTCATCCCATAAGATACAATTTCAAAATATCGACTGCAAAGTGTCACTAGTTTTCGCGTTGCTAATCAATTCGTTCATTGTTTTGGAACAATTTCTTTTCTGACTGCTTAGATGTAAACTCTGCATCCTGTTCAATGTTTTTTGCAATTTTCTACTAAATCTGACATTCTGCTTTGTCTATTAGCCTACCTAAAGTATCTTTCAACTTGTTGCTACAGTACCGTTTTACTATAGCACAAGACAGAATTTGAGAATATAATTGCTTTCAATTGTAGTTTTTTTTAAACAATGGGTCAATAAACAAACTTTATATACAACTTAAATCGATGTCTGACTCCGTGGCCTAACGATTATGATGGCCGATTCAAACGTTTCTCTGTTTGTTTTTAAATAAAAAAACATTTTTGGATACAATATGGTTAGCAAACATATTTATTGTGTAAGCGTCTGAACATCAACGTGTCCGCTATTTGTTTTCAGTAATGAATATAAAAAAGTTCCGGTGTATACATACACCTACTATACAGATAACCCTGCTGCTGTACAGATAAATCGGTTTATTATGTTACCCCTTTATTATTTTGTAACTGACTAAAACACATATCACTGGAATTGAATGTGATAAAACCGTAACATGAGAGATTGTTTCCAGTCTTTATAATTCTTTTGACAAAACGGTGGAACATTCCTTAAAGGCCCCAGTGTACATGTACACAAGTCTAATAGGGAAATAGTCCCGTCTTAAAGTTTACTAGATTAAAAAATGGTCTTCTTAGAAACTAGGACTTTAGTGAAAAGTCTTCTTTTACACACATAGCGTTATGTACAAACTGTAGATACATTCGTTTTATTTAAAATAGTAAAATCAATGACTTTTATAAAAGAAATGATATGTATCAATACAAAAAAATGTCCCGTCTTGATATTTAATATTTTTTTCTGTTGTTCTTTTTCGGAGTAACGAGCTACTAGTATTATCTGCGTTTAAAATGGAATTTAGACTTTGAAACAAAACGACAATTTATATTTATAAAAACTTAGGAACTTAAAAATAACTGTTTTAAAGTCTTTATTTCATTGAGACTTTGTGAACTTTCGTAGCCAGACGTCGTTTAACCCGCTTCATTCAGATGTTTTTGTTCAAAGACATGTTCGCTAAAGCCATGCGATAGCAAGAGCTGGAAAATATAGTTACCATAATAACCATAACCAGTTACAACCAAAATCATTTGTTATTGTATGCAGTAACATGTACCATGACCTCTATTAGAAATACTTTGCTTCAAAATCGGATTGCTTCATATATAGGTTCACCAAAAGCTATCATAATGACTTATATATAAGGAGAAGAACTAAATAAGCTTTAGCTTTCGTTCTAATCCTATAATATATATGTTGTATATTTTATGTATCTGTACATTTTCTGAAATAAATATGTTTAAACTAATTGGATCCATACCAGACAATGAAAAACTTGGCAATTTATCATGGTTGACACTGTTTGACAGTTATATCGATTGTTCAAGCATAAATACCTGAACTCTTTCCTCCCTGAAACTTTAAATTTACAATTGCAATTTCCATTTTAGTTAAGTCCATTAATAACCTTTACGGGTCGTTTTTGTCATTGTGTGGCATTATGACAAACAGTGAAGACCCTGATCAGAGGGCTCCTTTCGGAGTCCTCTGATCTGGGTTGTCACCATTCACACAGGACAATTGTATTATTCACATGTATTCTGTTTAAAAATGACGCCTATATGCGGGACTAGGGTTCAAAGGGTTAAGTCTAACATTCTCGCCTTCACTGTGCTTTGCAAACAATTTGATTCCTGACCAAGCCCCTAGAAACACGTCGTCTGATACGGATCAACTTTGAAGGCCACTCAAAGCGGCGTTTCTTCCTCTAGATGTATAAAGAAGAGTAAAACCTCTATATAACGGTCACTTAATTGTGTAAATTTGGTGTTAATGACAGGTGACTGTTTAAAGCAAAGTACCAGTAAAACAGAAAGGTTTAGGCAAGTACAGACGATGCTTTCTAAGCAACAGACATAGCAGAAAAAAGGTTTAATAGAGGCCCGTCGACCCTACGTCTACAATAACGGAAGTTTTTGACAATGCGGAAATGTTCACAGCATGGCTCTTAGATTAAAGACCATATCCTCGCTACCTAAGCAAATAATTGTTATTAGGTTCACCCGATAAGCAAACAATACATCGTCGCCGTTGTGAACCAAATGTTTCATGCCCAATGACATGTAATCGAAACTTCCTATCCAATCATAGAACACAAACAGCAATCTGCAACAGGAAGCTGTTAACGTGATATATCGTGATGAACGTTTGTAACCAGTTAATACTATGATCAAAACTATTTTTAAAATACTTTGCATTTTGAGAATTGAGGGTCATAAATAATTTTACACTCTAAACCTATTAATAATGGTGGTTTTGATTTTTTGTCACCTGCTGTAGGCAGAGGTGACACTTAAATATCACTTTTCCGGCGTCTGACCGTCCGTCCGTCTGTTTACCCGTCACGCTTTTTGTGTTCGGTCTCATAACTCCTTTTCTACTGAAGCTTTGAAGATGAAACTTTATTTATAAATAGAGCTTGAGATAAGAGGAAGCGTATTGCACAAAGATTATAACTCTTGCTACAATATTGCAAGAGTAATGCCTCTTTTCATCAGTTTCTGTTCATGCAGATTTCTTCTGTTATACTAAAGATTTTGAAATGAAATTTCTCTTATGGAAAGAAATTGATGGGTCTTGCTCAAGGTTGATAACCCTTGCATCAATATTCTGAGAGTTATTACCCTTTTCCAAATTTTCTATTTTCATCTTATTACTTCTTTTGTACTCATGCTTTCCGGATAGAATTTCATTTACTTAAATAATTTGCCACTTGTTCAACTCTTGTTCGACTGATGGTTTCATTTACTTAAATAGTTTGATGAGTGTAAGTGTCTTGCATTAATACCATGAGAGTTATTTCCCTTTGCTTCACTTTCTTTTGCGGTAGATTATTTCTGCTATAACGAAGCTTGTCATTTTAACTTAAACTCTTGATTCACTGATGGTTGCTGGCAGGTGACACACGTGTTCCGAGGAACCCACCTTTTTTTAACCATTAATCTCGTTCTAACTTGTAATTTAAAAGTGAATTATGAAAACCAACTTTGTTTACTGCAAACTTTTGCGGCATACTTTAAGTCAAATGTTTAGATCTGTATTGTAATATCAAGTTATGTATAAACTTTAGACGGAGAAGGCATTTTTCTTATTTGTTGAAATGAAAGTCTTTGTAAAGCAAGCCCATATACTTTTGAAAAAAGTAACCTTTTAAGCTATCAAGCATTTTGGAATCTAATTCGACGTTGAAGATTAAATGTATGTTCGGGCTCGTAACTGTTTGATGTCGAGGTTTGACATGTTAACCAAGTCAACTAAATATAGTACTCTTCCCTAGGTAACTTAATCCATTTACGTCCAGTGGATTCTTCCATGTTTATATATTGGATAAGTCCATTTTTTATCAAAGGGATGCCTGTTCAAAAAAAATATTTTCATTTTGTTTCATATTGAAATTCCTATCAGCAAACAGTGTAGACTCTGATGAGACGCCGCATCATGCGGCGTCTGATCAGAGTATAAACTGTTTGCCTAAATGGCAGTTCTGGAGTTGTACCATTGACCTTGCTGGTAGGGATTGCCCAATCGCTTTGAAACCATTTGGCTAGGGGTCTATGGTGTAATTCTTTGACATCTTTATGTTTATGAACTAAGGGTGTACCACGGCCATGGATTATACAATACTCAACCAAACAACACGGAGAGTATTGTTTTACGACTTGTGAACTGCTCTCCGGTTTTACACTAAAAACAAACAAACAAACAAATTCAACCAAACAACATGGAGAGTATTGTTTTAAACATTCGTTTTACGATTTGTGAACTACTCTCCGGCTCTGCACTGAAACAAACAAACACACAAACAAAAAACCACTCTGTTTTTAATGATACCATTGATATTTTAATTATTTGACTCATTTAAAAAATGATTTCACAAACTTACTATAACAATTTTATAATCTTGGTAATAATATTGAAAGAATTTCCATGTTTCCATGCATCTCACTATTGTATCATTTTTATTGTGAATGTATTTATTTGTCTTTCTTGCTTTGTAGGTACATTTATTTAATTTCACGTGAAGCGCTTTTGAACGCACAACTCCTGTGTGAAAAGAGCGCTATATAAATCGGGTATAATAATAATGTCCCATATATGGGATCGTGGGCACAAATGGGTTAATGACATTACTTGACCTAGCGTGGGTGGTAACACCTAGTCCGAAACAAAATAGGATTAAATAATGGTTAGCATGTTTTTACTGTACACATGTCTAGGCAAAGAACCAGTCAGGCATTACATGCGAGGCCCGTACCTTTTATTCGACAGTTTGGTTAGTAAACCCCGTTGAAAAAACACTTGAGTGTGAATAGTACTGCAGGATGAAACTCACACATTTTCAGTGAAATTGAAATTAAATAATATCAGCAGTTATAAGAATTGTCCGAATGTTTTTAATTTTTTCGGTATGTTGGTAAAGCATCCATTGAGAGTAAACTATACTACAGTGCCCCTCTCTACAAAAAACACCCGCCAAATGGGAGACAAAAAGGGTGTGTGTTGTTCGGAGAGAGGCGTCTGATATGGGTTCAAACTGTTTGTCATTAAACTTTATGTTTCTTCCGTAAAAATAATGTTCAATACGTAACTTTGGGAAAAAGCAGCAGATGACACTGTAGGGTGGGAGAACTGTACGTGTAGTTCGTTGATGTGATCAGTCGTCTGAAATGGTTGAAGACTGATGTGCCCACAAGGAGGAAATTGCCTGTCCTGTAGATTTGTTTGTGATTTTCCGTTATTTTCTGCTTATACATTATTCATCGGAGATCGACACGGCAGACAAAATAGTGTGCGTTACCCAAGGGTTATGACTTTAAGTCGGGATGCATACAATATCCAAGCCTCATGGCATACATTTTGCAACTATGATCTTAACAAAGGCGATATCAAAGACATAACTGCCAATATACGAATTATGCTCGTTGATTCGTTGTTGTCACGTTTGTTTATTATCGCCTAACGTCTGAGTTAATTGTCATATTGGTTTACCTGTGTTCGGAATTTTGAGCAACAGCTTGATTAAAGGTTTTAAATCGTTGGAGTTGAGTCTGAATTCGTTCTCACGCATTCAGTTTGGTCAGATTTGAGCCTAAGCTCACATCTGACTAATGAAAAGCTGGAGAACAACCTTTGACTCTACTTAAAATCTTCATAAACATGGAGCATGTTTAGTTTTATCAAACTGTGTACCGTTATAAACGGCATATTTTGAAGTGTATTCACTTAATAGAGTTTTAAAAATGTGAAAAACATACTATAAGTATGTGAAACCATTGTCATGGAACCAAGCAGTTTCACACTAAGACTTAATACAAAACGAGACTTTGAATGCTCATTCTCTCCCGACTTACAACCAATTTTATATCGAATTTTAGTGAGGCCAATCCAATAACAGAAAGCGGAAACGATCTGTTTGTAAGCTTTGATAACTATTGTAAAACCCTTTCATTACAAAAAGTATCGTGAGTGTTTTACCCCTTCATCGCTATATTGTTAACTGTTTCAATATTCGTTTAAAAGCAAGATTTAAGGTAGTATGACTTATTATATAATATGAAATATTGATATGATTGTCAAACAATAGGGATCCTGACCAGAGGCGGTGTCTGATCTGGATCTAAAAAGTCGACTTTAGGTTACGTCGTCAGTGAAAATATTAATAGCGTTATTATACTCTGTCTGCATAAATAATACAATTATAATTCAATTACTCGCCATAGCCTGGTAGTGTTCCGCATGAACCCATTTATACCAAGTTGATTATTCCATGTTTATATATTGGATTAGTCCTTTTTATCAAAGGGATGCCTGGTCAAAATTTTCATTTCCATTTTGTTTCAAATTGAAATTCCTATCAGCAAACAGTGTAGACTCTGATCAGACGCCGCATTATGCGGCGTCTGATCAGAGTCTACACTGTTTGGCTATGTCCTATATATGGGATCGTGGGCACAAATGGGTTACCCGAAGTCGTATATAGGCTTTTCTAACAGTTTGAAACCGGATTAGACTCCGCTTTACGCAGGACCAAAACTGTTCGGAAAACTCCTGATCTCTTTCTAAACTTCACGAATTATGTATCTGTATTTTCGGTCCGGAAATACCATCCATGTGTCAAACAGTTTTGATCCAGACAAGAGGTAGAACTACTCCGCGTTTCATCTAGGTCCAATCTGTCTGCAATTATACCAGAAATTCGCATGTAATGTTTTAATGTGAAGAAGGTTAACAATGCTTAACTCTTTCCTCCCTGAAACTTTAAATAGACAATTCCAGTTTCCTTTTTAGTCTAGTCCATTTTTGACTTTTAAGGGTTGTTTTTGTCAATGTTTGGCATTACGACAAACAGTGAAGACCCTGATCAGAGGGCTCCTTTCGGATCCCTCTGATCTGGGTCTTCACTGTTTGCACTGGACAAGTGTACTGATCACATGAACACTGTTTGAAAAGGATGCCTATATGCGGGACTAGGGTTCAAAGGGTTAACCAGTGTTTGCTAACTAATGAATGAACTCTTCACATTTTGACTCCCTTAAAAATTGCTAGTCTGCTTTTATTTATAAAATTATATAGTTCGGGAATTAACTAATCTAATACCACAATCAGTGTAAAAAAATGGGATTCTGATCTAACGACGCGTAACGCAATTAACCAATTTTAACTTAAATTTTATTGTAAAATGATCTTGCAATAAACACTAGTGATGCAGACGACATTATGGCATTGAAGGAGCAAACAATATTTCGATTAATTTGGCGAAGAACGTTTAAAGTGTTTCGGTTAAAAATAATAATAAATTTATGCCCACTTTGGGATGACGAATTGGGGCTTATATCCACCAAAACTGAGTTTAGTAAGGAAACCGTTTCTATTGTATCTCGCACACTGTCACATGACGTCATTGTCGACTTTAAACGTTACAGGTTTACTATTAACTGCTTAAAGATTTTGCCTTTTATGTGTCCGATATTAAGAACGTTAGTCACTTTGACACAAGTGTATGTAATACGTTTTTTTTTATCATAATCGGACGTCACGTTACCCAGGCGACTGGCAAGGCCAAAATGTTTGCAACTATTCTTGATGGTTGGCCTGGGGTTGAAGGGACAACACCTATATAGTAATGCGACACGACTGACTGCCAACTATTAACGTTATAAACATCGATGATAGTCTTGAAGTACTAACACATGAATGGCGAGCTTTGGTACAGTGGATAAAGCGTTATTCTTTCCCGTTTAAACGAAACGCAAACGCAAAACACTAAAACGTAGAAAAGTGCAACCTTTGGACAATTCTGATGTCATGTTTATCTTGGTGACAAACAGTTAGGAGCCTGATCAGACGCCGGGTTACCCGGCGTCTGATCTGGCTCCAAACTGTTTGCAATAGAAATAATAGTTTTAGCGTAAACGCGTTTATTTGGAAAGAATAACGTTTTCTCCACTGCACTGGTGCCAGTACAGTGAGACCAATCTAAACCGGACATGTGTTACAGTGGAGAATCTGTTATTCTTTCCCGTTTAAACGCAAACGTACGCAAACGCAAAGCACTAAAACGTAGAAAAGAACAACTTTTGGACAATTCTGATAATTCTTGTTTATCTTGGTGGCAAACAGTTTGGAGCCTGATCAGACGCCGGGTTACCCGGCGTCTGATCTGGCTCCAAACTGTTTGCACTGCAAATAATAGTTTTAGCGTAAAGGCGTTTATTGGGAAAGAATAACAGATTCTCCACTGTAGGACAGCATTACTTTTCGGTTTAGAGGAGTTTCACGTTTAGGTGGGTTTTAACCCATTAGACTGTAGTAAGTTTCTAGTACGGAATATAGCTGGTTGAAAGTAAAGCATAATACGCCTTGAGGTGCATTATGTTTTACTTTCAACCTGCTTTAAGCTATTATCTGCTAAAATATTTAAAGAGGGACTATTTTCTCGAGTGTAGGAAATAAATTACAGACGTATGTTTGGTGTTATGGTTTAGAATAAAAAAGGCTGGAAACGGTACAAAAGTTTTTGTCCGATTTAGAGCGAATTCTGGTATTTCAAGAACTTGATCGGAGAGATTCTACTGTGCATCAAATTGAAGCGATTTTTGCACACCACGGCAGCTACTCGTCCAGGCTGTTTCCTTCTATTTAAGGGAACAATTTTCTACAAGTCGCTGATTTGTTATGCATTGTGTTTCTAAAAAACCAACCATAGCACACATGTGCAAGTTAAAGAGGTCTATAATCATCCCGTTTGTGCCTACAGTTCTGTTAAAGGGACATAGGCAAACAGTGTATATTCTGATTAGACACCGCATGATTCGGCGTCTGATTAGAGTCTACACTGTCTGCTGGCTCGAATTTTAATTTTATACAATTTAAAATGATATTTTAGACCAGGTACAGTGGAGAATCTTTTATTCTTTCCCGTTTAACGCAAACGTACGCAAACGCAAAGCACTAAAACGTAGAAAAGAACCAACTTTTGGACAAATCTGATAATGCTTGTTTATCTTGGTGGCAAACAGTTTGAAGCCTGATCATACGCCGGATTACCCGGCGTCTGATCTGGCTCCAAACTGTTTGCACTGTAAATAATAGTTTTAGCGTAAACGCGTTTATTGGGAAAGAATAACACATTCTCCACTGTACCTTAAATCTGGACTAACCCAGTATATAAGCAAGGAAAACTCAAATTGGCATAAATGAATAAACGTGTTAATGAAGTTCGTCTAGAAAAGACTTTATGACTGTTCGATTTGTTTAATGATTCAGCTGTTAGTGCTGAATATGTGTTTATGACCATTACAATTCATTAGGTGCTCCAAAGGAGATATCTTCTTTTAATAGCTTCTTTGTGGAGATAGTCTAATTACTCCACAGGGGGACACCGTATGCTAATGTTACATTATGGCTAGTTTCATTTGACATTTTGGTTAAATTCTTTGTCTAACTGGCGTTAACACAGATTACATATTACTGCCAGTAAAATGCAAACAGAAAGCTGATAATGCTAAATAAATCCAACCATAGCACACAAATGCATGTTAATGAGGTCTACAATTATCCCGTTGGTGCCTACAGTGTATAGGCAAAAAGTGTAGATGCTGATCAGACGCCGCATAATGCGGCGTCTGATCAGCATCTGCACTGTTTGCTGAATCATTACTGCCCGTGAAAATGAAAATAAAAAAACTTATATTGGAACGGTCTGTTGGTTGTTGCTATATATTAAACTACAACATGGGTATTTGCGTTAAATGGAGTATACGTATTTATGATTAAGTGTTACAGTATTTATAATGAATTGGATTTATTAAACTTGTAAAATTTAGAAGATGAATTTTATCGAGGCTATCTGACTTTTAATCGTGTTCTAAAATGACACTTTGAATAAATTATGATCAATTATATAATTATATTCTACCTATAAATGAATCTAGAAAACTGTTTTCTGTGTTTTCGTCACCGTTTTGTCGATGCATTGTTAGGCAAAACAATTAGTCATACTGCGCATAAACAGCTTAATACAGTTAAACCTTACGACAACAAAAGTGTGTTAATTATAAGGCCTTTATAATATGTGACTGCTTAAAGCATGAAGACAGTAAAATAGAAAGCTCCTTTAGGAGCTTTCTGTTTTACTGTCAGCTTGCTTTTAGCTATAGTGGAGAATCTGTTATTCTTTCCCAATAAACGCGTTTACGCTAAAACTATTATTTGCAGTGCAAACAGTTTTGAGCCAGATCAGACGCCGTAACCCTTAGCGTCTGATCAGGCTCCAAACTGTTTGCCACCAAGATAAACAAGAATTATCAGAATTGTCCAAAAGTTGTTCTTTTCTACGTTTTAGTGCTTTGCGTTTGCGTACGTTTGCGTTTAAACGGGAAAGAATAACAGATTCTCCACTGTACAATCTGTCTTTTATACAACCATTAAGCTTTCGTTTTAATTATTGTAATAGAACGATTTTACTGAAGAAGATATTCGAACACTAGCTTTCAAAACAATGTTTCTAATTCAGATTGGCAAAGAGTATGGACTCCGGGTAGCTTGACATCTGATCTGGCTCAAAATTATTTATTTAAATAAAACAGCGCAACTTTATGGAGAAAAGTCTATACTATTGCGTTTTGCGACAACCTGTTTTTTAAGGATCAACATATTCATACAAGTTCGACAGTGAAATCGACCGAAAACCTGCAAAACAGCACATTTTGTTTGAATGAAATCAATAGTAGCATATATACTACATCTGAGACATCGGTTATTAAAACGGGTGGTCTTTTATCTCATAAAGATGACATTTTAAACATCGCAATCAAAGGGTTTAAATAAACGTGTTATCCGATGAGAAGTTTACAATATCGTATACAGAGGAGAATACGTTATTCTTTAAACGAAACGCAAACGCAAAACACTAAAATGTAGAAAAGTGCAACTTTTGGACAATTCTGATAATTCGTGTTTATATTGGTGACAAACAGTTTGGAGCCAGATCAGACGCCGGGTACCCGGCGTCTGATCTGGCTCCAAACTGTTTGCAATTGAAATAATAGTTTTAGTGTAAACGCGTTTATTGGGAAAGAATAACGTTTTTTCCACTGTAACTATTGTGATAATTTTTATATGATTACATTTTCCAAAATCACACTATGTATCCGTTTTTTCAAATATATATATAGTATATGTCAATAAATGTTTTCTCGTTGTATTCCATTATTTTCAGAGACTATCTATTTATTAAAATAATTGTTTTTTTATGCATAACTGTATTGCTAACAAAAACATTTGGATAAACTCAATAGGCAATGTTTACAATATTATCCTGATGAACATAGATATAGCTATTTACATGATATTATAAAACAATTCAATGAAACACACTGCGACCTACATGTACATTCAGGTATACACGCTCTTTAAAACCCGTGTATATGTGAAGAGTACATTTAGAGTCTGATTAGTATCTGCACTGTTTGATAGTTTGATTGCAGTATACTTGACCATTCTAAATGGAATAAGAATGTTCTAGACTTTTTGTAATATGCATGTGTATGCTTTTAGTAACCGGAGCAACACGATATGGCCATGACTTGTTTGACAAATGATGTGCACGTGGTGCACTCATATTGCCGGCATATTTAGAATGTTTTGTTCCTGTTACTTGTTAAAAACATTAATTTTGTGTTAAGAAGAGGATAATGCAGGCACATGCAACATCGCTTACATCATTGTTTTATACAATGAACAAATATTGTCTAATGCATTCAACAAAAGCCAGATAACTAGCCACATGTTTATAAAAAATATGCCATTTTTATTTGAATGTGTTATAAGTTGAGCTTGAAGAATAAGTTTATCAGGGAATATACTATTGCTCTAAGATAATTACCGTAACATTCTTAAACATTGGAATATCCTGTTTAACTGTTGTTATTATAAACAAATTCCTTTAAAAACAGTAGTTTTTTTTCCGAAATATACAAATTGAGTGGCACAAGTGTAGATCTGGATAAGGCTGCTACTTCAGGTTTGTTGGTCCCAATACTTTGGAAAAGTTTAGTAAGTCCATTTAATGCCATTTGGAACCAGATAATGCACTTGATACCTTGATGCTAGATCTTGCTCCAAACGATTTGCAACTCAGAATGATACATAGACTTCATAGACAAAGGCTTATATTTCTATAAACCAACTAATGGCGTTTGTAGTTGTTAAACTTGAAAGCATTAACGCCTTCTCCATTCATTGTCCAATGTAGAAACGTTCTTATGACAATCCGAAAAGGCAATGTTTTGTCTACCTCATAAGAAATTGTTTGGGCTAAAACAGTATACTGATTACTAACATATTTGTCCTTGCATTTGTTTCAAACTGGTTGAAAATAACATACTGTTAATATTATATAAAACCATATACATGTAGCAATGTATCATTGATACTCTGCACGCCGCGTCTCATCTGAAACAAAACTGTTTGACACTCTGGTGATATCGTCAGAACGAAATTGTTGGTACATCAACGACGACAATTTTGTAGCGTATAGAAGGTTATATAAATCTATACTGTATAGAAATGCAATAATAAAGATTTGTATTGAGACGTATGTAAGGAGAGTATAAAGTTATAAAAGCGTGATATATATCTATTTTTAACAGACATTGCTAAGAGTATTATGTAGATTATAGTTTAATCGTTTACACCACCGTAGTCGATCAATTGTGATATTTCGTATCGAACTTACGTCAGTGACACTGTCGTAAATTAGAATTTGTAAAAATGTTGCAGACACCGATATGGAAGCAGAAGTTAATTTTATAGCCAGGCGCTAAAACTCGCGATGTATTTGGCAGTGAAAAGGTCTATCGAGTTTAACATTCCAGTATAATTGTACTATAAAACCGTACGCGTCATATAAAACTATAAGGGCAAAATATACAGCGAAGAAAACATTGTTCTCGCCATTCGAAATTAAGCTTATCGAAAACAATGTGATGAAATGTAGAAACATGCATGTGCGAAACAGATTAAATATCTGTTTAGATATATGTGCCAATTTATGTGGAGCTTGACTAGAAGTCGGTGTACTAATTGTACTATCTACCTTCAAACCTTTTGCAATAAACACACCTGTGCTTTTTTGAGAACAACATATTTAGTGAGAAATAATAACGTGTTCCATAAAAGGAATTTAAAAACATTCACCAATATGATCAATCTAGCATATTATGGTTTCGGTATTGTGTAAGATGATTGATTGGTCAAAACGCGGTCTTAAATTTTGGTTTCAATCTACAGTAAAACATCTCTATTTTGACCACTGATTTGTGTTTATTGTTAGGTGCTTATGACAGAAGACGGCTTAATGCACAGTGACAGAAAAACAGAAAGCTCCTTTAGGAGCTTTCTGTTTTACTGTAACATTGCTTTAAGCTGTCACATGTCTTTTATACAGTCAATTAGCAGTTATTTTAGTGGTCGTAATTTAGAGGTTTTACTGTATCTATTCTTACAAGTGCAAGAAGGTAAATATAACATATATCAAATATGAGTAGAACGTTTAGTATGTTTGCTTCAGTGTATAAATTCACTCAGTAAAGGCCTTGTACAACCAAAAAGTGTATGTATCTTTTTGAAGTTCAAATACAACTTTAACTATACTGACTACATGTTTATAGATCATCTTATCGATGAACCAGCGAATTCTTAAACAGCTACTCGCTTTGGCAACAAGACAGCTATGGAAATAAACGACCAGACAGAAATCGAATATTATGAAATCTCAAACTCACTGTCAGATTAGACGAGAAGTATGCATTAATATGCAAAAATGAATGTAGTTATAATGTTGTTAGTCTGGCGTTGGAATGTGTTTTATGTTTGAATACGAAAAAGTGATTTATCATCACTAAGCGTCTAGTCTAGAACTACCGTCATACTGCTTAGTTTTGGGACAGACATGTATGTTGTGCGGTGTGTTCATAATACATATATGTCAATATGAAAACACATTGTAAAAGGCCCATTTTATTGACTTTGCAGGGCGGAGTTTCGATGCGATCCTTTGCATCTCAACTTTGGGGGCGGCAACACGCTCCTTTATTATTGGAATTTACCGTTGTCGTCTGCCATTTCGTGCGCGCGCGCGTGTGTGTGTGTGTGTGCGTTGGTGACACCATCAAAGCGAGGTACGTCATAGGAGTACACAGCAACGAACCGAGGTACCTCCAACAAGCGAGGTAGTTTTTACTAATACCTCGGTAGGTATACCTCGCATTTAGCATGCTCAGTAAGATACAAACGCACACAAAATATCTCGAGTACCTCGGTTTGCTTTTCTACTACCTGTTTGTGTGTCGGTGTGTGTTTGCACACAGTCGATAACGATATTTGTAGGTGATGTGTGAGTGTACCTCGTTTTGTAGGTGATGTGTGTGTGTGTGTCTTTTTTACCTCGGTTTGAAACAGAGTTTTTGCCCATTACCTACCTCGTTTTGTCGGTCTAGTGTTGATCGGTAATTCTTTATAAATTCAATATTTTCTTCACATCATTTGAAACTGTGACTGTCCTGAAAACCTTTTCTCATATTTGCCTTAAGCGTTATAGCTTATAAAGCGTACACCTCGGTATGAGGGTGTGAAACGTGTACCTCTGTCGGATAGTGCAACCAGTATGGGTGTGTATGTGTGTGTATGTTTGTTATGGTATGACTGTGTGTGTGTTCTGCTTGAGAGGTGGGTGTATTGTTTTTTCCTCTTCTATAACAACTCCCTCCGAACAACACACGCAATATATGTCCCCGTTGAGTGTTGTTGTAGGGAGGGAACCCTGTATATACCACTTTCACGGGGTTATGGATAAACGCATAAATTGTGTTTCTCCATATTGAAAGTATCCGACAATAACGATATAATTCGAAACTATACCTTTCACTCCTGAAACTAAAAGCTCCGCCCTGCCAGGTCAATAGAATCGGCCTATAGTTTGAACAAATAACAATGAAAAAACGACAATGTTAGATCGCTGCCTCGAGCAGAAGTACAGTAAAGGACACTCGCCCAAAGTGCATACAAATTATAGTCCCAATGAACATTTTTGTCAATTGCATACGACGTAGATCAAGATCAGATGATGACTAAAGGAGTCCTGTGATCAGGGGTTGTACTGTTTGCAATTTTAACTGAAGTTTTCAGAAACTAATCCTTAATAGTCATAAAGGGATTGGGCTTAACTGGAAACTTGAAGAGTCTATAAAATGTTACACAATAGACCCGCACCGTTGTGTGACGGTTTTAAAAATATTCCACAATATGCGAACATTCTGTTTTTAGACCTGACCTTGAAAATTAATCATGACTTTGCGATGGTTCAATGCTTCAGCTATTTAGAAGTGGTGTCTGCCTGCCTGAGTATGTTCATAATTTGTCTTAATAGCTCCAATGAGGATACACTGTGTTTTAATTGATTTTCGGTGTGAGAAATGTGTTTAAAAGTTCTCAGAGGTAAAGCCCGGTAAGAGTTACAGTGCTCCCTCTCTATAACGACATTCAATGGGAGACAACAATTATGTGCGTTGTGCGGAGGTAGTCGTTAGAGGGAGGGAAATCGGCTTACATTTTTAAACAGCTTGAATCAAAATCAGACGCCGCGTTACGCGGGGTCTGAGATGGATTCAAGCTGTTTGCAAATGTAAGCCGATTTCCCTCCCTCTGTTTGTCACTCGTCATCAAGTTTTTTTCAGTCAAAATGTCCAACATGTTATTGTGAAAAAAACAGAAGACGATAGTTTTAAACCAACGATATTGCAGCAGTAAAAGTGTGAGATATAATTGTCATGTTTAGGGAAGTGCGGCAAATGTCGTTGTAAGGAGGGAGTCGTTGTTGGGAGGGCCTTTGTAGAGAGGGAGCACTACTATAAATATTGCTAAATTGTAGTTTTTCACAAATGGTGTGTATCAATTTGATAAAATAGTAAAAGTCCTCCATGTCGAACACCAAATCGTGTTGATTAATTAAGAAATAATCTATGTTCTACCGTTGTGAAACGGTATTTTACAACGGTTGGGAGTTGTGGTGCGCAGGAATTGACCACGAAGGCCGAAGGCCTGAGTGGTCAATTCCTGCGCACCACAACGACCGACCGTTGTAAAATACAGTTTCACAACGGTAGAACATAGATTATTTCGATTCTAACATGACCAGATGTAAGGAAATTCATTAGAAAGGAAATCAAATGTTCTATACTTATTTCCTCAGCGGATGAAGTTTTTCGACCCAATAACTTTTTCCGCGACATTACAAGAATCTAACACCCATAAGCAAATTTACAATTACCGATCCATAATCTGGCATAGAACAAACATTACATCAAACAAGACAGAAGAATGAGAAAATTACTGTAACGTTACTGGTTAAAAGTATATGGTCTTTACGGGCTATATGAATAACGAAAGAAATTTAAAAAACATAACGTATGAACGCACGTGGTCACGTCTTGTCATATAACCGTGGGAGGAGCGGGGTAGGGAAGAGCGTGGTATACCGTCTCAGGTATACCACGATAGACCTGTTCTTTGTTTATAGAGACGAATTCACGTGTCATGTTAGAATAGACATTTAACACCATCCTTTGTGCTGCAATCAGCCGTCGTTTTAGTGGACGTAACAGAGTAGTCATTCTGTAAATATATACATGTACAGTGGGGAAAACGTTATTCTTTCCCAATGAACGCGGTTACGCTCTTGAAAACTGTTTTTCATATTGCAAACAGTTTAGAGCCTGATCAGACGCCGGTAAACACGGCGTCTGATCAGTATCCAAACTCTTGGCAACTCAGATTAACATGAATTATCAGAATTGTCTAAAAGCATTACTTTTCTACGTTTAAGTGCTCCGCGTTTGCGTTTCGTTTGCGTTTAAACGGGAAAGAATAACGTTTTCTCCACTGTACTTCCTATCTGCCAAGAAACCGTCTGATAAATCAACACCTTTTTTATTCTCAAAAGTTTGATGCTGTTAAAACAGAGACGAATGCATCGTCCATTTCCGTTTGAACGAAATTATAACCAAAACGCATCGATGTAGACGGTTGATCTAATCTAAATGGCAAATAATATGTTTATATGTTTAGATACCAAGCAGACGCCAAGCTTTTCTAGAAATCATCAAGTTCCAAACTGTTTGCTAAAACAAGTTTACTTTTCCGTGGAGGGAAAAACTAATTAGTTATTTCAGTCTTGTCGTCTTTAGCTTTGTGTGATACAGTGGAGAAAAAACGTTATTCTTTCCCAATAAACGCGTTTACGCTTAAACTATTATTCCCCGTGCAAACAGTTCGGAGCATGATCAGACGCCGGGTAACCCGGCGTCTGATGAGGCTCCAAACTGTTTGCAAATCAGGTAAAAATGAAAAGTCAGAACTGTATAAAAGTTGTAAGTTTCTACGTTTTAGTGTTTTGCGTTTGCGTTTCGTTTGCGTTTGAACGCGAAAGAATAAGGTTTTCTCTACTGTACTGCCTAACTGCCTAGAAATCGTCTGATAAATCACCACCTTTTTTATTTTCAAATGTTGATGTTGTTCAAACAGTGACGAAAGTATCGTTCATTTCCGTTTGAAAAAAACTATAACCAAAAACGCATCGATGCAGACGGTTGATCTAATCTAAATGGCAAATAATATGTTTATCGAATTGTGTATCAAACAGTTTAGATACCAAGCAGACGCAAATCTTTTCTACAATTCATTAAGTTCCAAACGGTTTGCTAAAACAAGTTTACTTTTCCGTGAAGGGATAAAGTAATTAGTTATTTCAGTCTTGTCATCTAAACCCTTTACCTGATAGCCTGTTTCTAGTATTGAAGATAGGTGATTACTTAAAGCAGGTTGAAAGAAAAGCAGAATGCGCCTAAAGGCGCATTCTGCTTTACTTTCAGTCTGCCTTAAGCTACATGTATAATGCTCTAGAATATAGAACATATTCCCTATGATATATATTCATGACTGATTAAATTGGAACTATTTTCTTCAGCGGAGGAATCAATCATATTCGCTAAAAGGCGCTTCTATGGAGGAAAGGGTAAGCTCCGTTAGATGTGCTTGGTATTGATTTTGGTTGAACTATCTTACCGACAGGAATGGTTTGAATATGCATTTGAATGATACATTAATGGTTTTTAACCAAATTTACTTCTCATAGTGACTATAATTTTAAACTAATGAATAATGCGTCCTTTGATTACAGTTCAAAAATGAAATACACAATGTATTATTATGTGTTTGCTTAAGCTATAGTACTATAGCATTACACTAATACAGCTGAACGTCTCCCGCCATAAAAACGATAACGTATATATATTTATAAAGACGCCGCACGCGTTTTAGTTTTTCTGTTCATGGTAATGGGGCTTCGTTTAAACGGTTTATACATCCATCTAGGTCGTAGTATTAAAGTAGATCGGAGTGCTCTTATTTCACTTTAACTTTTGATAAGTGAAACTTCGAATTCCAGTTTTCAATTTTGTTTTTTAACTTTTGACCATCCATGATTGGTTTCTGTCAATACTTTGCCGTATACAGTGGAGAAAACGTAAGCCAACGGTAAATTCCGATAATTAAAGAATGTGTTGTCGCCCAAAAGGTGAAATACAATGGTCCGCATCGTAACTCCGCCATGACAGGTCAATAAATTCGGACTATATACTGTTTGCAAAGGCCGTGTATACACGTGACAAAGGTCCAGAAGGACAAACATTACTAAACGTGTACACGCTATATGAAAATATACTAATCTAGCACATGAACCAGAAATTGTTAATGGTTCATTTTGGGACGCAATGTTATCCTCGGTCAATATTATACGGCTTCTGGTCTAGTTTCAATCTATTTCCGACAGAAGCGCATGTACATGTTATTGCTTATACAGTGATCCCTCTCTACAACGACCCTTCCAACAACGACTCCCTCCTTACAACGACTGCTGTTTAACATAACGAAAATTTTGACGGGAAAAATAATGAGAAGTGACAAACAGCTTGAATCCAGATCAGACGCCATGTTACGCGGCGTCTGATCTGGATACAAGCTGTTTGCAAATGCACGCCAATCCCCCCTATAACTACTTCCTTCGAACAACGCACTTACTTGTTGTCTCCTCCTATTGGATTTCGTTGTAGAGAGGGAATGATATATAAAAAAAATTCAACCTACCCTCGCACATGTTGTTTATTTGGACAGAAGCACGATTAACCCACCGTACATATCAGAAAAATACCGCTAGTTTATAACATTGCTTATTTCATAGCAAACGAGCCAATACCAAACACTATTTACGTAAACAATCAAAACTGACTTAGACGAGTGCTTTACTAGTCTAGCAGTCAGACTTTGATAGCTGCATAAGTCATCAATGCCATGAATGGTTCACTATTGTTTTGACATGTAGGAAATTGGCTACTCCATGGGTTTGTTTATGAGTTCGCTGTTATTTCAATCCTATTAACCCATTTCTACCACAACAGTGATCGATATCTAAGGCTTTTGCATTCCACTATAGAGTGTCAGGAAAAGTCATATTCAACAAAAACGAACATTTGAATGAAACAAATATTTCTAGTTGTTCAGTTACATGCAAAGTAAATACCAATACTCAGAAACCAAATAGTTACTCATAATTCAATTGCTTCATATTGAGCACCTCTTGTAATGTAAAACTGTATTCGATAAAATACAGACAAACCTCTGTTTAACGACAAATTAAGTGTGTAAAAGATAAGGTGTTTACAACAGGTGACTGCTTAAACCAATATGGCAGTGCTATAGGAGGCTCCTACAAATAAGCCTCTTGGTAGTGGACGTAATAGAGGGGATTTACTGTATGTCATTTATAAACATAAAAACTAGCCACTGAAGAAATATGTGACCACCAGTGGGTTGTTCCGTACCAGCATGTGTCGGGTACTACGAAAACTGATCATTGTTTTGTTTACATTGATGAATGGCAGTGGTGCAATGCATTACAAGCCCGCAGAAAACTCCGAACTAACCGATTCGCCGCCAAAAGAAAACAACAATAACTTTTCAATCTGTTCATATCAGATCAATGTAACATGACTGCAACACTTTCGTTACAAAAGGCACACATATGTGATGCCATCATGGTACTAAGCATGTGGAAAAACAGGCCTGAGCAAACAGCGTAGACTTGAATGAGACAGTTTGCCATTTAGTTTGCTCCTATTGATGAATTTTTGTCTGTTAAAATCTATGATAACTACAACTGCTAAACAGAGTGTCCCAATATTTAGGTTATTTATTGTTGGTGTGTGTTGAGCACTTATTTGATTTTTCGGATGGAATAAAATTTTAACAATGTTGGGGTAGACGAAAATCCCAGAATACCTTTTTTGTGCTGCTTCATTTTAGCGTTCTTTATTGAATTGTACCTTTTCTGCGCAAAGTACACATTTGATTGTTGTCTTACTCATCGTATTTGCATTAAACTTTAGCATGCAGACAGCGATTAGAATATATTTTGAAAACAGTCAAGAGGCAAGAGTCATTTAAAGAAGTGTTGTTGTTGGGAGGGCCGTTGTAGGGAGGGGACACTATACGAGAGAAGCTGTGTTAGACGGGTTATAAGGTATAGACATATTGACCTGTCAGGGCGGAGTTTCGATGCGGACCATTGCATTTTAACTTTGGGGGCGACATCACGCTCTCATGTTATCGGAATTTACCGCTGACGTCTGCCGTTTTTCTCAACATTACATATTAGTGGACATTTTGACAAAATGAATATAATGAAGAATAACAAGGAGAGAAACTCAATAAGTTTATTCTTTCGTTTCAACCCTTTTCCTAAGTATTGTATAAAAACGTTAGCATGTATAATTGTAATCATATGTACTTCTGGAAATAAATATGTTTAAACTAAGAATAACAAACAGCGGCGTCTGATCTGGATTCAAGATGGTTTGCAAATGTAAGCCATGTCTTAATTTCCCCTCCCTCTAGTAACTCCCTCTGAACAATGCACACAATCTTTATCTTCCATAAGGTGTTGCTGTAGAGAGAGAGCACAGTATATACCATTTTCACGTGGATATGGATGTATGCATATATTGTGTTTCTCCATGTTAAAAGTATCAGACAATAACGATATAATACGGAACTATACAGTCCGTTTTAGATCGCATGGCACGTCAACATAACCTACTTAAAATGTAAACAAAGTATACCAGTTATATTGGTCTCGTTCTGTGCTTTATGTTTAAGACCACAGGAATGGGCAGTAGCGTGACCGTGGCCTAGTGGTATATGTAGAGGGGTTATGAATGACAGGTCCCGGGTTCAAATCTTGCCGACAGAACTGTTTTCTTCTTTTTTTCATTAACAAAAGCATACTTAAGTCAAGGTAAATCATGCTGGTTTATTTTATGATAATCATTAAACAGCACATTTGATTTGCAGCTGTGACTAAGCACACTACGCTGCGAGTCACTATACCGTATGGTTCGAGCAAAGGCTTTGAAGAAGTCCCCAGAAGAACCTTTCCAAAAAGCAAGAAATTGTCCCACAAAGAGCGGAAAGTCAGACAAGACAAAAGCATCATTGATGATTTTGATTAAAAAATAAGATAAAAATAAGTATTTGTTTGCCCAACAGTGAGATTCGAGCCAACAACCACCAAACTATTCAATAGTATAATATAGCGGCTGATATTACCTCTGGGCGACACGGTCACTTACCTGTAGAGATTGGTTTAATCATCTTTGATTATGCCCTTGTACCTCCAATGTTTTTACCTGTAATATTTGTTAACATTGGGAACAATATGTGTGTCATACGATCTAATTTTAACTATTTTGTATGGAGCGCAATCGTTGCCAATAATCTAGACATGTAGATGCTAACATCTATTTTGTAGTTTGTATAAAATACAAACCCGACTGTACAAAATATAAATGTGACTTGTCCATAAGTTAGTCATGACCATACAATGCTATTTTTAGAATTGACTTTCTGCTTTGTTCAAAGCAAACACCCGCTTTACATTTCATGAAATTGACAAATTAATCCTACAGATCAGAATGAAATTCCTCAAACCGTCACAAGCAAAGAACTGCATCCGAAAATCCAACTGAAATCATCTGTTTTCAATAAACTTGAACACAGATATAAACCGAAAGTTGCGGATTGACGACCGACATTGACATTTCTCCAGTGTACAGTTGACTCTTGCAAGTCGAGAATTACATTTCTCCAAATGCAAAACTAGCGAATTTTGCTATGACCTTATAAGGAATTTTTACGGAATACTACGAATATTAATTTGGGCGGAGTAAACTAAATCGGATCTTACCGGAATCGTTCGCCGGGGGTTTACCTAGCCCTATGATTTTACAGTGGAGAATACATTATTCTTTCCCGTTTAAACGAACCGCAAAACACTAAAACATAGAAAAGTGCCCAGATGCAGGGCAGGGGCCCGTTTCATAAACATTGTTGTCGTAAGTCAAAACTTTAAAATACATTTAATTTCTGATTTCGCTATTTAATCCTGTCTTGTGACATTTTCAAGACGATTCCAAAAAGATGTTACAAGACAGGATTAGATTGAGAAATAAATAATAATTGAGACTTTTATAATCTGACTTACGACAACATTCGTCGTACAAAGTTTTATAAAACGACTCAAGGTTTCCAATGACTCTTTATCAGGATAATATTTGTAGAAGTATGAAAAGGTACATGCATTAAATTTGTAATAGGAATAATTAAAAAAAAACTGCCAACATGTGCATCTATGTGTGAAATGGTTAAAGTGGTTGCTTACAGCAAGATAAAAGTAAAGCAGAAATCTCCTGTGGCAGCTTTTGATTAACTGCTTTACTTTTATCCTGCTTTAAGGTGGGCTCAGCTTCTTTAACCATTTGAACCCTATGGTGCATCTATGGGTCCTTTGAAACAGTGTACCTGTGAAGACTTAGTAACATTAACCCTTTACCTGATAGCCTATTTCTAGTATTGAAAATAGGTGACTATTTAAAGAGGCTCGCAACCGGATCAAGCATTAAAAATAGTAATTTGTAAATATAGGTCAAATGCTTATATAAATGGGTAAAATTTAGTTTAGGATAATAAATTCTGTAAAAATATGCATTTCCAAAAAAAAAAGAAGAGGCTCTGGTGGGATTCGAACCCGTGACAATCCATGCGGAGACAAAAATGAAAAATGAGGCATCGCCTCTACGCCCTCGGCTACGGACGCTCTCTATATATATGGTAGCGAATTAACGTACTTCAATGATAGCTATTAATAGAACGTTATTCGGCTCGGGTTTATGTCTGACCCCGTGTAGAGAAGCAACAACAACAACTATACCGTTAGCTAACGCTATGGAAAAACGATGGAAAATATCTAAAAAACTAAGATTCGGTGACGATTCTTGAGACGTTTTTTGGACTGATCATATGTTTTTAATGTCAAAAGCCAAATAGTGCCACAAATTTGCTTTTATTTGAGTATTTTATTTTATTTTGACAAGAACACCAACCGGTTGCGAGTCCCTTTAAAGCAGGTTGAAAGTAAAGCAGAATTATAGTCACTCGGAACACCTCAGAGTTCTTGGCATACGTTCTAGGAAATACCGAAACTTCACGAAGGAAAATTGACGCGTCGAAGGAGGGGCTTATGTAGCTAAGACACGCCCTCGTGACTCATTTGTTACTTTCTACATTGTCCGTTGTACATTGGCGAATATCCGAAGTTCATTGTATGGTGTCTGTTTGCAAAAGGTGAAACGTCTTTCGTAAAGCGTACTTTCAATTCTTCCAGGCGGAAAATGTTTATTTCAAATGTTGGTTATATGTAGTTCTGTCTTAGAAAGTAACATTAAATCGTGGATTTTGGTTCCCTTGTTAACAGCTTTACATGAAAGAATTGCAAGTGTTTAAAGTATAAACTATAAATACCTTTTTATGGAATACAGTATACACATGTAAACAGACATTTACATGTTAAGTTTGCATGATTCTAAACGACATTTATACAAATACATATCGTTTTTGGCCAAACAATAATTAAAAACTGGGTGATTGCATGTCTGGATTTTTGGCAACGAATGCGCTCCATAATTGTGTTGTCCAGTATACATATCACCCCTAAAATCAAAGCTAAATTAGTTTACATTTGCCTTTATTATACTGCAAAGTAAATTCCTTACTTTTCATTGGTCAACGAGTCCTTGACAAAATCCCATGTACCGTGTGAGCTGACAGGGTACATAGAAATGCAGCTGTTTTCATTGGCTGACAGGTCCTTGAGAAAATAAGATGGCCGATTGCTCGACAGGATTGAGTGCATTCAATCGTGCATCCTCCGTTTTAAGTCCATTTCGGCTAAGAACTAATCGGTGTTTGGATCTTTCAACAGTCGCATTATTTCTGGGAAAGTTTGACGTCGAAGTATGCCGAGTAAGCTAATTTTTCTTTTGAACAACAACAATCAGACGTCACGACATGACGTAATTACGCTCAACGTTAAGGATGTCAGCCTGTCTTTTTGAGCATTATGAAAAGTCCGAAAAATTTTACGAACTCGTTTTCAAAAAAATGGTAAGAACTAATTTTTGGTGAATGCATACAGTAATAAAACATTATTTTCACCGGAAAAAATTGGAGTTTCGTTCCGGAAGGGACTTTTTAAGTTTTATGTCCTATTCGTAGTTAACAGCATACACTGTTTTCATAGGTAGGTTGTATTTTGTTACATCCGATTTCATTTCAACTTCTCAGAATATAAGCATGAAATGTTCATGGTAGTACAGTTTTAGTATAAATTATAGATAACTCAATAGATAAAATGAAATTTTTTGGAAAAAGAATATTTTTGGTAAAAGTACACAAAAAATTGAAAAAATGAGAAAAAATGGATTTTTTTTTATAAAATGATCTATATCTTTTTTAAAAGGTACGGGACCCTGTGTTTTTATTTGCTATTTCACTCAAACTTTTTGTTTGCAAGGCTAAAAACAACAAATAAAAAAAATTTGGTATTTAGTTTGCTTCGATTTGTAGGGCAATTTTCACAGTGCCTTATTCTCCCATTATAAAAAAGTGGGTGGGGTAAATTTTACTCCTTTCTGGTGAAATCAAATATTTTTATTTTGGATCTTAAAAAAACATTATTTTCAGGGTTTATTCTTACTATGGTAATATAAATTAGGATACTTTTGGTACAAATAGATTGTTTAAATAAAGATTGAAAAACCGTAGTACAAAAAAGTAGGAGTTTTTAATGAAGCTTCAATTTTAGGGGGGTAGCCTTGAAAAATCTCAAATTGTGAAAAAGAAAGGTCCGGTACCCCCACTTTTTTCACCAGTTTTGTCATAGAAACTAATTTTACTATCAGTATGCAAAGTTTGAAGAATTTGGTATTTACTTTACCAAGGTGCACCTACCCCCTTAATTTCTTTGGCGCGATTTGTTTTTGTTTATAATGAGCGCTAATTCCGAAATATTTCGTTTGAACAGTGAAAACTTTGCAGTATAATAAATTCGTTATACAGTTTCTTCACAGTGTACATGAGGATTTCTTCCCGGCTGGTAAAATCATGTAACCCTCGCCTAACGGCTCGGGCAACATTATTTACCTCAGCCGGGAAGAAATCCTCATGTACACTGTGAAGAAACTGTATAACTAATAAAGGTTAGCTCCGCCCTGCCAGTTGAAAAAAACGGCCTATAATAATGGCAGTGAGAAGGATACACGCGTCGAAGAAAATACATTTTTCTACGCTTACTACGAAAGATGAAAGAATAACTGTGATCGAATAAGTGCTAAATCCTATTGTCTGGATAGCTTTCAAGAAATTGTATGCTAATAAATTATTCATTCATATTTGACACGATACTGTCCTGCAGTGTCTGGCCCAGGTGTCAAATTCACTCACTTGGGCTCATGCTCACTTAGAGCGATATCGCATTAAAACGGCTCCTTGGTAACCATGTCTGAATTGTACAGTGAAGAAAACTCTATTCTTTCCCAATAAACGCGTTTACGCTAAAACTCTTTAGTTCCATTGCAAACAGTTTGGAGCCAGATCAGACGCCGGGTAACCCGGCGTCTGACCAGGTTCCAAACTGTTTGCCACTCTAATAAACGTGAGTAGTAAGAATTGTCTGAAAGCTGTATTTTCCTACGTTGGAATGCTTTGCGTTTGCGTTTCGTTTGCGTTTAAACGGGAAAGAATGACATTTTCTCCACTGTACTAATATAAGACACATTCTCCACTTCTATTCACCAATTTACTTCCCCACTCCGAATACCACAGTTATTTGATTTGTCTTCAGATACCGCTTAAGACGCTGTGTAAAGCGACATTCTACAGAGTCCACACTGTTTGACATTCATTTCAATATATATCAAGTCAAAATACATGTATATCAATTTTGAATTCCAGAAACAGATGGCAGACAACACTTGATGACGTCATTGCAGTAAAGAGGTTAAGGACAATAATTGTTATGGTGGTTGTATGACTAGCGTTGACCTAAACTGCATTACATTATTTCAGTACAGAAAGGTTGACGTGGTGCCTTACAAGACGCGTTAGTACTTATTATTACTCTAGAAACTCCACTGAAAATTTCCAAATAAATTAAGTCCATTTTGGAATATTTAGTGTTATTTTGAGACAGTGGAAAACAGTATCGACCCTGATATGAGGGTTCTGATCATAGTCTAAACTGTTTGTAAAGAACAAATTATGTACGAGTATCGTAAATAGGTACTCTGTTTACAAAGAACGAGTATATACGCCGTTGTCGCTACAATTCAATCTCCAAACCCATACAAAAAGGCATTTAAAAAAATCTATCATTTTCTAGAATTCATTGATTTTATTTTGCATCTATTTACGTTTAAACGTACAACAATACTATAATATCGATACGTTTTCAGTATCGAATAAGCACACATTTGTTCTGTACTAATACATAATTTACCATATGTATCTATGCGTTGTGAATCAGGCTCTCTCTAATGCCATATGCGAAGACATAGTGTAGATAGTGCTTATCCCATATATATCTCAATTAGTGTCTACTTCAAAAGTGGTTTCCGAACACATTTCACCCTAGCGAAGAGCATACTCGTCATTTACAACAGTGCACTTACATGGGAGAATTCGTTATTATTTCCCGTTTATATGCGAACGGAACGCAAACGCAAAGTATTTAAACGTACTAAAATACAATTTGTAGACAATTCCGACGATTCGTGTTAAACTGAGTGGCAAACAATTTGGAGCCTGATCAGACGCCGGGTAACCCGGCGTCTGTTCTGGCTCCAAACTGTTTGCACTAGAAATAATAGATTGAGTGTAAACACGTTTATTGGGAAATAATAACATTTTCTCTACTGTATACAAAATACACATGCCCTATTGAAACTGTGTAGGGCACCCTCTGAATAAGATATGCACTGTCTGTCAATTTGCAATATATAACAAAAACAATCCTTAATAGTTAAAACTGGTATAATTTTAATTCGAAACTGGAATTGTTTATAGGAAGTCTCTGGGATGAGAGAGTTAACAGGAAAATAAAGCTTTGTCTTGTGAATGTGTGCTTCTTCAGTCCAAATGTCAACAACCTTAAGTCTACAGACGAATGCAGATGCGTTGTTAAACGGATATTTCACGAAACTGACTATGTTGCAATTTGCTGCAGGCAATGCTTGTGTCAATATAGATTAACGCTTTGTCAAATCTATGTCTAACCCTATGCACGCGATCTAAGTGTCGTCTGTTTGTTTCAGAGGTTTCATACAGTGCTTCGACTCTACAACACCACCCAATGGGAGACAAATATTGTGTTTGCTGTTCGGACGGAGTTGTTATAGGGAAGTAAAGTTAATACATTTGCAAACAGCTTGAATCCAGAGCAGACGCCGCGTTACGATCTGGATTCAAGTTGTGTATCAATCATTGTTATATTTCTTTCTGTCAAAATGTCAAATAATATGTAACTTTGAGTAAAAAGAGAAGATGGCAATTTTAAGCAGGCGATATTGCAGAAGCGAATGTGTTACATGTAGTCATAAATGTTTCGTTTGGGAAACAGCAGCGAGCGTTGTTGAAAGTTAGGAACCGTTGTTCGGAGGGTCGTTGATTGGAAGGAGCTCAGAACTAGATTTATCTAATATTTTCTCTTAGTAAAGTGCCGTGATCATCACTTCTAATAAGTTTTATGTTCAGAGGAGAAAACGTTATTCTTTCTCGTTTAAACGCAAACGCAAGGCAGACGCAACGCACTAAAACGTAGAAAGATATATATTTTTTTCGACAATTCTGACTATTAATTTTAAACTGAGTGGCAAACAGCTTGGACCTTGATTTACCCGGCGTCTGATCAGGCTCCAAGCTGTTTGTACATCACATAATAGTTTTAGCGTAAACGCGTTTATTGGGAAAGAATAACGTTTTCTCCACTGTAGAACCGTTGGTACAGACATATCTGAACAAACAGTGTAGACCCTGACCAGGCTGCTTCAAAGGGAACACTCTGGTCAGAGTCTATACTGTTTGCCATTCAGTTTGCATCTGAGGACAAATTAATGTGTGATAAGAACAGTTTGTTCTACAAAGGATGTCACAAGGCAGGATTATATGAGACGGGAGACTCAGAAATTAAATGTATGTTAACGTTTTGACTTACGACCTTTTTTGTCGTACGAAGTTTTATGAAACGGGACCCTGGATTTAAACTGTTTGCAACAACTGTCACACGCGTGCCGATAGCCTCGCGCAAAGTAATGCTATTGAAGGAAACGAGAAAATTATATCATACCACGAGTATAGTTAAGCCATTTCAGATACAAATTTTATTTAGAGTCAGTATACAGTGGATAAAACATTATTCTTTCCCCATGAGCGCGTTTACGCTAAAACTGTTATACCCACTGCAAACCGTTTGAAGCCATATCAGACTGTAGCATAGCTACTTTATAGCAGCAGAATCTTACCTCTTTATCTGTTCGCAGAATAATTTTAGCATACGTTCTTAAATTAACTATTACTCAATCTACGTCATGCCTTCTGGAATGTGCAGGGGATTACGAAAGGTCAAACTACGTCACTGATTAGTAAGACTTTGGTTACCGCCCTTGTCCGGAAAAGGGAACTTCCTGTCATCCCACGCTTCTGTTATGCAAATTACATAACAACGGATGGTACGTCAATCGCCTACGTTAATTATATGTTTGGCCTTGAACTCTGGGTAGTTTAATGTATAAAGAGAAATCGGCTAGTTAAACGCACGATAGTTGCGTTGCTAGGACAAGGCTGGAATGTGCTTACGTAGCTCTGACGTTATTCATTCGAGTTCTTATAGACTGTATACAGAACATGCACGCTCTGTTAGGGCAGATAAGAAAGGAATGACAAGGCGAGAAAAGAGGATAAGAAAGGCGAATAGCAGGGAACGTACAAGCAAGATGTAGGGAAACGTTCAGAACAGGGCTTGGAGAGATGTAGAGGTGAAGTTAATATGCTGGTATATAGAGACCGTGCCTGGGAACAGTTAAGAAATAGGCTAAACAGAAACGTTTACCTTGTTATAAAGCAGATCCATGAACCTTTGTTACACAACGCGAAATGGATAAAACAACTGACTAAGCTTCAATACGACGGGTAACTCGGCGTCTGATCAGGTTCCAAACTGTTTGCCACTCAGATCAAAATGAATACTCAGAATCGTTGAAATGTAGTTTTTTACTAGATTTTAGTGCAACGCATTTGCGTTTTGTTTGCTTTTAAACGGGAAAGAATAACGTTTTCTCCACTGAATCTTTACAGATACCATTTGAGACATGAGCTATGTGTAGCTTTTGACCGACATATCCACCGTAGAAGCGCACTTTTGGTGCATTCAATTTACTCCTCCGCTAAGGAAAACAGTTCTAATTTAAATAGGCATGAATTTGCACCACATATAAGTTATATATCCTAGCACAATTTTGCTTTAAATAGGCGAATCATAAAGCATAATGGGCATTTAGACGCATTCTACTATTCTTTCAACCTGCTTTAGGTGATCACTTGACCTCAAAACTAGAAACAGGCTCTTTGATAAGCATTTAATCTTACAAGCTTGCAAACAACCTGATATTTTCTAGAAACGACATAACGCTTGTATCGTGCACCAGGTCCCAATAGATAATTCCATGAATATTATTTTTGCATTTGTGATTTGCCAACTAGGAAATTATCAAACACGTAGACTGATTTATGATAGCGCTTTCTATTGTTTTATTCATAGAAAAAGTCAAGGCAATTCTGACGAACAAGACCATGTGTGTGAAATATCACAGAACTGCTACATTCCGTTGAATGTTTCATTAGAATACTATGCACGTATACAGTAATGGCCCTTAGTACAGTGGAGAAGAAATTATTCTGAAACGCAAACACACCCTTTAACAACATAGAAAAGTGCAACGTTTTGATGATTCTAACCTATCATATTAATCTGAGTGGCGAACAGTTTTGGGCATGATCAGGCACCGGGTTAACCAGAGTCTGATCCCGCACCAAACTTTTTACGCTGGAAATAATAGTTTAAGCGTAAACGCGTTTATTGGGAAATAACAACGTCTTCTCAACTTTACTAGTATTTGGACGGACATGTCTGAATAAACAGAACAGACTGGTCACTTAGGAATGGTCTGATCAGGTTCTACACGATTTGCTTTTCAGATTGCTCTTTTCATTTAGAATAATTACAACAGTTATTTAGAGTGTCCCATTTTTTTTTTAGGATTTTACGATTTACAATAAAAATGTGTTTCTTAAGTCTTACATCAGTGAATGTGTAAGAATCATGAACGGAATCAAGAAAATGATTCATGTGTTTAAGAGGTGCGGTTGTGGCATACATCTATAATTACCATAGCAATTTTGGAGCAGGCTGATCAGGGTATACATTGTTGGCTCGGTCCAGTCAGTCTCTAATTTTAGGAGCATTACGGTAAACCGTGTTATTTACTTTCTTATGAAAATGTGATAACGTTTTCCACATAAGATTATATACCACTTAACATTTTATGTGAAGGAAGTTCGGTCTAAGTTATCAGACATATTTTATCTGAAAATAAGTTGTTCCTAGTTTTGACGAACTTAGTTAATAACACATACAGTGGATAATGTGTTATTCTTTCCCAATAAACGCGTTTACGCTAAAACTATTATTTGCAGTGTAAACAGTTTGGAGCCAGATCAGACGCCGGGTAACCCGGCGTCTGATCAGGCTCCAAACTGTTTGCCACCAAGATAAGCATGAAATATCAGAATTGTCCAAAAGTTGTATTTTTCTACGTTTTAGCTCTTTGCGTTTGCGTACGTTTGCGTTTAAACGGGAAAGAATAACAGATTCTCCACTGTATAAATGTATCTATGCAAACATTCAATGTTAAACATTAATAGAACTTACATTTACACAAGTTATAAAAAGTAAAGGAATATTTTACCACAATACCGTAATGAGTGTAAGTATTGAGACGGACAATAGTAAATAGTGTAGACCCTGATCAGACTGCATTTGATGTAGCAGTCTAATCAGGGTATACAATGTTTGCCACTTAGTTTGCTCCTATTAACCCTCATCTGGAACTTTGGGGTCCATTTGACCCCAGCGGCTTTATTTTTGCTAGAAAAAAGTATTCAGCCTTATGACGCTTATGACGTTTTTAGACATTGTTCATACGGCTGTTTTTGACACTTGTGTGAAATACGTACTGAATAAGTCAATTCGCATAGATTTTATTTTCAAAACACGTCTGGGGTCCAGCCGGAATTCTAAAGGTTAGTAACATATATTTCAGGCCACTTTAAAACCGTTCGTTGTTGTTTACAAATACAATAATGACATTTATTGAATACTAGATAACCCCGACAATACTGTTCCTCAATTGCACATATCAAAATATGTCTCTCACGATTTTGTGATTGAGTTATTTCCCTTGGGTATTATAACCCCGGAGTGCAAACCGCGAGTCCAAGGGATGCACACTGTATGGAACGAACACAATTCTATCTGACCTCAAATTATCAAATGGTTTCAAGATTCAAATAAGTGTACTGTACTTTATTGGTTCTTGTCCTTTCTGGAAGATTCTATAGCAGTCGTGGGCCAAGATCGGTGACCTTGACCTTAGACCTTGACCCTATTGAACGTTGGCCAACAAAGTCTAGTCGGTAAGAATTTAAGGCGTCTATTTCAATGCTTCATAGCCATTTTCAGTATATCAGATTCAACTATATAGCTACATGGGGAAGAAAGACATACAACAGACAAACATGCATCCAACTAGGATGTATGGCAAACGCTTGTTCAGCAGTGGCTCAACCCATTGTTTGATACCATTTCTTGTTATTTTATCCATGAATCAAAATTAATGTAATAAATGATGATCACAGGAAACCTCAAATCGTAGTTCATTACAGTGATACAACAATTTGGTGTAGACCATTGACCAAAACGAACCGTGATTACACCTGCAACTGCGTCTAGGACAATATCATACAGCTCATCAGACATGTGATGATGTAAAACAGACATAGTTGTGAGTAGTAGACCTACCCAGGACATGGTGTTCAGCTATTGATATTTAAAACTCTTATATCTTCACCATTTGAAGTTATAGGTGTGTAATTCCATCACATTTGTTTACCACACTTAGATTTATCACATATATTTGACATGCCACTGTCTCAGTGTCAGCGCCATGAATCCTGCACGGAGCTAAGACATGCACGGTGAAAGGTCAAATAAATTGGACAACTCTTGCCATGAAATAATGGGAAGCAGAATCAAAGTTTAACAAATTGACGATATTGATCAGATGGGTAGCTGTTCTGGTTACATATGTTCCATTAATAAGGTTTTTAAATCAGTCGTGGTTAAACGTTGTATAATAACCCATGTTAATATGCATAAATATTGTTTGGGGTCCCCTGGACCCAAGCATAATTTTGTCATTTTCTTCCAAATATTTACATAGTTCAGTAAAAGATACACCATAAATGTAACAAAAGGTATATCTAGTCATAAATATGTCCACATTTCCCCATCTGTACATTTTCTGCGCAAGTTATTAGATAAAATTCGAGTTTACAGCAAAGAACTAAGTTTTTTGTGTTACTATGGTCACTGGTTGCCATGGTTACAGTGAGAGCAACGTTTCGGTTTTATCACTACTATGTAGCATAAACACGCCAATTTATAATGCCGTATCAGTTATGTCACAAATGCCTATCTTGACTTAGAAAAATAACAAAAATGCACAATGGGGTCCAATGGACCCCAAAAGTCTCAAAACTGAAGTTTTTGCAAGGTCCGGATGAGGGTTAAACAAATAACTGAAACTTGAAAACTAGAAACAAGCTATGGACTAAAGTAGAAATAGAGAGAATGTCGTCTTATACGCTTTCGAGATATTGAAATTCGACTGTATGTAAACATTGAATAAAAGCACCTTCTGAGATCCGAAACCTTCTTTAGCGATTAAAATGTGCTAGTAGTGAACGGATAAACACGTGGGATCTTCAAATACCAAGAACATAAGTATGTGTCACTGTTTTTGAACAAACACGAACATATCTTGAATTCTTATTTTACATTACATGTACCATGGTGTACCGCTGTCCACCGGTTGCTGTATTTATCGATACAACACAATACGGTGCACTTCTTGTTTATAGCATTTGTCTTTTGCCAAAACGGAAATAGCATATAAAGTGTGTTGGTACAGTGGAGAAAACGTTAGTCTTTCAAGCTTAAACGCAAACGAAACGCAAACGCATCGCAATTATATATAGCAAATTAAAACTTCTTGACACTTCAGAATATTGATTTTAGCCTGGACGGCAAACAGTTTGGAGCCTGATCAGACGCCGGGTTACCCGGCGTCTGATCTTGCTCCGAACTGTTTGCATTTGAAGTAATATATTTAGCGTAAACGCGTTAAGTATTACCATTACAAACAGTTTGGAGCCAGACCAAAAGCCGGGAATCCCTGCGTTTGATCAGAATCCAAATTGTTTGTAATTTGGATTAAAAAAAATTGCCCGACTTGTCAAGGAGATGTGTTTCTACATTGTATTGCAATTGTTGGCCGCGTCTGTATACAGTGACTGTACAAATGTTAAATATATAGACACCTAGTGTATATGCAATTGCTGTAATGCTCCTGAAACTTAAAACTATAGCTTATATAGCATACTTAATTGCACAAAAAGTGCATTCTGAATAGCAAACAGTGTAGACCCTGGCCAGACTGCTCCCTTAGGGTTTATAGTGTTTGCTAAGGTTTGTCTGTCAAAATACCAACATGTACGTCTATATTGTTTAGAGCATCTTAGATATATGTAGTTTACGAATAGAATATACGACAAACGAATACAGTGGAGAAAACGTTATTCTTTCCAGTTTAACGAAACGAAACGCAAACGCAAAACACTAAAATGTAGAAAAGTACAACTTTTGGACAATTCTGATAATTCATGTTTATATTGGTGACAAACAGTTTGGAGCCTGATCAGACGCCGGGTTACCCGGCGTCTGATCTGGCTCCAAACTGTTTGCAAATGAAATAATAGTTTTAGCGTAAACACGTTTATTGGGAAAGAATAAAGTTTTCTCCACTGTACCTATGCCTCTTCAGATTTCCAAGAGATGTGATTTTATTTTACCTAACATGGATCCATTTGCGATTTTACACAATAACCCTTTCAATCTAAATGACGATACAAAGCGCATTTGTAAACAGTTTTAATCCTGATCTGACGTCGTGTAACGCGGCGTCTGATCAGGATCAAAACTCTTTCTCACTTTTTACATGTATGAAAGTTATACATCCTTAAATATAATTTTGAAAGGATATTGCAGACAACAATATTGAAGCAGACAACAATATAGGGCTGAAGGTGAAAAAACCTCACGATAAATTTGATCATGAAATGGTAAACTGTCATATATGTATACGAATTCTGCCTATCTATGATTACTAACGATCAAAATTGCAACCATATAGGGGCATCGATGACGTATGCTTCTTAGCTGGTACCTTGTTTGTCGGTAGACTAATGACGAATAATATGGTGCGCTAGAAACCAGTTTATGCCATTTTGAGTTCCGCACTGGAAATCTTGACTGGGTTTGTAAATGATACAGAAACAGACTGGTAGATAACTTACATATTTGATTGGTGGCTGTGGTATTTAACCCTTTCGCTCTAAATGAAGCTTAAAACGCGTTTGCAAACAATTTCGATCCGGATCAGACGCAGCGCAACGCGGCGTCTGATCAGGATAAAAACCGGTTTGACGTTCGTATCGATATGTTTGAAGTCATACTACATTGGATCTTACTTTGAAACGATCTTACAAACATTAAAATTGAAGCAGACGACAATGAAACGATGAAGGGGTAAAATCTCACGAAATATTTGGCAGTGAAAGGGTTAAGGCATTTCGAGGAGCAATTAGTGAAATAAGAATTAACTCGATTTTAAAGCATAATAATCAAAATTCAACTTGTAAAGGACAATGAATTTTAATTAAGGTGTCAACCGGGTATTAACACAATTAGTGCTGAAACAGCGTCTACTCGCAAACTTACATGTGAGCCGTGCCATGAAAAAAACCTGACGTATTGCATTGCAAATAGTGTAGATCGAGGCAAGCCGTGGCAAAAGACGCGGCGACTGGTCCTGATCTACACTGTTTGAAAACCACATGCATCTAAAACATTTCAAGGAAGCCCTTATATAGATACAGAGCCTGGGATGACAATACTGATTGGTTTTTACAATATTGCAATGCAATAAGGCTAGTTTTGCCATGCCATTGTATATTCTGCATCTATTTTTTAAGTTTAAAATGTTATGCAATTTGACTTACAAAGCATTTCTATGATTATCAATCAGTTTGATTAAGGTTAGACGTTTGCCTGCATCTGATGTGGATGCAAGCTGTTTGTATATGCTAGTGTTATACAGGGTTAGACACACACCTCTTTTTGGGCGTCTAATTGGCCCATGGATAGCGGAAACGGACGTTAACCCTTTCACCACCAAATTATTTTTAAGTTTTTTACCCCTACACCGTTATTGTGTCGTCTGCTTCAATATTATTGTTTGCAATATAATTTCAAAGTTAGAATTAAGAGCGTATGACATAAGAAATATCGAAACGGGTGTCAAACAGTTTTAATCCTGATCAGACGCCGCGTAACGCGGCGTCTGATCAGGATCAAAACTGTTTGCAAATTCGACTTTAGGCGATTCTGGCGGTGAAAGTGTTAATAAAGAAACTAACCCATAAGTACACATTTTACGCCATAACTTGAATTGGAATAAACTGGTTCTAGTTTATCATGAATATGCGCCATAAAAAATGTGTGCTACATTTCAGTAGATGGTACAGTGGAGAATCTGTTATTCTTTCCCGTTTAAACGCAAACGTACGCAAACGCAAAGTACTAAAACGTAGAAAAGAACAACTTTTTGACAATTCTGATATTTAATGTTTATCATGGTGACAAACAGTTTGGAGCCTGATAAGACGCCGGGTTACCCGGCGTCTGATCTGGCTCCAAACTGTTTGCACTGCAAATAATAGTTTTAGCGTAAACGCGTTTATTTGGAAAGAATAACAGATTCTCCACTGTAGCTTAAAGCTGGTTTAAAGTAACGCAAATAAGTCTTGAGGTGCATTATGTTTCAATTTCAATCCTGTTTTAGTATTCACCTGTCGTCAAAACTAAATACAGGTTATGGGGTAATATATTGATCAATGTTCTGCAGTTATATAGTCTTCTTCGAAAATTGTAACCTGCTTTAATATATCGAAATCTTTTTCTAGGAATTTTGAAAGGTGACAATTCGATAGGAAAAAAATCCAGCTTGGCACTTGTTCAAAACGCCACGTTTAGCGCTCCTTCCCTACAACAACCGTCCTAACAACGACTCCCTCCTTACAACAACGATTGCCGCTCTTCCCACCATAGAGACAATTATGTCAATGAATACAATACAAATTGTGTTGCAAATTATCAAAAAAAGCATACTAAAGAAGTTTTACTATAATTGTACACCTGCGCTACATCCGAAATTTGATGCCTTTAGAGGGGTCTCGACTATATATCCGTAAGAATGTCAAAAATAAAAACTGAACATTATGCTACAGCTCAAAGGAAATCGTCTTCTATGAACAAATATGCCTCCAAACGAAGACATATGTTCAATTGTTTAATGATAATCTAACAAACAATCAAAACGTAAATTAAAAGTTGTGATATGTTTAGATTGATAGAATTATTTTTTACGCACATGTAATTGTCTAACCCTTGCTTAAGTTTTACACACGTTACGGAGAAAATAGGTCTTTTGACGCAGATAGTGCGACAGTTTGCTAAAAGGGATAAGTTAACCTTCATTAAAAAGACAAACCCTGTAATAGTCTGCCTACGGATCGAAAATTAGGCTCTAAAACCGTGCATCATGGCATGTCGTGTAGACGGGCAACATCCACTTGATTTGTTTTCAGTATATGCATATGAACAGATTTAGGGGGGTGTAAAGTTGTTAGGCGCGTTTTAAGGTCAGAATTAGGTCAAAGGTCATTGGATGCAGATCATAGAGATATGATATTTTATTTTGTATTTTAATTTCAACCAAATATAGATTTTTGAATAATACTTTATTTTTTTTAATACATAATTGTCAAGAAAATAGAAATAAAACTTCCGTGAAAGAAAGAAATTATAAATCACAAACAAGGGCGATAACTCAGTAAACCAGTAAAAGTTGATTTTTTCTGAGGGTACTCTATTAATTGCTGCTATAATAGCTTGGCACATTAGTGAAAACATTTTAAACTTGGTGATACACGTATGTATACTGGCATGGTCTGCCTGTCAACAAAAATCCCGTTACCAACGTAAAAATGAAAATGACCATCATTTACAAAATGGCCGCCATTGTCGATTCTCATATACAATATTTGTTCTAAGATTTGACATGTATGACCGAATTTCATACTTTTGGTGTCGATAGATATGTATTTAAGCATAAGAAATCTAATCAAGTCATCTGCAAACTGCTTTGAAGCTTATTTAATGCATAATGACCAATCTTTGAGAAAGATGCATTGCTTGTTTTTAAAATGGCCGCTTTTTATATTGGATTAAGCAAATTCATTTCTAACATTTGACATATATGATCAACTTGAATGACTTTGGTGTAAAAACATTTGCTATAAAGTATAAAAACTTTAATTCTGTAACCTTCAGACTGATTTTAAACTTGTTGTATTGAATAATTACTAATTTAGACAAACTGTAGCTGACTTAAAGCTGACTTTAAGCATAATAACCAATTTTTGACAAAAATACGTGGTTTGTTTTCAAAATGGCATTTTTATATTGGAATTAACCAATGCATTTCTTACAATTGACATATATGTTCAATTATCAATATTTGTTGTCAAAATATATGAAATTCAATATAAAACGGCAATTCTGTCAAACGTCAGACTGATTTGAAACTTATATAATTTAATAATTACCAATTTAGACAAAATGTGACAGTTTTATGTGGCTCGAAAATTACCGTTACCTTTTACACAATTGATTAATTTTGTTTCTAATATTTTCCATATACAAGTATGACCATTTGTCAAAATTTGGGCAAAGTAAATGAATGTATTAAAATTCACATAAAAACCAATTTTGTGATTTTCTATTTATTAAAAACATTGTGTAATAGGGTAATTACTTATTTTTGACAATATTACATATATGGTTTATCAATAGTTAAGTTTAGTATTTTTTAGTGTAAAGCAACTATTATACACGGTGTTTGTTGTTGTTGTATTGCTGACGATGTTAGTATGTATTCATTTTCACATTGACAAATACATTAATCTGAACAAATAAGGCAACATCGAGAATACTTGAATCTGTCCCTGCAATCAATTTACTTTAGCGTATATTCTAAATATATTCTTTGAAACTATATGTATATGTAAATTCATGATGTAGCAGCATCGTATAATGTATCAGCAATATGATGTTTCCTTCAGTCACACTTTACCGGACACTTTAATTATTTGACGTAATGCCGCATAACACAAATAATTTGAAATGCAGATCCTTTGGCATGTTTAAGCAGAGCTGCTTGACGTTTAGGATTGTTTTTACAGTTTAATAATAGAAGGTATACACTGGACTTTGGATTATCATACTTTCAATAAAAAGCATTGTATGTCGTCAATGCAGCATTTTCTCTTTCAATATGAAAACCAGAAACGAAGTCGGGGAACATGAAATAATATTCATTGAAGTGTGTGAATTGTGTATGTTGAGATCTTACAGGGTTAATTGAAAACGTATTTAATTAATGTACGGGAAAACAGCTCATGTGTGACTTTGACAAATGAACCAACACTGTCTGATTACCAAGATCTTTTAGTTAACATAGACCCCTTGTTCGGTTCATTAGATGATTTTGGCATTTCGACTAGGGAAAAAAACACCCGTAGCTGTAGACCAACTTGTCTACATAGCGTCAAAGGATGTTGCAAAAGAAGAAATTTTAGTATTTTTAAAAACACGAGATCAACAAGTAACAGAAAACATGACCACATACTCCTACAACGTCTGTTCAATGCAGCTAGTTCAGGTCGTACAATGCAGACTGCCAATATACTAAAACATGAGCTGTCACAAGTTCCATTAGCTTTGGAATAATCAGAGGTTATGCTGGAAAACTTTTGTTGACACCCCAAACACACGTACCTTGTGTTGGTCATTGCGGACCTATACCAAACATTGAAAATAACTTTGTCGTCTGTATGGCTGCAGTTCAAAGAAGAGTAAGCATGAACCAGACAGTATATGCTAATCAAGAAGGCCAAGAAAACCTTGTTCCCCCTCCCGCCAACTTATGACACTCTCGAGTTGCATGTTCAAAAAGCAAATTATCGGGCAAAGAACCGACAAACCTTCCTGTGACGCACGGGGAGCCCTCAGAATCAAGGGGGTGGACAGATACCATGGGACGTTTGACCCCAAACTGGATAAGAAAACTCATTGTCTCATTGACATGCATGCTAATGGGCCCGTCACACCATAACGTTCTGGCTAACGTTCTGTGAGCGTTTCAATCGTTCAATTTTCGAGCGTTCTAGAATGAAGATGACACTTCTGGCGTTCGATAAACGTGTGCTTAACGCATGACTAGCGTGTTTCTAACGCATGAGAAGCGTGTAACAGCGACCAAGTAAGATACCCCCGAAAACCATTAGCGTGTGCTAACGTGCCACTGGCGCGCGACAAACGAATTGCCAACGTTAGACGAGCGTGTTGAGCGTTCGACTAACGTGTGACTAACGTGTGACTAACGACAGAATAACGTCTTGCTGGCGTGTGATTTTTACGGTCGAACGGGTACAAAACGCTGGGAAATTCATAGTGAATTCAGTTGTTCTTGTGAGTTTGAATAGACAGCATCCTGCAGCCATGACGCAAAAAGGGTGGGAAGGTGACTTCTGCTACTAGCGCTGCAGGTAAGAAGACGCTTCTTCCACTAGCAATGTCTTCTGCCGAAGAAGAACACCATGAGGAATAGCACTTCTGAGAAGTAATGGACCATGTGACACCTCCCTGAAGACCCTGAACACCCTGAAACCCCCAATGATGACGGTCCGACCATTGCAAAGAGAGGGAAGAAGCAGAGAAAGGATTGTAAAATCGTGGAGCGGGCGGTGGAACGGTGGACTATCTTAGTCTGGTCGAGTTTTCCCGCGAAAACGAACTGCTGTGGAACACGCAGAAGACAAAGCAACTGAACTGGAGATGAGCATGGATCACTTGTTGACCTGGTTCAAGTCCATCAGAGACACGTTCACAAGGCAAGTACTTACGTTGAAAGTTTGGAAAATACTTCACGAAATCGCCCTGACCTTAAAAATAATGGACTTTATATACTTATAGTCAAACAACTAGGTCTGACGTGTCACGGAGTCGCCGCAACCATTTTTAAGGAAGAGCAGCATTTCAGATATCTTCGTCTCATTCTTTTCAAAAGCGAATTAGTTATCAGAAAACATAGCGTAATGGATAGGTCGTAGAGCCATAAGCAAGTACCGGTATATGATCGGGGAAATTGTATCTGGTGTGGGTTCGAATCTCGCATCAACCTAAAACTGTTTAATTTTGCTAAAACATATTAATGATACTATAAATACAATGTACCTTATTTTCAGGTTCATTTCAACCATCATATACTTTCATTGAAATATAAATCTATGTAGATCTACGGTGAAATATCTCTAAACTTACGTCATTGTTAGCCTTTATGGTAGGTGGCAGGATAATTGTGTGGGGTAAGTAATGCATAAAGCAGTCTCCGTTACTACTGCTTTTTCCTTTCAGCAGCAGTCTGTCTAAAAAGCCCATTTCGTCCTTAATGAATGGCACCTTCACAATGAGGGACGTTCCACCTTGTCATGAACTGGTTGGCAATCTCACGCCAGGCTTCAGGGGCCCGTTTCATAAAATTTCGTACGACAGAAAATGTCGTAAGTCAAAACTTTAAAGTACATTTACATTCTGTTTTCTCTATCTAATCATGTCTTGCGACATCTTTTTGAAATTGTCTTTTCAAGACGATTCCAAAATGATGCCACAAGACAGGATTACATAGATTAATAAATAATAATTGAGACTTTTATAATCTGCATATCGACAACATTTGTCGCACGAAGTTTTATAAAACGGGCCCCAGGAGTGCTTGGAGGAGTCATTACCTCAGGCAGATACTCATCAATGATAGCCCGGCACACTTCACACTGAGGACGGAGACGGTGTGCTGTTTTGTCAATCTGCCCCTGACAAGTCCAAGGATTTCATTAAACATTTCCGGTGGCATGCGAGTGAAGTTGGTGAAGGTACTGATATCTTCCTGGCGAACTTCAACCTTAAGTTGGTTGTACAGACCAAACCCTTGACGCCTTAATATCCATGATTTACTCCAGCACTGTCGTCTTTGTCAGGGTCTTTTTCTCTGCGGGCGAGGTCCCTCAATGTGTTCAGCTATGTTCAAGTCCAGCACATCTACATGCACTTAATGCTGGGCTATATAACAAGCACATATAGCCTCCTTAGTCTTTCTGGATCCTCCATAGTAGGTGTTCTCTACGGTAGTCCGAAATCAAAAGAACATTAGTTTATATACCCATATACATGGACGTTCGGAAAACGTTCGAATAACGCTAAACGGACGCAAAAGGACGTTCCTTTGATTTTAGTCACACGCTGTGAACGCTAGGAGACCGTTTACCGGTCGTTGACAGGTCGCCAGTGAGTCGTTCACTGCAAAGCAAACGATTAGTAACAACCAAGTAACGCTAGAGTAACGACTGTCTAACGATAGCCGAACGCGTGCAACGCTCGGTGAACGTTAGTAAAACGTTTAACGAACGTTCTTAAACAATCTCGAGCGTTTAACACTAAACGTTAGAAGAACGCTGGTCTCAGAGAAAACTTATGTGCATGTTCAAAACTTTTTTTTTGGACCAGCGTTCTCCGACGATTACCGACGATCACCGACGTTTACCAGCGTTTACTAGCGTTCACACAACGTTCTTCTGGCGCTATCCCAGCGACCATGGGCGACTACCAACGTTTCCTCAATCGTCAGAGAACGCTGGCCAGAACGTTATGGTGTGACGGGCCCATTAGATACTTTGGTAGCATGATTCTGTGTTAGAATCCCCCCCCATACACGCTTTTTGTAGACGCATTATTGCAAACTCAATGAATGTAGATCGGTAATCTGATTGTTTCATAATGAAGCATTATTCATGTCTAAGACTCTTAGTACATCGTATTCGCAATGAAACGTCTGTCAAATCCAATGCAAGCGTGGCTAAATAATACCATCAGTGAATGCTTTGTGATTATTCAAATATCTTGAAAGGGATATGGATATTGAAAACATGCATGAGTAAACTGTACGTTAAAGTATGCGAATAATAATACCATGTACATCTAATGAATTTAGTGAAACTCGTTTTTCAATAGCGCACACTCTTTTGACCGATTTGGTTAACGGGTTTGACTGTATTTATATCCTTAAAACGCATACTTCAATGATGAATTTTCATACCGAGCTGTTGCTGTAAATAAAAGGTGTTAATATACATAAACATGAGTAATTGTATAAGAAAACAGACAAACAAAACTAAGATAGAAAGTAAAATTGAGAGTTCTGTTGTAGTATACAACAAACACAATAAAAAAACGAAAAAAACCATAAACAAAAATAAAGAGAGAGAGAGTCATTGTTCCTGGAAAAGAGCATCGACTGTAATATTTATTTTTATTTGTATATCGAACTATTGCTTCATGTACAAAAATTCCCAACATCTAGTTTGATGATATAGAACAAAATAACGAAACAAATCCTTATTAAATAAGAAAGAAAGAGACAATTCACAGTTATTGCCCCATGACAAGGGCATTGACTGACATATTCACTTTTATTTGTACATTGAACTTATGCTATATGTCAAAGGTGTAAATAATCATAAAAATATTTGATGTTATAAGAAAACAGTAAAAGATATTGAAAAAAAGATCAATAAAAAATGAAAAATGAAAGACAAAATCAGAGGTTTTGCCCCATGAAAATACCATTGGTTGTAATATTTATTTTTTGCGCATACTGAATTGTTGCTCTATATAAAATATGTGAAAAATACAAAATAAATTGAGGTTATAAGAAACTGGTATAGAAACGTAAAATAAAAATAAAAAGAGAGAAAAAAAGAGAAATATCAGAGTTATTGCCCTTCACAAAAGGGCATATACTGTAACATTTACTTTTCTTGATAAAATATAGAAATTAAAAACATTTGTAAACAGTTACTACATTACAAATCTGAATAAGGGGAGATCCATTGAAAGCACAGAAAACAAAGCAAATACCGAAAATTGCAGACTCGGTTTAATTTAGTCTGTTCATGAGCAATACTGAAATATGCAACAGTGCTTACGTCCCTAGCACCAGCTTAAGCGGAATTCAACTTTCAACTATAAATGCGCTGAAATCAATGATTCCAAAGGACCAGAAAGTATAACAACACTGAGAATGAAGTATTAACCAAAATTAGTTCATTTGCTACATTTAAAATTTAAATAAAGTCAGGTGTAAAAAAACTGCACTAGTTGAACTTTGACCTCATTTCTGACCTTAATTTGAACTTTTCGGCATTACATTCTCCCTAGGATTTCTGAAATATAATCAATGAGCATAAATTAGGTGGATGTAATCCGTCTAAACGATATGCCATGAGGGGTCAAAAACGGTTCTAATATTAGTTGACTATAACCACACTACAGCTAACAGTTTCGGGTAAACATTTCTTAATAAAAATTATCCAATTGTTTCTTAGTTGTGTCAGAAAAGTGTCCAGTTCGCACGTGGGCCATGTGGTATGTATGTACACTGTACATGTTGGGCAATCATCACAGAGCACTCTTGTGAACACACTACAGTCTACATTCCTGGGTGAATCGTGATCAAACAGTTGTGGCCTAAGTGATGCTGGTACAGTCGTGCAACTTCTCATGCTGATGACATACAAAATGTTTCAGCACAATTTTGTGAACTGGACATTTCAACATGCCCTGTGTGATCTTTTTTATGTTGTTTTGCGTTCAGGTAACAATGAACTCATAATAAGCATTTATAGTCAAGTAAAGCACATGGCATTTGTGTTGTGGTGGCCCTTTGATTAAACTAGCATACGTGTATTCTAACCTTTCTACGAGTACAAACCTTTTTCACATCTAGCATTGTGTATCTATAAGGTAGTTAACCATTTCATCAAATCTCTGCATTGACGCCGAGTAATATAGCATCTGGTCAGGATACAAACCGTTTTACACTCATATACGTGCTTTTTTGAAATCCAAATGACTAGAGCGCTAAACTTAAAAATTAAAACTCTGGTTATATAAATTCAATGAGCGGTATTTGGCGGTGCATTTGTTAGACGGCGGTCAATTATTTGACGGATTATTTCATCATAATGGCAGCGAAATATTTCTTAGATTGTAGTTAATCATTTTGCATCGAAAGGTCACCATCGGGTTGTTGCATCTTCATAACATAATGTTTGTTATCAATCACTTACTTTCGACTACTCACTTTAAAAGCATCAGTAGAAAAGTTAAATTTATTGCAAGAAACGTAAATTTCTTTGATTTGTAAATATTTACATTCACCCTGTAGAGCCTTTATGTAATCGAATTAAAATATGCAAGTCATCCCTCAATTAACCTACAAACTGAAACTGGTTCCAGCCAATTAAAAAGAGGGCGGAGTCTCCGTCGAAAAGATACCGACATGGTTGCTATGGCGTGTAACTAAGCTGAAATAAATATGCGCGACCTAAATTTTAAAATGTGCTTTAATAATAGACATTAAAATTGTATTGTTTATTTTTAATGTCTTATAAGTGTTCGTTAAGCACACAGCGACAGTTTTCTGGGTAAATGCTTGACTTTGTAATTTACTCCGAAACATGTATTTTGGACTACTTTTCTCAGAATAGAATAGAATATAATCTTTATTATGCAATAACTCTAACATGAGCCATGAGCATAGCAACAATAAACACATATCAGGTAAAACGGTATGACAAGATGGCGTTTGGCAGAATACTTTTGACTACGTATGTAGTTTTTCAAAAATGAACCAATTTCATAAGGTTCAAAATATGATTAATTATCGTAATCTGTTTTGGATACGGGAGAGACATGCCCATACACCTATGGCATTTTGCCGACGGTAAATATGCATGTATCAAATCATACTTTGCCAGAACACCATATACATGTATATCAGTTTCGAAAATAAAGTTTTCATAAAAACCCGTTTCAAGAAGATTTCTGCACAAATATGCTTAACGGGGGCGTTTTTAAATTTCACTTGAGATTGTATTCGGGTATAATGTATAGTTTTTTAAGTTTGGTTTAGCAATATGTAGCATACTACTGTACAGTACAGCACAACACAACACATTACTTAATAGAGAAGTGTTTCCCTACAGTATCGTACAGTTTAGTGCGTCATTATATAGCACCGTATACTATAGTATAACATATTACAGCACATTACTGTACGCTATACAGTTAAGTACAATTTAGTTCGGCACAATATAGAACACTACACTACAGAACATCACAGTATAGTAAATTCTAGTAAAGTATAGTTCAGTATAATATATAATAGACAAACAGTATAGTATAGTACAGTATACCGCATATCATAGAGATCGAAATGCTGTTACATCCAGGATTACATCTATCAAACCTCAAATCTCATTTCAACAAATACTTTTAATTTTATAGCGGTTTAAATCAAACAGGTATAGCAATAAAATAAACAAGTTTGTTACGTCAAAATGACGTCGCGTATTTGATGACATAATAATCTGATTATGACGTTCTTTCGCAATACACTTTAACCCTTCACTTGCTGAACTAAACTTTTTGAACAAGTCTTATTTTTTAGAAAAGGTGTTTTCCATATACATGTGTTTTTAAAACTGATTTATCCTTCACTAGTGTCGTAAAAATGTGAGTGCCTTACAGCTTGGATCCATATAAGATGGCGAATTATTCGACCATTCATCCAAATCCAAACTATATTCAAAGGATGTCAATATAAACGAATAGCAAGAAAGTGTTAAATGCCATTTGAAAAATGATGCCTTATTTTAGATAGATCTATTGTTTATAACATTCCATCTACATGTAATCATCTCCTAAGTCCATTGACCAATGGGAATGTCGGCAGTTTGCGGTGGACACGTGTTGTCTTGATGCTGCCGATGTATTAACGATCTAACTGTCTTATATCATGTATATAGATCTAAGTTTCGTGTCTCTGTATCGATAGTCAAGCTGGGAGAACAAAACTGTCTTGAAACTTGGCCCTTGGTTTCAGCAGAGATATCTCCTATTTCTGCAGCGTCACTTTCCGTCTTCACAACCCACTACACCTGGTTTTTCTCTAGCCATTCGAAAAAGCTGATATTTTCTGTGAATTATAACAAAATTACAGCTGTAGATCTAGATCTTTTTAATCTCTGTCAGATAAGTTTCTAGTTGTTTAAGTGCGCGCCGCAACATCAACATGCTTTTCGTTGGACGGTATGTAACATAAAACAGTTAGGATTTCCCTGTTAAATTACAAATAATTATGTTTCAGTTAAATATGAATAAAGGTTGAGGACCTCTAATGAGAACGGACCAAACTCGGTTCTCTACGTACAGCAATCTCGCCATTTGCATCGCTTGAATTGACGGCTCATTCCGAACAATACTTTAGCCGACCGTTCTCGAGAGATGGCCAACCGATCTCCGTAGAGTATTTGTCTAATTAAAAACTTAGGCAGTTTGGCTTAAATGGAGATTAGTGTTAAACAGTTTGGATCCTGATCAGACGCTGATTTTTTCTGTGTCTTATCAGGATCCAAACTATTTGCCAAAATCTTTGCTGACCTGATAATGAGTTGGTCGATATAGACAATCAGTACTGCATTAACGTAGTTATTAAGCATAGTTTGCCGATTATTTACAAAATCTTGTAGGTAATTTGACGTTATCTAGTGCATTTTGCAATTTTGGGACCCATAGTGTTTTCATACCTTTATTTTTCTGTTTACCTTAAGCACTCTTCTTACAAACTTTGTGATGTATTTGGCAAATAGTTTGGATTCAGACGAGATAACGTGTTATTGCTTCCAATCATGATCCTAACTGGTTGACATTCTGATTATAATTAAACGTTCCGACGGGAAAAGTTGTTTATTCTTAGCATTTAAGAAGATGACGAATTGTTCAGAGTGCATGAAGTTAACATTTGTTGGCGAAAAGGACAAACTGGACAGACATCTGCGTGCGTGGCGCAAGCTGACTATACACTGCACCTCGTCTCTATGGCCCAGTGTATCATCGACATGACAGATTAAGGTCCATGTGTACATGTATATAGGTGCCTTCAATGCCTATAGTCTCATTCTCATCTACATGTATAAGAAAATTGAGCTCGGTCGGTATACCCTTAATCCTGAATTCAAATACTTGCACCTTTCTCAATGTCGCAAAATACACAGGTCCCATTTGTCTTGAGTGGTAAGTAAGGCACACGTTTTGGCTCAAGTCAAATTGGCCAGATGTTGTTGAATGTAGAGTATTTGACAATACGGCTGGCAGGGTCTCTCTGCAAACAGCTCTCTGCATACTGTTGAAGACTATCGACTTTGGTCGTATCATTTGGTAGGTATATTGGTGCAGTACCATTACAACCCCGAGGTGCAGCAGATTGGGGGTATTCCGATTTCATCAGCGTAGTTACTATTTACCTTAATCACTGGTTTTATATCTTCAAACGTAAGTGCGGTTGATGGTTTCTTGTCTGAGTGTTTTGTGTGTTCTTGGTACAACACCTGAGTCACTAACATGTGTCATTAGATTTTATAAACAGTGTTTTCTGAAGTCAAACATCAGCATAAATGTTCGTTTACAAACACGATATCCCTTGGAGTTAAATTCATAGCGTGATGTGTGACTTTTCTTCCCTCTCTTGTTGATTCTCTTGTAGCATTGTCAACAAGCGACGCCACTGTCCTTTTCTGTCACATTTAAAAGATGTACATGTACATCTCAGACACCGAAAAACGTTCTTCGTAGTCCCTTTGGCACCCAGATCCAGAAAGCTTGAAACACCAAATAGTCTCATGATATGGATCGCATTCAATCGAACCAACTGCTTGCTTTTTTGTTTCTCCACCTCATTACTGTCCATATTTGCCACGAGAAAATCTTGGGCACGTTGATCAAAATTGATCTCGTTTGTTATTTCTTCGCTGTGTGTGTGTTCTGCTTGAGAGGTTGGTGTATTGTTTGTGTTGCGTTTCCTGCTGGAGTCTTTCGTATTTATTTGTCACAGTCGACATCACTATCATTGTCATCTTCATCGACGTCGACACTTACCTGAGAAGCTGAGGGAGTCCGGCCGAAATGTTCAGAGGAACGGTTCTCAAGCTCCTGGAAAATAAAAGTCTACTGTTAATGAAAAAAGTAAAAATAAAAGTGAGAGGATATAGATCTACACTGGTCGCCGTCCGAACACACCACCATTCGCGCCATCGAGAATGATTGGTATAAGATAATGCAAGTTGTTTCATAATCGATGTAGACCTAAAAGTAATAAAGTTTAAACTTTATTTTCAAAATTAAAATTCTTTTCAAAAAGTAAAATCGAGTTTTAGTCTCGATAACCAAACAGTGAAAACTCACAAAGGACGGGTAACAACATAATGCAGGAGACAAGCAATTCAAACATAGTTTGTGCCGTTCTCCTGCATTAAGAAGTCACCAGTTTTTACACCTATAAAATAAACGTCTGTTTGATATAGCGAGATTTTAGTGTACATTTGTTTTTATCTATAAGTTAAATTATTACTAGATCTAGATTCTACTCTAGATCTATGGCCGAAATCATTAAACTGTAAGACGTAAGCAAGCTAACATCTATTTTAGAATTAAAACTCAACTAGATCTAGACCTATATTTCTATTGATTTAAATTTAAAGCCAAAAAAAGAAAAAGGCTGACATGGGTTTCGAACCCTCGACACTCAGTTTGACAGTCCAACGAACATACCCATATGCCATAGTGCAAGTATCAACTGATGTACACATGTCGATTTTATACTTGTATAAATATTAAACATCGTACCAAAACTGTGGATATATACCATTTATTATAAGTATTTACATACATCTAGATTAATATGTTTTTCGTTCTGTCTGAGTGGTCGTTAGATCATTCGGTAACTATCTAACTACATTGAATTTGCATTGATTTGCATCTACTAATTGCTCACTTTCTATTTATAGATCTAGACCTCGACCTGCATTAAAATAGCTCATAATTAACGCCGGTTATCGTTAAGTGTACGTTGCAAGTAGATTTCTTTCAACGTTCGTGTTGATCGAAATGGAATAAAAGTACACAGACATAGTATAGATCTAGATCTAATCAACATAGTGGTTTATCAAAGTACGAGCAAAATACTTCGCGAAAAAACGGAAATGGCGCCATCGATAGTTGCATCCGACACTAGCACATTTTGGAAGTTTATGGAAATATATCTAGGATTAAAATAAATTATAGCCTACCTCAAGCTCACTATCCATCGTATCCAACAATCAAATGGAATATGCATAATCACAAACCAAAGAAAATAGCTATAGAAACGTAGCGAGTATAACAACACAACACGGAAGTAGATCTATAACGATCAGAAAAGACGTCAAAAGTTTACAGCTCATTTCTGACGTCATTTCATCGATGTCATTAAGCCCGGTTTTCCTGGAGCGGTGCTGAAAAATAAGGAATAAACAACATCTTTTTCCGTTCATGCGCTATGAGCACATTAGCTTCGCAGGGAAATTTTATCGTAAACGCCCTTCGGGCGTTTACGACACTTACTTCATGCGAAGCTAATGTGTTCATACCGTAATGAACGGCAAACATATGTTGTTTATTCCTATAATATTTACATTCACCCTGTAAAGTCTCTATGTATCGTATTTAAAATATGCAGGTCAATTATCGATGAACTTACAAATCGAAACTGGTTCCAGCAGGTTAGAAAGAGGACGGAGTCTCCGCCGCGGAGAGATACCGACCTAGCGACCAGCTATGGAGTGTAATTAGGCTTAAATAAACATGCGAGACCGATTGTTTTAAATATGCTTTCATAATAGATGTTTAAGTTGCATTGTGTATTTTTAATGTCTTATAAGTGATCGTTAAGCACACAGTGACAGTTTACTGGGTAAAATCTTGACTTTGTAATCAACTCAGGAACATGTATTTTGGACTACTTTTCATTCCGCATATTATGGCTGTTACATCCAGGATTACATCTGTCAAACCTATTTGGCCGTATATATGATATCTTTATATACATGAAAACAAATCTGGTCAAATTACACATTAAATGGACAAGACAGAAAATAAAAATATGAATATAAGGAATAAACAACATCTTTTTGCCGTTCACGCGGTATGAATACATCAGCTTCACAGGGCAAGTTTATCGTAAACGCCCTTCGAGCATTTACGAAACTTACCCCTGCGCAGCGAATGTATTCATACCGTCGTGAACCGCAAAAAGATGTTGTTTATTCCTATAGTATTTTGCATTCTCTTTGTGTTTACATACATACACTGTCTACACCGTTTCATTACATTAATGAACATGTAGTCTTAGAAAGTCCGTTCAAACTTTAATTTCGTGTGTGTATTTTGATTTAGGTTTCTCTAAAAACTATCGCATTTTGCAAAATCCCAAAAGCGACTGCATTTGGGGGAGATAATATATACGAGGACATTAAGTCGTGAATTGTTCATCATGTTATATTTAATTCTTTTAAGCACACGCGTTGCAACAAAACACTTGATTTGAAGATGATGGAAGACTCCACAGAAACGTAGGCATTTTTCTGTGTCATTGTATTTATCTTATTATTACGAGTTTTACTATTACTTTTATTATTACCAATATTGTTATTACTATAATAGTTATGATCACAACATATTTCAAAGCATGAAATTAAGTAAAGTATTCCATCATAAGAATATGGAAGAAATAAGATGCATATTCGTCAAAATGTATTAAATTGAATCAATATTCATTGTTTTTTAATCGTATCTTTGTGTATATAGTGGGAACTCAAAAATGTACATGCAACTAAGAACTGTGCCGCAGTAATGTTACAAGTTCTAAATATAACAAAGTCATATATAGGAATAATATTTATAAACGAGATAATGGGAATGCGTATTTATTCCCAAAACACCGCTGTCTTCTTTGAAACATGATGACAATGTCAAACAGTTAGGGACTTGACAGGCGTCTAGCAATGTGGCGTGTATAGAGGAACTACACTGTTCGACAAAAAATGAGCTGCCAATGAACTTTATTGTTAATACTTTATTACATTGTGCTTGTTTCCGGTTCGTTTTAGCGAGAAATAATAATGTAAACGTGTTGAACCTATTTTAAATTATGTTACGAACCATCGGATATATGACTACTTCAGAGCTATATATCAAACGTATTAGTGATATTCTTTATTTATTTAGCGATAGGCATGCGTCAAATGTAACTACACATCGTTTTGTTATAAATAATGCAACTACTGCAGTTGAATTACCATCGATAATAGCGCATATTACAGTATATAAAAGCAATGCAGACCAATCTCTTGCTTTTGCATCAGTAACAGATAAAAGCTAAAAGCCATTTACGATTTCATTGAAAACACTTACTGTTAAAATGGCATCGCTTGAGGGTGTAAATACAGTAAATCAGCTCTATAACGACCACCAAATATTTTTTATTATTAGGTATTTACGACAATTGACTCATTAAAGTAATGAGTTTTCTGTTTAATTGTCACATTGCTTTAAGCTGTCACATGTCTTTCATATTATCAATAAGTTTGTTTTAATGATCTGAAAAGAGGCGTTTTACTGTAATGTATGTTTATAAATCGTTTCAGTGACAAGACGTTACTCTTTCCCGGGTACCCCATTGCCCAATTATCTGTTTCTATTATTGAAAACAACTGACCACTGAAAGCAGATTAAACGTAAAGCAGAAAGTACATTGATGCACATTCTACTTTGGTTTCAGTCTGTATTTTGCTACTATCTGCTAGAGTATAGAAAATTCTTTTTACGATACATGTTTAGGATTGTATAAAATGGAACTATTTTCTTCAATGGACTAATATATTAAAGGCGTAAAAGGCCCATTCATTGGCTTAAGATATACAGCGAACGAAAACAACATGCAATGCAATGTACACATTCTGGCCATTTTTTAACAATTGTGCTTAAATTATGGGACAGGTCAGAAACACCTGTACCAAGTTAGCGTCTGATTATAATATCAACTGTTGGACACTCACATTAGGGGTTTGAAACAAATCAAATAATTTTTTCTGTATAAACTGTTCTTAAACAGACGACAGTTCTGTTTGATCAGATAATAGTTGGGTCATACGGTTCATACAGTTCATCATCATCATCATCATCATCAGCAGCAGCAGCAGCATTAGTAATTGCTTCACTCTGCGAAGAGTATACTCGCGATTTGGATATACTCGCGATTTGGTTAGCGCTTATGCAAAAATACAAATATTTCCACGGAATGACATCCTTTGTAATCAAGATAATACTGTCAATAAATTGCTTATATGAAGATTCTATTTAAATACCGTTTCTTTGTCCCAAATTTGACTTTTCTTAATAGCTAAGTTACTCTTTTTATTTATTTTTTTTGTTTTTTGTTTTCACCTTTCGCTCGCTCCCCCTCCCATTTACTTTCCTTGTTGTTGTTGCTGTATCTAATTAGGAGTCTATAACGCTCCAGACATCAAACCACATTACCACTGTCTTTGAAAAATGTCAACCTTTTACATGAAAGTATTGACATGTATTTGTTCACATGTTTTAACAAACAAAAAAAGAAACTGTGAGGAATAAAAGAATGTTCTGTTCTGGAGCGAGTTCAGATTAAAGTTGGTCTTTTCTATTTTGTCATAATTAGATTTGATAAATGGGTTTATCACGTAAACGTGGAACATATAGAGCGTTTTAAAAATCGTATGGCGCACGGTGCCTATATTTTATACTAATTTCCGAATCAACAAAAGTATATCAATCAGTTTAGAGAGTCTAGATAAACTTTAAGTTAGACCTCCACGAGGTATTGAAACATTTCCAAGCGTCCTGAAAGTTCTCCCGAGCAGTCCCGCAAATTCGGGCTGCAAAGAAGGTTACGTAGAGCTCTAGTATTAACAGTGACGAAGAACTTTACAATTTAGGCGTTACCATAACAATGCCGTCATGTTACAGTAATACCATCATTTTGAAAACGAAACTAAATGTCAAATGGTAACGTTTAGCCAATATGAACAATTTAAGATTAAATATTAATTTGAAATTTGAATATGATATCAGAGAAGTTTCTGGTGGAAGTTTAACTGTGTGGTAATATTCATTATTGAACATTCTAACACGACTCGAAACCTACGGCATATAGACAAAGAATACCGAGAAACGTATATTACGCCGCGATAATGAACTGCACGCACGGCGTTTCCATCCGCTGTTCCATTTACCCCATACGCGTAATACATAAATAGCATATTTAAAATAAAAGTCGCGTTAGAATTCAAATTTGTTATTTCTTAATTCAAACACGACTCGAAACCTACGTCATATAGACAAAGAATACCGAGAAACATATCTTACGCCGCGATAATGGACTGCACGCGCGGCGTTTCCATTTGCCCCATACGCGTAATACATAAATAGTATTTTTTATAATAAAAGTCGCGTTAGAATTAAAATAACAAATTCGTAGGTGTCCATTACCGTGCATTAGATCACAGTTAGGCCTCGTGATCTAATAACTCCATATCTCAACTCCTAACTGTGATCTAATGCACGGTAATGAACACCGACGAATTTATTATTTCTTAATTTTAGAATGTTCAAATTCACACACAAGTATTGAAAACTATAACAAGTATTCCATCATAAGAATATGGAAGAAATAAGATGCATATTCGTCAAAATGTATTAAATTGAATCAATATTCATTGTTTTTTAATCGTATCTTTGTGTATATAGTGGGAACTCAAAAATGTACATGCAACTAAGAACTGTGCCGCAGTAATGTTACAAGTTCTAAATATAACAAAGTCATATATAGGAATAATATTTATAAACGAGATAATGGGAATGCGTATTTATTCCCAAAACACCGCTGTCTTCTTTGAAACATGATGACAATGTCAAACAGTTAGGGACTTGACAGGCGTCTAGCAATGTGGCGTGTATAGAGGAACTACACTGTTCGACAAAAAATGAGCTGCCAATGAACTTTATTGTTAATACTTTATTACATTGTGCTTGTTTCCGGTTCGTTTTAGCGAGAAATAATAATGTAAACGTGTTGAACCTATTTTAAATTATGTTACGAACCATCGGATATATGACTACTTCAGAGCTATATATCAAACGTATTAGTGATATTCTTTATTTATTTAGCGATAGGCATGCGTCAAATGTAACTACACATCGTTTTGTTATAAATAATGCAACTACTGCAGTTGAATTACCATCGATAATAGCGCATATTACAGTATATAAAAGCAATGCAGACCAATCTCTTGCTTTTGCATCAGTAACAGATAAAAGCTAAAAGCCATTTACGATTTCATTGAAAACACTTACTGTTAAAATGGCATCGCTTGAGGGTGTAAATACAGTAAATCAGCTCTATAACGACCACCAAATATTTTTTATTATTAGGTATTTACGACAATTGACTCATTAAAGTAATGAGTTTTCTGTTTAATTGTCACATTGCTTTAAGCTGTCACATGTCTTTCATATTATCAATAAGTTTGTTTTAATGATCTGAAAAGAGGCGTTTTACTGTAATGTATGTTTATAAATCGTTTCAGTGACAAGACGTTACTCTTTCCCGGGTACCCCATTGCCCAATTATCTGTTTCTATTATTGAAAACAACTGACCACTGAAAGCAGATTAAACGTAAAGCAGAAAGTACATTGATGCACATTCTACTTTGGTTTCAGTCTGTATTTTGCTACTATCTGCTAGAGTATAGAAAATTCTTTTTACGATACATGTTTAGGATTGTATAAAATGGAACTATTTTCTTCAATGGACTAATATATTAAAGGCGTAAAAGGCCCATTCATTGGCTTAAGATATACAGCGAACGAAAACAACATGCAATGCAATGTACACATTCTGGCCATTTTTTAACAATTGTGCTTAAATTATGGGACAGGTCAGAAACACCTGTACCAAGTTAGCGTCTGATTATAATATCAACTGTTGGACACTCATATTAGGGGTTTGAAACAAATCAAATAATTTTTTCTGTATAAACTGTTCTTAAACAGACGACAGTTCTGTTTGATCAGATAATAGTTGGGTCATACGGTTCATACAGTTCATCATCATCATCATCATCATCATCAGCAGCAGCAGCATTAGTAATTGCTTCACTCTGCGAAGAGTATACTCGCGATTTGGATATACTCGCGATTTGGTTAGCGCTTATGCAAAAATACAAATATTTCCACGGAATGACATCCTTTGTAATCAAGATAATACTGTCAATAAATTGCTTATATGAAGATTCTATTTAAATACCGTTTCTTTGTCCCAAATTTGACTTTTCTTAATAGCTAAGTTACTCTTTTTATTTATTTTTTTTGTTTTTTGTTTTCACCTTTCGCTCGCTCCCCCTCCCATTTACTTTCCTTGTTGTTGTTGCTGTATCTAATTAGGAGTCTATAACGCTCCAGACATCAAACCACATTACCACTGTCTTTGAAAAATGTCAACCTTTTACATGAAAGTATTGACATGTATTTGTTCACATGTTTTAACAAACAAAAAAAGAAACTGTGAGGAATAAAAGAATGTTCTGTTCTGGAGCGAGTTCAGATTAAAGTTGGTCTTTTCTATTTTGTCATAATTAGATTTGATAAATGGGTTTATCACGTAAACGTGGAACATATAGAGCGTTTTAAAAATCGTATGGCGCACGGTGCCTATATTTTATACTAATTTCCGAATCAACAAAAGTATATCAATCAGTTTAGAGAGTCTAGATAAACTTTAAGTTAGACCTCCACGAGGTATTGAAACATTTCCAAGCGTCCTGAAAGTTCTCCCGAGCAGTCCCGCAAATTCGGGCTGCAAAGAAGGTTACGTAGAGCTCTAGTATTAACAGTGACGAAGAACTTTACAATTTAGGCGTTACCATAACAATGCCGTCATGTTACAGTAATACCATCATTTTGAAAACGAAACTAAATGTCAAATGGTAACGTTTAGCCAATATGAACAATTTAAGATTAAATATTAATTTGAAATTTGAATATGATATCAGAGAAGTTTCTGGTGGAAGTTTAACTGTGTGGTAATATTCATTATTGAACATTCTAACACGACTCGAAACCTACGGCATATAGACAAAGAATACCGAGAAACGTATATTACGCCGCGATAATGAACTGCACGCACGGCGTTTCCATCCGCTGTTCCATTTACCCCATACGCGTAATACATAAATAGCATATTTAAAATAAAAGTCGCGTTAGAATTCAAATTTGTTATTTCTTAATTCAAACACGACTCGAAACCTACGTCATATAGACAAAGAATACCGAGAAACATATCTTACGCCGCGATAATGGACTGCACGCGCGGCGTTTCCATTTGCCCCATACGCGTAATACATAAATAGTATTTTTTATAATAAAAGTCGCGTTAGAATTAAAATAACAAATTCGTAGGTGTCCATTACCGTGCATTAGATCACAGTTAGGCCTCGTGATCTAATAACTCCATATCTCAACTCCTAACTGTGATCTAATGCACGGTAATGAACACCGACGAATTTATTATTTCTTAATTTTAGAATGTTCAAATTCACACACAAGTATTGAAAACTATAACAAGTATTCCATCATAAGAATATGGAAGAAATAAGATGCATATTCGTCAAAATGTATTAAATTGAATCAATATTCATTGTTTTTTAATCGTATCTTTGTGTATATAGTGGGAACTCAAAAATGTACATGCAACTAAGAACTGTGCCGCAGTAATGTTACAAGTTCTAAATATAACAAAGTCATATATAGGAATAATATTTATAAACGAGATAATGGGAATGCGTATTTATTCCCAAAACACCGCTGTCTTCTTTGAAACATGATGACAATGTCAAACAGTTAGGGACTTGACAGGCGTCTAGCAATGTGGCGTGTATAGAGGAACTACACTGTTCGACAAAAAATGAGCTGCCAATGAACTTTATTGTTAATACTTTATTACATTGTGCTTGTTTCCGGTTCGTTTTAGCGAGAAATAATAATGTAAACGTGTTGAACCTATTTTAAATTATGTTACGAACCATCGGATATATGACTACTTCAGAGCTATATATCAAACGTATTAGTGATATTCTTTATTTATTTAGCGATAGGCATGCGTCAAATGTAACTACACATCGTTTTGTTATAAATAATGCAACTACTGCAGTTGAATTACCATCGATAATAGCGCATATTACAGTATATAAAAGCAATGCAGACCAATCTCTTGCGTTTGCATCAGTAACAGATAAAAGCTAAAAGCCATTTACGATTTCATTGAAAACACTTACTGTTAAAATGGCATCGCTTGAGGGTGTAAATACAGTAAATCAGCTCTATAACGACCACCAAATATTTTTTATTATTAGGTATTTACGACAATTGACTCATTAAAGTAATGAGTTTTCTGTTTAATTGTCACATTGCTTTAAGCTGTCACATGTCTTTCATATTATCAATAAGTTTGTTTTAATGATCTGAAAAGAGGCGTTTTACTGTAATGTATGTTTATAAATCGTTTCAGTGACAAGACGTTACTCTTTCCCGGGTACCCCATTGCCCAATTATCTGTTTCTATTATTGAAAACAACTGACCACTGAAAGCAGATTAAACGTAAAGCAGAAAGTACATTGATGCACATTCTACTTTGGTTTCAGTCTGTATTTTGCTACTATCTGCTAGAGTATAGAAAATTCTTTTTACGATACATGTTTAGGATTGTATAAAATGGAACTATTTTCTTCAATGGACTAATATATTAAAGGCGTAAAAGGCCCATTCATTGGCTTAAGATATACAGCGAACGAAAACAACATGCAATGCAATGTACACATTCTGGCCATTTTTTAACAATTGTGCTTAAATTATGGGACAGGTCAGAAACACCTGTACCAAGTTAGCGTCTGATTATAATATCAACTGTTGGACACTCATATTAGGGGTTTGAAACAAATCAAATAATTTTTTCTGTATAAACTGTTCTTAAACAGACGACAGTTCTGTTTGATCAGATAATAGTTGGGTCATACGGTTCATACAGTTCATCATCATCATCATCATCATCATCAGCAGCAGCAGCATTAGTAATTGCTTCACTCTGCGAAGAGTATACTCGCGATTTGGATATACTCGCGATTTGGTTAGCGCTTATGCAAAAATACAAATATTTCCACGGAATGACATCCTTTGTAATCAAGATAATACTGTCAATAAATTGCTTATATGAAGATTCTATTTAAATACCGTTTCTTTGTCCCAAATTTGACTTTTCTTAATAGCTAAGTTACTCTTTTTATTTATTTTTTTTGTTTTTTGTTTTCACCTTTCGCTCGCTCCCCCTCCCATTTACTTTCCTTGTTGTTGTTGCTGTATCTAATTAGGAGTCTATAACGCTCCAGACATCAAACCACATTACCACTGTCTTTGAAAAATGTCAACCTTTTACATGAAAGTATTGACATGTATTTGTTCACATGTTTTAACAAACAAAAAAAGAAACTGTGAGGAATAAAAGAATGTTCTGTTCTGGAGCGAGTTCAGATTAAAGTTGGTCTTTTCTATTTTGTCATAATTAGATTTGATAAATGGGTTTATCACGTAAACGTGGAACATATAGAGCGTTTTAAAAATCGTATGGCGCACGGTGCCTATATTTTATACTAATTTCCGAATCAACAAAAGTATATCAATCAGTTTAGAGAGTCTAGATAAACTTTAAGTTAGACCTCCACGAGGTATTGAAACATTTCCAAGCGTCCTGAAAGTTCTCCCGAGCAGTCCCGCAAATTCGGGCTGCAAAGAAGGTTACGTAGAGCTCTAGTATTAACAGTGACGAAGAACTTTACAATTTAGGCGTTACCATAACAATGCCGTCATGTTACAGTAATACCATCATTTTGAAAACGAAACTAAATGTCAAATGGTAACGTTTAGCCAATATGAACAATTTAAGATTAAATATTAATTTGAAATTTGAATATGATATCAGAGAAGTTTCTGGTGGAAGTTTAACTGTGTGGTAATATTCATTATTGAACATTCTAACACGACTCGAAACCTACGGCATATAGACAAAGAATACCGAGAAACGTATATTACGCCGCGATAATGAACTGCACGCACGGCGTTTCCATCCGCTGTTCCATTTACCCCATACGCGTAATACATAAATAGCATATTTAAAATAAAAGTCGCGTTAGAATTCAAATTTGTTATTTCTTAATTCTAACACGACTCGAAACCTACGTCATATAGACAAAGAATACCGAGAAACATATCTTACGCCGCGATAATGGACTGCACGCGCGGCGTTTCCATTTGCCCCATACGCGTAATACATAAATAGTATTTTTTATAATAAAAGTCGCGTTAGAATTAAAATAACAAATTCGTAGGTGTCCATTACCGTGCATTAGATCACAGTTAGGCCTCGTGATCTAATAACTCCATATCTCAACTCCTAACTGTGATCTAATGCACGGTAATGAACACCGACGAATTTATTATTTCTTAATTTTAGAATGTTCAAATTCACACACAAGTATTGAAAACTATAACCTAGGAGCTTTCACCTGACTACTTCAGGCTTCATCAGCTTTGTGACGGTATGTCACTTACTGACCACTAACACCGCTCTGGTTGGTGAGTTGTCCCAGATCATGCCAGAACATGCCACTTCGACCTATAGTGAGCAGCATAGGATATATTGCATACGATAGTGCTAAATACTTGGCAAAAGTGTTGTCTCCTTTAGTGGGAAAATCAGAGCACCATGTGAAGAATACAAAACATTTTGCTTCTGTTATACAGGACAAGAGAGTGGAGGAGGATGAGACATTAGTGTCTTATGATGTAAGTGCCCTTTTCACTAGTGTACCAGTTGACAATGCGCTCACTGTTATCCAAGAAAGGCTGGTGGCCGACAATACCCTTTCCAAGAGAACACCCTTGCACCCAGTACAGGTAACAAAATCACTAGAACTTTGTCTAAAATGCACCTATTTTGTCTATGATGGGAAGTACTACCTTCAGATCCATGGGGCAGCTATGGGATTACCTGTATCTCCTATAGTATGCAACCTATAATGGAACATTTCGAATCTCTAGCACTATCGACAACACCCCACCCACCTGGTTAGTGGTTCAGGTATGTGGATGATACTCACACCAAGCAAAAGAGGCAGTATGGGGAAGAGTTCACAGAACATATCAACAACATACCCACACATCAAATTTACAATTGAGAAAGAAGAGAATGAAACATTGTTTTTTATACCAAAACCATCAGGAAATCGGACGGCACTCTCAAAACAACAGTGTTCAGAAACGACACACATACAGATCAATATTTAGACTTTAATTCGGCACATCCAACTGAACACAAGCATGGGGTTGTGAGAACTCTACATCAGCGAGCAGAGATGGTAACACATCAACAAAGCACTGAGTGTGTGCAAATATCCATGTTGGGCCATGAGAAAAGTCGTCAAGAGCCTTAATAACAAAAAAGATAAGAACAAGAAAGAAGGTAATGGCAGGAGAGACTCAAAAGGAAGCATTGTGCTACCCTACATCAAAGGAAAGGCTGATACACTGGTGAGAGTTTTCAGGAAACACAAAATTAATGTGTGCTTTAAGCCCCATAGCACTCCCCGCCAGATTTTAGTTCACCCAAAGGTCAAAACTAAGAAAGATGAAGTGTGTGGCCCGATATATCACATCAAATGTGAGGGTAGTGACAGTGCAAGGTGTGAGAAGGATTATATAGGGGAAACTGAAAGAAACCTGAGGGCAAGTTCATGGAACACAGGAGACCAAGTTCCAGCACCAGTGAGGTTTCACGACATAAATAAAGACTGTCCTGGACACAGTGTAGACATTGATTCTGTGAGAATTCTAGACCGGGCACCCTTGTGGTTCGAGCGGGGCATAAAGGAATCTATGTACATTCGTGCATGCAAGCCGGCACTGAACAGGGACGGGGGCCGTTACAATCTCCCGCACATCTGGGACAACACCTTAACATCGCTCACCAACCAAAGCGGTGTTAGTGGTCAGTAAGTGACAGACCGTCACAAAGCTGATGAAGCCTGAAGTAGTCAGGTTAAAGCTCCTAGGTAATAGTTTTCAATACTTGCGTGTGAATTGGAACAGTCTAACATGTTCAATAATCAGAGAAGTTGTTTAACAAGACATTGATGTTGGTTTTCTTTATGTTAGTTTGAAAGGTGGTTTTATCTATGGAGGAATAAAACCTGTCAAAACTAAATGACTAATCGTTTTCCTAAAAGCTGGGAAAATAGTGAAAGTAAGTACGTTAAGATTTTTGTGTAAGTTTCTGTTTATGACAACGTAATAAATAGAATATTAAATTCGTGTGTTTTCAGCATTGAAATTATTGAGCTCGTCAAAACTCGCAACATTTATCATTTTATCCAACTCGTTCAATAAGTTCACCTCTGAAAACAAACTCATTCAATATCCTCTATGAAGTTGACTATCAGAATTAATGTCATTGAATAAGAATAGTTTTACTCGGTTCTCAATGTGTTATTAACGAGTGTTGCCATTGTATAATCAGTTTTTATTTATTTTTATATCTTAGTACTTTTCAACCATTTCATATTAGGTTCACCAAATTCAGAAATGCTTCAGAGAGTAGACCTCAAGCTGCAAGTAAAAGAGAAACCTCCGCTGATTTCATTGTAATAATTGCAAACAATCGTCAATTTTAATTTTCAATTTTTTTATTACATAATGTCACATGACAACATGAAGACATCATGTTGCCCGGCGACTGGCCTGGCTCCAAACTGTTTGTAATAAATTCAATTGTTTTAGCACGAAATCGTTGGGTGGACAGGAATAATGAAATCATCATTGAAGTATCCTAAACGCTTGTTTATATGTTTCGATGACACTGTCTAAGTCAATAAACAGCAACCATATAAGTTGCATGAAACGTATTATTTGCTCTGATCTCTTTCAAATTTTAGATCATTGACACATGCCTCAAAACATGTTTGCATATAGGGTAAGGCAGGTGCAGGGGGACAATATCACGTTATAGGAAATATACCTTTCAAACCATTTCTAAAACGCAATCTTGTTACAGTAAAACTTCTCTATTAAGACTACTGAATTGGGTTAATTATCAGGTGTTAAAGACATGTGGCTGTTTAAAGTAAGCAGACAGTAAAACAGAAAGCTCCTTTCGGAGTTTTCTGTTTTACTGTAACCTTGCTTAAAGTTGACAACTGTATTTTAAACAACCAATTATCTTACATTTTTTGCTCGTTATAGAGAGGTTTTAGTGTATTATAATTTTGTATAGAATTGCAAATACAAGTATATTAGTTCGATATATTGGGTTTCAGTTATGAAATTTTGAAGACTATGAACACTACCGATCATTGTGTTGTGCGTAACAAACATTGTTAAGTGGAATGAAGGAACATGGGTATTTATCAAAATATAGTTGGATCGGCAATACATCTAAGACAAACGCAGCTACAATTTATTCACTTTATTACATACAAACTACAATTCATTCACACAACAATTTGTTAAATATCAACTACAACGTCATATGATAAGATATCAACAGCTTTGTCAACAACAACTGTTTCAATATTTGGTGGTTAGGTCAATGAACGATTTACGATGTTGACCTTTGTGTATGGCATAAGCAATGAATAAGAACTGTATATCTAAATTTCCGAACGATACATTAAACATAATAAAACTACGGGCTACCTTAATGACCCTTAGTATTGGGGCAGAATCGCCTGCTCAAACAGTGTCGACACTGATCATACTGTTCCTTGAGGCGCAGTCTGTTCAGGATCTACACTGGTTGCCATTCATATTGCAGCTGCTGGGTCAAATACATCATGATTAAAGCAATATGTTTAAATTTAAGGATAGTTTCAGAAATTATACAGAGTGTCCCGTTTTCTATGATATATTACACATATTTTGGAGTAATTAATGTCAACATTGTGGATCCAGAACTGATGCCGAGTACGTCGGCGCTTATATAGATATCAGCTCTTCTATATCAGGATGACATGTTCTTATAAAAACAGAAAAGCATCCATCAGTAAAACCTCTATGTTACTAACAGTTAAAAGAAGGCTAATTGATTTATGAAAGGCAATTGAAGTAAGGAGAATGTAAAGTAGAAAGCTTCTCCGGGAGCCTTTTATTTACTTTCACCTTGCTTCTAGCTATCACCTGTCCTGAAAACCTAATTATCAATCATTAAATGTAAATCTTAATATTGAGCTCATACTGTACATTATTGCAGTAGAAACTGAAGAAGAGTTGTAAACAGTTGGTCTATTTGTATAGCGGATGTATGTACATTGTCTCATATCATGTTTCAAAATAAGTTGTTGTAAGCTTACTTTGAGGAAACTCATTACAGCTTAGTCGTAAAAGTATATCATACTCGACACGTTTAGTGGAAAGAATGACATTACCAGTATTTGAGCTTTAAGACGGGAGTCAATAAATATCGTACTGACCCTAAGTATTGGGACACGCCTAAGCAAACAGTGTAGACCCAGATCAGACTGCTTCATCAGGAGCAGTCTGATCAGGGTCTACACTGTTTGCCACTCAGTTTGCATCTATATGAAAACTATTGAGTGATAATTGCAATTACATGCAGTTTTGTTTCAGGATAATTATGTAGCTGTTTGGCATAGTGGCCAAAGATTTAGAGGTGCTATGTTAAACGCTAACCAGCATAGCAAAGTTTACATACTCAATGACAGAAAAACACTTCCCTCTAAGTGAACGTATGGTTGTTGCAAATGTGGTTTCAAGCTATACATATTTCAGTAGAAGTAATCCCTAAAAGGCTTGTAACACATGTATAACAAAATACTTTCTGCATTCAAAGATTTTCTCTGAAAATTAGAAGACTTCGTATAGTTTAACGTAATACATACAAAATAGACTGTTTGCTATAGTTTTGACCTATACTTAATCAAGATTTTTGTGACATATCAAAGTTTTTTATAACAAACATGCTTATACCGAATATACAGTCGGTTAATGAGCTGTTATCAAATTAAAATATCCGGATGCGTTCTATATTATTCTACTGTCATTTACATAATCAAACCGATAGTGATGAGTACAAACACGTTTTAGAAAATTTGTACATGTACATGTACCTGCGAAAAAAACACATTTCTTTTGCAAACATGCAGAGAAAGATAAGAGATATCCTACAAAAGCTCTCTGATAAAGGCCGCTGTTTGCTATTTTGTAATATATTTTAATATTAATTCCTCAAAGTAACAGATACATGTAGACTAGAGTGTTACGCGTATTAACTATCCGTGATAGTTTAGTCTCGAATTCCATGCAAATGTTTAATAACTCTAACTGTTCGAAGAATGTTTACACTATAGTTAAATCTCTCTAAATTGATCACTAAAACGAAGGCTGATTGATTGTATGAAAGACAGGTGACAGCTTTAAGCAAGGTGACAGTAAAACAGACAGCTCGTAATTGAACGTTCCGCATTACTGTAACATTGCGTTAAGCAGTCATCTGTCGTAAATCACTAATAATTAATACACTGTAGTGGTCGTAATAGACAGGTTAATTGGACATTACTGGTCATAGAATGTTTACAAATATAATAAAACCTCTCTATTACGACCACTAGAACGAAAGCTAATTCATTGTTTTAATGACAGGTGACACCTTAAAGCAAGATGACAGTAAAACAGAAAGCTCATGGAGGAGCTTTCTGTTTTACTGTCATCTTGCTTTAAGCTGTCACCTGTCGTAAACACCTGATTATTAGTACCATTTGGTGGTCGTAAATGAGAGGTTTTACTGTACATAAAATGAACACATATTGTGTCTCATTGCTATCTAGTTTCAGGCTCAAACATGATATGCAAAAATTCATAAAAGCTGTATGATGACACGATTCTCTCAATATACGCTAGATGAAAATGAAAGGACATGATTTAATGACTCGATAACACGATATATATATGTATACCAACAATAGACGGTTGTGGTTATACCCCACTCATACACTGCAATCAAACTGTAGCATAAGAGGGTACAATTAATTTAACATACCTATGATAATTACAGTGGAAAGGACGTTACGTGTTTCGAATTAACTCATTTATACCCAGTGGATTCTTCCATATTTATATATTGGATTAGTTCATTTTTATCAAAGGGATGCCTGGTTCAAACTTTTCATATTCTTTTTGTTTTAAATTGAAATTCATATCAGCAAACAGTGTAGACTTTGATCAGACGCCGCAGCATGCGGCGTCTGATCAGAGTCTACACTGTTTGCCTATGTCCCATATATGGGATCGTGGGCACAACTGGGTTAACGCGTTCATGTTTAATAATTATGTCGATTGCAAACAGTTTCGAGTTTGATCAGATGTCTAATCCGGGATGCCTGGTTCAAACTTTTCATATTCGTTTTGTTTCAAATTGCAATTCATATCAGCAAACAGTGTAGACTTTGATCAGACGCCGCATCATGCGGCGTCTGATCAGAATCTACACTGTTTGCCTATGTCCCATATATGGGATCGTGGGCACAAATGGGTTAACGGGTTGAGGTTTAATAATTATGTCGATTGCAAACAGTTTCGAGTTTGGTCAGATGTCTAATCCGGGTTGTCACTGTTCTACATTTAGATAAAAATAAACCATCAACATCTTTAATAACTTTATAATGTCTTATACTTTATTGCATCTCTTTTGCTTTTGGTTTCATTAAAGCAGAAAAAGAAGTAGTCTCCTCTGCTGTAAGTATAGGATATTTTGACAAAAGAAACATAAAGATAAATGAAAAACTGTATGGACATAGATCAGACGCCACGTGAGGTAGCTTTTGATCTGGGTTCAAACTGTTTGTTATAATGATATCAACGTCCCCTCCGACGTATAACAACTCCCTCTCAACAACATACACTTTTATTTGTATCCCGTTGGGTGTTGTAGAGAGGGAGCACTGTACTCGGAATACAGTGGAGAATCTGTTATTCTTTCCCGTTTAAACGCAAACGTACGCAAACGCAAAGCACTAAAACGTAGAAAAGTACAACTTTTGGACAATTCTGATATTTCATGTTTATCTTGGTGGCAAACAGTTTAGAGCCTGATCAGACGCCGGGTTACCCGGCGTCTGATCTGGCTCCAAACTGTTTGCACTGCAAATAATAGTTTTAGCGTAAACGCGTTTATTGGGAAAGAATAACATATTCTCCACTGTAAGACCACGAAGGGGTGCTTGAGCTCAACAATATGCCGAGATGGCCGGTGTTTGATCAAGTCCCATGCCGTTAGCTATTAGATTAGAATAAATTCTTTTTTATTTTAAAGCAAGACAATTGTTTTTAAGTTTAGAAACATTGGATATGGTTTTAGTTTCGTGTGATAACGACTTGCCCCCTTCCTATACTAGTATACATGTACGTATGTCTTCACACTTATTGGCCATGTCTGTGGCGCTGTTTCTAGATGTGTAGCTTTCATTCCACATACAATATTTGATAAATGGTGTCTTTGCAGCTAACGAAGTTATTACATTTGCAAATCATAATTTAAAACGTTAATAAGCGAGGTTTGGAGAATAAATTTGAATTATGCAAACATTCTGATCAAGACCTAAACTGTTTGACACTTTAATCGATATTTATTAAGTCATGCAACCTTAAATCTTAAGCAAATACACCCATTTAAGCCTAGTAGTATCTACTAAAGTGGACATTGCCAAATAGTGCCGACCCCGTAGAGACGCATAAGGATCTGCACTGTTATTATGAAACAGTTTTATGTTGTCTTTAGATTATTCTTGTATATCAATAATGAAATATTCCAGCAAGCATACAAGGCAATTCATTGCAGTAGCCAGGGTAATAAGCTTATTTCCTAATATGTATGTATCTTACATGAAAGTACATCATATCTCAAGCATACATTAAGTAGACAATAAAATATAAACAGCCAATATCAAAATTTTGATAAACCGACAGTTCATTCAATTGTTTACGCTTTGCTTACATTCTGTTTGCAACGTTAAACATATGTATCTGTAAAGCACTTTATCAAATGACCATTCAATACGACATGACTTAGTACAGTTAAGAACACGTTATTTTTATCCGTTTTAACAAAACGAAACGCAAATGCAATTAAATGCAACATATATAACCTTTTGGAAGTAAAATGGTTTACTTTAACTTGGGCTGCAAACAGTTTGGAACATGATCATATATTGAGAATCCCATCGACTTATCTTGCTCGAAACTATTTGCAGTGGAAATACAGTCGAAACTCGATCCTTAAAACTCGCTAAAACTGATCGTGCCAGTATTTTAAAAGCTGAATTTCGATATTTCGATCTCATTTACGTCCAACATATTCGTATATTAAAGTTCAAATGTGGCTTAGACACGTTTTAAATTTGAAAGTGGATATGTTCGAACTAAGGCGAGTTTGAAGTATCGAGTTTTGACTCTAATTGTTTCAGTACCAACGCGATGTTCCATTCGACTGTCCGTGCAAACAATATATATTGCAGCCTACAGTGGAGAATCTGTTATTCTTTCCCAATAAACGCGTTTACGCTAAAACTATTGTTTGCAGTGCAAACAATTTGGAGCCAGATCAGACGCCGGGTAACCCGGCGTCTGATCAGGCTCCAAACAGTTTGCCACCAAGATAAACAAGAATTATCAGAATTGTCCAAAAGTTGTTATTTTCTACGTTTTAGTGCTTTGCGTTTGCGTACGTTTGCGTTTAAACGGGAAAGAATAACAGATTATCCACTGTTAGTCATTCAGTGACATGACGTCATCTGCGTTAACCCATTTATACCCAGTGGATTCTTCCATGTTTATATATTGGATTAGTCCATTTTTTATCAAAGGGATGCCTACTCAACATTCTCTTTTTTTCTTATATTGAACTTCCTATCAGCAAAAAGAGTAGATTCTGATCAGACGCCGCATATAAGTCTACATTGTTTGCCTATGTTCCATATATGGGATCGTGGGCACAAATGAGTTAATGTTTCTAATGTAATTGTACGTACATGTAAGTTGGCTTAAGAAATATTGAAAATGACTTCAAACAGTTTGAATCTTTATCAGACCTCGCTTAACGCGGTATATGACCAAGAACCAAATATTTTACAAAATCGACTTTAGGCGACTTAGGCGGTGAAATTGCCAACGCAAACATTGTTGAGCCGGGTCAGACGCCAATGAACTGTGTGTCTGATAAGTCTCTGTTTGGTACTCTAATTAGAAATAAATAAAAATACAATTCTATTGCATCAACCACTGATATATTGAGCTTCATTAACCCATTGCCTAATATACTAGCCTTTTACGCCTTTAATATATTCTTCTTTTGAAGTAAATGATTCTGATTGAAACGGTCGTGAATATACACTATAATAATTATAGTCTTTATTCTAGTGGACGTCAACTTCAAGGAGGCTGAAAGTAAAGCAGAATGCGCGCCTAAACGTGCGTTCTCTTTTACTATCAACCTGCTTTAAGCGATTATCTGTCTTCAAAACTTACGTATAACCGCAATTCAATAGTTGAATTGAAATAAACATTAGTTGCCCTGGGTTATCATACCGGATTTATCAGTTTGCTTAGTCACGGTTTAATTATAAAATAATACTACGTTTGACTTAAGTCAGCTCTAAATATCGGAATTCGATCTTTGTTTTGTTGTTGTTGTTTTGATTGCTATTGTGGGACATATTTGTTGTGATACAGCTGGTAGCATTAGGGTTAAGCAGGATTTAATATTCAATGTTTTGAGAACTAAACTTATAATAAACAATTTTACAGTAGAGAAAACGCAATTGATTTCCTAGAAACACGCTTATGCTCAAACAGCATGACTATGCTCAAACAGCGTGACCTCCGCAAAACTGTTTGGAGTCAGATCAAACGCTGGATAACCCAGTTGTCTGACCAAGATCCAAATTGTTAGCCACCCAGAAAAATTGAATTAAGTTCTGGTCCAACTTTTCTAAAGTCAATTTCTTCATTGCATTACGGTTCTGTTCGCGTTTAAATGGAAAAGAATAACACTTTCTCAACTCTCACAATGCATCGAGAACATCAGGGCTGCCATTTCTCTGGATTTTTCCGAAATCTTCGGGTTTTTATTTCAGCAGATGTTAGCTTAAAGCAGACTCAAAGAAAAGCAGAATGCGCCTTAACGCACATTCTGCTTTACTTTCAGCCTGCTTTAAGTAATTGCGCTTAAAGGTAGAAACAATTGAAATATTTTTTTCATGATCAAATTATGGCAGCCCTGAAACATATTTCACTATATTGACATTCTTTCGGCAGATCGATAATCATCATAAACTTCTACCTAAAGTTTAAGCGATGCCTGTAGAATAATGGAGTTATCGAGATCGCTGTATTTATTTCTCTAAGCTCCACTCATCCGTCTCTTCGAGGCGTACAATGTATATTACAGCTGCTTCATATGTATTATAGCAGTCCCCTGTTAGTTCATCCATTTACCTCTTTATGCTTTGCTCCGATAATGACTAGTCATCCTTACACTTATTACGTCATTCTCCTGTTTTGGAAATTAAACACGTCATTTCCTTTCTAAACACGTCATTTCCTGTTCACAGGACGCTTTCCCGGCCACTATCTAAAACGCCGACTGCCCTCATACTAATCAAGTAGATGGTCTTATAAATCAATACCGGAGACTCATATGTATAAATAAACATATCGACTGTTTGTACAGTGGAGAAAACGTTATTCTTTCCCAATAAACGATTTTACGCTAAAACTAGTATTTCTATTGCAAACAGTTTGGAGTCAGATCAGACGCCGGGTAACACGGCGTCTGATCAGGCTCCAAACTGTTTGCCACCAAGATAAACATGAATTATCAGAATTGTCCAACAGTTACACTTTTCTACGTTTTAGTGTTTTGCGTTTGCGTTTCGTTTCATTTAAACGGGAAAGAATAATGTGTTCTCCACTATATGGTTGAAACCCATGTCATCAATGTGCAGCTTCATTGACATAAACACCAACAGCTCATCGAATCATTCTACGACCAACCCTATTAAGTTAAATATCTAGTCAACACCAGAACCCCGGATAAAACGAGTACATTATATTTCAATTACTAACAGTATTAATGTCTCCACGACACCCTATATTGTGGCTATTCCTAAGAATGGTCACGAAGCGACAATTCTAGTTAGTAGTCCCATAATACATGTAATGTCGTTTTGATGCACAGACTAGGAAACATTGAAAATACAGTGGTGCCTCTCTACACCGGACCCTTATCTAACATCATTTCCGGTTCCAAACTGGTAGGTCAGGAGTGGCATCTAAATGCAGGGTAAATGTAAGGCAGAGCGCTCCCTACTTGAGCATTTTGTCTTTCTTTATACTGCATAAAGTGGTCTCCTGTATTGTCTGGTATACCTTATTTTCCAATGAGTGTCCGGTTAAGAAAGACTTTACTGAGATTAGTTTACTCGCTCTTATCCGAAGCCCTGCAACACCCGTTAAATTCTTTTGAAAATGATTCATTCTCATAAGGCGGCAGAATAAAGCAGGTTCCGTTTATCGTACGTTGAGGCGTATTGCACCTACAATGGAGAAAACATTATTATTTCACAAGAAACGCGTTTACGTTAAAATTAATAGTTCTACTGCAAACAGTTTGGAGCCATACCAGACACCGTGTTACGGTGTCTGATCAGGCCCTAAACAGTTTGCCCCTCAGTTTACCAATTTTAATGCACTGCGTTTTCGTTTCGTTTGTGTTTAAACGGGAAATAATAACGTTTCCTCCACTGTATGTCCTCTTTTTGTTTACAAATGAGTCTCCAGATACCTTCAGTCAGAGTTGTCATTTTCTTCATTCACGTTCAAGTGTACCTTTTCCGTTTCCGCTTCGAAATAAGCCTTTGTCTCTTTCGCATTCTCGTTGCCGTTAGTTTCCTTTTGCGGCGATTTGTTCATGACTACAGATGGATTTGTTTCAACATGGGTGTATTGCGTATAGCTCCCGTTGACATTTCTGTCCGTACCAGACCTAAACAAGCGGGGCAACACAAGTTTGAATTCCTTCTTAAAATTGTCATTCATCCAGGCGTACAAAAACGGGTTATATATGGTAGAGCTCATAGCAATTACGTGAGCAGAGAAAAATATCAGAGAAAAGTACTTTTGTTGTCTAAATTCTTCGTTATATTCAGCGACTAATAAAACCAGGTTTAAAGATAGCCAGCAACATACAAAAATTGTCACCATGGCAATTAACATTTTATTTGTGCGACGTTTCCGTCTAATTTCCATTTCATCTCTCTCCCTGCTCGCTGTGCCACTTCCTATTCGAGATTTCGAACGCCTTCGTAAAGCCAGGGACACTTTAGCATAACAATAGGTAATGATACTACAAGGCACTATGTACTGCATCACAAGACTTGTAACAGTGAAAAATTGCCGTGCTTGGTCTTTAGGCCAATTTTCCGAACAGGTCAGGGTGTTTTCCTCATTGACTGTAATGTGTTGGTAAATTCCGAGAGGAAGTGAAATAGACACGGAAATTATCCAAACAGCCAGAATCATCAGCAGACAGACGCCTGTCTTCATTCTTGGTTTGAACGGATAGACGATGACAAAGTATCTGTCCACAGCAATGGCCGTAGAGGTCAGAGTTGACACGTAGACGCATATACAAAGAGACATGGGGACGATGTGACAGAGGACTTTCCCAAATATCCAAGACTTCATGAAAAACGACAACGGTGTGAACGGAACGGCCAACAAACACATCATGATATCTGACACAGCCAAGTTTGTGATGAAAATGTTGGTAATAGTCTGCATAGCCTTGTTTCGCATGACTACAAATATGACTAGAGAGTTTCCACTGACACCGATGAGGAATATGATGGCATACAGACAGATGAACAATGCCGTTAGTACAGGCGACACCATCAACTCATCCGTATCTCGATGCGATCCAGTATCATTTGACGCATTCCCAAATGTTGTCGAAACAGTGTCTTCCGTGGTAGACATGATTTTTGATAAACACTGCTGTACACAATCAGTTACTGTATATATATTTTCACTAACTTTCCGTAATGTTTGATTATTTCAACACCTAACTATATTGCCATTTTCATTCTGATGTACTGTATAGCAGTTAGTCACACAGAACTAATGCGTGTAAACCATCAACCTCGGCTTTTTCACTGTGTTCGGAGTTCACTAACTTATCAATCATCAATAAACAAATATGTGCAATACTGGAGGAAACACTGGCCACTTACAAGTTAACTCTTTTCAAAGTTCTACCAATCAAAGAACTGTATTCTGGCTGTAGCTTCAGTTTATACAAATGCTCCTTGGAAAATTTCATTACTATTGTTGCTCCAAATTGTCACCTACTATACTATGTTTCCTGTTTGTTTAGGAGTGTCGATGTCCGCTAGTCTTCGGGCCTTTGAACGTCTATGACAAAAGACTATATCTGAAAAGATAGATTATAGATGATAACGTATGTATACAGTGGAGAATGTGTTATTCTTTCCCAATAAACGAGTTTACGCTAAAACTATAATGTCCACTGCACACAGTTTGGAGCCAGATCAGACGCCGGGTAACCCGGCGTCTGATCAAGCTCCAAAATGTTTGCCACTCAGATAAAATTGAAAAGTCAGAATTGTCAAAAAATTGTACTTTTCTACCTTTTAGTATTTTGCGTTTGCGTTTCGTTTGCGTTTAAACGGGAAAGAAAAACAGATTCTCCACTGTACAGTGGAAAAGACGTTATGCTTTCTTGTTAACGCAACAATAAATGCAAACGCACTTCAATACAATGTACATAATTGCAACATTTTGAAAAAGTTGAGTTGCAACAGTTTGGTGCCAGATCAGACACTGGGTTGCACTGGATATTGCTTAAAACTGATTGCAATGGAAATAATTGCGTGAGCGTAAACGCGTTTATTTGGAAATAATAGTCTTCTCCACTTTTGAGCTTCGATATCTCGATATTTTAAATTGAATATATGTATATCCATACTTCAAAATTAAAACATGGCTTTACTATTATTAAACTTTGAATTATGAATATGTTCTTCTGAAAGGACTTAAAATAATAAAATCTAACAGAAAAGTACTGGTAAATTTGGTTTAACCAAATCACTGCCAATGACGTCAAAAGACGGCGGCTGATCAGGACCAAAACTGTTTGCCACTATTTTTGTTATTTACCTTAAATTTAATTTTGAACCGTGTCTTGCAGACAAAGGGTTAACGAAGATATAATATATTTTTGTAATATCGGGGGTAGTGTTACATGTACCGACATGTTAATTTGTTCTCTCTTTGTTGTGCACAATAATTGGTCAAAGTTTAAAAAACAGAAAAAATCTTCTATAGTCAATTTAATCATTGCATGACATTTTCGGATGTGCTCTCTATTATCAAAGAGATCAATAAAGTTTAATCAGTCTAGTTCCTGCTTTTGTATAAAATTTATAGCATTTAATTGCTTTGGGGATTTCAATTAATTGTTTCGGAAATGCATATTAAACTGCTATTGATATTTGCTTTAAGGGCCGGTAAAGTTCAACTGTGCAACACAGAAACAATAAACTATGAAAGTAATTATAGCTGTAGTTATTCGTGTTTAGTGCATTTCCTTTTTAATCATACCATACGAAGAATTTGATAAGCATTCGTGTCTGCAAATATTTGTACGTGTATTTTCATACATTGCACATGTAACCCCCGGCAAAATCAAACATCATGTTACAGTGGTGCAGACTTTAGTCTTTCCCATTAAACGCGTTTGCGCAAAAACTAGTATTTCGATTGCAAACAGTTTGGAGTCAGATCAGAAGCCGGGTAACCCGGCTTCTGATCAGGCTCCAAACTGTTTGCTTCATGGATGAAAAAAAGTACAGTAAAACCTCTCTATTAGGATCATTACAAATAAGGCTAATTGGTTGTATAAAATACAGGTACATGTAATAGCTTAAAGCAAGGTGATAATAAAACAGAAAGCTCCTGTAGGAACTTTCTGTTTTACATGTACTACAGTGGAGAATCTGTTATTCTTTTCCAATAAACGCGTTTACGCTAAAACTATTATTTGCAGTGCAAACAGTTTGGAGCCAGATCAGACGCCGGGCAACCCGGCGTCTGATCAGGCTCCAAACTGTTTGCCACCAAGATAAACAAAAATTATCAGAATTGTCCAAACGTTGTTCTTTTCTACGTTTTAGTGCTTCGCGTTTGCGTACGTTTGCGTTTAAACGGGAAAGAATAACAGATTCTCCACTGTATCAGCTAGTTTTAAGAAGTCACTTGGTCTTAACTCCTAATCATTAACACAATTTAGTGGTCGTAAAAGTGGGGTTTTACTGTAATCAAAATTGTCAACAAATTGTCATTTTCAACAATGTATTGCAATCGTTAACACTTTCAACGCTCGCAGTGAGTATACTCATCATAAAACAACAGTGTACTTCTGAAGACAGTATTTGTCGTATGCAAACAGGACAGACCTTGATCAGAAAATCATGCAAGTACACTCTGTTTCAGAGTCCGCACTGTTTGCCATGTTGTAATACATGTAATTGATAAAATGAATATTGTATATATAAACAATGGACTGAACTTAATTGGATAATTGATTTCGAAGGTAACCTATTTGTGCCCACGATCCCATGTATGGGACATAGGCAAACAGTGTAGACTCTGATCAGACGCCGCATTATGCGGCGTCTGATCAGAGTCTACACTGTTTGCTGATTGAAATTTCAATATTAAACAAAACGAAAATGAAAATTTTGACTAGGCATCCCTTTGATAAAAAATGGACTAATCCAATATATAAACACGGATGAGACCACTGGGTACAAATGGGTTAATGTGTTGAAATGTGTATCACTGCCTAGAGTTGTATTGCTTTGCGACTCTCGTATTATGTATTACATGTACTTTTTCTCGATCAAACGAAACCTGATTCAAACGTATTGCCATAAAATGTAGAACATAACTTATTTGCTACATTTGCTGTGCATTACTAGAGCTACTGCGTTTCGTGTGGTTTTAAAAAGGGTATGAACACAGTCCTCCCTACTGCGTCTCTTACTCCATATGCTTAAAACTCGGACACACAACGAGTGTCCATCAACTGGAGTTTGACAAACATGTTCATAGTATACAAAGGGACATAACTTCCCTAACAAACGTTATAACACATTCGATCCTTAGCTGATATTGGAAATTTATCCTTCCACAGTCAATACCGACATTACTAACAATTTAACCCTTTGCTCCCTGAATATTTAAATGGACAATTCCAGTTTCAATTTTAGTCTAGTCCATTTCTGACTTTTAAGGATTGTTTTTGTCCATTTTTGGTATTATGACATTACAGTGAAGACCCTGATCAGAGGGCTCCTTTCGGATCCCTCTGTACTCGGTCTTCACTGTTTGCACAGGACAAGTGTACTATTCACATGTACACTGTTTAAAAAATACGCCTATATGCGGGACTAGGGTTCAAAGGATTTAACAGTGTGGCTCCTTGTGGATATAAGCAGACGATAATATGACAGCGATTGTTGTATACGAGCTACAGCGCTCCCTCTCTACAACGACACCCAATGAAAGACACAAAATATGTTCGTTGTTCGCAGGGAGGAGTCGTTACAGGGAGGGAAATGAGTTTACATTTGCAAACAGCTTGAATCCAGATCAGAAGCCGCGTGACGCGACGTCTGATCTGGATTCAAGCTGTTTGTAAATTGTCGTTTATGTTTTTTCTGTCAAAATGTCTTTTATGTAACTTTGAGAAAAAATAGCAGACGACAGGTTTTAGAAGACGACATTGCAGTCGTGAATAGGTTGGACACAATTGTCTTGTTTAGGTAACAGCGGCAAAGGTCGCTGTAAGAAGGCAGTCGTTGTTGGGAGGGTCGTTGTAGGGAAGGAACATTGTATTACGTGATTATGGCAGCAAAAGGGTTAACGCATGCTACGAACTCAAAAGATGTTAGTGGTACAACCATATATTGTTGTACAATGAACCCATACACTGCCCATGAGACCTTCTACCTAGTCGTGGTTATGGGGCCTAATTGTCATAGGGAAATATTTCGGTCTATTAGACCGAGATTATCCCCTCTGCCAGAGACCTTTCTACCTAGTCGTGGATCTAGGGCCTAATTGTCATAGGGAAATGTTTCGGTCTATTAGACCGAGACTATCCCGTCTGCCAGAGACCTTCCTACCTAGTCGTGGATCTGGGGCCTAATTGTCATAGGGAAATGTTTCGGTATATCAGACCGAGATTATCCCCTCTGCCAGAGACCTTTCTACCTAGTCTTGGATCTGGGGCCTAATTGTCATAGGGAAATGTTTCGGTCTATTAGACCGAGATTATCCCGTCTGCCAGAGACCTTCCTACCTAGTCGTGGATCTGGGGCCTAATTGTCATAGGGAAATGTTTCGGTCTATCAGACCGAGATTATCCCGTCTGCCAGAGACCTTTCTACCTAGTCTTGGATCTGGGGCCTAATTGTCATAGGGAAATGTTTCGGTCTATTAGACCGAGATTATCACCTCTGCCAGAGACCTTCCTACCTAGTCGTGGATATGGGGCCTAATTGTCATAGGGAAATGTTTCGGTCTATTAGACCGAGATTATCCCGTCTGCCAGAGACCTTCCTACCTAATCGTGGATCTGGGGCCTAATTGTCATAGGGAAATGTTTCGGTCTATTAGACCGAGATTATCCCCTCTGGCAGAGACCTTGGTTCTGAGGCTTAATTGTCATAGACAATTTTTTTCGTTTATTAGATCGAGATAAACCCTTCTGTCAAGAACTACAAGAAACGATTTTGGTGGTGTAGGCTCATTGAAAATGGGAATGGGTGAAGTGGTACTGTGAGTGCTCATGAAGTTGGGTGTTGGAAAATATTCATGTGATAAACATAGTCTCCTATAACTCCATATAAAGTGGCAATGTACTTTTTATCATAATTATATGTTTGTATTGTATGTTTGGTGTACATCGATGAGACAGAAATAAACAATAAACACTATGAATATAGGTCGGTGTTTTTTTTATCTCATGCGCTGCTTTGCTACGAGTTTGATTAGCCGAAATCACAAGTTCCTGAAATCATTTCATCATCCCTCGTCATTCATGGGCGCTATATGACTTATTTTGTGTCGAAGTGCCGTAAAACTCAGCTGATCAATACATTCTTTCACTGCCATGACGACATCTATTGAAAACAATTGTCGTCTGCTTTTATTTCTCACTTTTGAATTCTAGAAATTTTGACTTAGGAAATATAGAAATAAGTGTGAACAGTTTGGTTTCTGAACAGACGGCGTCTGTTCATGATCCAAACTGTTTCCACAAACTCATTGTCCCGTTCTAAAGGGTAACAATTTCCCTGCCAGAAACTTCAAATAGACAATTCCAGTTTCCAATTGAGTCTAGTCCATTTTGACTGTGCAATTTTGATTTATCAATGAATTCCCTTCACAGGTACAGTGGAGAATCTGTTATTCTTTCCCATTTAAACGCAAACGTACGCAAACGTAAAGCACTAAAAACGTAGAAAAGTACAACTTTTGGACAATTCTGATCATTCATGTTTATCCTGGTGGCAAACAGTTTGGAGCCTGATCAGACGCCGGGTTACCCGGCGTCTGATCTGGCTCCAAACTGTTTGCACTGGAAATAATAGTTTTAGCGTAAACGCGTTTATTGGGGAAAGAATAACAGATTCTCCACTGTAAACTGTTTGCAAAGGACGGGTATATCCGTGACTAGATTTCAAATAATTAAACATTCAACATTACAAATAAACATAAATTAACCCGAACACGGTTTTAAAAACCGTTTATGCTGCCATAAAATCAAAGATAATTATTCTCTTTGATTGTATGGCTGAATGCATGTAACAATAAATTATTTCCTCTGATAGAGGCCCTTAGAGGTAGTCATATGGGAGTAATGTGATCGCCATTTTGGGGGCTGTCTTTTATATGTTTATTCATGTTTATTTTAGATCATATTGTAGTTATTTTGTCTTTTCTTGTTTGTAGGTACATTTGTGTAACTTCATGTGAAGCGCTTTTGAACGCACTGCCCCTGTGTTGAAAGAGCGCTATATAAATCTGGTATAATACATGTATTAATAATAATAATATTACAGTAGAGCAATTATTATAATGTAATACTATTTTGATACCTATTTGGGAAATGGTTACATGCATCATTATCATGCATTGTGTTTAACCCTTTACCCTATAGCCTGTTTCTAGTTTTGAAAACAGGTGACCACTTAAGGCGTATTCTGCTTTACTTTTAGCCTACTTTAAGCTACTACATGTATCTGCTAGAATATGCAAACTATTTCTTATGATACATATTCATGACTGTATAAATTGGAACTGTTTTCTTCAGTGGAAAAAAGTCAAGGCGTAAAACGGCGTATTTAAAGGGTAATTGGTTTAAAAAGAGAGCAAATAGCAATATACGGCATGCCTTTAAAACAACATTGTTGTATAAGTTTTCAATTTCGTGTCGTTCATGTAGAGAACTGATTCCAGCTACTTTTATAAACTTCTTTGATTTAAATATGACACCAAACCAGCTCATGTTTCGCACACACAAATCAAATCAATGAGTTTTTTCTCCTTTGTCTGGTTTGATCATTACCAACCAGGCTGAATCTATATCATTATAGAAGTAATTGGTTGGAATCAAATGATAACAGGAAATATTATTCTAGTTCTCGTTCGAAGAAACCTCATTTGTGTCCGAAGATGAATTTTCTGAGAAACTAACAAGAGCTTGGGAATCTTATTTCTCAACTAACATCTTGTTTCTGAGACTTGATACATTCAACCCTAGCGACGAGTGTATTCGTCCATAGAAACAGCGCCTATGTGATGATTGAATTTGGCTTATGTAAACAATGTAGATCCTGATCAGATACATTGTACATTGTAAATCCTGAAGGAGTCATCTTATGAATCTCTCCGATCAGGGTCTGCACCGTTTGTCATTTTGTATTTTATTTTTAAAATCAACCCTTAATAGACAAAAAATCGACTAGACTTAAGTCTATCTGGAAAAGTTGAAGTACATTTGATCTATGCAAACAGTGGCGACCCTAAATAGAGGGATTTTAAAGGAGAGTTCTTATCATTGTATATTATGTTTGTTAGTTTGCATTTTATTGTTAAAATCAGCACTAAGTAGTCCAAAGTAGACTAGAACTAGTTTTGAAACTGGATTTTCCCATTAACCCTTTACCTGATAGCCTATTTCTAGTATTGAAAATAGGTGACTACTTAAAGCAGGCTGAAAGTAAAGCAGAATGTGCCCTAGGGCACATTCTGATTTACTTTCAGCCTGCTTTAAGCTATCATATCCTAGAATGTAGAAAATATTCTCTATAATATATATTCATGACTGATTAAATTGGAACTATTTTCTTTAGCGGAGGAATACATCATATTCGCTTAAAGGCGCTTCTATGGGGTTAAAAGGCTCATAGTGGAAACAAATTATTAAAGAGGCTTCCAAACAATACTTCATGTTTCACATGTACAGTGGAGAATCTGTCATTATTTCCCGTTTAAACGCAAACGTACGCAAACGCAAATCACTAAAACGTAGAAAAGAGCAAAATTTAGACAATTCTGATAATTCATGTTTATCTTGGTGGCAAACAGTTTGGAGCCTGATCAGACGCCGGGTTACCCGGCGTCTGATCTGACTCCAAACTGTTTGTATTGTAAATAATAGTTTTAGCGTAAACGCGTTTATTGGGAAAGAATAACGTTTTCTCCACTGTATTAAAGAGGCTTCCAAACAATACTTCATGTTTCACATGTAAGAAACCGAAACTGTTTTCAATATTATAGAAAATATAACTTACATAAAAATGTAACTCTGGAGTTTCCTGTAATATTGTTGTAATACATTACTCAGATATACAGAGGAGACAATGTTATTATTTCCCGTTTTAAGACAAATGCACTGAAATTAAGATATTTACATGTTTTTTATACATGTAAGTTGTACTATTCCTCTAAATCTGAGTTTGGAGTCTGATCACCCGGCGTTTGATCTGGATCCAAATAGTTTTGCAACGGAAATACAATATGTAATAGTTTTAGCTTCTTCTTATAATAAAGAACGAATTCTTTAAATCAAATAAATGATGAGCACAAATGTTATATACACATGTAGTATGAACTAGAGTTGTTGTTTTCGCGTATTTTTTTCAATTCATCCACTAAGATCTACTTGTCACTGACTCAAACTCTCCCCAAGACTAAGACCTGAAAACACAGGCTCAAATTAACCCAATTCAAACAGAAAACAGTTGTTCCAAATGAACTCCAATTATTCTATATTATTCGCATTATTATAGTTGCAAACTTTTTCAGGTTGATTTAATATTAATTTAATCAACATAATCCATATTAATTAAATCTACAAAATGACGTCACACGTACATGCACATGCCGTCGCCCCTTACATGTATTACAGTAGAGAATCTGTTATTCTTTCCCGTTTAAACGCAAACGTACGCAAACGCAAAGCACTAAAACGTAGAAAAGAACAACTTTTAGACAATTCTGATAATTCATGTTTATCTTGGTGGCAAACAGTTTGGAGCCTGATCAGACGCCGGGTTACCAGGCGTCTGATCTGGCTCCAAACTGTTTGCAATGGAAATAATACTTTTAGCGTAAACGCGTTTATTGGGAAAGAATAACGTTTTCTCCACTGTACCTCATTTGCATCGTTATCTCGATAAAGGTACAGTGGAGAAGACATTATTCTTTCCCAATAAACGCGTTTACGCGGACACTATTAGTTCCATTACAAATAGTGTAGATCCAGATCAGACACCGGGTAACGTCAAAACCGTATCATTTTCTACATTTTATTGAAATGCGTTTGCGTTTCGTTTTCTTATCACGGGAAAGAATAACACCTTTTCCACTGCATGTAAGAACAAACCATTGAGTGCTTTTCAACGGTAGCGCAGTTTGTTATTATGCTACAGTGGAGAATCTGTTATTCTTTCCCGTTTAAACGCAAACGCAAAGCACTAAAACGTAGAAAAGAACAACTTTTGGACAATTCTGATAATTCTTGTTTATCGTGGTGGCAAACAGTTTGGAGCCTGATCAGACGCCGGGTTACCCGGCGTCTGATCTGGCTCCAAACTGTTTGCAATTGAAATAATAGTTTTAGCGTAAACGCGTTTATTGGGAAAGAATAACACATTCTCCACTGTATGCTACATGTACAGATATTCCATTCGTGCAACCTTCTGAACAAATCTATTTGTCCGGAAGGTTATAAGGGTTTTGTTGTATTGTTTTATTACACTTGTTCAAATTGGTTTCCTAGTAACAATTAATATACACCAAATTGAGTTTTAAATACAACATGTGTTATTGCACTAAACAAATATACCGGTGATTGAAAACGCAAGGCGGTCAACTCTTTGCCTACAGGTCTCAACTTCACTGTCTTTTGCAAACAGTTTGGATCCAGATCAGACGCCACGTAACGCGGCGTCTATATGGATCCAAAACTGTTTGACAAAAGTTTTTTAAGTTTCTTTACTTAAATATGAATAAATATGAACCGAACTCATTTTGCAGACGTCATTATCAAAGCAGACGATAATCAAAGCAGGATAAGGGTTAAAAATAGTCTAAAATGGAGGTCTACGAAGCACACTATGGACTAAATACAGTACTGAACCTTATTAAATTAACATTTTTGGCGATTCGCTTGCAATTCGATGGCAATTCGCTTGCAATTCGATGGCAATTCGCTTGTGAATATTTTCCAACGCAATTAACGCGTTAAGTTTGCTCGAATTGTGTATCTCACCAATATTCGCAAATATGCCTTAGTTAATGATTTTTGTAACAACCGCTTCGGAAAAATCGCGTGAAACGAATCAAGCACACGATTTGCTGTTTGAAGCGCCCGATTCGATGGCGATTCGATGGCAATTCGATGGCAATTCGATGGCAATTCGCTTGCGATTATCAATTTAATTTAATAAGGTTCTGTACTGTAGCATATCAAACACAGTCAATTCTTTACTAGCTCTTTCAATGCCAAACTTAAAATATCTGTGTTAACCCGTTTATGTCTTGATATTGCTATGAACACTCAATACAGTTGAGAAAACGTTATTCTTTCCCGTTTAAACGCAAACGAAGCGAAAAACGCTAAAATAAAGGAAATTGCCATTTTTTACATTAATTTTCTTGTTTTTTTCTTTTTTGTCTAAGTGGCAGACTAATCTCGATAATTCACACTGAATTACAGTACTGAACCTTATTAAATTAAATTGATAATCGCAAGCGAATTGCCATCGAATTGCAATCGAATTGCCATTGAAACGGGCGCTTTAAAAAACAAATCCTACGCTTAAATATTTTTACACGAATTTTCCGAAGCGGTTGTGACAGAAATTGGAATCGAAATAATTAACGGAGGCATATGTGCGAACATTTGTGAGATACACAATTCAAGAAAAGTTACCCGAGGGTAAAGTTACTATTTTGAATCGTTAGCGATTTGCCATCGAATCGCAAGCGAATTGCCATCGAATTGCAAGCGAATCGCAAAATTGTTAATTTAATAAGGTTCAGTATTGTAAGTCGAACTCGTCCGTATTTCTTCGGTTGAACTGTTCATTCAAACTCGAATTAGTAAACTTTACCTTCATTTCAAAGTTCAAACGTGGCATAGCCACGTTTGAACTTTGAAATAAAGATAAATTTTACTAATTCGAGTACATGTACCAGAAACTGAATTTCGACTGCAGTTTACTAAACAAAAATAACCGTGTTAACGATATAATTAACTATCAGTGATTTCAAGTTGTAAATTAGATAAAGAAGATTTAAATTATTAAAATTGCAAATTTGCAACTGGAAAATCCAATTAGATAGTCAGTGTAATTAATTGCGATGAAGACAATTTCTACCGAATTGTAAGGTTACCGATTATTCTCATTCCCTTCTCTTTAGTTTTTTTCCCGTACAATGTTACACGATTTAAAAGAATCATTCCGACAAGTGTTTGTTCAATATTTCAAAGAAAACAGTACATGTACTGGCCCTGATCAAGGGCCTCTGATTTGATTTGATTTAAATGTACAGCCCAGGGTCATAAGTCTTTCCCCAAAACATGGCGCCGATATCGGTACCGCAAATGGCCGCGTTCGAAAAACTTAATAGCGCCGCGGTTTAGTTACTATGAAGATTGAAATTTTAACACAGTGAATTTCATGATTACACCGATAACTTCTTTTTTTTTTGTAAACAAATGATATTGATTTGTTTCGATTGTCTGCTTCGTAACATATCAAGGGTGAAACGCAAGGAATTGACACACTAGCAGAAAAAAAGCTATCCGTCATCTAAATAAGGACTCTCAAAGTAATCACAAAGTTTCACGAGCGGTAAACATCGATAGATCTACCATTTCAAATTTTATAAAGAGATTTCGCGAGTAAGGGAGCTCTGAAAACAAGATCCGAAGTGGGAGGGTATGGGAGACTACGGAAAACCATGCCGACCCCATCCCATATTGCAAAGCATCTGTTGTGTCCAGGGGCTGTTTAACATATTATCGAGATGGAACCCTGACACCAGTTGATGGTAATATCAATTCCGAGAAATATATTGAAATTTTAGATACATATTTGTGGCCAGTTATTGTTAAAAAACTCTTAAACAATGCCTACAGTGGCCAAGATGACTATGCTAACTAGCATAAATCTAGACTCACCATTGAATGGTAAATGAACGATAATATCCCGACAATAGATCGACCAGCCTAAAGCCCAGACTTGAATATGTTTGAAAATGTGTGGCAATCTTTGAAAACTAACTTGTGCAAACCTGCAGTGAATATCAAAACTAAGGATGATCTTATCAGAAATGTTCTTGACATTTGGGACCGTTACAGTCAGGCCTATGTGTAATCACATAATGAGAGTATTCCAAGGAGAATTCGGTATATTCAGAGAAAAAACGGGTCTATTTCAAAATACTGAAAGTTTCAGGTAAGTTGGAGTTGCCGTTTTTAGTTGGTTGATGTTTAAAGTTTTCATGTGTTTAGATAAGAGAACACAATGGCGGCCATTTTGGGGAAAGGCTTATGAGCCTCGGCTGTATGTCTCTTTAACTTGTTCAGTCATAAAGCGACGTCAAGCCAAATTACAAGTTAGAGTATTACATGTACCACAGATTAATTTCGTACACCGTTTCAGAAACAAGCCAGCAATTTGGCAGAACCACCGACCTTCAAAAGGCAAGATCACCTGATGGGTAGTTTCACACCTCAATCCGAAATGCCCGTATTGGAATTCGAACTCTTAGCTTTGAGTATTAGCTTTGTGATTTTCAGTAACAGTGACTACAATTGTTTGACCACAGAAACACCCAGGCTCCAAGGTTATAAAGCTTTTGACTTGAGTCTAAACTCGTTATCAATATTTGATTTGTCAGATTTGAGCCTAGGCTCAAATCGGACCAATCCAATGATTGGGAACACACTCAAACTCAATTAAAACGCTTTATAACCTCGGAGCCAGGGGTTCCTAAAGGATTCAGTTAGATACCAAAACAGAAGTCTCTTACCTTCGTTGAAATCTGTAAAACTCTTTTTAACGTCCTGTTACTTTTTCCAGCCTGAAATAGAGACGTTTATATAAGTTGTTAAATTCAAAACAATTTATTTAAGTAAACCTCATATATTGACTGAACAAAACATGAAATACCGGTAATCTGGGTCTTTCTCCCCTTCTCGTTGTCTCTCAGTCTGTCTATTTGTCTCTATCTTTCTTTAATTGTGTATGTGTGACTCTGTGTAATTGTCTCTTTCCCTTTGTCTGCCCATGCCTTTGTCTGACTTGTGTCTCTCTGTATTTGCCTCTCTTTCTGACCGCCTTGGTGCTCTCTTTCTTTCTCTTTTTTCATGTGTCTCTCATGCACACCTTCTCCAGTAGTATGTGTTAACATTACTGGTGTTATAATTATTGTCGTAAGTTAAAGGCATTTAACACATTTTTCCCTGAAACATTTAAAGAAAATGTCAATAACCTAAAGTTGACTTTTTAAAACTATTTAGGTTGTTGTAACAATTCATTGGAAAATGGCAATCAGTAAAGATACCCTGATCAAAAATCTTCTTAAATACAGTGGAGAATCTGTTATTCTTTCCCGTGTAAACGCAAACGTACACAAACGCAACGCACTAAAATGTAGAAAAGAACAACTTTTGGACAATTCTGATAATTCTTGTTTATCTTGGTGGCAAACAGTTTGGAGCCTAATCAGACGCCGGGTTACCCGGCGTCTGATCTGGCTCCAAACTGTTTGCACTGCAAATAATAGTTTTAGCGTAAACGGGTTTATTTGGAAAAAATAACATATTCTCCACTGTAGCCCTCTGATCAGTATCTACACTGTTTGCATATGACAAGTGCACTCTTTACTAGTACATCGCTAGTACATGGTGAATGTACTCGTCACTATGATTAAATGTGTTGGGCATGTAGGAAATGTGCGGTATTTACACCAGTCATATTATGTATATTTATTGACAGCGAAGAAAATACGGTGACGTATTATTCGTCGAACAATTGGCTATGAAACTTTTGGTTATTCCTTTAACTTTAATGTCATGCTTTCATGTTTTAATATATTGCCGTCTGCTTTTATTTATCCCATTTAAAGTTTACTCAAGAGTATAATATGGTTTGGGTCATGATTGGACACCGCGAAACACGGCGTCTCATTAATATCAGAAATGTTTGCAACACATTCCTCAATGTAAGGCGGTGAAGGTGTTCAATATGCTAATAAAGCTGAAACTGAATATCACGAGTCTTCATTCAGGGCTGCCATAAGTTGACATAAACAATCCTAAGATTTCCAAATTTGCATTTTTCAAGTGCAATTTTACGAATCTAACCTTTACCCCGTCGTCTGTTTCTAGTTTTGTTGACATATGGCTGCTTAAAGCAGACTGGAAGTAAAGCAGAATGCGCCTGAAGGCGCATTCGGCTTTACTTTCAGCCTGCTTTAAGCTACCATGTACAAGAAAAAAAATCCGAAGATTTAGGAAAAATCCGGAGAAATGGCAGCCATGCTTCATTGATAAGATAAAAGGCTAAACTAAAAAATGAACAAATTAAATCATCATTTATTTGATTAACCGGCCAACTATTGACATAGCCAAATGTCGAAGTGAACGTGGAAATAATATTCGCAATTAGGAAGTACTATTTACAAACCAAATCGTCTATTGTTTGCACAGCCTGGCGCTCTTCAGCCAAAGTAATCAACACAACAACACAATGTTATCAGTGACCCTCAACAGTTGACATGTTGTGATAATAAAAGCTCTTCACACCGTTTAAGTTTCGACATGAACAATCAAACTACAGTCTCTAATTGTGATTAGGCAGACACAATCAACTCAAACGGGCGACATATTTCCATGGAGATTCCACAGCGCCCTCTAGCGTTCTTATCAGCGAGCATCTGTTACATGATTGCTCTTACATAATACTTCAGTTAAACGTTTGATATAAAGGATAGACGGTCTGGTTACTAATTGAAATTAAATTAAAATCTCCATTACAAAATCCAACTATACTTGTTCTGAAAACAGTTTTAATCCTGATCAGACGTCGAGTTACTCGACGTCTGATCAAAACTCATACTGCTTGACACTCGTTTTAGTGGTACTTTATTCTCTACGATTTAGATATATGTCAAGATATTACAGCATATTATACAATTTAGTATTCGGAGTGTTAAGCACTTGCTTTACATGTATGCGATTGAGTATCCATATTTAGAAATTGTCGCTAGTGGGTACAGTGGAGAATCTGTTATTCTTTCCCGTTTAAACGCAAACGTACGCAAACGCAAAGCACTAAAACGTAGAAAAGAACAACTTTTGGACAATTCTGATAATTCTTGTTGATCTTGGTGGCAAACAGTTTGGAGCCTGATCAGACGCCGGGTCTTATCTGGCTCCAAACTGTTTGCAATTGAAATATTAGTTTAAGAGTAAACGCGTTTATTGGGAAAGAATAACTTTTTCTCCACTGTACATGCAGATACATTGTAAGGTGTGTAGAAACATTAAAATTATATTTAACCTTCATTTTCAAATCAATGAACGAGTCATTGATACTGAAACCTGTACGATTCAATTTTGCTTTAGTCGATTGAAATCGTTGAATTTTAAATGTACACGTTTATAGAACAGAACACATACTTTTATTTATTACATATGAGTAAATCTGTATGACGTGATTCCTGATGCAATTTCGACACATCTATGATAAAATTAGAGAATTCATATTACATAATCATATCTATGTGTTTATTCTGAGATACAAATAGACTTAACCAATTAAATCAGTGATACGCCTGTTTACGCATCTTATTCATTATTTGACTGAAGAACATAGTTCCAATATATACTGTCATGAATATGTAGATCTTATATAATACTGCAGCGTATGGTACCTTAGATACAGTAGAAACAAATGTTATTATTTCCCAAATAAAAATTACAATAAAATATAGGCAATGACAAAAATAACATATTTTTTAATCATAACGATTTGTTCTAATTTAAGTGACAAACACAAGTTTACAATGCTTCAAATTTGCTCCTAAGGATTGCAATGGAAAAACAGTCAACCACTCTCTCACGACAACTAAAACGAAGCCTAATTGATTGTAAAATATACAGACGACAGCTTAAAGCAAGGCGACATTAAAACAGAAAACTCCTGAAGGAGCTTTCTGTTTTACTGTTACCATGTTTTAAAGAGTCACCTGTGGTAAACACCTGATAATGAACACACTTGTGTTGTCGTAATATAGATGTTTTACAGTGGAGAATGTGTTATTCTTTCCCAATAAACGCATTTACGCTAAAACTATTATTTACAGTGCAAACAGTTAGGAGCCAGATCAGACGCCGGGTAACCCGGCGTCTGACCAGGCTCCAAACTGTTTGCCACCAAGATAAACAGGAATTATCAGAATTGTCAAAAAGTTGATCTTTTCTACGTTTTAGTGTTTTGCGTTTGCGTACGTTTGCGTTTAAACGGGAAAGAATAACAGATTCTCCACTGTAAACACCTGATAATGAACACACTTGTGTTGTCGTAATATAGATGTTTTACCGAAAAAGTTATATCACAAGCGCGGTCATTGGGAAATAATACCGTGGAGAAGACGTTATTCTTTCCCGTTTAAACGCAAACGAAACAACGTAAACGCATTGCACTAAAAAACAACAGTTTGACTATTCTAACTATTTAATGTTATCTGAGTGGCAAGCAGTTTGGAACCAGATTAGACGCCGGGTCTAATCTGGCTCCAAAACTGTTTGCAGTGGAAATAATAGTTTTAGCTTAAACGCGTTTATTGGGAAAGAATAACGTTTTCTCCTTTGTACCATGTTCTTTATTGAAATAGTGCAGCAGCTTCCATGCATGCATGCAACAAGTGTTTCCCCATCGGAATAAGAAAACAAATGCAGTGTCACGAGTAATTTACACACTTCAAAGCTGCATCAGAATTGATTATAGACCATGGCACTGATTCTCTCTGCAAAAGCCAGTGCTCCAAACTAAAGTCAATTTATCATTCGTTCCGGTTAATTCAATCAGATCAAATAGTCGATGGCTAAGCAGGATGGTCCCAAATGCATTTAAATGTCCCAGAGCGTGATGCTCGCAGATGCTCCCCATCTATTTTCATTCACCCCTGAAACTTCAAATGAATATTACCAGTTGCCAATTAAGTTGAGTCCTTCTTTCACTATTTAGGGCAGTTTTGTAGTAATCTATTGCAAAATGACAAACGGTGTAGACCCTGATAGCAATGCTCCTTTAAAAGCAAACGAAACGCAAACGTATTGCAATAAAATGTAGAACATGACACGTTTTGACATCTCTTATTATTTATTTAAATCGGAGTGGCAAACATTTTGGAGCTTGATCAGACGCCGTGTTATCTGGCTCCAAACTGTTTGCAACGGAAATAAAGGTTTAAACGTACACGCGTTTATCGGGAAAGAATTACGTCTTCTCCACTGTAGATATAAGTGATTTTAAGGAAAGGGTTCAATCTGTGTTTGCCATGTTCTATTGTTCTAGGAAGTGACATGAATGACATAAGCAAACTACAGTGGAGAATCTGTTCGCAAACGCAAAGCACTAAAACGTAGAAAAGAACAACTTTTGGACAATTCTGATACTTCATGTTTATATTGGTGACAAACAGTTTGGAGCCTGATCAGACGCCGGGTTACCCGGCGTCTGATCTGGCTCCAAACTGTTTGCACTGCAAATAATAGTTTTAGCGTAAACGCGTTTATTGGGAAAGAATAACAGATTCTCCACTCTAAGCAAACTATCCTTCCAAACTCAGAAGACTCAAGGTCATATCAAATTTCTACCGGCATTTCGAATTTCTACTTTTATTTGAGACCACATTATTATTTTATATTAAACGCGTTTATACTGAAAAAAATACTTTCCATTGCAATTGTTGAGAACGATCTCAGGCGCAACTCAAACTGTATATACCATACATGTAAGACCAAGATCAGTCGATCGACTATTGATAAGTTTCAGATATGTTTTACTTAATTTCAAATATACATCGTCAATGATAACTGTGTAATACTTTTACTGCAATGCTTGTACGTATAGATTCGTAACTCTGAAAAAAGAATGCTCCCGATAAGATTTAGTACGAACGTGTTTATCTAGACACCAAAATACTCAGATCAATCAACGAGAGCTCGGAATAAGGTGCTAGTTGCTTCCATTTGCTTGAAATTTAATCTTCAGAGAAAATCATTCACCTGCGCTGTGTCCTGTGATATTGTACAAATGGCAATGGGGAGGACATTTTTCTCACCTCATGCTCATCCAAGATAGGGTCTTATGTCATCCAAGATTAAAAGAATCCATCATGAGTGTTGATGTAGGATAGGAATGTCTCCCCCGAGGGTCAGAACATTCATGCAGGAACAACGCCTCCCAAGTCCATGTGTGAATAATCTGACCCGATGTGAAGCCATTCCTACATTTTTGTATCCTATACCAACACAGCAAATGGTGAATGTTTTTATCCCATTAACAACTGTTTTGTCTCATATTGTAATTTACACGACTCGTGCGATATTGGAGATTTCTTGAAAATATATAAAAAACGGCTAAAAGAATAATATTTTTGACGATAGTCACATTTTAAAGTACATGCTGGAAGTATGTACATGTACCATAAAAAGAAAGTACATGTATGTCAGATGTAGTTTCCGTGTAGCATAATCCTCTAAAGCATACCTGACGACGTTGAGCTTATGACATCACCAATAACGAGACAATGTATTATCTTGACGTTGGATAAGCATAACATCTCAAATTCGCATGAATATGAATAGGGATTCGTCATACTTATAGAGAACAATGTAGATCAAGACCAGCCTGGCCTTGATTTACTCTCTTTGCAATGTAATAAGGCATGTTTTTGTCACAACACACGGCTCAAATGTATATCAAACAAGTGTACAATGTACCCTTGGTTGATATACATTGCCAAAGGAACGCTAAAATTGTCGCCAGTATGTTGTTGTCTTGGGGGTAGTTCAAACTGTTTACAAAAATTAGTTATGTTTGCGATGTAAAATATGGATTTAAGATAAAAGTAAATAGGTTATAAAGGGTGCAGTCCCCTTCCAGAACAGATCAACAAAAACAAGCTGTTTAAACACACCCTCACACAAAAATGTCACTTGGTTTGGAAATACCTTTGATTTTGTAAACACACATCTCATGTTTCCATATTCCTTAATTGCTATTGTTGATGTCACATAAAAATCTTATCAAGAGTTACTTGTCATTTGAAGAACTCTCACAGGCACTTATCCGAGCGCATCTGTCCTACAATTGATGCTTAACATACACAGTGGAGAATACGCTATTCTTTCCCAATAAACGCGATAATACTAAAACTATTACTTCTATTTCAAACAAGTTGGAGCAAGATCAGACGCCGGTTAGTCCGGAGTCTGGTCAGGCTCCAAATTGTTTGTCACTCAGATTTAAATAAATCGTGAGATATTACAAAACAGTTGTAATTGTCTACATTTTATTGCTTTGCGTTTAGTTTGCATTTGAACGTGAAAGAATAACGTGTTCTGCACTGTACTATACTACAATATGTGTTACACATATACATGTACTGTGTTACAATGAAAATACTTTATTATTATCTTGTTCAAACGAAACTTAGCGCAAAAACAACTGAATATTATACCAAAAATAAGAACTCTTCTGAAATTATGACATTTTATTTAGATCTAAATGGCAGACGCTATAGAGCCTGATCAGACGTCGGGTAATCCAGTGTCTGATCCGGCTCAACACCGTTTGAAAAGGTACAGTGGATAATCTGTTATTCTTTCCCGTTTAAACGCAAACGTACGCAAACGCAAAGCACTAAAACGTAGAAAAGAACAACTTTTGGACAATTCTGATAATTCTTGTTTATCTTGGCTCCAAACTGTTTGCACTGCAAATAATAGTTTTAGCGTAAACGCGTTTATTAGGAAAGAATAACAGAGTCTCCACTGTAATAATAGCTTCAGTATACGCGTGATTCTTTGTAAAAGACTAACGTTTTCTCCACTGTATCTACGTTACGAGTTATTACTAATAGTGCTATTTACGACCCTAAGCATGAAGATAACAAACACGTAAGGGATTGGTCAATTGATAAGCTTTAGAAGGTCAGTCCTTTATAAGACACACATTTCTGGATGCCTGATCAAATTGGTTTCGAAAATGCATAAAACTCGATTCTGGGAGAGAAAACAAACGTTAATTGTTACAATTTATGTTGTCAACTTGTTGCATGTTTACACAAAAATAAACAATGCCAATGTATATCAATTACAACATCAGTGTCTGAAGCAAGTTTACATTTCACAGGTTTTTACATTAGAGTTGGTGATTACTAGCTTCAAATGGGGGTTTATTAACTCATGAAGCCCTAGCCGCATATATGCGTCATTAACCAAACGTGTACATGTGAAGAGTACATTTGTCCAATGTAAACAATGAAGTCCCTGTTCAGAAGGCTACTGCAGGAGTCCTCTGATCAGGGTCTTCATTGTTTGTCATTTTGTAATATATTACAAAAACAACTCAAAATAGCCGTAAACGGACCAGCTTTTATTGCAAACTTGAATTGTCCATTGGACGTTGCAGGGGATATTGCGTTAAAGCAAACGCAACTTAAGTAATAATTTTGAGGACAATGACTTAATATGTTATATCTTTTGTGAAAAAGTGCAAGTAGCCTCGGACTGTAGATATTGTTGTTTGTTTCCTTGGAGATCTGACATTTGTCGGGGTTATTGGTGGATATTCAAACCGACATTGCTATTTCTATGACCTCGAATGAATAACAAGATTGTTCATGCCATACGAATGTTGACAAGCAATCAGAGATATAGTTTGCCATATTAATTTCCGTAACTCAGCAAATTATAATCCTTCTCTACGGAAGTACTGGGCATATGATTGATTCAAGAGTATCCCCTTACATCAAACCTGACTAGAAACATAGAAAATAGCTGGCCAATTTCCGCACGGTAGAACCCTTGATACTAGTTTGAAAGCGTAGTCCATCCTGACTACAATAAAGACTCCCTGATACGACATCTTAAAAAGGCTAATTAATTGTATAACAGACAGGCGACACTTTTAAGCAAGATGACAGTAAAACAGAAAGGTCATAAAAGAGCTTTCGGTTTTACTGTCATCTTGATTTAAGCAATCACATGTCTAAACACCACAGAAAGTTGACACAATTGAGTCGTCGTAATAGAATGGTTTTACATGTACTTTGTCCAAATAATCCATTTACTGCCAGCTTACTCTGTCATAATATAAGACAGCTGATAATTTGAAGCTGAAAGTAAGAACTGAATCACCAATTCAACAGTCTAAGTAGTAAATCCTATTTCATTCTTATGTGTTAATACATTCAGTCCTAGCGACGAGTATACTCGTCCTTTGCAAACCGTAAACATATGAAAGAGAACACTTTTCATGTGCAAACAGTGAACCTCTAATGCAGAAGGCTCCTACAGTGGAGAAAACGTTAATCATATCCGTTTAAACGCAAGCGCAAAACATTTTAACGTAGAAAAATACAACTTTAGACAATTCTGACTATTCATGTTTATCAGAGAGGCAAACAGTTTGGAGCCTGATCAGACGCCGGGTTATCCTGCAGCCTGCAGCCTAAACAATTATTTCCATTATATTAGATAGAGTAATCAAAAATTAAATGCATTTTAAAGTTTTGACGTACGACCGTTTTTGTCGTACGACGTTTTATGAAACAGGCCTCTGCTAAGGAGCAATCTTATCAATGGATACACGGTTTACAATTCACTTTGCACCTCTTTGATATATTACCGTGTGATAAAACAACATTTATGAAAATTATAGCAGTAACACAGGGTATACAACAGTTTAGGGTTTTAAGGTATACGAACATTGTAACACTATGGTATAATCTGATATTTCGTTAAGCCAATAGAAGAAGCATGTTATCAAAATCCGAATCGAAAGTCAAATCTATTTACTATAGTAAAGCCTATCTTATACGACTTTCGAAACGTGTCTTAGATTTATGTTTTAACACAAACTACAACATAATATTTACATTCACTCTGTAAAGTCTTTATGTAATCCTATTAAAAAATTGCAGGCCATCCCTCGATGAACCTACACTTCGAATCTGGTTTTAGCCAGTTCGGATTTCGCCCGTGATATTCGTGGACTTCTTCAAATACACTACATCGGGCACTTAACACTAAGCTCCCATTGGCCGACGGTCATATGACACTAGCGGAATGATACAGACCCATAGGTCGTTGCCATCGCGTTGCTATGTGTGTAAATGGGTTAAGAAAACAACCGCGACCTGTATTTTTAGAATGTGCTTTGGCAATAGATATTCAAGTTGCACTGTTATTTGTTTGCCTTGTAAGTCTTTTCCATTCACAGAGAGAAAGTTTACTGGAAAACATCCTGAATTTTTTATACAGTTACAGTACATGTAGTTGGGACTACTTTCTCACCATATTTAGAAACTGGAATGGCTATTACATCGACATTACATCTATCAAACCTCTTTGACCGGTATATGATACATTCTTATACAGAAACACAAATCTGGCAAATAAACACATTAAATTGACAAGACAGAAACTATAAATATAAATATAAGGAATAAACAACATCTCTTTGCCGCTCATGACGGTATGACTACATTAGCTTCGGGGGTAAATTTAACGAAAACGCCCTTCGGGCGTTTACGTAATTTACCCCCTGCGAAGCCAATGTAGTCATACCGTCATGAACGTCAAAAATATGTTGTTTATTCCTATAATGTAGGGCAAAAAAAAGTAAATCGGAAAGATCCTATTGATCCTTTACGATTCCGTTCTTCATTACCAGAGAACAACCTTTCAAGATTTCCATTCGTCGTCCATAAAGGTTGGTCTTTCAGTGGAGATTGTTCTGTAGGGTCATTTAAAGAGATAACCAAGTTCTAACTCATACCGATCATGATGATATTACAGTGGAGAATACGTTGTTCTTTCTCGTTTAAACGAAACGAAACACAAACGCAAAACACTAAAACGCAGAAAAGTGCAACTTTTGGACAATTCTGATAATACATGTTTATCATGGTGGCAAACAGTTTGGAACCTGATCAGACGCCGGTTACAAACTGTTTGCAGTAGAAATAATAGTTTTAGCGTAAACATGTTTATTGGGAAAGAATAACGTTTTCTCCACTGTAACATTTTCATTACCGTTAAAGCTGTAATTCAATCAACTTCTAGCACATCTCCTCCGAGATCATGAGGCGTACTCATATAGGTATGCCTTTGTCTGTTAATTGCTCTTATACAGTAATTACGCCGCTATAGATTGATATAACATCCCCCTAATATAGAGCTATTGTTCTTAATAAATATTGTGGCTGCTTAAAGCAAGTTTAAAATAAAGCGTAAGGTACCTTTAAGAATGTCCCGCTTTACTTCAAACTTGCTTTAAGCAATCAATTAGTATCGATAATAAATCTTATTCCAGTAGTTGTTCTAACAAGGTTTTACCTAAAGCATTTGTCCAGTAATTGTTCTTATATAATGATACTTCCAACTCGGCGGCTCATAGCGCGGACTTAATGGCATCCACAAGTGAATTACACTTGAACGCTTCGGGCTTTTAAGTGCTTTAGGCATTCTCAATTTAGACAGACTCGGGAGAAGAGGGACAAAATCAATAATCTTGATGACAGTTGTTGCTGGTGTCTTAAAACCAGGGATTATTTGAGAGTTTTGGTTGGGAGACCAGCTTCCGTTTTTCATTTATTGCAGATTGGACCTGACAAACAAAGTACTCTGTTTACAGATAAACACATTTTCTGTGCAATGCCGTTGATGGTGCACAAAGAAGGTCAGGAGGCGAGTATCTTCACTTAGCACGCAGCTGTTGACATAAATATCGACACCAATGCTACAGTGGACAAAACGTTATTTTTTCACGTAAACGACACGCAAACGCATCGCAATAAAATGAAGAAAATTATAACTTTTTGACAATTCTGAATACTTATTTTAACCTGGACGGCAAACAGTTTGGAGCCTGATCAGACGCCGGGTAACCCGGCGTCTGATCTGGCTCCAACCTGTTTGCATTTGAAGTAATATATTTAACGTTAACGCGTTTATTAGGAAGGAATAACGTTTTCTCCACTATACATGTATCAGCAAATGTTCCGTAAACACTCTACGCTTATTTAATACGTATTTGAAATTGGTCAATTACCTTAAAGCTTTTCAAGAAAATTACCAGCTGATAAGAACACCATTCCATCTCGTGTTTTAACCTTTAATATGATGACGGTTTGTCTGATTTTTTTTAAGTATTTTAAATAGATATATCTATAAGGGGTAAAGAAAATAAAAAGCTTGGACCCCAATCTACTTACACGGGTTGTGATCTGGAAACAAATTGTAAAAATGTGAAGAAAGTACGCTAAACATAACAATGACAAATTACATGTAGATCTATATCCATAAATATCGAAACGTTTTATGTCTGTTTCGAAAAGGTGTTTTTGTAAACTACTGTGCATTCGATACTTTCAAATCTGATTCTCAATGTGACTTTAACACATTTGGCGAGTATCTGCGACATTTACAAACAAGTTTCAAGACAATGGTAAACAAGTATTACGCCAACAGTGTCGACCCCGATTGGTTCGATATGGGTGAAAACAACCATTGACTAGTTTATCAACGAAAATCGTCCATTAGATGTTTCATGGGTATTAAGTCTTAGAAGTAAGGCTCCGGAAGGGAATATTATTCCCAATGGCTTGCAAATTTCATTGGACACAAATAAGGTTTCTGCGAACAAGAACTATATAGGTACAGTGGAGAATCTGTTATTCTTTCCCAATAAACGCGTTTACGCTAAAACTATTATCTGCAGTGCAAACAGTTTGAAGCCAGATCAGACGCCGGGTAACCCGGCGTCTGATCAGGCTCCAAACTGTTTGCCACCAAGATAAACAAGAAATGTCAGAATTGTCCAAAAGTTGTTCTTTTCTACGTTTTAGTGCTTTGCGTTTGCGTACGTTTGCGTTTAAACGGGAAAGAATAACAGATTCTCCACTGTATCCTGTTTGTAAATGACAAGTATATTCGACACTGGGGTTGAACGTATTAAGCAGGAAGTATCCTAGTACAATGTAGTTGATAATTTAACACTTTAGTTCATTGCTTGTTTTCTGTATTGCAGATTGTTGAACACTTAAAATATGTTGAAAGTAAGGCAGGATGCGCCTTAATGCGCGTTCTGCTTTACTTCAAACATGTTTGAAGCTACTATCTGCTAATATATAGAAAATATGTCTTATGAAGCATATTCAAGACTATATTCATTGGAACTATTTTCTCAGGGGAGGAATAAACTAAATGCGTAAAAAGCGTACATATAATAGGTTAACCAGACAATATCCTAGCAGCGAATGATTAAAACAGTTCTACAGCGCCCTCTCTCTACAACGACATCCAATTGGAGACAACAATTATGTGCGTTGTTGAGATGGAGTCGTTATAGGAAGAGACGTGCATTTGCAAACAGCTTGAATCCAGATCAGACGCCGCGTAACGCGGCGTTTGATCTCTGTTCAAGCTGCTTGTCACTCCTCATTATGTTTTTTCCGTCAAAATGTCCATTATGTAAAACGGCAGACGACAATTTTAAGCAGACGACATTGCAGCAGTAAAAGTGTTAGACATACATGTCCTATTGAGGGAACCGCGGCAAGGGACGTTGGTAGGAGGGAGTCGTTGTTGGGAAGGCCGTTGTAGAGAGGGAGAACTGTATATGCGTTTGTTAGTTGCCTCTATATCAACAGTTTCTGGAACAGTGACGAATTGACACTCACGACTCATGCTAGATTACAGACATGTCAAATAACGCAAGCAATTTCTGGGATAATCCGAACCAACCAGACGGATTGTCTATGGCCAATTTAACGTGAACAAACTTCGTCGACAGAAACCAGAAGGTTTATATAGCTACACTGACCCGTAAGTCCACAACTAGACAAACTAATCGCACTATTGTGCCTTTGTAAACAGTAAATATAACATTGCTTAACACGGTGTTGCACAATTGCGTGGTTATGAATATTACAAACCGAGCATCTATCTATACACTGGTAACTAGAAAAAAAAAACAGTCTGTCTTAACCCATTTACGCTCAATGGATTCTTCCATGTTTATTTATTGGAAAAGTGCATTTTTATCAAAGGGATGCTGGTCAAAAGTTTTATATTCATTTTTTATATTGAAATTACTATCAGCAAACAGTGTCGCCATTGTTTGTTTTTATTTATTACTACACTGGTGTAAATAGTTCTACTTTATATAGACATTTATACATGTATGAACCATTATGGTTATTTTTATATCCTACGATATGGTAGCTTAAAGAAGACAAGAAGCAAAGCAGAATGCGCCTAAAGGTCGACCTGCTCTACATTCAAACTACTTTAGGCGGTCGTTTGTCTTCAAAAGTCGAAACAGGTCATAATATAAAGGTTCAAATGTAGTTAATGTATATTGTAAAACAGGCATTTTGTCCAAAACATTAAAACGTTAAAATATTTTGGATTCTGATACCATATCTTGGCGTCAGATTTTGATTCTTATTTATCGAAATTCAATGTGTTGTCGCGTGAAGCAATGAACAGCTTAATCGTGCTATTGTGTCGTTTGATAGGTTACACATTTCCGAATCAGAGCGAAAGGCTCTCATATGTAATCGATTCTATTTGTCTCTGGGGCAATTTAATCAGTATGCAATCGCACAGAATGCATTTGGGCTCCCCTGGGTCAGCTAGATGAATGACTGTCGATTGATAATGCCTAGCTCTTCCCGTAATGTTCTGTGTCAATATTATCACTCAAGTAGATCTAATATAACTGTATGAAAATAACTGTGTGAACAGGAATATCTAACGGTATACGTTTAATTAACCCATTTTTGCCCACGATCCCATATATTGGACATAGGCTAACAGTGAAGACTCTGATCAGACGCCGCATTATGCGGCGTCTGATCAGAGTCTTCAGTGTTTGCTGATAGGAATTTCAATGTAAAACAAAATAAAAATGAAAATTTTGACCAGGCATCCTTTTGATAAAAAATGGACTAATCCAAAATAAAACATGGAAGAATCCATTGGCACAAATAGGTTAAACATAAAAGCCATACGTTGCCAAACTTTCTGTTATAAATAGCACCTTTCCAATTCATATGCATGTGTGTACGAGTACGTGGGCAAAAAAGAAACCTTATATTTGATACAAGAGAAAATACGTTATTAGTTTCCCTTCCAAACGCAAACGAACCGCAAACACAAATCAATAGAAAATAGAAAATTACATTTATTTTAAATTTCTAATTGTTTTTATACGAATCCGAAAAGCAATCAGTTTTGAGCCTGGTCGGATGCCGGGCTACTCGGCTTCTGATTCAATGGAAATACATGTAATAGTGTAAGCGTAATAACATCTTCTTCATGGAATGTTTTATATATTGTTTATTGTATAGACAGTAGTTTATGTTCCTTGTTGCAAGACTTGAGCATTTGATAGGCAATGTTATATATAATGCAAGAATATATCACCCCCGTGAGCGTGTTCGCGGAATCATTATACAGTTACAGTCGAAAGTACGTGATTCTTTCCCCTTAACCCTTTCACTCTCAATGACGCTTAAAAGCAAGTTTGCAAACAGTTTGGATCCTGATCAGACGCCGCGTTACGCGGCGTCTGATCAGGATCTAAACTATTTGACACTCGTTTTGAAATTTCGTCAGCCATATTGTCTTATCTTTTTTATCTTTAAAACAATATTGCAGACAACAAAACTGAAGCAGACTATAATGAAACAGTTAAGGGGTAAAACTCTCGCAAAAAAATAGAGGGTTAAACGCATAAACCACTGTATGTCCATTACGAATTGTTTAGAGCCAGATCAGACGTTTGCCGCTCAAATTAAAATAAGTTCTCAAATTTGAAAAACGGAGAGTGTATCTTTCTTCATTTTATTGACATACGTTTGCTTTTCGTTTGCATTTAAATTGTAAAGAATTACGTTTTCTCTCCACTGTCTCTCATATCAAGGGAGATAACCGATGATTCCAGGAAATAAACTAAATTAGAATAATACAGAAACTAAATGTACAGTGGAGAATGTGTTATTCTTTCCCAATAAACGCGTTTACGCTAAAACTATTATTTGCAGTGCAAACAGTTTGGAGCCAGATCAGACGCCGGGTAACCCGGCGTCTGATCAGGCTCCAAACTGTTTGCCACCAAGATAAACATGAAATATCAGAATTGTCCAAAAGTTGTACTTTTCTACGTTTTAGTGCTCTGCGTTTGCGTACGTTTGCGTTTAAACGGGAAACAATAACAGATTCTCCACTGTAGGAATGTGTCTAGGCTGCAATTCATTTTAAACGTGAAGCATATTCTTTTAACTTACATGTACTACTTCTTTCCTTCATGAAACGTTAAATAAACAGTTCAGTGTCTATTTACTATTTGAGCCATAGTGACGCATATATGCGTCCTCTACTATCAGTGTATCTATGAGGAGTACACTTGTCTATTTGAAACAGTGAAGTCCCTGATTAGAGGGCTCCTGCAGGAGCCCTCTAATCAGAGCTTTCACTGATTTAAATTTCGTAATATATTTATTAAAAAACAACCCTAAATAGTCCGAAATGAAACAGCCTTTATTGTAAACTGGAATTATCCATTGGAAGTCTCAGGGGGTAATGAGTTAGGATTAAGTATGGTTGTGTTTACGATATATTTCAAAATTGCAAACAGTGCAGAGTCTGACTTATTTCAAAGCATTCGGAGCCCTCTGATCTGGGTGCACACTGTTTGTATAGGACAAATGCAATGTGCATATGTACATGTACACTGTTTTTAAAGAACGCATATATTCGTCATTACAGATCAATGCATAAATGCTGGGTCTACTGAGTTTAACCCTTTCACTCTTAATGACGCATTAAAGCGCGTTTGCAAACAGTTTGGGTCCTGATCCGATACCGTGTAACGCACGTGGCGTCTGATAAGGACCAAAACTGTTTGATGCTCTTTTCGATATTTATTAAAACCTTACATCTAACTTTGAAACGTGTACTGCAGACAACAATACTGAAGCAGACGACAATAAAGCGGCGAAGGGATACAATCTCCCCACTAAATTGATCATAAAAGGTTTAAAACTCGAACACTGTTTAGAATAAATGATAGCAAGGCTTTTCGATTCCTAGGTCAAATTTTGTTAAATCATTTATTATTTAAAGATTGTCTCTTGGTATTTCAAAGCAATGCGGGTGCAAAATCAAATATTTGTGCATCGTAGACAGGATTCTGTGCAAGCGATAACTTGACGGCATAAAATATTAAATACTTTGGAACAAAACAAGGTAGAAAACATACTTAACCCATTTGTGCCCACGATCCCATATATGGGACATAGGCAAACAGTGTATTCTCTGATCAGACGCCGCATTATGCGGCGTCTTATCAGAGTCTACACTGTTTGCTGATAGGAATTTCAATATAAAACAAAATTAAAATGAAAATGTTGACCAGGCATCCCTTTAATAAAAAATGGAATAATCCAATATAATAAAACATGGAAGAATCCACTGGGCGCAAATAGGTTAAACGATCAGAATGAGGTTTCAACACCTGTTAAAGCCAATAGTTGAGATCTGGAGCAGATACCCAAAACATATCTTGTACATGCAATGATATGTTATTAGGTACAGTGGAGAATCTGTTATTCTTTCCCGTTTAAACGCAAACGTACGCAAACGCAAAGCACTAAAACGTAGAAAAGAACAACTTTTGGACAATTCTGATAATTCTTGTTTATCTTGGTGGCAAACAGTTTGGAGCCTGATCAGACGCCGGGTTATCCGGCGTCTGATCTGGCTCCAAACTGTTTGCACTGCAAATAATAGTTTTAGCGTAAACGCGTTTATTGGGAAAGAATAACAGATTCCCCACTGTAAATGTTATATCATACGAGCTGTTTCGCCGTATTTGTATACATACATGTACATGTAGTTGATCATTCCTCATGGGTCTATGACATTTTGATAGAAAAGGAATGAACTTGGCAAACTTATCAACTTTGAAATAATAGGGGAGATGGTTAATCGTTTCGATGTCCATTATTCTAAACCCTATTTTCTATTAACTCTCCCACTGCCAACGACACCAAAAGGTTAACGCGGTGTCTGATCAGGATCCAAACTAGTTTACATTCGTATAAGACAGTGTCTGATCACGCTCCAAACTGCTAGCTGCTTATATACAGCGCCCCCTCTCAGCAACGACACCAAATGAGAGAGTGAGACAAATAGTATGTACGTTGTTCGGAGGGAGTCGTTGCAGAGAGAGAAATTGGCTTACATTTTCAAACAGCTTGAATCCAGATTAGACGCCAGTAACGCGGCGTCTGATCCGGATTCAAGCTGTTTGTCACACTTCATTATGTTTTTTGTCAAAATGTAAAATTCTGTAACTTTTGGAAATACAGCAGACGACAATATTTGTAAGCAGACGACATTGCAGCCGTGAATAGGTTACATTGTAGACATAATTGTATCGTTTGGGGAACAACGGCAAGGGTCGTTGTAAGGAGAGACTCATTGTTGGGAGGGTCGTTGTAGAGATGGAGAACTGTATAAACACACACATGTACTTAGACTGTTTTTCATTGCATTGCAAATGTTTTTCGGTTGCGTTCAAAAGAGCAAGAAGTCCGTCTTTTCCACTTTACAATTAGGGTTACATTATAATTGCCCAAATATATTGAATCAATAGCAATGCCAGACAAATGCTTACAATAACATTCGTTGAATATTGGTGATGGTTTAACATACTCTTTGACAATTTCGAACGATTTTAAAATATCCCAGTAACGGGTTTCAAACGCCTTGCATTGACTATCATTGTTTTGACATATATGCTTTTAAATGTATTCTGAAAATATTCAATGTTCCCCACTATATATTTTCTTGTATTTCCAGGATGTTATCTATGAAGTAATAGATAGGGTAATTTGTAAAGTAAATATAGCGAGCACGCTTTATTTATACCCTGATCAGATAATCCATACTTCTGGACTAGTCTGTTTCATGGAATCTCGCCCACGTTTTACTGTGGGGACACCGCAATATTTTATTTTATTTTACCCGAATGGTTGTATATAGTTATACATCTCTATCACGACCACTAAATTATTTTAAGTATTAGGTGATGACCACAGGTGACTGCTTAAAGCCTTGTGACAGTGAAACAGAAAGCTCCTTAAGGAGCTTTCTGTTTTACAGTCACGTTGCTTTAAACTGTCTCTTATCACTTATACTATCAAACAACATTCGTTTTCTTTATCGTTATAGAGAGGTTTTACTTAACTTGAATGCTTAGAAAGAGATTACCCAGTTATTACTAAATTGTGTCAGAGAGCATTTCGCGTTTACCTGATGGACGTTGTCAGTATCGATATATAGGTAAATTCTAGCAAAACATTCCATTTGTTGCCAATTAAGGAACACCTTTGTAAATAATAAACAGTGTACAGCACCGGTGAATTGTTAAAATGTGCTTGCCAAAGCACACGGAAATGGAAAGAGTAAACCTCTGTATGAGTATCCGCTTAATATCCATATTCCTTTTATAATATTTACCCTTTTATTGTCATGACGTTATCTACTTTAAATAATTATTGTCTGCTATGATTTATCATGAACAGACACCCAGTCTGTTTCTTGTTTCTAGTTTCCTACAAGTAGACAGTGCTCCCTTCGTATAGCTGTCCACTGAATAACGATTCTCTCCCTACAACAATGTTTGCCAGTGGTCACGAAACATGATAATAATGTCCAGCCCTTTCACAACTGCAATATTGTCTGCTTGAAATTGTCGCCTGCTGTTTTTCTCAAAGTCACATATTGGATATTTGGATAGAACAAAAAACCACAGTGACTATTGACAAACAACCTGGATCCAGTTAAAAAACCGCGTTACGCGGTGTCTGATCTGGATTCAAGCTGTTTGCAGTTGTGAACCATTGACCTTCCATATAACAACATCCTCAGACCAATACACTTAATATTTGGTGTTGTTGTAGAGAGGAAGCACTGTACATATACAAAGGAAAATGTACCAGTATTTCCAGTAAAACTCAAAACGGTTTACAATGGAAATTGTTGTTAACATGAAACTAAGCTTTTTTCAGATACGCTCAATTATAAATTCCTGCGAGGTAAGTACTCGGAAAATAATTAAAGTTTTTGTTGATACTAAAATAAAAAGTATTCCTCTAACTTCAATACTAGATATATCCTCAGGGGTAATTGGAACAATTGTTAAAACCCTCTATAATATCTTAGGTGAGTACTTGAATTTGAACGAATCCGATGCTATGTAATATGTGACTTCGGATAAGACCTTGTGTAAATGCTTTTCGAGAAATGTGCAATCAGTGAAGATTCAGATCAGAGAGCTCCTGATGGACGGTAAGGGTCTGCACAGTTTGTCATATTAAAATGCATTGACAAATAGTAACCCTTAATAGTAAAATCATAAACTAGACTAAATTTAATACTTGAATTGTCCACTTGAAGTGTCAGCTAGGAAGGGTTAATAGCCAGCGAGGTACAGTGGAGAAAACGTTATTCTTTCCCGTTTAAACGAAACGAAACGCAAACGCAAAACACTAAAACGCAGAAAAGTGCAACTTTTGGACATTTCTGATACTTCATACTTATCGTGGTGGCAAACAGTTTGGAACCTGATCAGACGCCGGGTTACCCGGCGTCTGATACCCGGCGTCTGATCTGGCTGCAAACTGTTTGCAATAGACATAATAGTTTTAGCGTAAACGCGTTTATTGGGAAAGAATAACACATTCTCCACTGTACAGTATGTTCTCTATACAACAACACCCAATCGGAGTATGAGTGTTGTTGGGAGGTGGTTGTTATAGGGAGGGTCATTGGCTTGCATGTGCAAACAGTTCGAGTCCAGATCAGACGCAATGTAAAAGCGGCGTCTGATCGGGACTTAACCTGTTTGTTACTCCTCGTTATGTATTATGTAAGAATGTTCAATATATGACTTTAAGATAAAAGTAGACGACATCTTTTAGCAGACGACATTGCATCTTGAAAACATGAAACATAAGTGTTACAATCGTTTATTGTAAGGAGCGAATCGTTGTTCAGAGGGCGGTACTGTATATAATTTCTAGCTCAACTAATACAGGCTACTTCTACTGAGGCGATCTCGATTGTTCAAGAACCGACTGTACTTCTACAGTGGCGAAATTGTCATTAAAGTGAAGAAGACGTTTACATGTATTTCCCAGAACACGCGTTATCGCTAATAATGATGGCTTTAGCGTAAACGGGAAATAATAACATCTTCTCGACTGTATCTGTTCTATGAGAGGACGCGGTTTTTGGGAAAGATTAATGTTTTACCCCTGTGACTAATCGTGAAAAAGTACACACTTTATATGTACTTAGTGATTAAAACTCTGATTTTTTGTAGATAGGAAACAAAACAACGTCCAAATACATCTAGGAAATAGCAACGGAAGAGTTTTTGTCGGTATTAAATCTGAGTTTGTGTCTGTTTTAGGCAAGTTAACTAAATATTAGGTCACAGGCGTTTGGAAAAAGTATTTTAGTATTGTTTTTTGAACCTGCAACGTTTTGCCAATCGTATATTGTCAGAGTTGAAGAAGGAATGTGAATGGTTTGACTAAAACATGTCAACACAAGTAAACTAAAAACAAGTTATTCTTGTTCACCTCTAACCTTTTACCCAATAACCTGTTTATAACATTAAATACAGATTATCACTTAAAGCAGGTTGAAAGTAAAGCAGAATGTGCCTTAAGGCACATTCTGCTTTACTTTCAGCCTGCTTTAAACTACTATCTGCGTGGCTATGTAAAATATTTGTTATTGTAATTGTTCATGAGGATATAAACTTGAACTATTTTCTTCAGCGGAGGAATAAATTAAATACGCTAAACATCGCTTCTATGGGGGAAAGGGTTACATGTAACACCTAAATCTCAATACACAATGTCGTATGCACACATTTGGGGTTTGGACTACTGTTCCCCCATAGAGACAGGTGAATGCTTAACGCTGGCTCAAAGTAAGTAGGTTGATCCTTAAGGCGCATTCTGTGTTTCTCTCAGTCTGCTTTAATCTTCCATCTGCTGGGTATAGGAAAAATATCTTATGTGCATATTCAACAATTGGAATATTTTTTAGTGAAGGTATAAATCAAAGGCATAAAATGCGTATCTATGGAGTATTGGGTAGTGTATATAGTAATCAGCCATAAAATCAACGTAAACATTATTCATTTTCCAAAGAGTACATAGTGCTGTTGTGTTTGAGATCATGTTTATAATTCAACCTTAAGAACGAGTATCTATAAACTCTTCATACAGTAGAGAATCTGTTATTCTTTCCCGTTTAAACGCAAACGTACGCAAACGCAAAACACTAAAACGTAGAAAAGTGCAACTTTTGGACAATTCTGATAAGTCATGTTTAACTTGGTGGTAAACAGTTTAGAGCCTGATCAGACGCCGGGTTACCCGGTGTCTGATCTGGCTCCAAACCGTTTGCACTGGAAATAATAGTTTTAGCATAAACGCGTTTATTGGGAAAGAATAACGTTTTCTCCACTGTAAACATTATTCATTTTCCAAAGAGTATACAGTGCTGTTGTGTTTGAGATCATGTTTATAATTCAACTTTAAGAACGAGTATCTATAAACTCTTCATAAACAAACTGATTAACTGGGAAGAACACATTTTGTCCTGTCCAAACAGTGTACACCCTGCTCAGGCAAATCCTGAAGGAGAGCCCTTTGACAATGGTCTACATTTGTTTGTTATTTTGCAATTTATTGTAAAAATCAACCATCAATAGTAAACAATGGACTAGACTTGATAGAAAGTTTTTTTATTAAGGCGGGTTAATGTATCACTATAGGAATTACAGGGGAGAATTTGTTATTCTCTCCCGTTTAAACGCAAACGTACGCAAACGCAAAGCACTAAAACGTAGAAAAGAACAACTTTTGGACAATTCTGATAATTCTTGTTTATCTTGGTGGCAAACAGTTTGGAGCCTGATCGGACGCCGGGTTACCCGGCGTCTGATCTGGTTCCAAACTGTTTGCACTGCAAATATTAGTTTTAGCGTAAACGCGTTTATTGGGAAAGAATAACAGATTAGCCACTGTATTAGTAAGCGATCACGTTTTGAATTTCATAGTTTATAATGCTCCCTAAAATCACACGTGTAATGTATGACACACGTTAAGTAGTAAAACAATATATGAACGTTTTGATGTGTCCCTTTCTTGCATTAAATTATGATCTATAAAAATGGTATCTGACCTCCTATGAGGTGCCGAATACAGTGGAGAACGTTATTCTTTCCCGTTTAAACGCAAACGAAACGCAAACGAAACGCAAACGCAAAACGTTAAAATGTAGGAAATTGCAATTTTTTGAAATTTCTATTTTTTTCTTTTTCGTCTAAGTGGCAAACAGGTTGAAACATGATCAGACGCCGGGTTACCCGGCGTCTGATCAGGCTCCAAACAGTTTGCAAAGGAAATAATAGTTTTAGCGTAAACGCGTTTATTGGGAAAGAATAACGTTTTCTCCACTGTACAAGCAGCTTGACTGAAATTGGTAAATGTGCATATGGGGGAACTACACATGTACATGTACATTATATCCAAATAAACACGTTGAGCAAAACTAATTATAGTAAATAGTCTGATTAGAGGTCGGATGGCCCTGCGTCTGATTTAGGCAAAGCAAATGTGCTCCCATCAGATCAAAATAAAAAAACTTATAGTCTGCTATTTAACAACAATGTTATGTTCTTCATTGTATTGTATTTTGTTGCCGTTTTCCTTCTTTTATTATGGGAAATGGTAACATCTCAACTGCATAAAGGCAGAGATAGGGTTAGACATCTTGAGCGTAAGAACAGTCTAGTGGCACATGTACTAATCTACCTAGCGGTGCTGTGTTCTTTCTTCAAATACGAATCATGGTAAATTATCTGGCTCCTTCAAAAGTGAATCCAAATGTCAAAACAGATTTCCATAAAGTCTTGTTTACAAAGATTTCTAGCAATTTTATAAAACATCATAAGACGAACTGGAATTATTTGCTTGCTCCCAGACATTAATTAATCCTTATTGTGCTGGTACCAATACTATACATCATTTATAATCAGTGTAGACACAGATCAGAGGGATCATGAATGTGCTAATCGATTATAGTGTGTCACTGTGGGTCATAAGTATAAACAGTTATTTGAAAACCGCCTAGAAAAGAAATGTCAACATGTAATATACCAACAAATGGAAGGGTCAGCTTTTGGAATTCAGTATTGCAAGGAATAATATTTCGAATGCTGAGAACGACTTGTCGAAAATTCGCAAATAGTATGAATTCAGATCAGACGCGGCGTTATGTCGCGTCTGATCTGGATCCTTACTGTTTGACACTCATATCGATGTTCCTTCGTTTAAAATGATTAAAATCTAACTATCATCAATAGATGCAGATGACAGAAACTTAAGCCGACTCCATCACCGCACCTTAATAGTTAATAAACTAAAACTACTGTGTTGTTTTGTATAGAATGCTCCATGAAAAAAATGGGAAAGATAATTACGACTGAAAGCTTTTCAAACAAAACAAGTAACATAACTATCTAGTATTAAGAGTAGCAATTTAGAGAGACAGAGACAGTAATATGTGTGCCCGGGGAGGCTAATTTTCCAGAATTTCTCCCTTGGAAAACAAAATGTCGAGGTGCCGGTGTGATTAGGATAAAAGGGAGAAGACAGTAGCATTTTTCAATAAACGTACAGTGCAGAAAACGTTATTCTTTCCCGTTTAAACACAAACGAAACGCAAAACGCTAAAATGTAGAAAATTGCCATTTGTTGACAATTCAATTTTTACTTTTTTGACTAAGCGACAAACAGTTTGGAGCCTGATCAGACGCCGGGTTAACCGGCGTCTGATCTGGCTCCAAACTTTTTACAATAGAATTAATAGTTTCAGCGTTAACGCGTTTATTTGGAAATAATAACGTATTTATCACTGTAGATTCTACTTGCGCTAAAAATGTTATTTCCATGGCAAAAAGTTCCGGGCAAGATCCGACGCAATGGAACTGATCAGGTTAAAAAATATTTGTCAATCAAATAAAAATTATCCATCATCAATTTGTTTGGGTTCTGTTTCATTTAAATGGATACGAATGGTGTATTCCCTACTATTAACAATTTTGTCTCCCGTATGTATTTAATCTTGTATTATCCTGTCCTTTAAGGCTTATGATACTAGGGAAAAGACGCTACTATTTTAACTAAATTCAAAAATCGCAAACGCGATGCAATAACATGATGAAAATAACAATATTTGGAATGTTGAAACTATTTCTTTCAATCTATGTTACAAACATTCACGAAGATGATCAGACTCTGGGTTAGCTGTTAGCAACGGAAACAAATGTTTTAAAACAAAGGCTATTATTTGGTACACTACCAATAACGTCTTCTCCGCGGTATCACTAAAAATGGCGACATACAACAAGCTTCTGTTCCGGATCCAAACTGTTTGCAAATCTCAGGGTTATAATATATATCTGACGACTATAAATCTTTGAGCCGGTTTGATACTGACAATTTCTGTCTTTAAGGCATACTGTGGAGAATCTGTTATTCTTTCCCGTTTAAACGCAAACGTACGCAAACGCAAAGCGCTAAAACGTAGAAAAGAACAACTTTTGAACAATTCTGATATTTCATGTTTATCTTGGTGGCAAACAGTTTGGAGCCTGATCAGACGCCGGGTTATTTGGCGTCTGATCTGGCTCCAAACTGTTTGTAAAAGAAAAAATAGTTTTAGCATAAACGCGTTTATCGGGAAAGAATAACAGATTCTCCACTGTAGATGAAAAGTGCAGTCTATTTGTTGTTGTTTGATATTTATTTGTACATGCATACTTTTTTCAAATAACATTTGTCCCAAATTGCATTCTACATTGGCTTTGAATTCAGTCGTTAGAATTATTTTTTACATAGAACCGCAAAATGCACCCTAGGATAACTTTGAACTGGGCCTCCATGGCCGAAATACTTTGGTCTTGTACATGTATCACCTCAACCCTTTCAGCTAAACAATTCTGGACACCGTAAACTGACTAAAGGCGTGCATGCTCGAAAATAGCGAATAAGGGTTATCGAAATTCAACACTGTAATTAACCCCTTCGCTCTCAATGAAGCTTAAACGCGCGTTTTCAAACTGTTTGGATCCTAATCAGACGCCGCGTAACGCGGCGTCTGTTCAGGATCTAAACTGTTTGAAACTCATCTTGAAATTTCTTCAGTCATACTGCCTTTTTTAACTTTAAAACGGCATTGAAGGCAACACAATTGAAACAGACGACTATGGAACGGTGAAGGGGTGAAACTCTCCCGAGTAATTGGATAATGAAAGGGTTATACAGTGGAGAAAACGTTATTCTTTCCCAATAAACGCGTTTACGCTAAAACTATTATTTGCAGTGCAAACAGTTTGGAGCCTGATCAGACGCCGGGTAACCCGGCGTCTGATTAGGCTCCAAACTGTTTGCCACCAAGATAAACATGAAATATCAGAATTGTCCAAAAGTTGTACTTTTCTACGTTTTAGTGCTTTGCGTTTACGTACGTTTGCGTTTAAACGGGAAAGAATAACAGATTCTCCACTGTAGCTAAGTCTGAACATACGAGTTCATGTTATTGAGGTTCGACTGTTAAAGTGTAGAAAATATTACGACGATATTAAAGTGTAGAAGATATTACATATGTATTATAATTATGTCTACATGGTCTGCAGTGTTTGTTGTTTTGTAATTTAAAATTAGAATCAACCCTAAATAGTCAATATTGGACTATACTTTACTGGAAATAGGAAAGGTTAATTCAACGTTTCAGGGGTGAACTGAGTTAAGAATAGCGTCCAGTCTACTGTAGCTTCCTACAGTGGAGAATCTGTTATTCTTTCCCAATAAACGCGTTTACGCTAAAACTATTATTTGCAGTGCAAACAGTTTGGAGCCAGATCAGACGCCAAATAACCCGGCGTCTGATCAGGCTCCAAACTGTTTGCCACCAAGATAAACAAGAATTATCAGAATTGTCCAAAAGTTGTTCTTTTCTAAATTTTAGTGCTTTGCGTTTGCGTACGTTTGCGTTTAAACGGGAAAGAATAACAGATTCTCCACTGTATAAATGTAAGGTTAAGCCTATGGCAAGCAAGATATGGCCATTAACCACCAATATCAAATAGTAGGAAAGGTGTTGTTATAAAGAAAGTAATAGTCAAGGAGTGGTTAGCCTCAAAGACAAACGTACCAGCCTCAGAAACCTGAACTCAAGACAAGATGATGGAGACACTTTCAGTTTTGAAACTAATAAAGTGAAACCTTTAAAGAGTTGAGAGACAGCGTGCTCGACAATGGAGATAATCCAATTTAACACTGTCCAACATTGCTTGTTTCTAGTTTTGTAGACAGGCGATCACTTAAAGAAGGCCATTCTGCTTTACATGTACGTACAGCCTACGAAATCGTACATGTATCAGCCTGCTTAGAAACTTAGCCTTTACTATTATTCCAAAGTAAAACTTAAAACCGTACAATGTAACACTAATGTATCATCCAAACAAATGTCAAACAGTTTGGACTCTAATCAAGGGCCGCGTAACGGTTTGTGTATTCGATTGTATTGCCTGTGGCCATAAAAGTGTTGAACACTATTCGAGAAAATAGATAAACGGTTTAAGTATAAATACATTTATAGGAAAGAGAATAATGTCTTTCCTAATGACTATGTTTCACATATAGAAACTTATTATAGGCTTGTCCTGATTTGATATCGTAGGCATGTTTCGCCATTTATGTAATAGGTGTGGAACCTTTAATTGGATACGTGTTGGTGTATAACAACCCTGTATTAACCTCTTCACTGCCGTGACGTCAACTGCTTAAAACAATTGTCGTCTGCTTTTATTTTCTCAAAATTCAGAGTTTAGAACATTTAACTTACCGAATATAGAAATACGTTTGGAATAGTTTGGAGTGTGCTGAGACGCCACGTATCGCGGCGTCTCATTATGATTCAAATTATTGCAAACAGATGTGAACTGTACTAAAAGATAGGTAGTGAAGAAGTATCGGAGGGTTGGATACAGTAGATCTACCACCAGACTTTAGTGAACACGCAGACTAAGATACGGTATCAAAGACAGTTGCTTTTTTACGGGAACTGTTTTGAATAAAATCAAAAAGGTCGATTATTTGTTTTTATTACTGTATTAAAGGGTGTATTCCCTTAAACACGAAATGTGAAAATTCGTTTGTGATTGAAAACCTTTGAAACTTTGAAACTTTGAAACTTTATTGAAATATATCTGTATAAGGTCCACTACCGTGGACAGCATTAACATTTATACAAATAGAAAACATACATATCAATAGAGAGGTCATTAGTTGGGGATACGCAAATTCATTTGAAATTTTTATAATTTATAATAAAGCCTAAATAAAAAGTATTTCTTATGAATAAACAGATGTTAACCAAAATGTGTTCCATATATAGTCATACATATCACCTGACAGTTTAGATCATGATCAGTTCCTAGGTAACTCGGCCTCTAATCGTGGTCTATGCTGGCTCGAGTTCACTCTTTCAATTTGTATATTGATGTGTCATAATAGAAGAAGAAAGCATACAGGTATTTACCAAGCTCTACCTAATAGGATGAATAACAAAATAAATAAATAAATACTTCATTTTTGCCAACAGTAATGCTGGGGTACCCATATGATATGCTTCTCCAGCTAGACGAAATTTGGAGAACCAAAACACATGATATATACGGGATTTATTTTATATTATCTAATACGCTTATCCAAGTTAATGTCATGTCTTCATCTGTTTTAAATAAGTATCGGCTGCTTTTATTTTTCGAATCTAAATGTTAGATAAATTTGCTTTAAATTAATTGTAATGTATGTCTAACAGTTTGGACATTGATCAAACGACGCGTTCGCGGTGTCTGATCAGGATCAAAACTGTTTGAACGTATCTATTGTGCTCGTAGTAAGGCGTTGAAAGGAGTTCACACCCTCTACATGTATCAATATACCATCTGCTTGAAAAGCAGACATTTGATCTTGTTTCTCACATGAAGAAATAAAGCAACATTGGTGAAGACATATCGCTTATAATTTCCTGATCAGACGCAGAGTTACTTGACCCTATACACACCGCTATAAATGTTAAATAGTTGGTATAATGATCATACCCTGAGTTCCTCGGCCTTATATCTAGATCCAAAACCCTATTTACAAGTTACAATGACGTTTGGTCAAAATAATGGCTGTTTTTCCCTCACTACAGTGTTCCCTCCCTACAACGACCCTCCTCACAACGACTCCCTCCTTACAACGACATTGTCGCAGTGCCCGAAACAGGACAATTATGTCTAACGCTTTTAATGCTGCAATATCGTCTGCTTAAAATTATTGTCGGCCGTTTTGCTCAAAGTGACATAATGGATATTTTTACTGAAGAAATTTAAATGACGAGTGACAAACAGCTGATCTCAATTCAAGCTGTTTGCAAATGTAAGACAAAAGTGTTGTCTCCCATTGAGTGCCGTTGTAGAGAGGGAGCGCTGTAGTCCGTGACAAAGTACAAGAGTTAACACTTTCGTTGGTATATCAACCCTTTACTTCATAGTCTGTGTCTAGTATTGAAGAAAATGTATCACTTAAAGCAGGTTGAAAGTAAGGCAGAATGCACCATATTGCTTATTCTGCTTTACTTTCAGCATGCTTTAAGCTTCAAATATTCATATAATATATATAAAAACATTTCTTACAATATATATTACCGGTAATAACTGCAGACTGTGTAACTTCAATGGGGAAATATATCAAAGGCTTACTAATGCGTAGGTGTACAGTGGAGAAAACGTTATTCTTTGCCGTTTAAATGCAAACGTACGCAAACGCAAAACAGTAAAACGTAGAAAAGTGCAACTTTTGGACAATTCTGATAAGTCATGTTTATCTTGGTGGCAAACAGTTTGGAGCCTGATCAGACGCCGGGTTACCCGGCGTCTGATCTGGCTCCAAACCGTTTGCACTGGAAAAATAGTTTTAGCGTAAACGCGTTTATTGGGAAAGAATAACGTTTTCTCCACTGTAGAGTGGTAGGTTAAAAGGTTAAGTAACGTGTTTTTAGTGTGGTAAATATTTCATACAGGTTTAGATATACTCTTATAAGATATCACACTTTGAAGAAAGTAATGACCTAATTCAAAGTAAAAGAAAAATAGAATAATTAAATTCGCCAATATTAGCTTTCCTACTTTCTCAACATTATCCTCCATTAAGCTGTCAACCGTATTGGAAATGACGTGTTTGTCTTATTTTAGATAAACACTTCAGATAGAATATATAGTTGCTGATCTAAAGATGCTACATTGTAAGTGCACGTTAGTGAGCATGCGTGGCCATTGACTTCTTCACTTCAAAAACCAAACATCGCTAACATTAACATTTTGTTAACAGTTTGAAGTTCATATGGAGTCATTTACATGTACTTATAATATCTATTAGGACTTCTTACAACTAAAAGAGTTTTCTACGATGTCCTTCTATAGAGCCAGGGGAACATTTCCCGACATCCAAAGACATCTATGCTAAACCAGATTCAAAATACGACAGAAAGCTCATCCCAACCAACTTGTTAAAAGGCTAACACTTACTATGAGGCACAGTAATTAAGTTTTAAACGGTTTTGGTAAGCAGTATTTATCACCAAATAACAATTGCCTTTTTAGCGTGGTATTGCTGTCGAACACATTAAACTGTTTACAGGTGTTGTTCTTACATTGAGTAATGTTTACCGGACACTTGCTAAACAATACTTACTGTTTATAAAACCAGTTGGTAACAGATGAAAGCTCATTGTAGGTTCAAAGGTAGAAAACTTCATTATTAAAATACAGCTTGTAGAAGTAATGTGTCTGTTGTAGTGTATCTTCTGTTGCAAATAATGCCTGGTATAGAGAGGTTTAGTACAGTGACCCATCCCTACAACGGCCCTCCCAACTACGACTCCCTTCTCACAACGACCCCTTGTCGCTGTTCCCCAAAATAACAAATTTTGACATTGTAACGTGCAAACCGAGAGACCCAGCAACAACAAACCCCGTCTGTGCAAAGCTTAAGCTCACATCAAGAGATGTTTGTTGTGCTATATAATTGACTCACTTCCCAACATACAACGGTTTGGGAAGCCTCAGTTGCATATACCAACGTACCACGTACGTTACATTACTCTCCCCTCCGAGAAGACTCGTCCCGAGACTTGGACCTTTGGAGAACTCGTGGGTAAGGCAACTCCGGTCTGGCAGTTGTCATGATCCCACCGCTGCCACCATTTGTAACGTACAAACCGAGAGACCCAGCAACAACAAACCCCGTCTGTGCAAAGCTTAAGCTCACATCAAGAGATGTTTGTTGTGTTATATAATGGACTCACTTCCCAACATACAACGGTTTGGGAAGCCTAAATTGCATATACCAACGTACCACGTACGTTACAAAATTAAAACTTACTGACTAGTGGCAAACAGCTTGAATCCAGATCAGACGCCGCGTAACGCGGCGTTTGATCTGGATTCAAGCTGTTTCCAAATGTAAGCCAATGTCCCTCCCTACAACGACTCCCTTCGAACAACGCACATATTGTTTGTCTCCCAGTAGGTGTCGCTGTAGAGAGGGAACGCTGTTCTTGCAACCTGCTTTGAACAAACAAGAATTGTTTGCACTACATAATGAGGTGATCGAGGGGTTAACTGGTCAATAGACATTATTTTCGGTGTACATGTATTATAATTATACAACTATTTTGGTGATAAGGACCAATTAATTAACCAGATTCCAGTAAAACTAGAGTTATCATGGAAGAAATGAGCTTCATTTCTTATTACTATTATTCAGAAAGGTATGTATTAGCTTAATTTATTGTGCTGGTGTAGTTCGTTAGTTTTGCTAAAGTGCGATTATGTTTCAATATGGCCGGTATAGTGGAGAAAACGTTATTCTTTCCCGTTTAAACGCAAATGTATACCTCTACCTATGACATTGCTGTTCGAGAGTGTACTGAAAATCAACAACTATCTTGCGTAAATATCGATTGCCGAACTATTCGAATTGTGGCCACGACACACAAAACATTTGACCAGGCTTGGATATTCAACTGGCAAAAATAAGTACATGTATGACACTTGAAACAATTTGGGAAGAACATATTTGGAACATTTGACTAAAAAATCATACACATTAAAACATAATATTGGAAACAGATTTGGACAAAAATGGGAATTTGTCTGACTGAGTACTAAAGTCAAGCACAAGCACAAACGCAAAACAAACGCAATGCAATTTCATTAGGAAAATATTTTGAGGAATGCTATCGAAATAATATGAATTAAGTGTCAAAAACTTCGGAGCCTGAACAGACGCCGAGTTGCTAGGCGTCTGACTTGGTACCAAATTGTGTGCAAGATACACCTCCTACTTACATTGTAACAGGGCTGCCTATTCTCCGGATTTATTCCGAAATAGTCGGGTTGTTTTCCTAGCAGATGATAGACTGAAACAGACTAACAGTATCACAGAAAGCACCTTAAGGCTTTACTTTCAACCTGCTTTAAGCAATAGCAATTCATATTTGAAAGCTTAGGATTTTGCATGATCAACTTATGGTATCTCTGGCTTGAGCACAAATACGTTTGGTAGGAAAATACAGTGAACCCCCTCTTAACCGGAACCTCTCAATACCGGAATTCTCTCTAAACCGGGCAAAAACGTTGGTCCCGTTTCAAACCTTTTACGACCTTGATTTATTCGTACACTGAATGTGTATCATCAGATATAATTTCTATATTCTAGCAGATGATAGCTAAAAGCAGCTTGAAAGTAAAGCAGAATACGCCTTAAGGCGCATTCTGCTTTACTTTCAACCTGCTTTCAATGATCAGCTATCTTCCATATTAGGAACAAGCTATGGGTTAAAACCCCTCTAAATCGGAAACCCCTCTAAACCGGACATTTATTTTGTCCCCACTCATGTCCGGTGTAAAGGGGTTTTCACTCTACTTTACTTTCTGTAGTTGTTGACTGAAACAAATATATCTCGTGTGAGAGGAATCTTCGTGCAGAACGTTATTAACTAGAATATTTGTCTAAGATATAGAAAATACCCTTTGCCTACATAATGTGGTCACCCTTGTTCTACTGACCGATACTTGTTTTAATCCTGATCAGACGCCATGCAACTAAATCAAAACCAGTAGTGCGCGTATTGTTTGTTCATATAAGTTAACAAAACATACAAAGATGTTGACCAAAGTTCCAGACATTAAATGTAAAGAATATGATATTCTAGAAAACAATAAGTTATTAAAGCTGGAACAAGCATGCAATGTACCGAAGATGAGACAATGAAGCGTAATACGAAACTTGAACAAATAAAGAAAAACAAACATTTCTTGGAAATTTACAGAACTGTAACTATTTTGATTGCAATGCTGGAAATCTACAGTGAGCGCCAAAATAGATTATCTTTAGACAGAAGGAAAACACGATCCAAACTGTTTGGAGCTCGTTTCAGTAATTTTGCAGAAAAAAAATGTCATACATTTTAATTTAACTCTAAATTACAGACAAAACATTTATGCAGACGGTGTTTTGTTTGCGAAAAGGTTAAATGAAACGGTTGAAGTTAGCATTGAAAGGGGTGAACTTACATGTACTACACTTGTGCTCACCTTAATTGAACCAGATACAGTATATTAAACAAACACTGGTCATACTATGTACATATACCATTACAGTTTCGCTGCTCCGTTTCGAAAATCTAATCGATTTTTTAACAATCTATATACATGTATACATAAACTCGATGTACAATAAGGAACACATTTATTTAGCACCATTTCCTATCTTAAATCCCGCGTACAGAGGTAGATAAACTCTTTGGAGAAAACAACAGACAACAGTTATAAAGTTGCCTACTAATATACGTTATTATTTCCATTTTAACAGACACAGTCGAGGCAACTTTTATGAAAAAAAGGATATAATTATACTCGAACTGTTAATTACTTCTGTGTAAATAGTGGCACTTTTTAGCGAAGTAAGTTTCGGCTAATTTTAAGATACAAATAATTCATTGAACCTTACACGCTATGCATGTATGCTATATAGAGTCCTGTTGTTACCAAGTGTAACAGGGAAAGGAAATAAAAGGATTATCTGTTCTGTTCTGTACAGCATGTATGTTTTTTGATAACTTATACAGATTTTACTGTTATGTACGCCATCTAATACTGCCTACGTTTGGGGGCATATTTCATTTTTGTTTCATCTTTAACCCCTTCAATTTCACACCGTCATCTGTTTGAAGCAATGTTTGTTTGTTTTTATTCCTTAAATTAGAATTTTGGCATTTTGCCTTAAGAAATATTAAAATCAATGTCAAACAGTTTGGATTCTGATCAGACGCCGCGTGATGCGGCGTCTAATCAGGATCTAAATTGTTTGCACATAACTGTTATACTCGGGTTAAGGTAGTAATTGTCTCTTGTATTATTATTATGAACAATGTAAACAGAAAACAGGATGTACATGCTATTTAACTGTTATTATACTGTTAAAAGACTTGTTTGATATGCCTACATAAAAGGGATGTCTTTGTCGCTTCAAGCCATTTGTTTTCCGTCAAAATTGATAGATCGTGATCATACATAGGCTCTGCGTCAATTCTTTATCGAATCATTTTAGTACTAAACGGGGAAAAGTTGAACGTGTCCATATTGCAACAGTGCAGAAGACGTTATCATTTCCCGTTTAAACGCAAACAGAACGAAAACGCAGCGCACCATCTACATTTTGGGAAAACGACACCATTTTGATTAGTTGACGATTTGTTTTAATCCGAATGGTAAACAGTTTGAAACTTGATCAGACGCCGGGTTACCCTGCGCCTTATCTATCTCCAAACGGTTTGCAGAGGTCATATAACGTCTTTTCAATAAAGGCGTTACTTGGGAACACATAACGTCTTCTCCACTGTAATTGTGGCATCGTATTTCTTTATACATGTTCTGCAAGTCAATCTTTCCTAATTATTGTAATATATGTTGGTCACTTTGAAACTAAGAAAGTACTTTTCTAAACATATTTTCCTTATTTAGGAAAAGGTTATCTTTTAAAATGTCAAGTTCAATAGCTATCAATGGTATAAAGTTTAGTTTCGAAATGTATGACAAATTATCAAAGGCAAACACAATCAAAGTAAGTTATTTTTGTACGACTTTGTATGATCTTTGTTCTACATGTACATCAAACAAAGATCCTGGTCTCCGTCACCTAGTGGTATAGTCACTGTTATCTACACCACTAAGCTATTAAAACCGACGTAAACGTATAACAAATCTAAAGCAAAAACAACAACCAGCCTCTTAGCGTGAACTATTTAACTTTGCGCATACAAAATGTTTGCAATGTAGTTTAACTCTTTCCTCCCTGATACTTTAAATGGACAATTCCAGTTTCCATTTTAGTATAGTCCATTACTGACTTTTAAGGGTTGTTTTTGTCAATGTTTGGCATTGTGACAAACAGTGAAGACCCTGATCAGAGGGCTCCGATCGGAGCCCTCTGATCAGGGTCTTCACTGTTTGCATAGGACAAGTGTACCATTCACATGTACACTGTTTGAAAAGCACGCATATATGCGGGACTAGGGTTCAAAGAGTTAACAAGACAGTGTCTTATACTTTCTTTTTAATAAACTATATTCCTTCGACGGTTAGTTGACTTAGTATGTATTTTCTCGACCCATCATTTACATATATGTATTACAAGTATCACGACATTAATAAATACTCAAACACGGAATAAAATAAATTGGAAACTGGAATGTAAGGTCCAAGGAAGGAAAGAGAAGCAATCCTGACAATCAAGTACCGGTATATTACATGTACTAGGTGACACCATTGTATGGTTTCCATACTGCTTAAGTCTTTACCCAACATACAGGTTCGTATAGAAATTGGAATCTGAAAATCAATAACAAACACAAACGTACCATCAATGAATTACTCTTTAACTATTTATAACTTCAATGCTGAAATATATAATTATGAATAGCAATTAGAATGCCTGTTAATGATTAAACCGACAACGCAATACGGTTAGTCTATAGACGATACTTCTCCAGGCGACCACTCAATATGATAGCACGGGTGTCATTCAATAAGGAAAGAAGTGTAACGGAACTTTCTGCATTACAAGTTTGTTGCACATGTACGTAGCTTATCATTTCAACACGTTTCGTTCAGCTTTATTCCACTGTTGAGTATTGACCCTTCCACTCTCAATGGCGCCTTGAAGCGCGTTTGCAAACAGTTTGGGTCCTAAATAAATGCCCGTAAAGTTAATATATATCCCTTTCAATTTTGTGATAAACGCAACTTTATCTGCGTCTTTGTTTAACGAATCACTCCATAAATACGCATTGTTGAGCCATTAATGTCTTCCACCACTGAAGAAAAACTTTCTAACTTATAAAGTCAAGAATATACAGCATAAAATATGTTCTATATTCTGACTTATATATATATTCATGAATATGCAGCATAAAAATGTTCTATATTCTAGCAAATCGTTATTTTCCTATGCATTCTGCTTCATATTCAACCTACTTTAAGTGGAATAATGTATTTAAAACTAGAAACAGGATATAGGGCAAAATGGTAAGCAATAGGGTTATCATTTTCCTGGAATAACGGATTTGTTCCGAACTCTGCAAATTTCTGCTCTTACGTTTAAAATGTGGAATTGTATGGGTTTTTGTACTGAGGAAACATTGCTATGAGTGTCAAACAGTCTGCTCTGGATCCAAACTGATTGCATAGTTATGTAAGAATGTCAGCGTAAAAGAGCCTTGCAGAGAAGGAGTTTAAGGTACAATTTCTAAAATAATAAATAATAAAAATTATGAAATCACAGGAATTTTATTTGATTTGTATGGTGCATATGAACTCATATGCAAACGTGATACTTGCCAATGTTTTCTCATTTTACCAAACAGATAAACAGCATTGGACCTGACCAGACGACAATATGGTGCTTAACTTATTGCACTGAAAATAAGTATTTAGATCATCAACGCGTTTGTTCAGGAAAAAAGTACATTTGTTTTATACTGCCCAGAGTGGAGCTGTGCTGTATAATCTTGTTCACTTGTAATGATCGGTTAGAACTTGTCCAGGAAGCATCAAGTCGGAATGCGACTAATTATAATTATAAATCAAAGGATGTTGAAGGTTTGACATATAATTGGCTTGATATAATTTAGCTGTCAGATAAGTGGGATCGCTTGCCAACACGACACATTCTTGGGAGTTTGTATTAAGAGGATACATCTTACTAGTTGTATTGCCTTTGGCAATCGAAAGCAACGTAGACAAATACGTTTAACCTTTTACCCAATGGGCCGGTATCTAGTTTTGAAGAGAAATTACCAAATAAAGCATGTTGAAAGTAAATATCTCTCTCTCCCTCTCGCTATATCTTTCTCTTATTTTGTCTCAATTTGCGGAAATAAATTACAATTGAGAAATGCCGCATTTTCCAAATAAATGCATTTGTTAGTAAACAAATTTATTTCCATTACAAACAGTTTGTGGAGCTAGATCAGAAGCCAGGTTAGGATTCAAGCTATTTGCCACTCATTGAAAAGTAAAGTGTCGGAATTATCAGAAATATTTCATTGTGCACACTACATTGCACCGTGTTTGCTTTTAAATGAAAATATTTCCGTTCAAATAAAAAACTAAACAACCTAAAAGACTGTCCATTGTTACTATCTATATAACTCACTATGTGTATTTACAGTGGATAATCTGTTATTCGTTCCCAATAAACGCGTTTACGCTAATACTATTATTTGCAGTGCAAACAGTTTGGATCCAGATCAGACGCTGGGTAATCCGGCGTCTGATCAGGCTCCAAACTGTTTGCCACCAAGATAAACATGAAATATCAGAATTGTCCAAAAGTTGTTATTTTCTACGTTTTAGTGCTTTGCGTTTGCGTACGTTTGCGTTTAAACGGGAAAGAATAACAGATTCTCCACTGTATCCTAGTGTTGAAGACAAATGACTGCTTAAAGCAGGTTAAAAGTAAAGCCTGCCTTGAGATATAATCTGCTAGGATAAACATAATTTCATGATGCATTATCATGACTGTATAGAGGGTAACTTTTTTCTCGAGTGGAGGAATGAGTTTAAGTTACAGAGATATAGATTAATACACATTCTAAAGAAAAATGAAAACTCGATGTATACATGTAGTATTATGTTTTTTAATCTGCCACCCCAGATACTATCATTTAAACATGTCAATAAGACATGTGCATGCTAGTAGAAAAAAATATATGGCTGAGTACTGCTACATGAGCTCAGATACCATCATTCGCAATGTGTTATACAGTCATATTACTATATGGAGGCATATATGCGTGTTGACAGACTCTCTCTTTTTTTATTCGTTGGCAACGTTGGCACGTCTGCTATCCTTTCCAAGACAACGAACGTGTTAAAATATAGATACAGTGGAGAAAACGTTATTCTTTACCAATAAACGCATTTACGCAAAACTATTATTGCCATTACAAACAGTCTGGAGCCAGATCAGACGCCGGGTAACCCAGAGTCTGATCAGGCTCCAAACTGTTTGCCACTCGTATAAAAATAAATCGTCAAAGTTGTCAAAAAGTTGTTATTTTGTTCATTTTAATACAATGCGTTTGCGTTTCGTTTGCGTTTAAACGGGAAAGAATAACGTTTTCTCCACTGTACGTGTCTTTGCGATACTTTGTACAATCCTTTGCCATCAAAATCGTCTGCATCACACATTAAGTTAGCTCTCAACTTCAGCCAAAGTTAATTTTAATACAAACTTATTCGTTTTCCCAGACTGTAATCATTGTAAGCAGTGGTTTTTTCTTTCAGCAGAGTGATGAAAACATTACCATGTTCCAGATTTACCTTACACGGTTGAATCCATTGGGAATTCCTCTCGGTAGCTCTTTTGTTTTCATTTCTACAGACACATTCTAGGTTTTAGTATTGTCTATAGTTTCTTTAAGTTCAAGGTCGAAGGACCCACGGTTTCGATCAGAAATGCTGTAAAATCCTACAACGCCTCCTCTGGTTTGAATGCGTTTGCAATCGAAAGGTTTGGGCTAAAACATCTCCAGTGATGCCAACCCCGTTTATGCGACCATTTTACCTCCCCTAGTTTCTGGTCATTTGACTAACACTTGCTCCTTTTCAAATAACTGCTTTAACCCTTTAGGCGCAGTAATCGTTAGGTGTTTTCCCATTTCATAGTTATATTGTTGTCTGTTTCAATATTTGTTGGGGTGTTGAATTTTCGCCATTCGTACCGGGTGGCCAAATAGGCCAATTATTAACCACGGCCAATTATTCCCAAAGTACGGTATCAACCAAAGTTAGATTTAAAGTAGTATGACTTAAGAAATATTGTTATTGGTGTCAAACAGTTTTGCTCCTGATCAGACGCGGCGTGACGCGCCTCTAATCAGGATCTGAACTGTTTGCAAAGTTGCTTTCATGCGACTTCGGTATCGAAATGATTACCCGCTCAACCGCCTCATCCTGACGACAGAGGTTGCTTGCAAACACTTTGAATCCCGATCAGACACCGCGTTCAGGTGTCTGATCGAAATCCGAATCGTTTAGAACTCATTTCGATTATTTTACTACATTTATCCAAAGTATAAGTTTAAGAGATGAAAGCAGATGAAAACATATATCATCACGGCAATGAATGCATTAGTCGTTGTCGTCATACAATTCCTGTTTCTACAATGTCCTGATCAAGTGCAGCATATGTGTATATCTTCTGTATCCCGATGTGTTACTGCTTATGACATATAGTCCTCTTGCTGTGTTATTGTGTCCATTACTCCATAAAAACTCTTTACGCCACTAATTCATGTTTCGACTTGATACAGTCATCAATATACATCATCAGCTTTATAATCTAGCAGGTGGTTTTAAAGCAGGCTAGAAGTAAAGCAAAATGCGCTTCTATCAACCTTCTTCAAATTGTCATCTGTCTTTAAAACTAGAAACAGGTTATGTGTTAATGTGTTAAGTTTACAATTTACGACGGAACAGACTGAATGGCCAGACTATGTATTGTTTATATGCATCACCCAACATACCTAGGGAATTGTATTTCCAGACTGTGCATGCAAAATACAGAAAACGATAAGAAATGCTTTTACACCAAACGTCATGTCAAATACGATCTAGATCTTATACTGAGCTACTTAAATTACCAAAAATAAATGGTTTACATTTTCATTGTCTTTATTCCTTTGTGTTTAGTTGAGTTTTTTGTACATGTAACCCTTATCATACTATAATATCGTCTGCTTTGAATGTATCGGCTGCGAATTTGGTCAACCTCAGATTTATACATGTTTAGCTGAAGAAGCCTAAAGAGAAATTGTGAATAGTTATGGTCCAAATCGGACGCATCTGATTTGGATCATTCCAAATTGTTGACACAAATAGTCAAACCGTTATCGATAGTCTAATGGTTAAATAGGAAATAATACTATCATCCGCCTTGCACACATTTTCCTTGCTTTAAACCATGGGTTATTTTCATGTCCTCCTGGAAACAAGGTTAGTCTGCAATATTCGGTCTACAGTAATTCTTGCTGACAAACACACAGAAGAGTTTCCGGACCTCTCCGGTCCTTTACTTTCAAATGTTGAAGGTCCAGAACGGTCCGAAATCCCTTCCATGCATGGCGTTTAATTGATGTGCAGTTTTGCATACATCTTGGCGACACATCTGTAGATGATTTAGTCATCAAATCGTATTAAATGGCGTATCGTTTCCGTACATCATAGTTCCTGTACATGATCTTTTGAGTAGCGTCCGTTTCTATACACATGACTTTCTTTCGGCAAAATGGTATGATGCGTCGTAAATGAAACTCATAATAGTTGAACTTACAACTACCATTTTCAGTTGACATTCAATAGTCTAACCAATTTTCACTGCGTACAGTTTCAGTACATTCTAGTACATGTCCATGGCTTTTTGTTTGCATAATGTCCGTTTGTAGACAAACATGGTCATAAGCAAAGCGTTATGGTGTGTATTACACAAGCATCATTACATGTATATGTGCACCTGATTTCCACCACATTTCAGCTGACGTTCCATAAAATAAGCGATTTCGATTGGCCTACCGTTTTTGTAGATGGTATAATGTAGTTCCTGTCCATGACCTTTTCTGTAAAGTTCGTTTGTGTTCATATACATATCCATGAGTAAACTGTAATTATTGTTCGTACTCATACATCATGGTGTATGATCCTGACAATTACCACTTTCAGTTGGCATTTCATACTCGCGTTTGAATTTCGTACCGTTTCCGTACATCATAGTTTTTTCAATGTGCATTTGAGTAGCGTCCGTTTGTAAACATACGTTTTTTCCGAGAGCAAACTGCAATGATGTGTCGTAGACTTAGACCATAGTGAACCTAACAATAATTACTTTTGTTGAAATTGTACATGGTTGTCTTTGTAGGATTTTGTATCTGGTACAGGTCAAACAAGGTTGGCGTTGTACAGTGGAGAATCTGTTATTCTTTCCCGTTTAAACGCAAACGTACGCAAACGCAAAGCACTAAAACATAGAAAAGAACAACTTTTGGACAATTCTGATAATTCTTGTTTATCTTGGTGGCAAACAGTTTGGAGCCTGATCAGACGCCGGGTTACCCGGCGTCTGATCTGGCTCCAAACTGTTTGCACTGCAAATAATAGTTTTAGCGTAAACGCGTTTATTGGGAAAGAATAACAGATTCTCCACTGTACTGTCGAGCTTGCTGTCCTTTTTCTCTTCTCTATAGCATGTTAATCCACAGAACTCCAGATAAGGGGAGTATTTCAAAAATTAAAATCTTTATTTCTGCTTTAAACCCTATGGTGTCACTACTCATTAGAATCGTCTCTTTAGACGATTCTAATGAGTAGTAACACCATAGGATTTGGTGAGAAAATAGGTGAGAAAATGTTGGATTTTAGCGTCTGTGAAATAGGTTATACAGAAAAAGTATGTTTATATTTCATAGACCTTATCTTTATCTTAATATAATCTATGAAGCAGATATGTGTACATGTACTAAAGATGATCAGAGTATTTCCTAACCACTGAAAGGAATGGCCGTGTATAACCTCAGCGATAAATAAACAACCAATAGATATGATTTGAATAATTACTTGGGGCAAGTGTTGAGGTCAGGAAATCGTTTAACACCCAGCGAAAGACATATTCTACTGTTTTCAGTTTTAAAATGCATGCCTATTAGTTTATGCTTCGTCTAACCCATTTATTCATGGAAAGGCCTTTAATTTAATTTTCAACAGAAGAAAACATTTCCGCTTTACACGTCGTACAGTAATGAATATGAACCACGGGGAATAATTTACATTCTATATTCCTATATCCTAACAGCTTGAAACAAGCTAAATGTCAAACAGAATGTACCATAAGAATGCCTGATTTAAATGGTCACCTGTCTTCGTAACTTAAACAGGCTGTGGAGTAAAAGTGAATTTTCCTCGCTGATTAGCTGAACCAATCAAGCAGTATGAGTACATTTTATAACATTTGACAGCAATCAAGATTGACCCATTTGTGCCAAGTGGATTCTTCCATGTTTATATATTTGATTAAGTCCACTTTTTATCAACGGGATGCCCGGTCAAAATTTTCATTTTTGTTTTGTTTTAAATCGAAATTCCTATCAGCAAACAGTGTAGACTCTGATCAGAGTCTACACTGTTTGCCTATGTCCTATATATGGGATCGTGGGCACAAATAGGCTAAGGAACTAAACTGAACAAATCAAACATTTTCTCTGTCATTTCAGCACCAACTTCTATGGTGTCACTTATCATTAAAAGTGTATCTTCGAGACGATTATAATGAGTAGTAACAACAAAGGGTTTGGGGGAGAAATAAACATTTTAGAATTTGGAAAGACTTCTTTTATGTGGAGCCCTGAATATATATGCTTATACCTACTGCCATGTACTCAAAAGTCTAATTTTTTATGTTAAAATGCTCTGCGCCATACATGTATAAAAGTGACTAGATTTAATGCTTGAAATAGGTATACGTCCGTCAAATACGGTTGAAAAGACATTATTCTTGTTCCCGTTACAATGGTACGCAGCAACAAAACCCAGTACAATCAACATGATTCAGAAAACATTTTCGATTGATTTTAATATAATTTACATCTTGCAATCAAAATAACGCTGTTTTGGTACAAAATACCGTATTTGCCATTGTACAAATATATTTATTTTTGTTCCTTTATGTGTAACCCATTTATGCCCACGATCCCATATATGGGACATACATGTAGGCAAACAGTGTAGACTCTGCTCAGACGTCGTATTATGCGGCGTCTGATCAGAGTCTTCACTGTTTGCTGATAGGAATTTCAATATACGAAACAAAATGTAAAACAAAATGAAAACTAACTTTGTATAAAATGGACTAATCCAATATATAAACATGGAAAAATCCACTGTGCACAAACGGGTTAGAAGGCATAAAAAGTGTTTGGTACATGTAGTTGATGGTGAAGCGTAAGAATGGTTCAAATTATTTGGATTCTTTTTATCTACTGTTTTATGTTTATGCATAGATCTAGTCTTCGTTTCATATTTTACGGCAGTATAAGAAGTGTTGATCATCAAAATCTCACCAAGCGGAAATCGCAGTCAAACATTAACCCTTTTACAATGTACATGTACTGCTTAATTGTCCGTGATTTTTTTTACCCCTTCACCATGTACAATGTACAGTGGAGAATCTGTTATTCTTTCCCGTTTAAACGCAAACGTACGGAAACGCAAAGCACTAAAACGTAGAAAAGAACAACTTTTGGACAATTCTGATATTTCATGTTTATCTTGGTTGCAAACAGTTTGGAGCCTGATCAGACGCCGGGTTACCCGGCGTCTGATCTGGCTCCAAACTGTTTGCACTGCAAATAATAGTTTTAGCGTAAACGCGTTTATTGGGAAAGAATAACGTTTTCTCCACTGTACATGTACTGCTTAATTGTCCGTGAGTTTTTTACCCCTTCTCCATTTAATTGTCGTCTGTTTCAATTTCGTTATTTGCAATATCGTTTCAAAAGTAAGATTCAATGTAGTATGACTTAAAACATACGATTATCAAACTGTTTTGATTCTGATCAGATGTTGCGTTACGCGGCGTCTGATCAGGATCCAGACTGTTTGCAAACACACTTTTAAGCGTCATTAAGAGCGGAAGGGTAAAGCTTGACGTCCAATTCAAGTTCTGAATACAGTTGTGCAAAAATGTACATTAGAATCGTAAGTATTTCCAACTAAGGTTAAAAGATGATAAAATATTTACGATACAATGAACCATCTATAGACGAAACGTAAACCTTTTAACTGTCATTTTGACGGAAATATTTGCCTAACAGTCGCTGCCATATTGTTGTCTACTTTTATTTTCGTCTGATTTTTATTCTAAGGTTTGGAATTTAACGCGTTTTCTTTACTGAATGATTATTCATATGTGTCTGAAACAGTCTGGATCCTTGTCAGACGCTACGTAACGCGGCGTCTGGTCAGAATCCAAATTGATTACAAATGGCAGTTATGTCGGCTTTGGAAGTTAAAAGGTTACAGAAATAATATACAGTGGACGTTATTCTTTGCCAATAAACGCGTTTACGCTACAGTAAGTATTTCCATTGCAAACAGTTTGGAGCCCGATCAGACGCCGGGTTACCCGGCGTCTGATCAAGCTTCAAACTGTGTGCCTCTAAAACTAACATAAATAGTCAGAATTGTCGAAAACGTGTCATTTATTGTGTTTTATTGCAATGCGTTTTCGTTTCGTTTGCGTGTAAACGGGAATGAAAAACGTCTTTTCCACTGCGCGAGTGTCTAACAAAAGACAAACGCTACGATAGAGGTTTGTTCCGACGGGAAGGATACTTTTTATACGTCAAATAAAACGTTGTGTGTACAGTGGAGAACATGCTATTATTTCCCGTTTAAACGCATTGGAAACACAAATGTATTGCAATATTGTTTTGAAAATGACAGTTTTTCGACAATTTTGATTATTGCTTTATTTTAATGTTAATGTTATATGTAGTGGCAAACAGTTTGGAGCCTAGTCAGAGGCCGGGTTACCCGGCCTCTAATCAAGCTCCAAAACTGTTTGCAATGTTAATGATAGTTTAAGCGTAAACGCGTTTATTGGGGAAAATGACGTCTTATCCACTGTAACCTTCAGTGATACGTGTAATTTATCATATCCTGTAGATTGTGATTTTACTAGTATATATTGAAGAAGTTTAGATCCAGACTGGAATCCGAGTTATTTGGCATTTAATAAGTATTCAAATTGTAAAACATTTATCGTAGAATAATTGTTAAGAAGACATTTCCACATACATATAATAATATTACCTTGTATAAGATTTGAAATACGTTTTAATCCAATTCGTGGCCTTACAATGGTTACTTGAAAATAGAAGATTTTGAACAGTAGACGCGTTACAGTGGAGAATCTGTTATTATTTCCCGTTTAAACGCAAACGTACGCAAACGCAAAGCACTAAAACGTAGAAAAGAACAACTTTTGGACAATTCTGATAGTTCATGTTTATCTTGGTTGCAAACAGTTTCGAGCCTGATCAGACGCCGGGTTACCCGGCGTCTGATCTGGCTCCAAACTGTTTGCACTGCAAATAATAGTTTTAGCGTAAACGCGTTTATTGGGAAAGAATAACAGATTCTCCACTGTAATAATATTACTTTGTATAAGATTTGAAATACGTTTTAATCCCTTCGTGGCCTTACAATGGTTACTTGTAAATAGAAGATTTTGAACAGTAGACGCGTTACACTACCTTTGATCATGCTCAAACTGTTTGACACTTATTTCAAAATGTCTTAATTCAAAATACATAAAATTGAAAATTAAGAAATAACATCAGACGATTCGCCGTTAAAGCAGATGACGCCATGGTTACAAACGATCTAGTTCCAGACAGGCATGTAATCATTCGCCTAAAAACATTTAAATATAAAACAAATTGCCTTACCCTTCTACGGAACGAAACTCCGGTTGTGTGCGAAGTCAGATCGACGCTATTCTGTTCATATTATTTTTATAAGCCCGCAACATTTGTCAATAACTTCATTTATTCCATTGTACTTCGTGAAAAGATAACTAGTTTTCTTTGTAATCTGCAAGTCAAACACGCCTAACAACACTTCGATCCACAAGGAATTAAAAGTATCTTTCACTGCGATCCCAATCTTCGGCTATACTTAATAAGCTTAGAGCCTAATTCAAGTTGGAAAATAAGATCTGTATATCTCTTTCTTATTTTCTGTGACAAAATGTAACTAGTGAGCGAGATCGATGTTGCTATGGCGACAGGCTATAGGAGGACGGCATCAAGACGGTAAATCCAGAAATAAATTGGTACCATCTTGACTTGACTTTATTCCAGCAAAGATTTGTTTTTCTGGTGACAAGTTTTAGTCTGATTTAAGTCATTAATTCATTTCGATACGTTGCCCTTTTATTACTTTACCAGGGGTACAGTGGTTATTTGCAAACAGTTTGAATCCTGATCAGATGCCGCGGTACGTGGCATCTGATCAGGATCCAAACTGTTTGACACCCATTTAAATAGTTTAAATTCAATTACTTAACAGTTAAATTTGAGAAATAAAAGCAGACGACAGTTGTTCAAAATCGATGACGTCTTAGCAATGAAGAAGTTAATGAGCTAAAGCCTGGAACCGATACGCTGTAAATCTGTATAATGTGTGTATTGTAATGAAACAGTACAGGGTGTTTTTCAGTCAAATGACACATTTAGTTCTAAGAAATCACATTCATTTCACATTCTTGACAAGTTGTTCTCAGAAAATTGAAAAAAGAAAAACATGTTTCAAAGATGGTAAAAGCACACCGGCTTAATGTAATTTGTGTTAATTCTGGAAGAATTTTACTTTACTGACGAAGTGCTCTTTTAATTAAGTTTTAGAAATTTGTTCTGATGTTTCGGTAATTATTGCAAACGGTGTGGATACATGTACGATATGACACCGAGTACCAAAACAATCTTTAACACTGGTTATAGTTTTTACGAATATAGTGGGATGTTATCTCCAAGAATTATACATACATGTAGCAGCCATCTTGAAAGTATCAGTCCTTTTACATTTCAAATGACAATTTGGGCAATCCAAGTCAAAATCTTTTAATGTCTATGTTTGGATCATAACCATACTTATATTTATTGGCATTGGATACTCTAAACATGTTTTGCACATTGACGAGAAGGCCATCATGATAAATGACAGCAATCTTGTGTTTTTTTCTTCAGATTAGGTGCTTTTCGTTAACTGTAGATCTTAGATATTAAAGTGTGTGTAAAAACTGGTGCTTGTATCACACTATGAACGATTCTTTCGAAGTAGTGACTGATCCTGCCTAACTAAATTGCTCCAGGCGACAAATAGGGCAAAAATAAATTTTGAAGCGTCATTAAGATTCAGGGGCCCGTTTCATAAAACTCGTACGACCAAAACGGTCGTAAGTCAGATTATAAAAGTCACAATTATTCTTTATTTCTCAATTTAATCATGTCGTGTAACATCTTTTTGCAATCGACCTGAAAGGGCGATTTCAAAGACATGTCACAAGATAGGGTTAGATAGAGAAATCAGAAGTTAAATGTATTTTTAACTTTTGACTAACGACAACATTTGTCGTAAGACGTTTTTTGAAACGGGCGCCAGGTACATGTACATGTATTTAGTTGTATTAAAGTGTTAAATGTACAATGTACATGTATCTACGGTTTTCAAAATAACAGCTGAATTCTCAAAGAAACACATTATTGTTCGTTCTTACAGTGGAGAATCTGTTACAATGTTATCTTTCCCAATAAACGCGTTTACGCTAAAACTATTATTTGCAGTGCAAACAGTTTTGAGCCAGATCAGACGCCGGGTAACCCGGCGTCTGATCATGCTCCAAACTGTCTGCCACCAAGATAAACAAGAATTATCAGAATTGTCCAAGAGTTGTTCTTTTCTACGTTTTAGTGTTTTGCGTTTGCGTTTAAACGGGAAAGAATAACAGATTCTCCACTGTACAATGTACATGTATCTACGGTTTTCAAAATAACAGCTGAATTCTCAAACAAACACATTATAGTTCGTTCTTAGTGTTTGAGAGGGTGTCTGATTTCCCTTGTTCACATATGCTACATGTACATGTACTACTAAGTGTTATTACTATCTATTCAACTTTGAGAGAGATGGTTTAGTCTTTTCAACTTTAGTGACATTAACAAATAGTGTATACTCAGAAGGACCTGCAATGCTATCTCATTATAAAAAAAGTATAAATAAATGATATTCTGCAATGTTTCGTTTGCTATTTAAGATATCAAAGTTCAAATGTCATTTGCATCAAATAGTTCAACCCAACCCTGTTTTATGACATCTCTTTGGAATCGTCTTAGATAGACGATCTCAAAGAGATGACAAAAAACAGGATTATTTAAAGAAATGAGAAATAAGATATAATTTAAACTTTTGATTTACGACCGTTTTTGTCTTACAGTAGAGAAAACGTTATTCTTTCCCAATAAACACGTTTACGCTAAAATTATTATTTCCTCTGCAAACAATATGGAGCCTTATCAGACGCCGGGTAACCCGGCGTCTGATCAGGCTTCAAACTGATTGCCACTTCGATAACAAAGAAATTTCATAATTGTGAAAAAGTTGTCTTTTTCTACATTTTAGAGCACTGCGTTTGCGTTTTCGTTTTTCGGGAAAAAATAGCGCATTCTCCACTGTACGACGTTTCGTAAGACGGGCACCAGGGGTCCGTTTCATAAAACTTCTTACGACAAATGTTGTCGTAAGTCAGATTATAAAAGTATCAATTATTATTTATTTCTCCATCTAATGAAAAGACGATTCCAAAAAGATGTCACAAGACAGGATTAGATAGAGAAATCACAAAATAAATGTATTTTAAAGTTTTGACTTACGACAACATTTGTCGTAAGAAGTTTTATGAAACGGGCCCCAGATGTCAGACCTGGTAACGGCAATAACTGTTTGAGCAAAATGCATTATTTTGGAGCGACTAACGTCATGAAGGTTACCATGGATACTTCAAGCTTACAATAAAGTGCAGTCCATATTTGACTGAATGTTGTATTTTATTATTTAAAGCAACATTTTAAAAATGCACCCTGATCAATGCATGAGCCGTCTGATCAGGGTCTTCGCTATTTGCATAGAACAAGTGCACTTTTCACAGGAATTGTTCTTGTATATGACAAGTGCATTCGTCGCTAGGGTTTAACATTTCAAATTAAGAAATATAACTGTATCTTCATTGTGATAGGATAATAATAGATAAGAAAGAGAACATTGCCTTTTAGTACGAATGTCCTCCGGAACTTTTATCAAAGGATACCTTTCAGTTAATTATCAAAAAGCATAATAGAATGTAGATCTATATGACGTTTAACCACATTCACGCTGCGGGCATATTTGTGATGACTTTTAAAAACAGTTTGAATCTAGATTAGACACCGAGTTTGCACTGCAAATAATAGTTTTAGCGTAAACGCGTTTATTGGGAAAGAATAACGTTTTCTCCACTGTACAAACATCCGATATGTTTATATCTACATCAAAAGCTGTTTTTACAGTGGAGAAAACGTTATTCTTTCCCAATAGACGCGTTTACGCTAAAACTATTTTTTGCAGTGCAAACAGTTTGGAGCCAGGTCAGACGCCGGGTTACCGGGCGTCTGATCAGGCTCCAAACTGTTTGCCTCCTATACAAAAAAGAATTATCAGAATTGTCAAAAAGTTGCATTTTTCTAAGTTTTAATATTTTGCGTTTGCGTTTCGTTTCGTTTAAACGGGAAAGAATAACGTATTCTCCACTGTAGCCTGATCAAATGTCTGGTATAAAATGCCTTAACCCCTTCACAGCCGTACGCCGAGTACAATGGTTATTTGCAAACAGTTTGGATTCTGATCAGGATCCGAACTATTTGACGCTCATTTCAATATTTCTTAAATCAGAATACCTAAAATTAGATTTAGAGAAATAAAAGCAGACGACAATTGTTTAAAATTGATGACGTCACGGCAGTGAAGGGGTTAAAATCAACGTTGAAGCTGACGACAGTTTTCACAGACAATTTTTTACTTAGCGTGTAGAAAATGAGAACGATCCTTACCGAGACACCCCTTTCATGTAGTGAAAAACATAATATGAACAACATCCTTTGTTGCGATGCCAAGGTTGATGCAAACATTAATACAATGTACTTTCTACAGCGATGAAACTGTTGATCTATTATAGAACTTGTAACGGCCTTGTCTCGATAGCAGTTGCATTGTGAACAATTTGGATTATAATCAGACGCCAAACGATTTCCGACGTCATGTAAGGGTCCAACCTGTTTTATCACTCATATCGTAATTTGTGATTTCCATGTTTTACTTACAATTTCAGAAATTAAAGTAAACAATATGCGTGCGATCCATGGAAATCTCATAAAAAATATTTGGTCAGCCTTAAACACATCTGTGGTTGTTTTATGCAGGAAGTATATCAAGCAGAATGTTCCTCCTATCCTTCCGCTTTGCCTTCTTTCAACGGGTATTTACACGGTTTATCTTTAGATCATACATGGGAGAAAAATTTTTTATTTCCCATTTAAACGCAAACGAAACAGAAAAGCAAATCACTTAAACGTAGACAATTTTTAGACAATTCTGACAACTCATGTTACAGTGGAGAAACTGTTATTCTTTCCCACTTACCGCGTTTCAAACGCGTTTTAAACGCGTTTAAAACGCGTTTTAAACGCGTTTAAAACGCATTTAGCGTTTATGCGTTTACATGCGCATATAAACGCGTTTACTCCGTTTATAAACGCAAGGGAGATAATCCATGTTGGTCAGGTTTTCCCATTCAGAACTTATTCCTTATTTTAGCAAAAATAGCGTTTATCCATATTTTATATACATCTGAGCTAATTTTGACCAATGTACAGTAGTTATCTGTCATTATACATTGTTCAGGAACAATATCTACCAGTTTGTTAAAAACTTATTTAGCTTCATTTCTTTCAGTTAAACGTCTTATACAATCCAGCAGATGTTTAGCTGCTGAATATGTGTTATCTACTTTACTTTTCGTCATTAAAAATCCTTTTGTGATTTATAAATCATAATTTAATTTCTGCGCTGTAAGATCCAGATCATAATACCAGAAGAAAGATATTATTTGAGATATTAAATTCTAGACATACTTTCTGCAAAATTTATAAGAGGTTAAAATATGACCCAGGCGTGCCTTCTGCCCATAATGGCACAACTGGTGCCATAATAGCACGAGGGCTATTGTGAAACCAGGCGTGTCATTATGGGCAGAAGGCACGCCTGGTCATGTTTTGACCTTTTTATTGTATATCTTCATGCCAATGACGTGGTTTCGAACATCGTTTAACTGCAATCCACTGCTCACAAATTTGAAACGATAGCGCAAAAATATGGGTAGCTCTAGATCTTTCAGAAATGCTCAGATCGTAAGATCTCGAACATATGGAGTTGGCCATGGGAAGTTTAGCCCACGCAGAAAATTTGTAGTAGATCTAGAATTACAAACCGCTACGCTCAGACGCTATCGAGTTTGACGACGTCGTTTTTATCTTTGAAATTTCCGCTGAATGGCGTGAAATAATGACGTCATAACTGTCATTTTGAATAACATATTAAACAACGTCAAGTAATTTCACACTGTGACACACGTAAGACTTGACCATTGTATAAACAGGAACTGTACCTATTACGTTAAGACCCTTCTGTCTCAGAATTCAAGTTCCAGAATACGATTTGACAACGACGCCAAACCCCTTCCCCTGCCATGTTGAATAGATCTAAGTTGCTAACATCAACGAGTTGCACGTGAAAAACTTCGAGGGGCGATTATCCATAATCGGCCCACTGGGTCATTATGGATTGGTCACATGACCTCCGTAATGACAGTTTTCAACGGCAATTTTGTTACTATTTATAGTAAGGTATACAATAATAAGAGGTTAAAATATGACCCAGGCGTGCCTTCTGCCCATAATGGCACGCCTGGTGCCATAATAGCCCGAGGGCTTTAGCCCGAGGGCTATTGTGACACCAGGCGTGCAATTATGGGCAGAAGGCACGCCTGGGTCATGTTTTGACCTTTTTATTGTATATCTTCATGCCAATGACGTGGTTTCAAACATCGTTTAACTGCTATCAACTGCTCACAAATTTGAAACATAGCGCTGACAAAGTATGAGTAGCTCTAGATCTTTCAGAAATGCTCAGATCGTAAGATCTCGAACATATGAAGTTGGCTATGGTAAGTTTAACCCACGCAGAAAATGTGTAGTAGATCTAGATCTAGAATTACAAATCGCTACGCTATCGAGTAGAACTGTACATTTTGACGACGCCGATTTTATCTTTTGAAGTTTCCGCTGAATGGCGTGAAATAATGACGTCATAACTGTCATTTTGAATAACATAAACAACGTCAAGTAATTTCACACTGTGACACACATACGACTTGACCATTGTATAAACTAATTCAAACAAGAACTGTACCTTTTACGTTAAGACACTTCTGTCTCAGAATTCAAGTTCCAGAATACGATTTGACAACGACGCCAAACCCCTTCTCCTGCCATGTTTGAATAGATCTAAGTTGCTAACATCAACGAGTTGCACGTGAAAAACTTCGAGGGGCGATTATCCATAATCGGCCCACTGGGCCATTATGGATTGGTCACATGACCTCCATAAAGACAGTTTTCAACGGCAATTTTGTTACTATTTATAGTAAGGTATACAATAATACATATTAATCCCATATAAGAAAGATGACCCACTGGGTTCTAACACTCTAAAGGTACCCACTTTAGCCCGCGGCTACATGTACGGTGGAAAGTCACGGCAACTGCCTGTCATAAAATCCCTAATAAGGGTAGATTGCGTAATAGTCTCCCTGCTGCGATTGCCTTGCTTTTATCTCCCCGTAGACGAAGAACAATAACCTAGCTGCATAAGTGATGCAAATTGGACCGGTTCATAACAGGGAGGAGATTTTCAAACCGTATCATTGATTGGAGCCAGATCAGACGCCGATTTACTAATTAATTGATCTGAACCAATGCTTGGATCCATATCACGCAGAGTTACTCAGTAGCTGGTCTGCATCAGTGATTCGATCCAGATCAGACGCCGAGTTACTAAGCATGACTAGAATGTCAATTATTGGTGACGGAATACCTTTCGGGGTTTCTTCATTCGCATAATTGATCGGTCTCGATAATAACAAAGGTATGCCGACTGAAACGCGTACATGTATATAAACGCAAAAATCCACTTATAAGCGCTTGAACGCGTTGATCGTTTAGTGTGCGTATCGTTTGCGCATCGTTTGCACATGCGTACGTATAAACGGTAAAGAATAACGTTTTCTCCTCCACTGTAATCTGAGTGGCACACAGTTTGGTGCCTGATCAGACACCGGGTTAAAACGGCGTCTGGTCAGGCTTCTAACTGTTTGCTATAGAAATAATAGCTTGAGCGTAAACGTGTTTATTGGGAAAGAATAACGTTTTCTCCACTTTAGCTTTAGATTATTCACCGCGTAACCCAGTGTGTGCCCTAAATCCAAACCTTCGGACACTTACATGTACATGTATTGTCTTGTCTCTAAGTTTGTGCAAGTGAAAAGGTTATTATCTCGAATGATGTTTTCCGGCCAACGGTTCCAAAGTCATTGATACATTGTATTACGGCAGAGGAAGGGCCCCAATATATCAAAACTAATTATATCAGCTACAGCTTAACCAATTACGCCCAGTGGATTATCCCATGCTTGTATATTGGATTGGTCCAATTTTTTTTTATCTAAGGGGTGCCTGGTCAATTTCGTTTTGTTTTTGTTTTATTTTGAAATTCCAGTCAGCAAGCAGTGTAGACTTTGATTAGACGTCGCATTATGCGGCGTATGATCAGTGTCTATACTGTTTGCCTATGTCCCTTTTTATCGGCCGTTAGGCAAAAATTGGTTGACATACGATTGACGTGTTTGGCACGGTATTCTATTACAAATAATACGTTATTCTTTCCCGTTTAAAGGAAATTAAACGTAGAAACTGTACATGTTTAGCTAAATATAGAACATGGCAATGGTTTGGAAATAGTGGTTCAATACTGGTCTGATAAGACGACGGGTATTCGGCGTCTGCTCTGGCTCAAAACTGTTTGCAATATAAATGATAAATGTAGCACACACTTTTTAGGGGGAAATAATGACGCGCTCCCCATTGAATGACCATCAAAGACACGTATAATTATGAAACACTATTTTTTTCTCCGCAAACTGTTCTTCTTTGATTGGTTTCGCTTTCGAGAGATATATAGAAAAAGCACAAGTTGTTACAGTGGAGAAAACGTTATTCTTTCCCGTTTAAACGCAAACGAAACGCAAACGAAAAACACTAAAATGTAGAAAAAGCACAACTTTTTTGACAATTCTGACTTTTCAATTTTATCTGAGTGGCAAACAGTCTGAAGCCTGATAAGACACCGGGTAACCCGGCGTCTGATCAGGCTTCAAACTGTTTGCAAAAAACAATAGTTTGAGCGTAAACGCGTTTATTGGAAAAGAATAACGTTTTCTCCACTGTACTTCAGTCTATTGTTTGTTGTTATTCTATTTCAATTGATTCTTGATAATGACTTTTCTTGTGTTGCACTGACTTTATATTGTAATTCTGAGATCCAGAACCAATACAGGCTATATTCTTTTGTCGTTAAGAATATTGACTATTTTAAAGTATTTGCTGAACCCTTATCATATGTTACAAGTTAACGCTTTTATTGTTTTCTTTGCAAACAGTGCGAATCTATATTGAGTGTCTGGTCTGTCGGCATCGGAACAGGTTCCAATCTAGAACCATTATTGTTGCTACTGTATTGATAGTAGATATATATTTATAATAGTAATGTGTTATTCTGAAACTTCGTTTATAAATGACACGAGATTTCAGACTGATAGAAGTTCTTATATGCATGCCCACGTTACATATCGACAGTTTAATCGGATATACACCACTCAATCTCGCATTTAAAAAAAACGTATTTAAGAGTAAAACGGAGGGTGCTTCAGTTTAACCCTTTCCGATTAACCGCCGAATTGTTTGCAATGGAAATAATAGATTTAGAGTAGCGCGTTTATTGGGAAATAAAAACGTATTCTCCACTGTACAGTGGAGAATCTGTTATTCTTTCCCGTTTAAACGAAAACGTACGCAAACGCAAAACTATAAAACGTAGAAAAGTACAACTTTTGGACAATTCTGATAATTCATGTTTATCTAAGTGGCAAACAGTTTGGAGCCTGATCAGACGCCGGGTTACCCGGCGTCTGATCTGGCTCCAAACTGTTTGCACTGCAAATAATAGTTTCAGCGTAAACGCGTTTATTGGGAAAGAATAACAGATTTACCACTGTAATAGATTTAGAGTAGCGCGTTTATTGGGAAATAATAACGTATTATCCACTGCAATGCAAACACATGAATTTCACCACTCGGATCTTGCATTTGATAAAGTTGTTTGAAGCATATATGAAGTTAATTAGTTTCAATGTTGCTAACATTTTGCTATCCTTCTATTAGCAAACAATGCAAGTCCATCATGCCCTTACATAAGACTTGGTTAACTGATGAATGATGACGCTACATGTACACTCTGTGACTCGTCACTATACGGACCTGCCTCTTAACCGATAACATTTCCCGACCAAGCACTTGATTTACCGTACAAGGGTACTTCAACTGATCACCTCTCTGCAAAACTAGAAATAATCAACTGGGTCAAGGGTTCATAAGTATTACATGTAACTACAACATGACCATTTTATTTAATTAGTATTTGTTTTCCAAATGGCTCGTGTCCTAATAAATACAAACCTAATGTATATATGCTTGTGTATATATGCTTGCACTAACTGGCTCCGAAATTATAAAGCATTTTAGTTGAGTCTGATTGTGTTCCCAAGCATTTGATTGGTCAGATTTGAGCCTAGGCTCAAATCTGACCAATCAAATGATTGGAAACGAGTTAAGACTCAAGTAAAAAGCTTTATAACCTCGGAGCCAGCTCAACACTAATGGAGTATAAACATTTCATAATCAATTTTATCGTGAGCATTTTACCCCTTTTTACCACCATATTGTCGTCTGCTTCAATATTGTTGTCTACAATATTGTTTCAACGTTAGATTTAAGATAGTATAACCGACGTAATTTCAAAACAAGTGGCAAACAGTTTTGATTCTGATCAGACGCCGCGATACGCGGCGTCTGATCAGGATCAAAACTGTTTGCGAATGCGTTTTAAGATGTCGTTGAGAGTAAACGGGTTAACGCCTCGCGGAGCCAGACGTTACAGACTGATGTACATCTTATTATCTGTCGTTAAAGCGAAACTAATCGTGAATGCAAATACAATACAATGTTGAAAATAACAGCTTTGGAAAAGTCTGATACATGTATGATATCCTGATCTGAGTGGAAAAGATTAGAAAGCTTGGTCAAAAGTCAGCTTTATATTAATATATAACAGAACAGAATTTTATTTCAACTTGTACATCAGCGTACCTCGTTGATACATACATTCTATATAATAGAATAAGGGTCACCTAACATTAAAAATATATACATATATATATGTACATATAACTGTTAAAGCTTAAATGCGTTTAATCAGAAACGCATGTTTTACTTTAGGCCTACGCGTGCGGTTTATATAGTAAATTCAATTTCCTAAGCATGGTTTTAAAAGGGGATAAATATTACTAATCCAATCGAAGAGTTGATGTACATTGAATTCAATTCATAGCCGGATCAGACGCCAAGTAATTTGGCCTCTCATCAAGCTTCGAACTTGTTCTTATTCAGTATATAAAACTGTCCTTTTCTATTGATTGTTACTTTATGTTTTGCTTTTGAACGAGAATTATCAGCATTTAACCCCTTCACTGCCTTACCCCGAGTATAACGGTTATTTGCAAATAATTTGGATCCTGATCAGACGCCGCCTCACGCGAAACTATTTGACATTCTATTTTATGCAATGCGTTTGCGTTTCGTATGCGATTACATGTACATGTAACCCTTTTGCCCTCAATGGCGCTGGAAAGCCGCATAATACGGCGTCTGATCAGGTTCCGAACTGTTTGAGACTCGTTTTGAAATTTCTTCAATCATACTGCCTTATTTTTAAAATTTGAAACGACATTGCAGACAACAAAATTGAAGCAGACGACAATGAAACGGTGAAGGCGTAAAACTATCACGAACAAGTTGGCAGTGAAAGGGTTAAAGGGTAAAGAATAACGTCTTCTCAACTGTAAGAACAACTTCTTCTCTTCTGTACAGCTCCTAATTGTGACTAGGCATGGTCACCATTCCTGTCCTGACTTTCAAGGTTTATAGTAATTTTATCGTGAGCATTTTACCCCTTTACCACCATATTGTTGTCTGCTTCAATATTGTTGTCTACAATATTGTTTCAACGTTAGATTTAAGATAGTATAACTGACGTAATTTCAAAACAAGTGGCAAACAGTTTTGATTCTGATCAGACGCCGCGATACGCGGCGTCTGATCAGGATCAAAACTGTTTGCGAATGCGTTTTAAGACGTCGTTGAGAGTAAACGGGTTAACGCCTCGCGGAGCCAGACGTTACAGACTGATGTACATCTTATTATCTGCCGTTTAAGCGAAACTAATCGTGAATGCAAATACAATACAATGTTGAAAATAACAGCTTTGGAAAAGTCTGATACATGTATGATATCCTGATCTGAGTGGAAAAGATTAGAAAGCTTGGTCAAAAGTCAGCTTTATATTAATATATAACAGAACAGAATTTTATTTCAACTTGTACATCAGCGTACTTCGTTGATACATACATTCTTTATAATAGAATAAGGGTCACCTAACATTAAAAAAATCACATATGTACATATAACTGTTAAAGCTTAAATGCGTTTAATCAGAAACGCATGTTTTACTTTAGGCCTACGCGTGCGGTTTATATAGTAAATTCAATTTCCTAAGCATGGTTTTTAAAGGGGCTAAATATTACTAATCCAATCGAAGAGTTGATGTACATTGATTTCATTCATAGCCGAATCAGACGCCAAGTAATTTGGCCTCTCATCAAGCTTCGAACTTGTTCTTATTCAGTATATAAAACTGTCCTTTTCTATTGATTGTTACTTTATGTTTTGCTTTTGAACGAGAATTATCAGCATTTAACCCCTTCACTGCCTTACCCCGAGTATAACGGTTATTTGCAAATAATTTGGATCCTGATCAGACGCCGCCTCACGCGAAACTATTTGACATTCTATTTTATGCAATGCGTTTGCGTTTCGTATGCGATTACATGTACATGTAACCCTTTTGCCCTCAATGGCGCTGGAAAGCCGCATAATACGGCGTCTGATCAGGTTCCGAACTGTTTGAGACTCGTTTTGAAATTTCTTCAATCATACTGCCTTATTTTTAAAATTTGAAACGACATTGCAGACAACAAAATTGAAGCAGACGACAATGAAACGGTGAAGGCGTAAAACTATCACGTACAAGTTGGCAGTGAAAGGGTTAAAGGGTAAAGAATAACGTCTTCTCAACTGTAAGAACAACTTCTTCTCTTCTGTATACAGTGGAGAATCTGTTATTCTTTCCCGTTTAAACGAAAACGTACGCAAACGCAAAACTATAAAACGTAGAAAAGTACAACTTTAGGACATTTCTGATAATTCATGTTTATCTTGGTGGCAAACAGTTTGGAGCCTGATCAGACGCCGGGTTACCCGGCGTCTGATCTGGCTCCAAACTGTTTGCACTGCAAATAATGGTTTTAGCGTAAACGCGTTTATTGGGAAAGAATAACAGATTCTCCACTGTACAGCTCCTAATTGTGACTAGGCATGGTCATCATTCCTGTCCTGATTTTCAAGGTTTATAGTAATTAGTTAGGTAAACGAACGACTCGTAAAGCTCCGAGCATCTAGAGAGAATCTAATTACATACATGTACATGTTCCAGCAAGTCCTTTCGGTCAAGTGCCACAGTTTCATAGACGATATAAAACTCGGTCCCTTGTGGGTAGGCTTTATTGTCCATATGGTTTAAAACCTAATACCAAATGAAGAAAAAAGTGTCCTCGACTACGGCAAAATGTCGGAACTGCTTGCCCTTGGGATGTGAAAATATGGCTGAAATGGCAACTAATGAGCTAGGTTCTATACTAGAATGCACGCAATTAGACAATAAGGTGGACAAAAATCCAGAATGTTTGAGTCGGATTTCTTTTGGTTTTATCAGATCCACCATCCAGGGAATATTTTCCCATAGAAAGCACGCGTGACATTTTCTTGCAACCTTGTTTTCAGAGTATCTGGGATATAAAATAATTTCTAATTTGTACTTGCGGCATAAAGATTTAATGATTAAAGAGAAAGCAGCTCCCTTGAGCTCACAAGCAAATTGAAGATAGCGATAGGAGGGAGTGGTCATGTCTACGATTGAAGAGCAAACGCAATGCGATACAATGTTGAAAAAGCAAAAACTCTTGGATTCACTTTTACGTGTAATTGCTAAGAAACAAATAGTTTGGGCGGGATCAGACATAGTGAACTTAGACTCAATTTTTCAGACGCAATTTAACTTATCGTAGCTTTACCCTATAGTCTGTTTCTTGTTTTGAAGACACATGACTGCTTAAACAGGTTGAACATAAAGCAGAATGTGCCTTAAGGCGCATTCTTCTTTTTTCAGTCTGTTTTAAGCTACCATCTGCTAGGATAAAAATCCGAAGACTTCCAGAGAAATGGCAGCCCCGAGGTAGGCACTTGATTTAGATAAATGAATATCATTTAAACACAATTGTCACTTTTTACATTTCGTTTAATTGCCGGTGTGTCCCCTTTTAGTCAACATCTGTGAAGAAAAATGGTACAGTAGAGAAGCTGTTATTCTTTCCCGTTTAAACGAAAACGTACGCAAACGCAAAGCACTAAAACGTAGAAAAGTACAACTTTTGGACAATTCTGATAATTCATGTTTATCTTGGTGGCAAACAGTTTGGAGCCGGATCAGACGCCGGGTTACCCGGCGTCTGATCTGGCTCCAGACTGTTTGCACTGCAAATAATAGTTTTAGCGTAAACGCGTTTATTGGGAAAGAATAACAGATTCTCCACTGTAGCACAGTGACTTTATCTAATTCCGCATTTACTTTTTCACTACCACGACGTCTTCAGTTATAAAATATTTCGTCTGCTTTCATTTTTCAAAATTTTAATTTCAAATATTTTGAGTTAAGGATTGTTAGAATAAATGCCAAACAGTGTTGATCCTGATCAGGATCAAAACTGTTTGCAATAGAAATAGTAATCATGGTAAGGCGTGCAGTAGCGGAGTTGAGTTACATAATAACCCTTGGTGTATTCGAAAGTCTCTTTATGGTGTAGTAATGTGCTTTCTTTTTTCCTAAGACCTGGCAATCGTGTCTCCCCATGGTTTTGCTGATAGTTGGAAAATGACGTTGGCAGCCAAAAGGATTACACCTCCGACGTTGAAAATGTAATTATTGTGGGTCCAACGGTATATAGTCCGTAATTCCACTGGACATTAATCTTCTCTTTCTAGGTCACATTCGATGTCCTTTTCCAATGCCATTTGAATCTTGTTATGCGAGAAAATGTCAATCTGATATTACTAAATGGTGTAGAACTGGGCTTAAGATTATACATGTACAGAGCTTATGTTGAGTCTGAGTTCGCTCTTACGCTTTTGATTGGTCAGATTTGAGCATGAGTTCAAATCTGACCAATCAAATGGTTGAGAACGATATCCGACTCAACTTAAACCCTTTATAACATCAAGCCCTGGTCAGATGCTGTCTGTTAACTGGCAGTGTCAACTCTTTTTTAATTTGTTGGAACACTTTCACTGCCAACATCGCCAAAAAGCAACTTTGTGAACAGGCATACAGTGGATAAACTGTTATTCTTTCCCGTTTAAACGAAACGAAACGAAACGCAAACGCATAACACTAAAACGCAGAAAAATGCAACTTTTGGACATTTCTGATACTTCATGCTTATCGTGGTGGTAAACAGTTTGGAGCATGATCAGACGCCGGGTTACCCGGCGTCTGATCTGGCTCCAAACTGTTTGCAATGGAAATAATAGTTTTAGCGAAACGCGTTTATTGGGAAAGAATAACACATTCTCCACTGTATCATCAGTATCAAAGTGTTTGACACTCGAATCGACAGTGGGTTTTTTTATGTCAAAAGAGCCCTAAATCGGAATTTGAAAAACATGCATACGACACTATCAATGAAGACGATATTTTGGCGGTAAAAGGGCTGAATCAGTCGATAAAACTTGGCAGCGAAAGAGTAAATTATACATGTAGTATATCATAGGATCCGATGCAACGAGGCAGTTTGATTCTTGCCGTGAGAGAAAATGTAAAGCAAACATTTTCAAACAATGTAGACCCAGATCAGACGTCACTTTGAACACGTGGTGATTATCAATGTCTACCAAGTTTGTCGATACATTGTAGGCAGGGTCAACAACAGCTGAGGCGAACTTATTGTTTCCCAATAAACGAGTTTATGCTGGACATCGCAAACAGTTTGGAGCTTTTTGTAACTCGGCGTCTGAACTAGTTGCCTCCCTTAAGGAAACAATTTATTTTTCATTGGATGAATATAATTAAAGGCCTCATAGATGTGTTTCTTGGATAATGTGTTAAGCTACGTTACAGTACTAAACCTTATTAAATTAAATTGATAATTGCAAGCGAATTGCCATCGAATTGCCATCGAATCGCGCGCTTCAAAAAACAAATCCTACGTTTGAATATTTTTACGCGAATTTTCCGAAGCGGTTGTGACAAAAATGGAATCGAAAAAAATAACGAAGGCAAATTTGCGAACATTTGTGATATACACGTACACCATTCAAGAAAATTTACCCGAGGGTAAAGTTAGTACTTTGAATCGCAAGCGAATTGCCATCGAATTGCAAGTGTATTGCCATCGAATTGCAAGCGAATCGCAAAAATTGTTAATTTAATAAGATTCAGTACTGTATTTATTTATAACAGAAATTAAATAATTATAAAACATTAAATTGACGCCTGCTTATAAAAGTAGATACCATTTTATGAGTGTCACACATTTTGACCAATTGTGAAAGGTCCAATAGCAGATAGATTCATGTGAGTACATGCACATACTTTCTTCAAGGTCACCCCAAGGTCGAATCGCGTTCAGCAGTGTAAGAGTTATACACTAGATGCATGTATTAGATTATCGAGGCGCGGTTACCCACGGAAAGAAAGAACTTTATATGTAATGAACATAGGAGCAGAAATGTGTAATTTTTAGTCTCTCCTATCGATCGGAATTAACAATTAAACGATGTTACTCTAATTATAGGACTGTAACATGAATGTTAGAACGTAATTATCTTTTTTACAAATCGAGTTCATTATTAAATATTTTAGATTTTGAAAAGGCGGAAAGAGAAGAGAGAGAGATTTAGAGAGAGAGAGAGAGAGAGAAAGGGCGAGGGGCAAGAGAGAGAGAGAGAGAGATTTAGAGAGGGACAGTCAGACATACAGATGGACATACAGACACAAACACGCTATTCTTTCCCAATAAACGCGTTGACGCTAAAACTTTTATTTCTTTTGCAAAACTTTGAAGCCAGACCAGACACCGGGTAACCCGGCGTCTTATTAGACTCTAAACTGTTTGCCACTCAGACAAAAAATAAATAACAAGAAATGTCAATAATGGTTATTTCCTACATTTTTGCGATTTGCGTCTGCGTTTCGTTTGCGTTTAAACGGGAAAGAGTAACGTTTTCTCCACTGTACATATAAATGAGTGAGATTCATCGATTTTACCTTCATCATCGTTGTTGTTGGAGGAGTTAAATTAGTGTGATTTAACCATTATCTGGACGAGTGCGACTTGACTGATGTTCGCAAACAGTTTGTATCTAGATCAGATGCCGCGTGACGCGGCGTCTGATCTAGATTCAATCTGTTTGACAATCGTCTTTTGTTTTCTTAAATAAACACAGTTTATAAATAATAATTGAATATATTTTGCAGACCAGAATTTCAAAACAGACATTATTTATGCAGCTTAAGAGTTAGCTCTAGTAATACTGCAGTGTATTTTAATTATGCTATAAGGTACTTGACACTTGGATGTAATCACGTGTCATAAACGAAGCGTTTAATGAGGTACGTGTTGACTTTATTCGGAAACCATGACAACAAATCGTTAATAATCTACATTTAAATCTGATGAAACGTCAATACTATAGTCCTTCATAATAGCATTGATTAACACATTCACTGCCATCCTCAGTGCTATGACGTCATAAATTTTAACTTTTGTCGTCTAATATTTTTCTCTCGAAATTAAGATTTAGGTATTTTGACTGAAGATACGCGGCGTCTGATCAGGATCCAATCTGTATGCATATAGCTAATGTATAAGGGGTAAGATAGCGAAGGGTTAAACCATTCACTTACAGAATACCGTCTGCTTTAACCCACCAAATGAACTCTTCCTTTATACATTGTATTTGGTATACATGTGCACTTGTGCTAAGGACCCGTTGTTTAGAGCGGAGAAGACGTTGTTTTTTTTCTGTTGAAGCGCAAACGTAACGCAAACGTAACGCAAACGCATCACTATAAACGTAGACAATAACACATTTTCGACAACTTTGACAATTCATGTTTATCTGAGCGGCAAACAGTTTATAGCTTGATCCAAACTGTTTGCAGTTTAAGCAAATAGTTTAAACGTAAACACGTTTATTGGGAAAGAATAAGGTATTCCCCACTGTATATGGCTTTGATTGGACATACGTATTTCTTAGGGTCAATAAAGGCAACGATTATGTTCAAATTCGTTTTATTCAAACAGTGTAGCCCAGTTCAGAGAGCTCCTAAAGTAGCCTATTAATTAGGACCTGCACTGTCATTATGAAGTAACAATCCGTCTAACTCAGTTGCAACAGTTATTGTCTGCCGATTTATGTCGTCGGCTTTTCTTTACGCGGCATCTGATCAGGATCTTAACTACATGTATTGCAAATGTTTTTGTTAGCTGCCTTAACAGTAAATGGTTTAAGGAAAGCTGCAAAATGTAAGCGGATAATATCTTAGCAATGAAAATTTTCAATTTTCGCTACCAAAATGTTCGTCTTTAGTTAAATGAAGTTATACATTACTATTGGAATCATATGACGACCCTGTCTAGATCCTGAGGCATAATCACCTTAAAGTACGATAGGAAATAGTCGACCAGTATAGTTTTGTCGTCTGCGGCAATTATTATAGTTACTCATTGTCTCTTGATTTGATAGGATACCATGAACATGTCATGAATTGTAGCTATGGGTACATACAGTGGAGAATCTGTTATTCTTTCCCAATAAACGCGTTTACGCAAAAACTAATATTTGCAGTGCAAACAGTTTGGAGCCAGATCAGACGCCGGGTAACCCGGCGTATGATCAGGCTCCAAACTGCTTGCCACCAAGATAAACAAAAATTATCAGAATTGTCCAAAACTGTTTCTTTTCTACGTTTAGTGCTTTGCGTTTGCCTACGTTTGCGTTTAAACGGGAAAGAATAACAGATTCTCCACTGTATACAGTAGAGAAGACGTTATAAATTCCCAGTAAACTCTTTACCCCTTTCATGATCGAATTTATCGTTAGATTTTTACCCCTTCACCGCCGTATTGTCGTCTGCTTCAAAATTGTTGTCTGCAATATCGCTCCAAAGTTGAATTTAAGGCGGTGCGACTGAAGAAAGCGTGTAACGCATCGTCTGATCAGGATCAATACTATTTGCACATGAATCGAAATTTCGTCAGTCATACTGCCTTAAGATTAACTTCCAAATGTTATTGCAGACAACAATATTGAAGTAGATGATACTTTGACGATGAAGGAGTCCGTGGACGGGTTGAACCAGATCCTTTGAAGGTAGACAGTAAACCTCCGACAGACGGTCGGGCGAATTCGAAGACAGAGTGTTCCCCAGTCTCCCCTAACCCCAATCTCAACAAACAATAAAATAAAATAAACGATAAAATAAAACTTTGTTGTAAGGGTGTCATTATCATTTTAGAGCTTTCGATTATTTCGATGGACGAACATATTCTCTTTATGGCATATAGCTGAACTTCGAAGTTTATCCCAAACGTCTGTTTCTCCATTTAAATTAGATTACGGACTGATATCTAAATGCATTCGTGAGCAGAGTCCACAACTCAAAGTGTCACGTCAATTTACATATCTGAATCAGTAAGCATCCGTTGAGAGCACTGTGAGCTTAACTATACAGTAAAGAAGAGGTTATTATTTCCCAATAAACGCGTTCCAGCTAAAACAAAAAAAGTATAACCATTCCAAACAGTTTGGAGCCAGATCAGACGCCGGTTTAACCGGCGTCTGATCTGGCGGCAAACTGATTTAAATAAATAATCGAAATTGTCGACAAGCTGTTTTTCTTTATAATTCTTAATGCAATTCTATTGCGTTTCGTGTGCGTTTAAACGGGAATGTATAACGTCTTCTCCACTGTACAGTGGATAATCTGTTATTCTTTCCCGTTTAAACGCAAACGTACGCAAACGCAAAGCACTAAAACGTAGAAAAGAATTTTTTTTGGCAATTCTGATAATTCTTGTTTATCTTGGTGGCAAACAGTTTGGAGCCTGATCAGACACCGGGTTACCCGGCGTCTGATCTGGCTCCAAACTGTTTGCACTGCAAATAATAGTTTTAGCGTAAACGCGTTTATTGGGAAATAATAACGTATTCTCCACTGTACCAGTCTAACACTAGCGCCTGTACAGCAAATCGTATCGAATACATTATTCAAACGGTACTAAATGTTCGGATGATATACAATACATTCAGTGGTGAATATGTTATTATTTCCCAAATAAACACGTTTCTAAGGCTAAACTAGTATTTCCATTGCAAACAGTTTGGAGCCAGATCAGACGACGGGTAACCCGGCGTCTGATCAGGCTCCGAACTATTTGCCACTGAGATTAAAATAAATTGGTAGATATTTCAAAGTATGATATTATTCGACATTTTACTGCCAATCGCTTTTTGCGTTTCGATTGCGTTTAAACAGACACAACATTGAGTCTTCTCCACTGTTTTATGTTTTGTTTATTGAGTTTTTGTTACTCATGTTACATACATGTACTTGACATGTACATGTACCGAGAGTAACAAATAAACTGTAAAACTATGTATCGGTATGTTGAGAAAGGGCCAATAGAACATGCAGTGCAATGCAGGTCAGATAGAGTACAACTTCGAGAATATTCTGAAAGAGTTGCAAAGCTTTTGTAGCTTAGTCAGACACTGATTTGGCTCCAATCTATTTGAAACAGATACTTTTGATAATGGCACCAACATTTTTTATAAAGAAAGAGTAAGGTGTTTATCATTGTACGACGTATATCGGTTCCAAATTGCACAATCGTTGCATTATACTGAATCGTATTTGCACGCCATTGCATTTTCATCATATACAGTGGAGAAAACGTTATTCTTTCCCAATAAACGCGTTTACGCTAAAACTAGTATTTGCAGTGCAAACAGTTTGGAGCCAGATCAGACGCCGGGTAACCCGGCGTCTGATCAGGCTCCAAACTGTTTGCCAACAAGATAAACATGACTTATCAGAATTGTCCAAAAGTTGTACTTTTCTACGTTTTAGTGCTTTGCGTTTGCGTGCGTTTGCGTACGTTTGCGTTTAAACGGGAAAGAATAATAGATTCTCCACTGTAAATAGGTTGATCATATCCCCTTCAATATTGTAGTCTACAATATCGTTTCAAAGTTAGATTTAAGGAAGTTTAACTGAAGTAATTTCAAAGCGAGTGGCAAACAGTTTTGATCCTGATCAGATGTCTGATCAGGATCCAAACTGTTTGCAAACGCGCTTTATGACATCATTGAGAAATAAAGAGTTTATAGAATCGAATCGTCAATGCAATGCTACATGTACATGTAGAAAAAACTGCGTTTAGAAAATGTTGAAGACTTATTTTAATCTGCGTGGTACGTGTAAGCAGTGGTGAGCTAGATCAGAGTTACTCTACGTCTCGCACCAAGATCAGTCTGAGATCGTTTTCAAACATGCATAAGATTGGTCAGATTTTAACAAATGTCTGAAAACGATCTAAGACTCAACTTAAAACACGTTTGAACCTTTAACACTGATCTTCATCTTAACTATTTGCAATGGAAATAATAGTTTGAGCACAAACGCGTATTTTTGGGAAAGACTGGTTTAATTGATCAAATTCAAATATATAGTAGGTATTTTGACTTACAAATATTCAAATGAGTATCAAATGAGTGTCTTACATGTACAGCTCGGATCTTGATAAGATACAGCGAAACGCAGCGTCTGATTACGATCCAAACTGTTTGAAAATACAGCGCCAACCAATGGGAGACACACATTGAGTGCGTTGTTCGGAGGGAGTCGTTATAGGGAGCGCAAATGGCAAACAGTTTCAAGCAATATCAGACGCCGCGTAACGTGGCGTCTGATCTGGATTCAAGCTGTTGCTCGCCATAAAGTTTTTTTCTCTCAAAATGTCCATTATGTTTTGTTTTTTATAAAAACAGCAGACGATCATTGAAGGCAGACGACATCCCAGCTGTGAATAGGTTGGACATAATTATATTGTTTAGTAGGAAGAGCGACAAACGTCGTGGTAAGGAGGGCTGTTGTAGAGATGAACACTGTAGCTCTTGCACTCGTGGTAAGGTGGTGGAGGGGTTAGTATAATGCTAATTGCAGGAGAATGGTTATGTCTTATTTAAACAGAATGGGATAAAGGTTTTCATTATATTTACTTTGCTTGTGATGTGAGCACTGTGACTCATATGGCTCTCTTGGTAGTTGGCTGAGCGGCATCAACAATAAAACCACTTGCACCAATATCATATACGAGACCCTCTAGGTCGAGCAATTAATACAATATCTAATTAAGCCTGAGAACACAGTAAAGGGATAAACCTTACGGGGACAAATGTCAAACTCAATGTATTTAACCCTTTCACTTCCTTACCCCGCGAACAATGCTTATTTGCAATAATTTGAAATCCTGATCTGACGCCGCGTAACGTTGCGTCTGATCAGAAACTAACTGTTTGACGCTCATTTCAGTGTTTATTAATTCGTAATACTTTAATTACGATTTTGAGAAATGAATGAGACGACCATTGTTTCAAATTGATGACATCATGTCAGTGAAGGAGTTAATGCCATCTTATAGGGACACCAGTTGCCGGTTCTGAGAAAAATTTCTGTGAAATATGGACAATGGTATTTCTGGAAATATCGATTTCACATTTAACACTTATGATGACCGGCGACAGTTCATATACCATATGCGTGCCGTCATCTGTTTGTGTGATATTTGGCGGTCAAAATTGTAGGAGTTGTCTCTCTTTGATTGAAAGCGCACATTGTCCCACTAAAATTAGCCATGACGTCATGGACGTGTTTGTATAGGATATGCTTATGAGCTTTTACCTAGTATACATGTACATTGTACATGTAGTATCTTCGTGAATTTTCGTTTTACAAACTGGATATAAAGCTCGACTTGTTTCCACAACTTTGTAAGCAATATTGTCTAAATTTCATCAAGTATTATTTCGATTTATATGTAAAAAATACGACAATGTCATACATTTTGTGTTAGAAAATGCTTTTAAGACGAAGATTTAAGCATTATAAATAGTATGTTGCGAAATGGCAAATTTCAGGTATTTACAAGATTACACACTACACACGTATCATCAGCTTGAACACTTTTAGAGCTTTAATAATATTTAAAATTGTATAGTAGAGTCTGGTCTCTATTCAAACATTTATTTTTAGCATGACTTTTTTAAGCATGACTCGTAACCCCTTCACTGCCTAACCCCGAGTACAATGTTTATTCGCAAGCAGTTTGGATCCTGATCAGACGCCGCATAACGCGGCGTCTGATCTGGATCCAAACTGTTTGACAACCATCTTAATATTTCTTAAGTCAAAATACCTAAAACTTAAATTTAAGTATTAAAAGCGGACGACAATTGTTGAAAATTGATGACGTCATGGCAGCGAAAGGGTTAATACATGTAACATGGGCTGTTTAAAGAGAGACATCTTCAATTTCAGTAATTACACAATAAATACGTATCTTTCAACTCATCAAATTCGGTTCTTACCATATCATCTAATTTGAATGTGTAGAGTATGCGATGACAATCTTATTATTGTTATAAAATGTCTCCAATCATATAACAAATCATCTAAGTTGCTTTATAACCAAGCGTAGTTTTGATATTATTCTTCAAATTTAAAAACTCGCTGCTAGCTTTGTCTATAAACGATTATAAGAATATGAGCCTGGGTATAGTTGCCGTCTGTTAATACTATTGCCTGTCCCGCACCTGAGCATTTGTATATCAGCAATTTCATTCAATAATCATTCGAATGTCAGTTTGGTTCCACGAGAGATTCCAATTCGCACGGAATATCATCTTGATCCAATTATTTCTGATACATTTATCACCACTTCTTACATAACTTGCAGATGGTCTAGATAAACTTAAAAAGAATACCCCAATGACCTGTCACTTGAAAAATGTGTTACAAAATGTACATGTACAGTGGATAAGACGTTATTCGTTCCAGATAAACGCATTTACGCTAAAGCTTTTATTTCCATTACAAACAGTTTTGAGCAAGATCAGACGCCGGGTGACCTGGCGTCTGATCAGGCTCCAAAATGTTTGCCACTCCGATTAAAATAAATTACTACAAATGTCGAAACATTATACGTTACTACATGTACATGTACAGTGGAGAAAATGTTATTATTTCCCGTTTAAACGCAAACGAAACACAGACGCATCGCAGTAAAATGGAGAAAATGACAATTATAAGACAATTATGACTATCTATTTTAATCTGAGTGGCAAACAGTTTGGAGCCTGATCAGACGCCAGGTTACCCGGCGTCTGATCTGGCTTCAAACAGTTTGCAAAGGAAATTATAGTTTAAGCGTAAATGCGTTTATTGAGAAAGAATAACGTTTTCTCCACTGTACGTTTTATTTCATTTCGTTTCGTTTACGTATGTATAAACGGGAAAGGATAGCGTCTACTCCGCTGTAATACGAACACTCACCGAGTTGCACTGCTATGGTGTGTCGTCTTCTTCCCACAGGAGATCGCTTGTCTGCAATGGAATTATTAACGCTATAGAAAGTTTCCACATTACTGATCCCTCTTGCACTGAGTGCATTGACCTTTACAAACAAAGTCTTGGTTCAAGTGCAAAAAACATCTTAATCCTGATCAGACGCCGCGTACAGTTGAGAAAACGTTACTCTTTCCCAATAAACGAGTTTACGCTCAATTGCAAACAGTTTGGAGCCGGATCAGACGCCGGGTAACCCGGCGTCTGATCCGGCTCCAAAATGTTTGCTTCTCAGATAAACATGAATTGTCAGATTTTTCTACGTTTTGTTGCGATGTGTTTGCGTTTCGTTTGCGTTTCGTTTGCCTTTAATCGGGAAAGAATAACGTCTTCCCAACTAGTCCGGTTTCTAATTAGGCTCTAAGATGTTTTATGCTCGTATAGATCTTTCTTCAGCCCAAAAGCCTAAGTTTGACAAATAATACCAGATGCAAATTTATTTGCAGATGATATCTGGGCAATGAATGGGTTAAACATGAGTATAAATGTACTTGTGTTAGAAACAAATACAGTATGACAACATTGCAGGTACAGTGGAGAATCTGTTATTCTTTCCCGTTTAAACGCAAACGTACGCAAACGCAACGCACTAAAATGTAGAAAAGAACAACTTTTGGACAATTCTGATAATTCTTGTTTATCTTGGTGGCAAACAGTTTGGAGCCTGATCAGACGCCGGGTTACCCGGCGTCTGATCTGGCTCCAAACCGTTTGCACTGCAAATAATAGTTTTAGCGTAAACGCGTTTATTGGGAAAGAATAACAGATTCTCCACTGTAATAATATAGAAGGGGAATAGAAAGTGGAATTATTTCTATTCAACTTGAATTGTCAGAATTGTCTAAAAGTTGTACTTTTCTACGTTCAAGTCCTTTGCGTTTGAGTTTTGTTTGCGTTTAAAAGGGAAAGAATAACGTGTCCACCACTGTAGAACTATCCTCATTGAGCCCATGTGATAGAAGAATAAAGGACGGACTTCGCACGTTCTTTGAAAGTATCTTGCCACAGGGAACAGCGACATTCTCGAGAATGCCAGCTAATGATTCCAACTTCTTTCCTGACAATATTAGTGTTATTAGACATTCACTCGAGGACACTATCTCGTGTAATGGGATCGTGTTACAGTTAAACTTCCTTTGACGGCAAATATAAAGGAAATTTGCTATCGGCATGTAAAGCGAAAGGAAAGTAAAACAGGTGTTGGTTCAGAATCTATGGTGACATTTCTCGAACACCAGCTTACCACATATTTATCATGATATAAGCCTGTTAATATCTCACTTAAAACTCAACTAGTTAGTTTTTGCGAAAACGTTCACGTTAGTTTTCAGACAATTAAATGAAAGTGGAATATGGAATCTTTTCACGATAACCAGATAAATATATAGAACTTTGTTCTGATAGTGCTTTATATTGCAACCAATTAACGAATTTATCTAGTTAATTAACAAGTCATTTGACGATAACAGATAATGAACTAGATCAGGGTTCAAAATAATTATTAATCAGTTTTGTATTTCTTAAGTTATAATACATGAATGTTTAAGTTCAGATATACATGTAAAGTCAAGTCGGCAATTGTATAAATCTGATTACGTTTAAGTTCAGATATACATGTAAAGTCAAGTCGGCAATTGTATAAATCTGATGACGTTTAAGTTCAGATATACATGTAAAGTCAAGTCGGCAATTGTATAAATCTGATGACGTGATGACAGGGTTAAACTAATCATTCAAATCTAAAGGTAAAACATGTTCAGCAGTGTTCTTCTTTATTTATATATATTCAGTTCTGCGAGCAACCATCTCTCTTAAATTCTCGCCATGGTTGTAACAATGAGGGACTTTGCCACATACAGTGGAGAATATGTTATTCTTTCCCAATAAACGCGTTTACGCTAAAACTATTATTTGCAGTGCAAACAGTTTGGAGCCAGATCAGACGCCGGGTAACCCGGCGTCTGATCAGGCTCTAAACTGTTTGCCAGCAAGATAAAGATGAATTATCAGAATTGTCCAAAAGTTGTTCTTTTCTACGTTTTAGTGCTTTGCGTTTGCGTACGTTTTGCGTTTAAACGGGAAAGAATAACAGATTCTCCAATGTAACAATGAGGGACTTTGCCACATATGTTGTACTCGTAGAATAAAGGTCGCGCAATGTAGTTGGTAGGGGAAAATAGTTCTATAGTATACATGTAATCGATACTGAAACACAAACCAAAATGATATTCAACGTAGGAAATTGTACTATTTCATGTTGATTTCTCTTTAATCCTGTTCAGTGGTTAAAATGTGTTTGAGATCAGTCTGAGGTTCTTTTGAAGAAACTGATTGGTCAGATTGGAGCATTCTGCTAAAATCTGACCAATCTTATGTCTAAGATTGATCTCAGACTCCTTGCAAACCATTTATAACCATTTACATGTATTCTCTATGCCATATAATTACAGTTGAGAGCCGCCGAAACTAGCGTCCAGAAACCCTGCGTTTGATATGGCTCCGATCTATTTGAAATGAAAAGTAGTTCCTTGAGTATGTAAATATGTTTGCAGGGAACTTATGGCATTTCCCCACAGTTGCACTCGATGAATGTTGGCCTTCCTTTTATCATAATGTCATCTATTTGTGGCTAAAGACCCATCAAAACTATATGAAACATTGTTTACAAGAAGTGTGGCTTTCGTCCAAACGTTGTTTTACTAGAGGCTATGTTATTAAATTCAATTATTTCTTCTCTTGATTTTGTTCTTAATTAACTTCCGAGAAAACCCAGCTCCAGGAATTTGATCCAATGTGCAAGCCATTCATGACATCATTATCCAAAGTAATAATATGATTAAGATAGCTTGAAAGAAGATAATTTTCACATTGCCAGTTTTAAAAACGAAAAAAGTTGATTGGTAGAAACACAGGGCTCCAGATAAGGGAAGTATTTCAATTATTTTATCTTTATGTCTGCACCAAACCATGTTGTTGACTATTCATTAGAATCGTCTCTTTTTTAAAACAATATACATGTAGCGTCCTATTCATAAAAAATCGTCTATTCCAGACGATTGTTATGAGTTTGCAAACAGTAACGCTGCGTCTGATCAGTACCCAAACTGTTTGACACTCGAATCGAAATTTAATACGTCACACAACTTTACATCTAACTTTGAGCGTGTCTTGAAGACAACAATAATGAAGCAGACGACAATAAAGCGGTGAAGGAGTTAGAATATGTCGAATAATTTGACCATGAAAGGGTTAAGAGAAAGATCAGACGACTAAGGGTACAGAGAAGAATCTGTTATTCTTTCCCGTTTAAACGCAAACGTACGCAAACGCAAAGCGCTAAAACGTAGAAAGGGACAATTTTTGGACAATTCTGATACTTCATGTTTATCTTGGTGGCAAACAGTTTGGAGCCTGATCAGACGCCGGGTTACCCGGCGTCTGATCTGGCTTCAAACTGTTTGCACTGCAAATAATAGTTTAAGCGTAAACGCGTTTATTGGGAAAGAATAACACATTCTCCACTGTAACTTAACATCTGACCAGGGTTCAAGATTATAAAGCGTTAGAGTTGAGTCTGAAATCGTTCTTAAGCAGTTGATTGGTCAGATTTGATTTTTAGCCAAGCGACCATTCAAATGTTTGAGAACGATTTCAACCTCAACTCAAAAGCTTTTTAACATTGGGAGCTTTCAGGGCTGCCATTTCTCCGGATTTGTCCTAAATCTTCGGATTTTGTTCTAGAACATGGTAGCTTAAAGCAGGCTGAAAGTAAAGCCTTATGGCGCATTCTGCTTTACTTCAAGTCTGCTTTACATGTAAGTAGTCACGTGTCAACAAACTAGAAACAGGCTATGGGATGAAGGTACGATTCATAAATTCGCAATGGAAAAATGCAAATTTTGAAATCTTAGGATTTTTCATGTCAACTCATGGCAGCCCTGAGCTTTCTTCGAATGAATTGCCACATACAGTTAAAGGAGATTTTAAATTTTTTTTGCACTTTTCTTCACTACATTTAATGCTTTTGTTTTATGTGTAAATTCATTATACATCATATACCGGTAACGTCTTTCATATTGTCCCACGTAAATAGCCGCGTGTGTTGCAAATATTTATTGAGCCTATCTCGAACATGCGAACTCTTTATGTTACTTCTAGAAACGTTTTGCATCCTATATAACAATACAGCTGGTCTAATTACGGTCATAAATGATATACTATATAACAAATTAGTTGTTTTATATAATGTACTGTTATTTGAAAAACGAATTTTAAGGAATAAAACAAGCAGCATAGCTCGTGCATGTTGCTTTTGTTTTTGGAGGATGTCTATAATAATTGTTATTTTATTGCGATGTTTTCCCCAAAAGGATTGAAGTCATACTAAAACTAAAAGTACAGTTGTCATTGCGAGTGAGGTAGGATTTATCAGATACAAAACAAACTCATAAAATTGTAATAGGACCTCTAAGTGTAAGGTAAATGTTGCAAGAAAGATGCCAGTCTTTCTCGTTCAACCCATTACTCCATACGTCGTAAGTACGCATTTTATGCCGTTAATTTACAATGTACATAATAAAGTAGGTGCAATACAGTAAAACCTCTCTATTACGACCACTGAAATGAAGACAACTTGATTGTATAGAAGACAGGTGGCAGCTTGAAGCAAAGTGACAGTAAAACAGTTAACTCCTATAGGAGTTTTCTGATTGACTGTCACCTTGTTTTACGCAGTCAACTGTTTAAAACTCCTGGTAATTTAACAAAATTTAGTGGTCGAAATAAAGAGGTTTTACTGTATGTGTTTGCAATTGGCATGTTATTTTTCAGTTTTTTTATTTGTTTGATAAGGTCGTGTTATCTGTAGTGAATGATAAATATTCGCAACTATCAATTATGTGGACGATTGATTGCAGACCTGACTCTTGTAATGAATCATTCAAAGAAACACAATTGGTGGATCTTTATCCCTTAACTCTCAAATTATCTTTATAAAGTACCCTCAGTTGTTATGCCTTGAAAACAATCTAATTCAGGTTAACGTAATATTTTACTATTAAACATAGTTTACTAAATTATATGATCTACAGTATTAGAGTCCGATTCGCTCGACGTCTGATCTTGGTCCAAATTGTTTCTGTTTGCATACGCAAGTTACATGTAAAGACACCTCATTAGCCCATAGCTTATTTCTAGTTTTGAAGATAGATAACCACTTAAAACAGATTAAAAGAAAAACAGAATGCATCTAAATTTGCAATCTGCTTTACTGTCAGTCTGCTTTAAACTACCATCTGCTAATATATAGAATTATTTCTTATGATATATATTCATGAGTTTATCAAATGGAACTGTTTTCTTCAGTTGATTAAATATATCAAATGCGTACAAAGGCGTACTTATGGGACACAGGGTTGAATCATGCATGATATAAAACTGTATACTGTATACTGTATACAGCGGCTCATACTACTCCTATGATTAGAAATCTTCCGGATTGTTTTGTAAATTGTTCTGTTCGTCGATGTTCGACTTCTACTCCTGACATCTAATCATTATTTCTACAACAGAACACATGTACCGACCACTTGTACATTGTACATCAGCATCGCCCTGAACCATTTCATTACCCTAATATATCCTGCTTAACCCATGTGTGCCCGGTGGATTATTCTATGCTTATATATTGAATTAGTCCATTTTTCATCTAAGGGGTGTCTTGATCAGACGCCGCATAATGGGACACTAGGCATAAATGGGTTAAAACGTTTTGTCCGCGTTTAATTCTAAAACTTTGTAACGCAGATACCAGTATCACACTGTTTAGACGCAGATCTAACCCCATGTTATAGTGGAGAAAACCTTATTCTGTCCCAATAAACGCGTTTACTCTCAAACTATTACATGTATCTATATTGCAAACAGTTTGTAGTCAGATCAGACGCCGGGTTATCAGGCTCCAAACTGATTGCCACTCAGATTAAAAAGATTGTTAGAATTGTCTAAAAGTTGTATTTTTCTACGTTTAAATGCTTTGCGTTTCGTGTGCGTTTAAACGGGAAAGAATAACGTTTTCTCCACTGTATTCGCCGACTGACCCGGAAACAAAATGTGATCACATGCAAATGATAACGCCTGTGTACATTAAACTTATTACATGCCATGAAAGCAGCGTGGATTCAGATCAAACGACGCGTGACATGAGTGATGTACGTGTACTGGGTAATGGTACATGTACATACATGTAGGTATCTGTATAAGGTTTTCTCAAAAACAGACAATAAACATTGTCATTGTTTACGTTTCTGTTGATGCAGACTATATTACGAGCGTGTATAGCATCATATAGTCGGATGCTAACAATGTTCTATATGAAATCAATAAAGACATATGGAGAAAGGGAGGCTACTCTATTATTTTATGAACTATTGCTCAGATACGATTGATCCACGTCTTATATTTCCCTATGAAATACTATACAGTAAAATGTCGCTATGACGACTACTTAAATGACGAATTATTAGTGGTTCAATGACTGTAATACATGTATCTATAATTTCTTAAGGCATGATGAGCGTAAAGCAGAAAGCTCCAATTATCTTGTCTTTGATACATGTACAAATAGCTCTAAGTTCCGAAGATATTTTTCTCATAAATTTATACAATTTAGTGAATCTTACTGTATGTATATTTTCCATATGGTTCAAAATATCAATATGGACCAGATACTACAATATCTTTATGGTGTGCAAGCACTTTACATATACAGAGCTTGCATTATTTATTTGTTTAATATCTGGATGTATGTAAAGGTAATCACATTCCAACAAATTATAGCTTTTCCGTACTAAAACATCTAATGTCGATGCGTCGGTGAATACAAATAACCATATTATGTTGTAGAATTTCAGAAACAAATTTACTTGCCAATATTAGGATATACGATTCGAGGATATAGAGATACGGCACAGAAATGTGTTTTTGTTTTTTTGTGATTTAAAACAGTAAGCACCAAACTTACATGCCAGTCAGTTTAATGTCTCGTTTCAAAGACAACGTTATGTTTTCGTCGACATTATTTTGCCACCGTTCGATAAATATTGGTCGTGTGTCCGAGGATGTGAAACTTTCTCAGTGTGAATATGCAACCCATTGAACAATTTTCACATTAACCCTTTCACTTTCAATGACGTCATCAAGCGCATTTGCAAATACAGTGGAGAAAACGTCATTCTTTCCCAAGAAACGCGTTTACGCTAAAACTATCATTTGCAGTGCAAACAGTTCGGAGCCAGATCAGACGCCGGGTAACCCGGCGTCTGATCAGGCTCCAAACTGTTTGCCACCAAGATCAACATGTATTATCAGAATTGTCCAAAAGTTGTTCTTTTCTACGTTTTAGTGCTTTGCGTTTGCGTACGTTTGCGTTTAAACGGGAAAGAATAACAGATTCCCCACTGTAGTATCGATCCTGTTTGATACTTGTTTTGAAATAACGTCCGTTATACTGCCTTAAATATACGTACTGTATGCAACGATACAGCAGAAAACGATATTGAAGCAGACAACAATATTGCGGTGCAGGGGTAAAAACTTCAAAATGAATTTGATCATGGGGGGATTTAAGCGCTGCAGCAGAGAACGTGTACATGTACCTCTAGTTCGTGTAAATAAATATTTAGATACTAATACACAAATATATAAACAATCGAAGTTACTTTATCTTTTGTCAAGGTTACAAAGCATTCGTATTCTTTAACAGCGTTTTCAGAATGAGTTTTGCAATCTTTAAAATTCTACAAACTGGTGTTTTTAATTTTTGTTTAACATTTGAATCATTATCAACATTTTGAGCATACAACTCCGTACTCAACCTGGCCCAAAGCTTATAAAAACGGTTGGGTTGGGTCTATGTGAGTTCTCAAATAGTTGATCGGTCAGATTTGAGCCGAGGCTCAAATCTGACCAATCAAATGTTTATTAACGATTTCGGACTCAACTTCAACGTACAAAGCAGTTATTATTCTTTCCCGGTTAAACGCAAACGCATTGCAATAAAATCTTAAAAATACTCCTTTATGACATGTATGATTATTCTTAATTCGAGTGGCAAACAATTTAAAGCTTGATTAGACGACATGTTACCCGGCGTCTGGTATGGCTCCAAATTGATTGCAGCGGAAATTAGTGGTTTAGAATAAACGCGTTTATTAGGAAAGAAAAACGTCTTCTCTACTGTAAATGCTAGAAAATGAGAGTTTAAAACCTTAGATACAGATCTGAATTCATACTGTTTTCAGACACGGGTGTTGTCAGACTTAGAAGTTCAATGGTTTACATTAACCCATTTGCCCACAGTGGCTTTTGCCATGATTTTACACAATGTAAAAATCAACAAATTAAATGGTCGTACATGTAATAGAGAGATTATATTATACTGTATATTTATAAACATAAGCGCAAAAACCGCATTTCGAAAACACACTTGAGTAACTCGTCAAGGACAATGGCAGCATATGGTATGAATAACTGTTTAATGGGTAATCCAGTAAAATAACATGATTCTAATATTGTCACATGTCTCATACGGTGAGTGTTTTATTTGATTAACATGTAGCAGGGTCCATAAAACAATATCGTAATGTTGCAAATATCATAAAGGATTGTTAACTCATTCACCACCTCTTTCCAAGTACAACGATTGATTGCAAACCGTTTTGATCCTGACCAAACGCCGCGTTAACGCGGCGTCTGGTCAGGATCAAAACAGTTTAACACTAATAATGATGTTACTTTAGTCAATTAATATTAAATGAACAGTTGGCATATAAAAGCCGACTACAATTATTTAAAGCAGATGTTGCCGTGAAAATGAAGGAATGATGCCATTGACTCTATGTTTATAACAGCATAGTGCACTTAGGCGGTTGAAGGTCAGAGCCCAATGTCAAAAAGCGTCTGGGTTGAGTCTGGAATCGTTCTCAAGCATTTTATTGGTCAGATTTGAGCAAAAGCTCGGATCTGATCAATCAAATACTTGTTAACGATTTAACACTTAACTCAACTGCTTTATAACCTTGAACCAAGGCAGTCTTCCTTAACTAATAGCTCAACATTTATCCTTAGTACAGTAATAATATAAGGCAAATAATATTTTTGTAAATATGTGAAGAGTATTTTGACCTATTAAAACAGTGAATGCCCAGATCAGAGTACTCTTAAAGGTTAGTTTTGATCACGACCTGCACGGGTTTTCATATTGCAATACATTGACAATAGCAACCTAAAATTGTAAAAAGTAGACTAAATTAGAAACTTAAATTGTCCATTTGAAGTTTCCATGAAGACCAAGGTAGAAGCTTTGAAGAAGTATGTGGTAATCAATTTAAGTATAAAAAGACTAAACTTGTATGGAAGGTTAGGTATATGTAATAAGCAGGTTCATATTCTGTTAAAAGCAAATGAATAGTTTCCGTCTATCTACTCATTTGTCTGTGAGAATGGCTTATAAGAGTACGGTGTTAACATCAACTAGCGCTTTACATGCATGTGATTTAACCGTAATGAAGGGGTTTAGACTCCACTTTATATTTCAGACGCCAAACTAGGATCATTACGGAATTTCAACTGCATACTTAAGCCAATTGCGCTAAGTGGATTCGTCCATGTTTTAAATTGGATTATTCCATTTTTTATTAAAGGAATGCCTGGTCAAATTTTTCATTTTGTTTTATATTGTAATTCCTATCAGCAAATAGTGTAGACTCTGATAATAATGCGGCGTCTGATCAGAATCTACACTGTTTGCCTATGTCCCATATATGGGATCGTGTGCACAAATGGGTTAAATGACAATAAGTTGCAATATGCCATTAACGTTAAATTTTAGTAAGTCGGACCAAATTCGAGCAGCTAGCCTTTAATGGCTAAATATTTGAATATAAATACGAGCTTAAAACCATATAAGTACACTTGATTATAGATAACTCGCATGTGCCAAAGTCGAAGTTACTATCATTTAAAACGTGAACGTTATTCTGCGATCGCGGCTTGACTAATACTTTAAAACAGTTTGGATCCATGTCAGAAGCCGCATAACGCGGCGTCCGATCTGAATCCAGACTGTCTTTTAGCTTCTTTGATTAACAAATTTAATATAAAATATCATTTGAACAGTATTTGGACAACAGATTTAAAACAAATCAGTCGAAAGAACGAAACGAAAAGGGCTGAAAAGTAAGCGACAGTAATTCTATTCATGGCGCCTTAGGCGAGCTTGAAAACCATCTTGTTTGTTGTTATAGGTCCTAATTACATGTAGTAATTTCAACTACGCAGATCATGATCAGTTTGCGTCTAGAAGTCACCTGTTTTTGCTTTACACATGTTTCTTTTAGCGCCTGTATTGTTGGTTTAGTGTCTGTCATTGTTTCTATCAGGGTCTTGCTGTTTTGGTCTATATAGCAAGATGTTCTATGTAATCTAGTGAGCACATTTGGTTTAACGAACTCATATATTTGCTCCTCACAGATGTGCAATGACAATGATGTATTATATCTACTTAACCTTCTGGTTGTCGGTAACCGTTTTCTTAAGCATCGCAAACAACCCAAATCAAGATAAAACACCACGTGGTTTATCAATCAGAGCATTTATCAGTAAGTCAGTTTCATAATTTAACATAACGTCCACTGTGCAGACGACACTGCCTTAGTGTTCGAACTATACAGTGGAGAATGTGTTATTCTTTCCCAATAAATGCGTTTACGCTAAAACTATTATTTGCAGTGCAAACAGTTTGGAGCCAGATCAGACGCCGGGTAACCCGGCGTCTGATCAGGCTCCAAACTGTTTGCCACCAAGATAAACATGTACTATCAGAATTGTCCAAAAGTTGTTCTTTTCTACGTTTTAGTGCTTTGCGTTTGCGTACGTTTGCGTTTAAACGGGAAAGAATAACAGATTCTCCACTGTACAAGCATGTACTCAATAGTCTGTTTCCTGTTTAGAAGACAATTGATCACTTTTGAAAAGCAGGTTGAAAGTAAAGTAGGCTATACATTGTACTTGTTTTTAGTTTCGAAGACAGATCATCACTCAAAGTAGGTTGAAAGTAAAGCAGAGTGCGCTTTCAGGCTTATTCTGCTTTGCTTTAAGTCTGCTTTAAACAACTATTTGCTAGGGAATGGGCATTATTTTCTTTTAATACAAATGTTTAACTGTATACATGTACGTTGAAACTGTTTTCTGTTGAAGTTGAAGAATAAAGTAGTGTCGTTAAAATATATTTATAGAGTAATAGGTTAAGCCAATTTCAAAAAAAGGAATTTCATTGCAATCGGATATGTGTTAACAAAGGTTCTTCCGAATGTATATCATTAGCGACTTAGTTAAGCTTTTTTAGAAATTAGATTACGAATCCTTAAGTGCTGTAATTCGACAGCTAGATTGGGATAGCAAACTGGATCTGGTCATTTCTGCCCTGGTTTATTGCGCCGCTTGCTCAGGACATTATTCATTCCGTTCAGATATCGTGCCAAAAGTTACTAACACAAGAAACCTAAGTGGGTTTCGGTAATTCTAAACAGTATATTGTTTTGTGGTCCATAAGACAATCTATTGTGTTTCACGCAAGCCGGTCCTATGGCATCTATCTTAACTCATTATCCCCTGACAATTCCAATGGAAAATTCTTGTTTGCAATAAAGGCTGACCCATTTTAGACTATTTAGGGTTGTTCATTGTAATAAATTGCAAAATGACAAACAGTGAAGTATCTGGTCAGAGGGCTCCTGCAGGAGCTCTCTGACCACGGACTTCACTGTTTGCATAGGACATGTGTGCTCTTAAAAATTACAAATTTGGTAAAGGACGCATATAGGCGTCACAAGGGCTCGAGGGTTAAATAGGTTTAAACCCATTTACTGCGTTATACCATGTTCAAATATTATTTGTTAACAATTTGGAACCTAACCAAACGGTGCGAAAGGCGGATTTTGATCAGTATCCCAACTGTTTGACACTTATAACGATATCACTTTAGTTAATTAACCTTAATCGTCGATTTGAGAAAGTTAAGCTGACAATTGTTGAAAGCAGATGACGGAATTGCATGAGAGGGATTATTAATTAATTACATGTACTATTAACACCATTATTCATCGCCATGAAGAGGTCGTTAACTCCACTCATAGATATATATTGCAAACAGTGTCGAACCAGATCCGAAACATTCGACAATATACTACTCTGATACAAAAATCTAAATGATTTTTCTAAACACTGTAAGTGTCGGCACTAATTATATTGCCTTCGTGTTTAAGGGTTTACGCGTGCACGATTAATGCTATCTATGGTCTGATATATAAGCATTATATATATATATACTGTTTTTGTTTGGTACCTTTGCAAATAGTTCATACTTATATTACTATCGGTGTTGTATGCTTGGGAGTGTTGCTGTTTGAAATGTCAAATTGTTTTGTTTACGTGTGATAACGAAAGGAATAGAGAATATTATGTGCTGAAAAAAATCCCCAAAGATTGTCCTTGTTACAATATCATTTTACGTTACGATTTCTGATAATAGTAATTCAAAGTTTTGTCAATACATTGAAACTCTACAATTACACTGCGTTTGCAAGAAACTTGTATATGTCACTTTAAACCTTTAATAATGCTGGCACAGTTTAACATCTAATGGGGCTTTTATTCCGGTCTGTTAATTCTGTTAGCCATAGAACGTAATAATATTTGACAGAGACACGATAATTAGCAAGCTTCATGGAACCGCGTGCTGTTATTTTACATTAGCGACTCAATCAAAAAAACATACAGTAAAACATCTCTATGGCATCGACTAAAATAATGTTTATGTTGGTTGTATGAAAGACTGGTGACAACTTAAAGCAAAATTAAAAGTAGAACAGAAAGTATCTAATGGAGCTTCCTGGTTTACTTTCACATTCCTTAAAGCAGTCACATATTTTTAAACAAAAGAATGATTTAATTGAGTAGTCGTAATATAGAGGGCTTAATGTACAGTAGAATCTTTGTTTAACAGTGTTGTCTTTGAAGTCTTCCAAAATGGTAACAGTTTTACATAAACATACAGTGGAGAATCTGTTATTCTTTCCCGTTTAAACGCAAACGTACGCAAACGCAAAGCACTAAAACGTAGAAAAGAACAACTTTTGGACAATTCTGATAGTTCTTGTTTATCTTGGTGGCAAACAGTTTGGAGCCTGATCAGACGCCGGGTAACCCGGCGTCTGATCTGGCTCCAAACTGTTTGCACTGCAAATAATAGTTTTAGCGTAAACGCGTTTATTGGGAAAGAATAACAGATTATCCACTGTAAACATAAGCATTACATAAAGGGCAAAACTAAAACAGAAAGTTTCTCTAATAATTTTTCCATTATATTTAGTTCTGCATGAAGCACACTATTGTCCGAAGCAAGACGCTGTTATTTTATCAAATAAGTGCTGAATCGTATATCCAAAGAAAACGCAGTAGGTTTAATTGCAAAAATATTGTCTACAACTTGATTATATCTACATTTAAAGGCACTGAATTCGGATAGGTACAAAGTATTTGCAATAAACAGAGAGCATATTAACCCGTTCACTGCCTAACCCCGAGTAATGTAGTTATTTGCAAAAAGTTTGGATCCTGATCAGACGCCGCGTGACGCGGCGTCTGATCAAGATCCAATTTTTTTGACACTCGTTTCAATATTTCTGAAGTCAAAATACCTAAAAGATGTTTTATAGAAAAATAGAAGCAGACGACAATTGTTTAAATTTGATGACGGCATGGCAGTGAAGGGGTTAATGTAAAAGAAAGCAAATGTTTGACATTAACTGTATAGTTCATATAAACAGTATGATCGGTATAGAGACAGCCTAAAGATAATTACTGAATCTAAGGGGGTTATATATTTCCTGTACATGTATTTACCTATATTTTCCAAAGCGGATGCTACTCTGTTTATCGGCAGTTTAGTTTGATTTTAAAACTATCAAAATGTATTGCAGCATATTATAATACACAAAGTTTAACACAGACTGTAATATAATAATGACCAGGTAACCATGAGTTTCGAACATATGGTTATAGGTCATTTTGTTTTGCCTTCGCAACTTGGGCTCGAAGCCTTATCTAGCTCGCTTCTTTCTTTGTATGGTATCTTTCAACACAAATACTTTTCTTAAAATGTTAGTTGCGTTTTGATATTGGCGCCTGCCATGTATTTACAAAAAAACTATTATTCGGTCAAACCTGGTTTTCAACTATTTACATCTGAATCATTTGTGTGCTTTGTTTATCATATATGAGTGCTAACTTTAATCATACTGTGTAAGCCTTTAGTATAAATTTATCTAAACAGAAAGAGCAACATTTCCTTACTGTGCAAACTCCGGCTCTTTATGATCCTTTTGTATCGATTGGCCGTAAATCACCATTCATTCATTCATTCATTCATTCATTACTGTGCAAACGCAACGAGCTTACATATGTCACATGTTATGCATGTATAGTTCATGCACAATGTTATTCATATTTTACATGTAGTGATTCTTTTAAAGGAAATAATATTCTTTCTCTATAATGTATGCATATAGATAGAACGTATCATAGATATAAAACAATTTATTGAATACCTTTTGACTCGTTCAGCCGGAACAGGATAACCTTTGTTCCAAATGAAATTAAAAGCATTAGTTTAATTACAAATACAACAAAATACTCGGTCTGACTGTATGCACTTACACAATAATTCATTTTGCATTTTACATATGTACAAAATAATACCGGATAAACGACACAAAGGTGGATTGCAAGTACCATGTTTGCCAGGAGGGGGTATACAACTTTGTTATCAGTTCATTGCAATACTAATTATTCTTCAAGTCAAAAGGACATTAAACAAAATATTGGATTGTACGATTTGAGGTGAAAAGTTGTTTGACATTGCCTGTGTTGCAACTACTTGATTATTACCTGTGTTGCAATACTTGATTTATACATTGAGAATGGAATCTTCAATTACACTGTTTATAACTGTGCCTGCGTGTTATAATGATAATACACGGGCAGTAGTTGTAATAGTGTACGTACATGTTATTCATTTCTCGGAATTCTAAATGATTCACATAATACTTGTAACACAAACAGGGACTAGTTATTTTCGTATTTGTCATTTAAATCCATTAGCTGTAATTGTCTTTCAGAAATAAGTATTAATGCGTAAAACATTAGCACAGGAGTTGCAATGATTGGCATATACAGTAAGCCCGGTAGTTGTTATAATAATATCTGTAATCCAACCCAAGTTGTAGAAAATGTCAAGACATTTAGCACTAAAGCCGCAGTAATAGAATTGTTTATTTTGTTGACAGAGATTGTGTCATTAAAAACGATAATGCTAATTGCAGGAGGCAAGTAAGTGTTAATATTACAGTGGAGAAAACGTTATTCTTTCCCGTTTAAACGAAACGAAACGCAAACGCAAAACACTAAAACGGAGAAAAGGGCAATTTTCGGACAATTCTGATAATTCATGTTTATCTTGGTGACAAACAGTTTGAAGCCTAATAAGACGCCGGGATACCCGGCGTCTGATCTGGCTCCAAACTGTTTGCAATAGAAATAATAGTTTTAGCGTAAACGCGTTTATTGGGAAAGAATAACGTTTTCTCCACTGTATCATACTTATAAGTAAACCCTACGACATGTTATTGTTATGGTACACACATATATTCTGTAGGATGTTAGTTACAGTGGAGAATCTGTTATTCTTTCCCAATAAACGCGTTTACGCTAAAACTAGTATTTGCAGTGCAAACAGTTTGGAGCCAGATCAGACGCCGGGTAACCCGGCGTCTGATCAGGCTCCAAACTGTTTGCCACCAAGATAAACAAGAATTATCAGAATTGTCAAAAAGTTGTTCTTTTCTACGTTTTAGTGCTTTGCGTTTGCGTACGTTTGCGTTTAAACGGGAAAGAATAACAGATTCTCCACTGTATGTTAGTTGTCCTTCTAAACATTTTAACTAAATAGCTACATTTGTAATAGCAGATAAATACTAATAGAGATAATGCTAAGAATTTGTAACGATATATATACAGAATTATATAGCAAAACTTTCAAAGCTACATAAACATATAACTTAAGCTTAGGTAATTTAAGAAAGTACCTGTTTCTTAAGCCCGTGGGTGTTATTATAAATATACATTAAGTCATAGGAGTGACAATGAGGACATCTTTTACTAGCAATATCTTCTGAAACCTTCAAGCACTGTAAAATTGCGAGTGCATTATATCTTTGTTTAGTAGTTTCTGATTCGAAATTGACATTTATTATCAAATGACACCAGCTAGAAGGAACATTATTGCGTTTTACAATCCAAAGCGGAATCTTACCAATTGTCACTTGCACATAGTCTAAACCCTATGTTCATCGCTACTGATACGAAAAAGCGATGATGAGGTTGAAATCAGGTGGTTGTTAAAATCAGGTTAAAAGTAAAGACGAAAGCTCATTTAGGAGCTTTCTGCTCTTCTTCCATCCTGCTTTAAACAACAGCTTGTCCCAAAAACAGACCAAAATCATTCTTTAATGATCCTGAAGGAAGGGATTTACCTCACTATGAGCTGGAAAAGTACTTTCTAAGTCAGAAACTTCAATAAATGTCGTTTCGTGCTTCTCTCTTTAAATTTAATGTCAGTTACAGGGGAGACATTGCCATTTTACTAATGAGTTGACAGAGAAAAATGTAGATAACACTCATGTGTACGTTCTGGTAAAATATATATTCTTCACACAGGAGAGACGCGCAACCTTTCCACACCGAGTGGTTCACAATTGAATAGGTGTAAAATGGTCACACAATGGCAGTTGAGTACATGTACAGTGGAGAATGTGTTATTCTTTCCCAATAAACGCGTTTACGCTAAAACTATTATTTCCAATACAAACAGTTTGGAGCCAGATCAGACGCCGGTGTAACCCGGCGTCTGATCAGGCTCCAAACTGTTTGCCACCAAGATAAACATGAATTATCAGAATTGTCCAAAAGTTGTTTTTTTGTCTTTTCTACGTTTTAGTGCTTTGCGTTTGCGTACGTTTGCGTTTAAACGGGAAAGAATTACGTTTTCTCCACTGTAATACGGACGACAGTCAGTAACAGAAATAAGACAACGTGTTAATAGAGCCGTCCTTATCCTTTCCTCCATAGAAGCGCCTTTTACTATGTAGCACATTTAATGTATCCCTTCACTGAAGAAAATAGTTACGATTTATACAGTCATGAACATGAATCATAAGAAATATTTGCAAACTCCCAGCTGATGGAAGCTTAAAGCAGGCTGAAAGTAAAGCAGAATGCGCCTTAAGGCGCGTTCTGCTTTACTTTCAGCCTGCTTTAAGAGATCACCTGTCTTCAAAACAAGAATTGAGATATGGAGTAAAGGGTTAACACAATAATGCCTGTTGTAACACAGTAGAAGTAACAAACAAACTATGTAGATCCTGATGAGACAATTGCGGTGTATTTTGAAGGTGTGCGTTTTTTATCCAACGGGCTCTTAGGTGGTATTACTGCAGCTTTTTAAGACACAACATTGGAACTTTAAAACAACACATATATGCAAGTAACAACAAATGTATAAGTGTTTTATAGGTGTCAACCCATTTACACTCAATGCCACCATCATTCGCGTTCGGTAAAAAGTTTGAGACATGATCAGACGCCGCATGACACGGCGTCTGATCAGGACCCAAATTATTTGACACTCTTATATCTAGATATTTACAAATGTATGAAGTGACTCAACCTTAAATCTAACTTTGAAATGTGTCATGCAGACAACAATACTGAATCACACGACAATACATGTAAGCGGTGATGGGGTAAAATAAATATCCCGAATAATTTGATCATGAGAAGGTTAAGGTTGAGGATTCAAATCCCTAAGGAGAACGGACCAAAATCGGTTCTATACATACAGCGATCGGTCATTACCGTCTACTGCTAAAGCAAGGTCAGGAACAAGCAGACATATGACGAGGCTGGGCGACTGCTATCCGTAGAGTGCAGATATTGACATTGACTAGTGTTATCCAAATTTTATTAGGGGATCTTAACCTTAAAGGTATGATCAACTTTAAAGGTAGAACAAAGGTAAAGTTTAACACTTCTACTAAAATGTTCTGCTTTACAGTGGAGAATCTGTTATTCTTTCCCGTTTAAACGCAACCGTACGCAAACGCAAAGCGCTAAAACGTATAGAAAAGAACAACTTTTGGACAATTCTGATAATTCTTGTTTATCTTGGTGGCAAACAATTTGGAGCATGATCAGACGCCGGGTTACACGGCGTCTGATCTGGCTCCAAACTGTTTGCACTGCAAATAATAGTTTTAGCGTAAACGCGTTTATTGGGAAAGAATAACAGATTCTCCACTGTACATGTACTCCTTTCAGTACAAACTGGACACTAGGGGCGAGTCATGTACAAACATTTAGCATGTGTTAACAGTGAAGACCCAGATCAGAGGACTCCTTTATGAGCCAACTGACCAACCAGGGTCTGAACTGTTTATCAATTTGCACAAAATTGCAAAAGCAACCACAAATAGTGAAATATAGACTATACTAAATTGGAGCTTTGATTTTATTTTAAGAAGTGACAGGTACAAATGAGTTAAGCTGTCAAACAGCGTCAACACCACTAGTGACACTAATTTTCATTTACATTGTTCCTGTATTGACTGCAATACATTTCGAAGCTGGATTCAAGCTTTTTCGCTGCAGCTATGTCGATACGGGTATTAAAAATCTTAGCTCCAATCGCATAATTAGGATTCAAGCTGTTTGCAAAATGCAAAATTGTAAAATTGAGCTTAAAGTCGCATATAGACGTAAGCTAGACAAGAAACAACTTGCTATAAACAGACAGATAATTAAATAAAAACTCTAATACAAATGGCTGTGCCTCTAGTGTGATCTGGAAAACACAAAGAACTCAAATTTTTACTTTATACTTAAATTGTTTGGGGGACAAGATCTATATAATGTTGTTAAACCAAATAATCAAATAGATCTATAAGCACCCGTGTATAAATACATACATGTTAAAACTCCCCCGCACACCTATAATGCAATCTGAAACTATTGTTGGAAGTCATACATTTGTACATGTATGACCACCAATAATTACGTCATTATTAATATTGATGACGTTTGATTTATTCGTGATATAATTTGTTATTTTTTTCGGTTCCATTGAAAAGTAGCTTTTTTAAATAACGTTCATTTAAGCGTTTGAGGGTATGAATTGAACAGTTTTAAGCTTAACCCTTTTGAGGAAATCAATATAAGTGAATGTTGTGGGTAATTCATGCTTAAAATGGAAATGTTTTGTTCAAAGTTTATCAACGCTTTGTTTCAACGTTTTTAAAAATAGCACCAAAACCTGGAATTCCGAAACGTCACGCACAACGCTGTATATAAAAAGAGCGTAAAAGGCCGTGACGTCCTCATCTTATTCCAAGATGTCAGTCCACATGTTTTGTGATTGCCTAGTTTTGAGGAAGTTATTCACGAGCAAATCAAACACTTTTCTTAGTCTGTCAGGGATTGAATTGAATCGGAATACCTTTTGTTTTACCATGCAATACTTAAGAACGGAAAAAGCAAGCTTTACTTCCGTATGAAACCCTAGGAAACATTGCTGAATCGAACTTTAGCGCAGAACTCGATGCCGTATAAGGAACGTATATAATGTTTGTCCAAGACCTTTACAGTCTTCCTGAACATAAAGCATAATTTCCATACAATATTCATTGCTCTAGCAAATCGCATACACACTGTACAGTGGATAATCTGTTATTCTTTCCCAATAAACGCGTTTACGCTAAAACTATTATTTGCGGTGCAAACAGTTTGGAGCCAGATCAGACGCCGGGTAACCCGGCGTCTGATCAGGCTCCAAACTGTTTGCCACCAAGATAAACAAGAAATATCAGAATTGTCCAAAAGTTGTTCTTTTCTATGTTTAGTGCTTTGCGTTTGCTTTTAAACGGGAAAGAATAACAGATTCTCCACTGTATGACCTATCACGTCAACAATAGCAAAGACATGGCCAGTATTATACTGAGTGGCTTTATTCAGAATATTTTTGCAGCTGGGGAGTCGTAGAAATGATAATCAGTATATTGTGTGATCTTTATATCGGCAAGTAGCACATTGAATCCATACCAAGGGGACACTTTAGTCGCCTTTTACATAGTATTGCTCCTACTTGTAGGTCATTTTGCCTTTGTACAGTGGAGAAAACGTTATTTTTCCCCGTTTAAACGCACACGAAACGCAAACGCAAAACACGTTCACGTAGAAAAGTACAACTTTTAGACAATTCTGAAAATTCATGTTATTCTGAGAGGCAAACAGTTTTGAGTCTGATCTGGCTCAAACAGTTTGCAATAGAAATAATAGTGTGAGCGTAAACGCGTTTATTGGGAAAGATTAACGTTTTCTCCACTGTATACAGTACAACCTCTCCATTAAGACCAATTTTTTTTTATTAAATGTTCCGTTAAATAAGGCAGGTGTCTGCTTAAAGCTTTATGAACTTAAAGCAAAAGGCTCATTTAGGATACACACGGGGGTCAATAAAACATGAGAACAAAAACGGAACTTTATACAAATAGATACATTGTAAAGCACAGCACGTCATTATGGCGCTGTTTTAAAGTATATCGACTACAAGCAATAATTGTTTTTATTTTTGTAGTAGCAATTTTTCAGACCAAATTAAATGCCGCATTATGAGACATCTAACCTGATTGTGCACTGTATGCATACATGTATGTCCCGTTTTGGGACGCTTAACAGCAAAACGTGTAAACATACTTTTAAAAACCTGATTTGATTCAGGGCATACTGACCGTACCGTACAGTTTGAATCATGATCACATGCTATGTAACTTGACCTCCGATCCGGCTCAAACTGTTTGACACTCATTTTGATATTAAATGAGCCGCGCCATGAAAACACTTGCCTTATTGCATTGCAAACAGTGTAGACCAAGGCCAGTCGCCGCGTTCAAGATCTACACTGTTTGATACCTACATACATCTACAAACAGTGTATCTGTTTGTATTAAATGTATAAACAGTATTTGGCAGTGTAGACCAACTCAGATACAGAGCATGGGATGAAAACGGTGCTCGGTCTGTAAAATGTTGCAATACAACAAGGCAGAATTCTCATGGCACGGCTCAAATGTAAGTCACCATACACATATAAGAAGTTCCTTACGTCTTGATTTGATGGAATAGTAAATAATGAATTTGTCACCGATTTAGCTTCGAGCACATTCACAGTCTTACAAACTACATTTTGTATTTTGCAAAACGCATTTAAGAGATATTTGCAGGGCAAACATCACTTCCGTCACTAAGATTAATACTAAATCTATTTTATCAAGATCATTCAACTAAATGCAAATTTTCTAGAAAAGAGTTTAACAGAACTCGTCATTCTTGAATTTTAATGTCAAAGTCGGCAAAACCGTTACCATGGCATTTTTCCACGAAAATAAAGTTTTTTTCCCTACGACAATAAATCATTTTGAATGTCTGGCACATGGCAAACATTCTGTTGTTAATACCGAACAGGATATGAGAAAGAAAAACTCTCGTCTTGGCACATTTGGGTACTATTCCTTATAGTTTGCATTACGTCTTCACATTACAGTGGAGAACGCAAAGCACTAAAACGTAGAAAAGAGCAAATTTTGGACAATTCTGATATTTCATGTTTATCTTAGTGGCAAACAGTTTGGAGTCTGATCAGACGCCGGGTTACCCGGTGTCTGATCTGGCTCCAAACTATTTGCACTGCAAATAATAGATTTAGCGTAAACGTGTTTATTGGGAAAGAATAACACATTCTCCACTGTACCTCTGTCAAAGATATTGACCTTTAACCCTCGACCGTGCGAATAGCCATTAACTTAAAACCATTGTAAGATGTTGTTTCTTAATGTTATAACTCGTGCAGTTTGTCTGCAGAAACTTGTACATGAGTCTCAAACAATTTGAATCCTTATCAAGATTCAAAATGTTCGCAATAGAACGTGTACAAGGGCAAACAACATTGAAAGAGTTAAGACCCTTAAGCATTCTGTAATTCTTTCACATGACATGAATATTACGCTACGGCCAGTTTTAATGTTTGAAAACGCAGTGTTATCAGTAGTTCTATGAGGATTTATGAACTTTGAAACAGGAATTAGCGTCTCGAAATAATTAAATCAACCGAGGCTATTTTCTTGTGGAAGCAAAGTTGGTCCTGGTATGGTGACGAATATCTCGTCTTTGTACAGCGAGAAGGACGTGCTTCTTCCCAGTTTAACCCATTTATACCCAGTGGAATCTTCCATGTTTATATATTGCATTAGTCCATTTTTATCAAAGGGATGCCTGGTCAAAGTTTCATATTCATTTTGTTTTATATTGAAATTCCTATCAGCAAACAGTTTAGACTCTGATCAGACGCCGCATAATGCGGCGTCTGATCAGAGTCTACACTGTTTGCCTATGTCCCATATATGGGATCGTGGGCACAAATGGGTTAAACGAAGCGTAAGTTCGAACCTGAGCAGACGACGGAATACCCAATCTATGACCTGGCCCTATACTGTTTACACAAACGCTTATATAACATCTCAAATGTACACCAAACTGGTATTGTTCCTTATAAAAAATGTAACCCATTTTCATAGACTTATTCTAGTTTTAAAGATAAATGGCCACTTGAAGTAGGTTGAAAGTAAAGCAAAATGCTTCTCAATACCTGCTTGATCCTGCTTTAAAATTCAAGCTGCTATAAGATAGAATGTATTCGTATGGTAAATGTTCCTGACTGAGGAAAGTGGAAGTATTTTTCTACGGTAAAAGAACAATACAAGGCGCAAAAGGCGTATTAATGAGGTAATTGGTCAATGCGAGCAATTCACAATACATGTAGCATGAGCCACGTCATTACAGTGGAGAATCTGTTATTCTTTCCCAATAAACGCGTTTACGCTAAAACTATTATTTGTAGTGCAAACAGTTTGGAGCCAGATCAGACGCCGGGTAACCCGGCGTCTGATCAGGCTCCAAACTATTTACCACCAAGATAAACAAGAATTATCAGAATTGTCCAAAAGTTGTTCTTTTCTATGTTTTAGTGCTTTGCGTTTGCGTACGTTTGCGTTTAAACGGGAAAGAATAACAGATTCTCCACTGTACGAAATCGAGATTTTTTGCACTGCGAAGTCGGGTAGACCAATCATTTACGATATTTAAAGCCTCTTTCACACTGTTACTCGAGTTACACTACTGTGTTTCTATTTTGAACACCATTCAACCACTAACGTCATTGTTTGAAAAAAATAACGTCAATCACCGTGCATTTTACAGTGGAAAAAACGTTATTCTTTCCCAATAAACACGTTTACGCTAAAACTATTTTTTCAACTGCAAACAGTTTGGAGCCTGATCAGACGCTGGGTAACACGGCGTCTGATCAGGCTCCAAATTGTTTGCCACTCAGATAAAAATGAAAAGTCAGAATTGCCAAAAAGTTGTGCCTTTCTACATTTTAGTGTTTTGCGTTTGCGTTTCGTAAAAGCGTTTCGTTTGCGTTTAAACGGGAAATGATAACGCTTTCTCCATTTTAAAATCAATGGTGCTTACCTTTAATATCAAGCCTCAAGTAAGATGTCACTTTATAAATGGGGTTGTACCATCACTGTTTACCTGAAAATATATTGAAAATACATGTATGATTACAAATTATCATAATAAACCTTTTTTTATCGGTTCATGTGTAAACCATAAAATATGTGAAATGCTTAATAAAGATAATTAATCGTAAACACTTATTCCCATTGCAAACAGTTTGGAGCCAGATTAGAGCCCGGTGTCTGACAAGGCTTAAACTGATGTAATTCAGACTAACCCACTACTCCCGTGATAGCCCATTTCTGCCATTGGAAAAAGTAAAAACATGTCCCATAATTTTAACTTTGAGAAAGAGAAGCAGACGACACTTGTTTAAAGGAAATGACGTCATATCGACGAACGAATTAAAGCAGGCTTAAAGATAAGTAGAACAAACCATTGAGCTTAAAAAAGTTTGATCGGTCTATAGAGACGCCCTGATATGACCGAGCTCAGTGTTAACCCTTTCATGATCAAATTATTCGGGAAATGTTTACCATTTCGTCGATTCATTGTCGTCTGCCTCAATTTTGTTGTCTCCAATGTCGTTCCAAAGTTAAAAAAATAAGGCAGTATGACTGAAGAAATTTCAAAACGAGTATCAAACAGTTTGGATCCTGATCAGACGCCGCGTTACGCGGCGTCTGATCAGGATTCAAACTGTTTGCAAACGAGCTTTTAAGCGTCAATGAGAGCGAAGGGGTTACGAGACTTTACTGCAATCTCGCTCTATTCCAACTGGATACCCATCAATTCAAATCTACACACGAAAATCCCTAGAGGATCCGGATGATCCGACATTTCTTTTGCACTACATTTCCATTTTGTTACATTTTTTTGAACATTTAAACCTTATTTCATTGACCATTCTTTAAATAAAAAAACGTACTACTGTCTGTAACATCATATAGTTGCTTATTGCAGAATAAAAGTAATCCTTAAAACTCCTTAGGAAGCGTCATGCTTAGCATTCGTCTACATTAGACTTGACATTGTCCTGAAACCGAAACACCCATTTTCTATAGAATCGCTTCTAAATACAGGTTTCATTATATTTGTCATTTTTCTCAGTAATAATACTGTCTGGAAAATAGTGATTTTGCTTCATAATTTGCGTGTTCGTCTGGTCTGGAACTTTTCAACGGAAATTACTACAGCTTATATGTTGCCAACAGACCCTAGTCAGCCATGATGCCGTGTGTCAAAGCAATGCCCTTGCACGTCAAGCAAAACATATCAAACAAACAAAATAATTGGTTTGACCATATTTGCTCAATATGAAGACTCTCAATGTTTTCAGCTATTTTTTGTAATGTCTTACTTTTGATTCAGAATCCTTGTTACAGTGGAGAAAACGTTATTCTTTCACAATAAACGCGTTTACGATCAAACTATTATTCATTTCAAACAGTTTGAAGCCTGATCAGACGCCGGGGACCCGGCGTCTGATCAGGTTCCAAACTGTTTGCCACTCAGATAAACATGAGTTGTCTGAACTGTCTAGAATTGGTACTTTTCTCTGTTTAAGTGCTTTGTGTTTGCGTTTATTTTGCATTTAAACGGGAAAGAATAACGTTTTCTCCACTGTAGCCGTTCCGATCTTTGGAATACTGAATTTAGCTAGAATTATATGAAAAGAGTTACAGCAGGGCACACAAGTAAGGGGAGTGTTTCAATAATTAAACTCTTCATTTTTAAAGACGTTTTAAATGATTAGTAACACCATAGGTTTGGTGTTGAAATTAGTGAGGCAATGTTTGCTTTGTCTTGTTAACTTTCTCTTATCTGTTGCTCCGGATACAGTAACATGTATTTACTAATTAATGTGTTTGTGTATTAATGTAAGTATGCACAATTTAAACAGGGTGGAGCCAGACGAGACGCCGATTAACCCGGTGTCTGATCTGTCTCTAACTGTTTGCTGTTCACTGTAAAGAAAATCGTAAACGTATTGAAATAGCTGTCACTGTTAACACTATTTTATACTATGTTTGTGTTTAGATCCAATTCAACGTTTTCTTGCTGAAACATTAAATGGACAATTCCAGTTTCGAATTCAGTCCATTGTTTTTGTTTATTTGTCAGTGTATTGCAATAGCACAAACAATACAAACCCTGCTCAGAGGGTTCTAGCAAACAGTGGTTATGTCAGGCCAAATGGAATAATCTAGTTAACAAAGGATTTGGGGTTACACATCGACAACAGACTATCACTCCACCAGCATGTGGGTCAAGCAGTGAATAAAGGAAACAGAACCCTGGGCTTGAACGCACGTTCGCTAGTAGAGACAGTAAGGTTATCAAAAGACTATTAACATCCATGGTAAGGCCCATATTGGAATATGGTAATGCCCCACGGATACACCAATTTGCAGGGGACATTGATAAATTGGAAAAGGTTCAGCGACGAGCAACAAAACTGTGCAGAGACATCTACGATCTACCATATGAAACAAGACTGAAGAAACTGAAATTACCATCACTCTACTTTAGAAGACAGCGAGGAGACATGATCCAGGTGTTCAAAATCTTAACAGGAAAAGACAAGATTGATCATGAAAAGCTGCTGCCATTGTCTCAAACAACAAGAACAAGGGGTCACAAACTGAAGCTGGGGAAACAACACGGAAGACTTAACATCCGAAAGCATTCCTTCTGCCTGAGGGTGGTAAATGAATGGAACTCCTTACCTGACTGGGTGATTGGTTCAAGTAACCTGAATCAGTTTAAGAGTAATCTTGATCTATTCTGGAAGGACCGACAGTATGTCACCCGTCCCATGCATGCACAAAGTATTTTAAGGAGAAGACCAGAGCGGGAGTCACAGGCGACAGCCTTTTTCCTGTAGAAGAGGTATCAAGGTATCAAGGTATCAAGATACTCTTGGTCTTTCTGTTTGCATAAGACAAAATACTTTGCACATGAACCCTATTAGCAAAGGACACATGTATGCATAACTAGACTTCAAACAGTAATGAGTATGGTATACACTATTTCAACAGAAATAACAACAAATTGCATGTTGCCAACAAAACCTCCTGATGTCGTGCATACACTGTTTTTGCACGTCCAGAAAACAATTCTAAACCAGACTGCATTCAATAAACGCTTATTTATAAGACCATAGCATGTCAAGGTAACGGTGAAACCAAGGTTGGGTAATATAGGTGTCCTTGGAATAGTCCAAGGCAACAACTGTATAAGTATCAAAGCATTCTAGCAAACAGTGGTAATGTCAGGCCCAATGGAATAATCTAGTTAACAAAGAAATAGCCAATTAAAATACTCTAGGTCCAAAAGATGTCAAGATCAAATTGAGATTGGATGTTTTAGGAGGATTTGGAATGGTCTAAGGCTATATCTGTAAAAGTATCAAAGCATTCGTGTAAGTGGTGTTGATGCTAGACAAAACGGAGCACATCAAGTTAACCAAGACATGACCCATTCAAAATATTCTGAGTCCAAAAGAGGTCAAGGTTAACATGAGGATTGGTGATATGGAAGGATTGGGAATGGTCAAGGGCAACAACTGTATAAGTACCAAAGCGTTTTACATTTAATGTAGTTCCATGTAGTGGTATTGATGCTCGGGAAAACGGTTAAATCTAGTTAACCTCGTACGGACGGACTCGCGGACGGACCGATGCATGGACGGCCGGACAAGACAATCACTACATGCCTCTGCATCTGTCGATGCCTGGGGCAAAAAACTAAACTTGTTTCCATTTTTAATTGTCCATGTTTTACAATTACTTTATATTTCAAATTAATTTTCTAATATCGAAATTGTGTTCAAAATTTCCTACATGTATAAGCCGTTCCGAGCCTTGAAATACTAAACCTGCATAAATTGTAACTATTTTCTTCAGCGGAAGTATAAACTGAACCCGCTAAAAGCGCTTCTATTGGGGGAAGGATATTCAAGGGTTAATGTTACATTTGCGTTTAGTTTCGTTTTAACAGTACAAATAGCCACTTCTCTACTGTTATTTGTTATAATTTGGAAGTAATTAGACGAGTCGTGCGCCATGAAATATACACCTTAAGCTGCGTGGCAAATTTTGCGATTTCACAATTTTAATTGTCTCTTCTAGACTAATTAAAAGAAAGCTATTATTAAAACTAAGCTTGTGTTTTTGCTTAATGTTGACGATTTTGCAATTGGAACCAAAACGCACGGCGTTCTATCTGAATATACACTATGTTCAAATGGTGGTTACATGTATCTGTGATTTGTATAAGGCGAGGTTTTCAAAAACTAATATCCCTTTGCCAAGACTAATAATAATTAATACAAAAGGGTTTGTTAGAGTAAAAATAGAGAACATATAGTGTTCAGCTTATTCCCTCTTTCATAGGGAAAACGCTATTCCTTCACATTGAATGCATTTGTGCTACATGTAATATACTTTCCATTGCAAACAGTTTGAAGCAAGACCATAAGTCGAGTTACTCGTACAGCGGAGAATGTGTTATTCTTTCCCAATAAACGCGTTTACGCTAAAACTATTTTTTGCAGTGCAAACAGTTTGGAGCCAGATCAGACGCCGGGTAACCCGGCGTCTGATCAGGCTCCAAACTGTTTGCCACCAAGATAAACAAGAATTATCAGAATTGTCCAAAAGTTGTTCTTTTATACGTTTTAGTGCGTTGCGTTTGCGTACGTTTGCGTTTAAACGGGAAAGAATAACAGATTCTCCACTGTATAAACAACTGTTATGTTCTACATTCTTCTCATTTCTGGGAGATAATAGTCTTCCCCACAGTACAGTGAGGATGACGTTGTTCTTTCCCGTTTAAACACTAACGAAACGACACCGCATTGCAATAAAATGTAAAAGATGACAACCTTTTGAAATATCTGAATATTCATTTCAACCTGAGTGGCAAACAATTTGGAATCTGTTCAGATGCCGGGCTACCCGGCGTAAGATCTAGCTCCAAATGGTTTACAACCGAAACAATTCTTTTAACAAAAACGAGTTTACCGGGAAGAATAACATCTTTCCCATTGTGTATGCGGCCCTGGTTATGGAATCATGTTATATTATATCATCGAATCAAATCTAGACTTTTTGTGTCTGGTCGCGAGTGTGCTGCTACATAATTTGTTCGCTGGCTTGGTCTGGATTTTTTCAACGGAAACTAAATCGGCTTATCACATCCTTCGGGAATACAGTGTAGAAAAAGTTATTTCCCAATAAACGCGTTAATGCTAAATCTTTTATTTCAAATGCTAACAGTTTGGAGCCAGATCAGACGCCAGGTTACCCGGCGTCTGATCAGGCTTCAAACTGTTTGCCGTCCATGTTAAAATCAACATTCAGAATTGTCAAAAAGTTGTATTTTTCTCCATTTTTTGCAATGCGTTTGCGTTTCGTTTGCGTTTAAACGGGAAAGAATAATGTTTTCTCCACTGTAACACTGGTAGCATTAAAGTCATCAGTAAAGTTTGGGATGGGTTCTATTTTGCATATGTCGCATGCAATATAATGATCAATATCACTGCTTTTTTGTTTGATGTTTTCCATAATAATCTGAAATATTTTTAGATGTTTTCTTGTACGAAAATGTCAAGAGCAATATATGGTAATACTGCGCAGACGAACAAGCCCTTAGCCTGCCAATTGCGACTTAACTTTTGCATATGCAAATTGTTTGAATCCTGACCAGACGCCGCGGAACGGCGTCTGATCCTGATCCAAACGGTTTGAAACGCGTACGTTGAATTTATTTTATTATCAGAAATATGTATACATTTACATCTTATGTGGAATAATTTTTGCAGACAACAATTTCAAAGCAGACGATATTACGGTAGGATACGGGTAGGAAAAGGTGTGTTTGCATGATAAGAGAAGTCGGCATTGTAAAATAAAATCTCCTTTATTACATTGGAGAATATTTCTTTCTAAGAACGCAATGTAATAAACAACAAACTGTGACCATTTTGTAACAATATTGACGAATTATTTTAATCTGAATTACCCGGCGTTTGACACTGCTACAGTGGAGAATGTGTTATTCTTTCCCAATAAACGCGTTTACGCTAAAACTATTATTTGCAGTGCAAACAGTTTGGAGCCAGATCAGACGCCGGGTAACCCGGCGTCTGATCAGGCTCCAAACTGTTTGCCACCAAGATAAACATGAAATATCAGAATTGTCAAAAAGTTGTTCTTTTCTACGTGTTAGCGCTTTGCGTTTGCGTACGTTTGCGTTTAAACGGGAAAGAATAACAGATTATCCACTGTACGAAATGTTTGCAATGACTATAAGGGTTTCAGTACAACAGAATTGGTTGGAATGAGTAACGTCGTTTCCAATGTAACGCTTCTGCTGTAAACGTTATGTATGCGATGTTTTCTACAGTAGTGGAGAAAACGTTATTCTGTCCCAATAAACGCGTTTACGCTAAATCAATTGTTTCCGATTCAAACAGTTTGGATCCAAATCAGACCCGGCATCTGATCAGGCTCCAAACTTTGTTCCACTCAAATAAGCATTAATAGTCAGAATTATCGAACAGTTGTCCTTTTCTACAATTTAATGCATTGCGTTTGCGTTTCGTTTGCGTTTAAACGGGAAATAATAACGTTTACTCCACTGTTAGAACACTGGGTATGCCAGCTGGAGGTCATCGCAAGGCGCATCAACAGTGTTGATTCCTATCATAAGATATACATGTATATCTCTGGCTCCTTTTAATTTTTTAAATACAGTTATTCTTGCTTTTTCATGTACATGTAGATGGAACGGGTAAGTCCCGAAATGCCATGCTCGTCAACACAAGGATATATAAACTATTTGACATTCATAAATGTGTATGTAAAAATGTTTTAATACAAACTTTCTACAAATCTAAACTTTAGAAAATATATTTCAGTTAGATTATCAAGTGATATTCCACTATTTGTCAAAGTAAACCATCCAAGAGCATGTAATAAATTGCATCGCTTCTTCAAATGATACCGATGAAATATGTTACTGGTAAAAGACAATTTGTAACTATTTCAGTGTTGCGTTTTGGAACAAAACGATTAGTCAAGTCAATTGGCATTTGAATATGAATGTTCAACAAACACGCTTAACATCTCTTTAACCCTTATCAAACTGAATTGTTGCATTCTTCAAATATATCTTGTGTGAACAAAACTAAAATAGGAATTGATTTTCTGTTTTAATATTTAGAACTGTTGAATATGAATGTCAAACAGTTGGCGGCGTCTAATAGGGATCCAAACTGTTTGCAAATGTTAGTTGTGTTGCTTTAAGTACGATAATGGTTAAACCATAACTGCCTATCTGCATTTTCGATAGGTACTTTAGGTTCTTCAAAGCATTAGTAGACCCTTACGTAATATTTTCCTCTGTTCTTTGAGCGTTATGTCTTTATTTTTCAAACAATTTCTATCAGACAGACGCTTCTAAAGAAGAGTCTGATCGGGATCCACATTGTTTGACACTTATAATATAGCTTTAATGTTTAATAAACACACGGTCAATTGTTAGAAAATTTTGACAGCCGACATTCGTGAAGCAGACGGCAAGTTCATGGCATGTGCACATTGGAGAAAACGTTAATCTTTCCCAATAAACGCGTTGACTCTAAAACTATTATTTCTATTACAAACTGTTTGGAGCCAGACCAGACGCCGGGTTACCCGGCGTCTGATCGGGCTCCAAACTGTTTGCCACTAAGATAAACATTATTCGTCAGAATTGTCCAAAAGTTGTACTTTTCTACGTTTTGAGCTTTACGTTTGCGTTTAAAACGGAAAAAATAGCGTTTTTTCCACTGTAACGGTTTAATGATAGGTCATTGTGGATGATTTATGAGGTTAGTAATAATAGGTTTGCCCATACAATTCTGCATTCTCTATCATACTTATAGATAATTATGATGTCTGAGAAAATAGTCTTGTTCACGAAATTCTGCGCATAACTTTATGTAAATACAATCAAACAGGTACTCTTTAAAGTAAAGATAAATAATGATCTCCTAATCTTTATCATACCAAGCGACTTAGCTAACGATTTTGACTTTCGTAACTCTTTCCATGCTACATGTACATGTAAGTATGATCGTCTGCTTTAAACCTCTTACATGTACCGGCAAAGTATCATCTGCATTTGTAGTGTCGTCTGCAATATTTTAAAAGTCAACTTAAGGACTGTTTTTATTGAAGAAATGTCGATACGAATGTTAAACAGTTTGGATCCTGATCAGACGCCACGTTATGCGGCATCTAAACTGGATGCAAACTGTTTGCAAAGTCGCCTTTCGGTTGGCAGTGAAAGAGTCAAAGAGTAAACAGGAATAGCTCTTATCCGACAATAACATCATGTGCTTCAAATCCGTTTGATCAAAACCAAAACAAAGTAACATGAGCCACACCATTTATACGAATCAGAACAAAAAACAAGAAACTAGGCTTAACCTACAATGTATGTGTGCCTAGCATCCTATACTTGAGACATAGGCAAACAGTAAAGACTCAGCTCAGACGCCGATAATATATACCTATATTTCCCTATCTAGAATCGTATTGCTTCAGCTTGAACAGATGCTATCATTTCCACTTTAAACGAAATGAAAGATCGACGAACTCAGATAGACATAGAAAAGGAAATAATAACTGATGACTGATTGTGATCGGAGTGCTAAGTAGTTAGGCGCCCGATCGGGTGTCAGGTTACCCGGCGTCTGGTTTGGCTAAAAACCGTTGACAATGGACATACTTATTTATCAAACGTACGTTTATTGAGCCAGAAAAATACATTCTCCACTGTAACATGTGATTCATTGTCTGTAACAGCAGGGGCAACGCGATTGGTAGATGTTCCAAATTACCCAATCAAGTGTTTTATAATAGGGGAGACGCTTTTCATTTGCATACCCCTTCACCGTTTCATTGTCGTCTGCTTAAATTGTGTTGTATGCAATGTCGTTTGAAAGTTAAAAAAACCAGTTTGACAGACAAAATTTCAAAACGAGTGTCAAACAGTTTGGATCATGATCAGACGCCGCGTGACGCGGCGTCTGATCACGATCCAAACTGTTTGCAAACCCGCTTGTAAGCGTCATTAAGAGCGAAAGAGTTAAACAACACAACAAGTTTATTGTAAAACAATGTTGAGCAGCATGAGACACAGAGTTAATCGGCGTATAAGCTGGTTCCAAATTGTTTGACACTTAGATACAATATATTTGTTGTTAACAATTTTGCAAAATAGAGCTGCTTTCTACTTTTGTTAGCGCTACACGTTTTGTTTCGTTTAAACTGGAAAACACTATATACTTAAACTCACTGAATAAACCCTAGATAATCAAGTAAAGTTAGAATATTGTCTTTAAGTCTGAGACAGATACACTAATTTATTTGTTTCAGACAGTAGGTTTGAAATTGACAGCGGAAAAAAAGTAAACGTCTATCTCATTTAAGAAATTGCACACATGCTACATGTTGTAAAGTTAAATTATGTATTGGAGCAAACATCTGAATTAATCTAACTCATTCTCCACCAAATGTTGCCTTTGTCTTTCATCGTCCCAACGTCGTGGCATCGTATATATAATGTTGTCACATGGCTCCAGAAAAGGTGAGTTTTTCAAAAACTAAATTCTTTCTTTCTATTTTAAACCCTTTGGTGTCACCACTTGTTAGAATCAACTCTTCGAGACGATTCTAATGAGTAGTAACACCATAATATTAGGCGTTACAGAGAGTTGAGAAACTGGTGATTCAATTCAGTTTACTCTCCTGTGTCTGGAGCCCTGTGTTTGTTTGGGCATGTACTTTGATTCGAAGCAAAATTGAGTGAACAAGATATCAAATAGTTCGAATCCTGATCAACCTATTGTCACCTCTCTACAATAACACCAACTAGGAGACAAAAAGTGGGTATTTTGTTCAGAGGGAGTTGTTATACGGGGGGAAATTACTTACATTTGCAAAATGCTTGAATCCATATCAGACAGCGCGTCACGCGACGTCTGATCTGGTATCAAGCTGTTGGTCACTTGTCATTATGTTTCTTTCTGTCAAATGTCAATCATACGACTTTAGTGTTATTTCTAGCCACCTACATGTAAAAGGGGCAGGGTGCAGCAAAAAAGGGCAGGGTGGCAACGCGACGGATTGGCATGAGAAAGGGCAGGTTGGAACCCGAGGCATTGCTACTATATTACAGTATTTTATGCTGAATTAATTTCATGTTACAGTTGTAGTAAATTAATTTATTTCTAACTCTTAAGTTCTGGCGACTTTGAGAAAAAACATCAGACAACAATTTTAAGAAGACACTATTGCAGCAACGCAAGTCTTTGACATCCTCGTCTTGTTAAGGGAACAACGGCTAGGTTCTTTTTAAGGAGTGCGTCGTTGTTCGGAAGAGCGTTGTAGGGAGAAAACACTCTAGCACTCTTCTGACAGAGTGTATGCATATGAACATGTTATTTTTCCTTTGTGTTTACTCTGAAACATGAATACTACTGCCCTCGATGGAGACTATTTCAATCGATGGCCGATCTAACTCTTCAGACAAACATGTAATGTACGGCTTGCAAAAAGCGGACGCTAAAGTTTGATTTATGATATCTGCAATACAGCATTAGTGCATGGTATTTGTCAATATCTTCCAGGTTTTTCTACATGATTAAGCCGTCTGAGAGACGATCTGAAGCAGTTCTTTTTGTCCATTAGTCCGACCTGGAAGATATCAGCGGAAATAAGGATGTCTTATCGACCTAATGAAGTAAAAACCAACCGCTTTGAGGTTTCTGGGCGACTTAACATGTCTTCCGCTTCTGGGCCCGTTTCAAAAAACTTCGTACGACTAAAACAGTCGTAAGTCAAAACTTTAAAATACATTTAATTTTTTATTGTTAGATATCAAATCCTGTCTTGTGACAGCTGTTTTGGAATCGTCGTTTCAAGATGATTACAGAGAGATGTCACAAGACAGGATTAGATGAAGAAATAAATAACAATTGAGACTTTTATAATCTGACTTACATGTACGACATCATTTGTCGTACGAGGTTTTATGAAACGGACCTTGTTGTATTAGACATACAGTGGAGGACTTTATCCCCAGTAAAAGCGTTGATGCTGAAACACAAAGCATGGCACCAGTTTAAAGTATGATCAGATACAGTAGATAATCTGTTATTCTTTCCCGTTTAAACGCAAACGTCCGCAAACGCAAAACACTAAAAAGTAGAAAAGTACAACTTTTGGACAATTCTGATATTTCATGTTTATCTTGGTGGAAAACAGTTTGGAGCCTGATCAGACGCCGGGTTACCCGGCGTCTGATCTTGCTCCAAGCTGTTTGCACTGGAAATAATAGTTTTAGCGTAAACGCGTTTATTGGGAAAGAATAACACATTCTCCACTGTACCGAGTAACCCGGCGTCTGATCAAGCTTCGAACTGTTTACATGTACCAGTCAGCTAAACGTTAATCATAAGAATATTCAAACACTTTTCATTGTTAACATTTCTTTTCCCTTTGTTTGTGTTTAATTTGGGGAAAGAACAATGTATTCTCAAAAGTAAAAGCAAATCTTACTGCAAAAATTGTTTGAATCAAAATATGTATACGTTGTCAATAGTTGTTCTTGAATTCAAATTTATGTAAATTGGCCAAAGATATATCATAAAGAGTGTTTCTTTCGATTAGACAAGAAGAGAAACGCTGTTCTCAACTTTTTTTTTTATAACGTCTGTTCCTATTTAAGAGCTGGGATAACTTCAGTAGTTAGGCGGTAAAAACAGCTGAGCAATCATTCTACGAATCGCTTATGTCCAACTACAGTGGAGAAAACGTTATTCTTTCCCGTTTAAACGCAAACAAAACGGAAACGCAGTGCATTAAACATGGTAAAATATGACCGTTTTGACAATTATGACTACATATTTTAAACTAAGAGGCAAACAGTTAGGAGCTTGATCAGACGCCGGGTTACCCGGCGTCTGATCTCGCTCCAAACTGTTTGCAGTAGAAATAATAATTTTAGCCTAAACACGTTTATTGGGAAATAATAACGTTTTCAACAATAGAGAGCGAGAGGCGTTTTCTGTTTTTGTATAGTACTCCCTCCCTACAACGGCCATCCCTACAATGATTCCAGACCTACAATAATGTCTGCTGCTCTTCCCCGAAACAAGGTATCTATATCCAACCTTTTTACGGCTGCAGTGCCTTCTGCTAAAAACTGTCGTCTGCTGTTTGTCTCAAAGTTACATAATGGACATTTTGACAGAAAAAAAAATTAATGACGAGTGGCAAACAGCTTGAATCCAGATCAGACGCCGCGTTACGCGGCGTCTGATCTGGATTCAAGCTGTTTGCAAATATAAGCCAATTTCCCTCCCTATTACGACTCACTCCGAACAGCGCACACACTTTTTGTCTCCCATCGTGTGTCGTTGTAGAGAGGGAGGGCTGTATTTGGAAAGAATAACAGTTTTCTACTGTTATTGCATATCACGTATGTCAGTTACTGACAAAAATAACACTTCATAGATTAGGCCAAATAAAAATGTACCTGTGTTTCCTATACATGTAACATGCCCAAAATAATTAGGGACGGACGGTCGGAAAATGTTTTTTTAAACAACATAGAATAGATCTAATGCATTTAACTTTCTGATGGAGTATTTTATATAGTTATAAAATATATATGAAAATATATCTATATCAAACTATTGTATTGTGCAGACCCCTGTGGTTATTCATAAACAACTCTTATAAATATCCATACAAGTTGTTATTATATTGATAGGGCCCATTACCAAAATTACCTTAAAAATCTAAACAAACATAATTATCATGTTTGTTGTTCAATATGGGTGTACCGAAACAGCAGAGTAGTGATACATATGATAGATTGTCTTCATGTTGAATTTGTCAATAATTAATTCACTAGCAGATCATATGTGCAAGGAACGTACTTTATGACAGATAAAAAGAGCAAATTTCACTGAGATATTTGCTAAATCTTATTTAACAATTAATTGTTAAACACTTAAACATCTATGAATTAGCTTTCTAAACAATTAAGTGGAGTACGATTTCTATTACATGCTCCGCAAAAAAACGACTGTCACAAGCGCCGCAAAAAGTACCGACATTCGCTAATACTTGTTTCGAAAAACGGAAAACAAGTTTAGGATCGGAGGGAAAATTAGGGACGGTCGGGTTACCGGAAACACAGGTATTTTTTTTATTTTGCCTTAGTGTTTTAAAATAGACATGTGTTATTGAACTGTCAGTGATTCAGCAGGATACGTGTACATGTATAAGCTGTTTAAAACTGAGAAAACCTTTAAATGTTAAGTTCCTCTATGCGTAGGATGTCGGTGAATAAACTGACTGTATTAGTGTTGTGTTTGTTTTTTCAATTGAAAAGAAAATCGCGAATCTGTTTAATATGAAAATAAAAATTCACGACATCGTTTTTCTTTCTTGTTCAATCCTTAAGGTCATAATATGTTTCTAGAATCAAATGCAGATGACAACTGAAAACAGATTGAAAGTAAAGCAAAAAGTGCCCGAAGGCGCATTCTGCTATACTTTCAATCTGCTTTAGCTGCATGTACCATCTGACAGAACATGGAACCTATTACTTACATGTAGTGGATTAATACATCTAAGGCACTGAAAGGCGCATATGTAATATTAATGGATACAATATTCTTAATTGAAAGAAATAAGAACATGTATACATGTAATACAAAACTAAAACTTGAAAGCGTTGTTATTATTCTACTTGTACCAAGTACAACATAGCAACTTCCTTAAAACGCTGATGTTTTGTTTCGAATAAAAGTTTATTGTTAAACAGTATTGGGAAAGCCAATCTGCTGCAGTACTCGGCGTCTGGAATGGCTTACAACCGTTTGAGACTAGTATCGGTTATATTAATTTTATTCGGAAAAACTAGTGTATTTGAAATGTTTCTTTATCATTTGCAGACTACACAGAAAAAAGGTAATTTTCCCGTATACAATTTTCATGTAACATACAGTCGAACTTCGATATCTTGAACTCCTTAACTCGAACTATCCAATAAATTTGCCTTATTTCAAGCCCGGTTTAGGTGAACATACCCGTGTTCCAAAGTTAAAACGCGAGTCAGCCGCGTTTTAACTTTGAAATACTGGTATGTCGACTTAACCGTGTTCGAGATATCGAAGCTCAACTGTTACATCATGTATTGAAATCTATAAACACATTATCAATATCAATTTAAACACCTAACTTCTTCATATCTAAACTAGTTGAACATGAGCTAACCGTAGTCTCAAGTTTTGAGCAAATGCAGTTATGTTCCAATTTATGTTTTTGTGCTGACAAAATCATTTTAGTCTCAAACGGTTTTGAACCTGATCAGACTCCATACTATTTTCAACTCAGTATAAAATGAATCGTTGGAAATTTCAAAGAAATGTAGATCATTCTACATTTTACTGTTTTATACTTTCATTTAGTGTCATTAAACCCTTATCATGCTGAATTGTTGTCTACTTCAAATATATCTTTTGCGAAAATAATAAACTGCTTTTTATACATTTCTAACTGAATAAAAGTTAAATTTTAATGATAAACAGTTTGAAGCCAGATCTGACGCCTTGTTAGGAGGCGTCTGATCGAATTGTAACTGTTTGCAAATGGTAGCAAGGTCGTGCTTAGCCTGATATGGATTAAGATGAGAAGAAAGGCGTATTCCCAAATGTGCGCTTTTACACTTTGAGAAAAAAAGTATACTCACTTTCAGGGTGTTTGGAGAATTTATACATAATTGCACTTTGAAATAGTGTTAGGATTTGGTAAACCTTATCTATATAAATATATATTTATACGTTTTATTCGGTATAATGGACGACAAAATACACACCTAAAGTATCTTTTCAATTTTAGAAATACGCACCACATGGTCTATAGTATTATATAACATAATTTCTAATCCAGTAACTGTTTTAACCACACGATGCAGGTGATATCATCCATGCTTTACATGAATCTTTGTGAAATTGGCAAACTTTTGCAGCTGCTACTTGATTCACTTATTATATCCGAAGGCAATCATTTGACAAAAAGTACATCTGCCAATGAACGATTGACTAGTTGTCTTACAGTGGAGAAGACGTTATTCATTCTCAAACAAACGACTTAATGCTCAAACAATGATGAGTTTTACGAATAGTTTAGAGCTAGATCAGGCTCCAAACTCTTTGCTACTCGGCTTAAAATATATCATTAGCAATTTAACAAATTGTAATTATCTACATATCATTGCATATAATTTGCCTTTTAAAGGGTCACAATGAGGTCTTAAAATGTTCCATTGTTTGCTCCCCATGTGATTCCTAACGAAATGAAAACAATAAATAATATTGAAACGTATCAAATAACAGGTTATTCAAAATTGTTGACGATACTTGTTATCAAAGTGAGGCTACCCGTTGATTGATCTCCCTCAAAACTGTTTGCAATGGACATAAGAATTTACAATAAACACATTTATTTCCACTGTATTACATGTTGTTGTAGATGTACTTAAATCAGTGGCCTAGTTCCACAAACTACAGTGGAGAATGTGTTATTCTTTCCCAATAAACGCGTTTACGCTAAAACTATTATTTGCAGTGCAAACAGTTTGGAGCCAGATCAGACGCCGGGTAACCCGGCGTCTGATCAGGCACCAAACTGTTTGCCACCAAGATAAACAAGAATTATCAGAATTGTCCAAAAGTTGTTCTTTTCTACGTTTTAGTGCTTTGCGTTTGCGTACGTTTGCGTTTAAACGGGAAAGAATAACAGATTCTCCACTGTACGCGGTGTCTGATCAGGAATAAAACTGTTTGCAACTTGATTTGAAATAGTGTCAGTTATACGGACTTAATGTAACTTTGAAACGATATTTCTGACAACACTATGGATGCAGGCGACAATATTGCGTTGAAGGGGTAAAAATCTCATGGTCAATTTGATCATGAAAGGGTTAAACGACGTTTTAGCTCTTCACTCAAATTTAAGTTTTAAGGTGTTTGGACTAAAGAAATGGCGAAAAATTGTTAAACTATTTGGCTCCTAATGACCAGCGCGTCTGAAGATCAGACATTTAACTGTATGTAAGTACACAAGTAAACTTTGATGAACGGACACAATTAAGCGAGCTGGAAAATACACTATATTTGGCAGACATTTAACCCTTCGCTCTCAATGACGCTTTAAGCGCGTTTGCAAACATTTCGGTTCCTGATCAGACGCCGCGTGACGCGGCGTCTGTTCAGGATCCAAACTGTTTGACACTCGTTTTGAAATTCGTCAGTCATACTGCCATAGTTTCTAACGTTGAAACGGCAATGCTAGCAACTGAAGCAGACAATAACGAAACGGTGTAGGGGTAAACATCTCACGACACATTTGGTAGTGAAAGGGTTACACTAAAGGAACCCCTATTAGTGGCCGAGATTTAAATATTAAAAGCACAGGTACTTTTGCATGTTTGTTGGATTTATTGCCAAATCAAGATGTTAAATATGGAATATTATGAGAATCAAATTTTAAACTGAAATGAATTGTTAAAGAAATATTGAATATTCAAAGGTCTCTAGATTTGAGTTACAAAACAACGTCGTACGATTTAGCAATGAATTTCAGAGTTAATGACATTCCGCACGAACTCTTTGGGTTTTTGTCCGTTTTATTAAATCATTAAAGTACGGAGGCAGCTGGAAGCAGGGCAGAAGAACATCTTTAGAGTAGAGTGACAGTTTCAAACAACGCTACAGTTGAAAAGATGTACAGTGAATAATACGTTATTCTTTCCCATTTAAACGCAAACGAAACGCCAACGCATTGCAATAAAACGTAGAAAATAACAACTTGTCGGAAATTCTGGGTATTTGTTTTAAGCTTAGCGGCAGACAGTTTGGGGCCTGATCAGACGCTGAATAACCCGGTGAATGGCTCCAAACTGTTTGTATGGTCAGTAATATATTTAGCGTAAACGCGTTTATTGGGAAAGATTAACGTTTTCGCCACTGTACATGTAAAACGTTTAAATAAAAGTTATTATCAACGCAACAGTACAAATTACGAAATAATGTCTTCGTACTCAAAATGACTTACAGATCGGAGCCACAACAGACGGTGTGTTACTGAACGGCTGATCTGAATCCAAACTCTGTCATGATAACAAAAGTTATAGCACATATGAGTGTCTTGCTATATAATGGACCCACAGAGCTAGGCTACATGAGTTTATTAGGAGAGCTTAACGTTTTCCACACTCTTTGTTTTCCCTATATGCGTTTTAAGGTGAACAATGGTATCTTGCAAACATTGTCGCGGTTATATAAGACAGGACAAATAAACATCTGGTTCTAAGGTGTGAGTGAGTATGACTTGAATCTGAATCGTTCGCAAGCATTAGATAGTTCAGATTTGAGCGTATGCTCAAATCTGACCAATCAAATGCATGAGAACGAACTCAGACTCAAATCAAACTATTTATAACATGTAAACCTTTTCACGATAAAAAATGTATTTGTTAAGGTTATCTTTATATTTTTCAATAGGTTCTTCTGTTCTACATTGGATAACACAATATTCCCGTTTATTTATGCTTTTCGGAGAAATAGCAGTGGATTATGACTTGATAATTTCACTGCTTTAAGCAGTGGACTTATCGCCACGCGCGCTTTTATTATGAATGTTCCCCTAAGGGCTCCCCAAGAATCGTAGTCAATCGTGTCTTATCGTTAAATTCCGGCAGTCTGATTTGTCGCGAACCACACAACGGAAGAACACGAATCCAAAATCGGGAGTAACGACGTAATTCGGATGACGTCAAATCAATAAATTAGTGACGTCATCGTACGGGAAACTGTTTCGAAAATGTGTTCGATATAAACTTGGGGCTCAGCACAGGGTAAATCATGTACTTTCGCTTTCACAATTGTCGATCAATTTCGTTTAAAAAGTGGCTTAAAAGCATAAATAAATAGAATAATTGTATCTTTTTCAATATAAGATCGAATTTAATCCATTTCGTGAACATCAGACTGTTAAAACAATTATCCTCTATTTAATTTGAACAGCATTGATATGTTCCCAATGCAATAGTCAAAGTTTATTTAAAGCCGCATTGTGCTTTTGAGAAACCTGCATAAAACGGTTGTTTGGGGTCCCATTTGAACTACGTGGGACGTGATTCTTTCACAAAAACCGGTTTTATCTAAGCATTTCGCTTTTTAAATTTTATTTATAATATTTTTGTGCTAGCACCAATTAAAAAGCCTCCCTTGTGAATGGCAAGAAGGACAACTCTGTAAATACAGGGCTCCAGATAACGGAAGTATTTCGAAAACTTAAATCTTTATTTCTGCTTTTAAACCCAATGGTGTCATACTCATTAAAAGTGTCTCGAATAGACGGTTTAATCAGTAGTAACACCATAGCATTCGGTGCTAAAATGAGTGAGAAAATGTTAGATTGGTTCAGATTACTCTCGCTTACATGTTTAGCTGGAACATCTGGATAACCCTTATTCTGCTGCACAGACGTCTGCTTCGACATTGTCGTCTGCAAAATGTGTTCAGTTTAGATTTATGCATTGTTTTAATTAAACAAACCTTAAGACGAGTGTCAAATAGTTTGGATCCAGATGAGACGCCACGTTACGCGGCGTCTTTTTAGATTCAAATAGTTTGTAAACTCCGTAAAGTAGGCACAGGGTTAAACAATATGAGATTCAATAACAACGTGTACATATCTTTCACTGTGGGTAAACGGTCAAATAAACTATAGAGAATGTATACCTTGAGCTTGCTGAAAATGACTGTTTCAGCCTTGTCCGCTCTCTAACTCAAACATTTCTTTTTGGATCTTCACCAAACTTGCTACAAATGTTTATTGGTATAGAATCTAGGTCAGGGTCAATAACTAGCAAAATCGCATAAGGCATGTCTGAGTTATTGCTGAAAAATGCTGAAACAGTCATTTTTTAATACATAAAGGGCAAAAACTCAGATATGTCACATGCGATTTTTGTAATAATCAAACTAAACCTAAATTTTATATACTTAAACATTTTCAGCAAGTTTAATGAATATCCGATAAAAACTGTATGTGTTGAGTGCAAAAAGTGACTGAAACCGTCATTTTTCATTAATAAACAGGCAATAACTTAGATATACCTTATGCGCTTTTAGTAGTAATCATACTAAACCTTGATATTATATCAATAAATATTTTCAGCAAATTTGGTGAAGATCCAATAAAACGTATTTGTGTTAGAGAGCAAACCTTGCTGAAAACAGTCATTTTTTAATACATAAAGGGCAAAAACTTAGGTATGCCACATGCGATTTTAGTAATAATCAAACTAGACCTGAATTTTATATGAATAAATATTTTCAGCATGTTTGGTGAATATCCGATAAAAACAGTTTGTTTTAGAGTGCAAAAATGACTGAAACAGTCATTTTTTATAAATTAACAGGCAATAACTCAAAAACACCTTATGTGATATTAGTAGTAATCAAACTAAACCTTGATTTTATATCAATGAACATTTTCAGCAAGTTTGTGGAAGATCGGATAAAAGATATTCGAGTTAGAGAGCGGACAAAAAAGTGTGATAGTCTAACTGACTGATGGATCGACCGTCGAAGGTAATTGCGGTTGCACACGGTGATGTTGACTCCGGCTGTATCACGTGATACTAAGCCGTGTGGTAAGGTTTATGGCAGACGCTCTATTTTCGGTTTGTTATGATTTTAAATCGCCCTTTTTGGTGATTTAGGTCCGTCTTCATCATTTCATAGATCAGTTTGGCCCATTAGAATGTTCAAACATTATTATTAACCGTTATTGTATTTCAGACATTATGAAAAGGTCTGAAAACACAATGGGGCCTTAATCTATTACATTGCTCGCCAATGTTAGTTTCATTTAATATCAAACATAGCTCAAGTTCTGATACAATAAACACACACAGTAACATAACGTATTTTTAGTAAAGTTCACATACATTCTGTTATACATTGTATCTGTACACGTATGTATCCTTATCATACTAAATTACGTAATTACAATTTGTTCATGTTTTGTTATAGTTGCCATTTCAGTAGAGAAGACGTTATTTCGCAATTTCCCGTTTAAACGCAACGAAAAGCAAATAAAACTTTATAAAATGTGGATAGTGACAACATCTTGAAAATTCTGATGCGGAAAACAGTTTGGAGACAGATCAGCCGCTGGTTTACCCGACGTCTGGTCTGGCTCCAAACTGTGTGAAAAACAAATAATATTTCGACCTTTAAGGGCCTTTTACACAGAAAGTCATGTCAAAACACATGTTACTTTTAAAAATACCCTTAAAGGTCGACATATTAAAAAAAGAGCAGTTTTATAAATTAATATCATTTATATTACCTATTTGGAATATTGTTTTATCCTGTCACGTGCCTATTTTGCTGACGGATAAAGGGGTGACAGATAAACTTTGCTTTATTATGCTAGTTGGTCACATGACCGATGTTATTATGTCAGTTGGTCACATGACCTGTAGCCGGAACTATTTTTTTCCACCGAGACGCTTATTTTTCCCGCTGTTAGGAAAGGTATTCTAAAACTCTTTCAACAGAATCCGACGTGTAACGAAGTTTATTGGAACTATTCGATGCAATCAAAGCGTTATAGAGTACGCACCACCAGTCGCTTGCTGACGTTTTTCTATACTTGTCCACCTTTTAGATTTCCTGAGTGAAAACCACAAAAAAGATTTTTAAAGGTTCTTTTATTTCTTTTCAACGTAACTAGGATGTGACGTCACTGACGTCATCTATATAATAGCGCACTTTCATAGAGAAACATAGTTCTGAATAGTGAGAATCTTATCTGGACCAAAAATGATTCCTAGCTTTGCATGAGAAATGTTATCTGGCTCGGCTTCTGAAAATATCAGGTTCGCCTGCGGCTCACCAGATATATTCATCCGCCTTGCCAGATAACATTTCTCAATCAAAGCTAGTCACCAAATATTCTCTACATGTATATATTTATTGTGGAATTGTCCTAGTAGTGATCTTGGAAAATGCGCGTCAGTTGAGGAATGCTTTGAAAAAAGAATTTCGATATGACAGTCATTTGGAGTTTCTATCGAGTTGTAGTAGAGCGTCTTTACTTCCAAACGGTTTCAGGATAAAGTTGGAGAGGCAAATGGGTGAAATTTATTCTCTTTGATTTAATGGCTGAATACATGTAACATAAAAATGACGTGTGTTTGGACATGAACGTCTTTGAAATTTGCCCTTAGAGGTCGAACTATAAGAAAAGAGCAGTTTTTATGAATTAATATTATCTTAATTCCCTATTTTTTAATGTTATATTTTTGTACAAATAAAAGTTTTGCATATTTAACGCGTTTATTGGGAAGAGGTAACGTCTTCTCCACGGTATAATACTCTAAAGGATGAGCATGTCAGTCACAGGGATAAAGACGTTATCCTTTCGAATAAAAAAGATTCATTTGCAAACAGTTTGGGTCCTGATCAGACGCCGCGTAACGCGGCGTCTGATCAGGACCCAAACTGTTTGACATTTGTTTTGAAATTTATTCAGTCAAATAGACTTATTTCGTAACTTAGAGACGACATTGAAGACAACAAAATTGAAGCAGACGACAATGAAACGGTGAATGGATAAAAATCGCATGATTAATTTTGCAGTGAAAGGGTTAAACTATAATTTGCCACGATGTAGGACATACTTCTTATGGTACATATTTATGACTATATGAAGTGAAACTTCATATTAGTGTAGAAATAGTAGGAATAAGGTACGGGGGTAAACCAGAGTTTTTACGGAGTATTGTGTTAAAAGTCCTGTTTCCAGAAATAACTCTTCAGCCCCTGTACTTTTCAGAGAAATGATTTTAAGTGTGATAAGGTATTGTACATGTATTGAGTCCGAGACATAGTATAAAGTGTTACAGTGGATACTCTGTTATTCTTTCCCGTTTAAACGCAAACGTACGCAAACGCAAAGCACTAACACGTAGAAAAGTACAACTTTTGGACAATTCTGATAATACATGTTTATCTTGGTGGCAAACAGTTTGGAGCCAGATCAGACGCCGGGTTACCCGGCGTCTGATCTGGCTCCAAACTGTTTGCACTGCAAATAATAGTTTTAGCGTAAACGCGTTTATTGGGAAAGAATAACAGATTCTCCACTGTATCACCATCTTTTATTTCTCTGGTATATGCTTTACTATTCATAAAAAAAACAAGAGCCGTATACGGCCCTAAATCGCTCACCTGGAACCGTTGATGTAAATATAACACATCTGGGAAAGCTGAGAAAGTATTACAATATGATTGTGCCAATTGCCGAGTAGATGATGTTGTGTGCCAAATACCTAAGATCAGGGTACTGTTGTTTATGAGAATAATATGTTTTCTAAGGCTTGAATGAAGAAATATATTTTAGCTCATATGACCTACATGTAGATATGCAACGGACCGAAATAACTTGAACAATATTGGAAAAGTACCTCTAGACGTTTCACCGTGCCAAGTATCAAAGCTCTGGCCTTATTAGTTTCAGAGAAGATGTTTGAATTTTCACCATATACATGTAATAAATACGAAAGACTCAAGCAGGAAACGTAAAACAAACAATACATCCACCTCTCAAGCAGAACACACACACACAGTCATACCACAACAAACACACACACGCAATACCATTCCTTCATCTACACACTAAATAGAAAACAACACGCAAGACAAACATAAAGCAACTCTATGTAAATGTATGACCCCCGGGGCGGGGTCATTTTCGACTTCAGAGCCTTAATTGGAACAATCACGATTAAGGACCTGAAGATGATGCTTAATGCCAAATATCTAAACTCAGAGTACTGTGGTTTCAGACAAGAAGATTTTTGAAGTTTTAATAAAACAATCTATTTTTAGCCTCTCTGACCTAGATTTTCAACGAACCGGAACAATTTGAACATAATTGGTAAAGTACCTCTTGAGGTGCCCTATGCCAATCTAATCTTTGGCCATATTAGCTTCAGAGAAGAAGAGGTTTGAAGATTTCACAATATAACTCTATGTAAATTTGTGATCCCCTGAGGGTCATTTTTACCCCAGGGACATAATTTTAACAATCTTGATAGAGGACCTATAGATGATGCATTGTGTCAAATATCTAAGCTCATGTTACTATGGTGTCAGACAAGAAGAATATGTAAGGTTTTACAGAAACAATCTATTTTAGCCCCTGTGACCTAGATAATATTATGCAACGGACTAAAACTATTTGAACACAATTCGTAAAGTACCTCTAGCAGTTACACCACCTCAAATATGAAAGCTCTGGTCATATTAGCTTCAGAGAAGAAGAGGTTTGAAGATTTCACTATACAACTCTTTGTAAATTTGTGACCCCCGGGGCAGGGTCATTTTTTAACCCAGGGACATAATTTGAACAATCTTGATAGAGGACCTATACATGTAGATGATGCTTTGTGCCAACTATCTAAGCTCAAGGTACTGTGGTTTCAGACAATATGATTTTTTAAGTTTTTATTGAAACGATCTAGTTTTAGCTCTTGTGACCTATGTATGCAACAAATCGGTAATATTTGAACAACTTTCAAAGAGGACCATATAAGGATCATTCCTGCCAAGTTTAATTGAAATACATTCGGCAGTTTAGGAGGAGATGTCGTTTAAAGAAATTGTGGACGACGAACGGATGGACACAGGACGACGACGGATACAGGACACAGGTCGATCATAATAGCTCGCGGCACTTTGTGCCAGGTGAGCTAAAAACCCACGTACACTATGACCAATAGCGCAAATTCATCATCGTTTAACATTCAGTCATGGTCTAATCTGAATAAATTGATCGACTATATGTAGTTTATAATGAAATCAAGAGGAAAACCGTTATCACATGGGAATGATCTAATTTCGTAGTAAGTCTAACACTTCTCTTTTTTCTCCCAGGCAATTGATATAAGCGAGAATATAAAGGTATTGATTTCAATTTCAAATCAGCGTGTACTGACCTATATTCCACATTAGTTCATTACGCAACTATGCATCGAGTAGATACGATCAGCCTACAGAGAGTGGATAAAACGTTATACTTTACCGTTTAAACGCAAACTAAATGTAAATGCAAAGCACTTAAATGTAGAAAAATACAACTTTTAGACAATTCTGACAATTCTTGTTAATCTGAGTGGCAAACAGTTTGGAGCCTGATCGGACGCCAGGTTCTGATCTGGCTCCAAACTGCTTGCAATGGAAATACTAGTTTTAGAGTAAACGCGTTTATTGGGAAAGAATAACGTTTTCTTCACTGTACATGAATCCTAGCCACGCGTATGTGCGTTCTTGGTACATGTGTACAAGTGAAGAGCTCACTTATCCTATGCAAACAGTGAATATCCTTATTTAAGGGCTCCTGAAGGAGCCCTCTGACCAAAGTCTGCATTGTTCGTCATATTGCAATTTATTGGCAAAACCGACCCGAAATATCAAAAAAGGACTAAATTGATTTTAAAGAGGCTCGCAACCGGATTTAGCATTGAAATAGTAATGTCAATATATGTCAGATGCTTATATAAATTGGTAAGATTTAGTTTAGGATAATAAATTCTGTTAAAAAATGCATTACAAAAACAGAGAAAAGAAGAAGTTCTGGTGGGATTCGAACCCGTGACCCTCCATGTGGAGACAAACATGAACAATAAGGAAACGCCTTTACCCACTCGGCTTCGTGCGCTCTCTAAATATATTGTAGCGAATTAACGTACTTCACTGGTGGCGATTGATAGTACATTATTCGGCTCGGGTTTATGTCTGAGCCCGTGTAGAGAAGCAGCAACAACAGCTATACCGTCTACTTGTCGCTATAGAAAAACGATGGAAAATATCTAAAGAAAACTAAGATTCGGTGACGATTCTTGTGACATTTTTTGGACTGATCATATTTTTGTAATGTCAGAAGCCAAATAATGCCACAAATTTGCTTTTATTTGAGTATCTTATTTTATTTTGAAAAGTACACCATCCGGTTGCGAGTCCCTTTAAAACTAAATTGTCAATTTTAAATTTCAGAGAAAAAATGAGTACATAGTTTGTGCTTACATGTATTTGTCCATAAAACTATTCCACGTTTGAAAAAGTAAGCAGCATATGCTACATGTAGAATGTGAGATTGGCTTATTTTGATAATTGAAATTGAAATAGTTCAAACAAAAAAGTGAAGAAGCTAATTAGAACGCTTCTGCATGAACCTACTGATCGGGTCTACACTGTTTCCGTTGTATACATATAAGTAAAAATACCTATTGTTTTACAGCATATAACTTATTAAGCAGCGTAATTGCTCGGCCAGAGTTAATAATTCTAAATACAGGTTGCTACTTAGTTCAGGATGTTCGAAATGCAGAAATATACGTGCTTATGTTCTTAAGCTTAGAGTCGGTAAATGTGTGTCACTTGCGGCGTGTGACTAGGCTTCAGGCTACCTTCCGTTAAAATAAGAAAAAAACAACAAATACATGTATGAACATTTTCAATAAAAATATCCGTTTTTATATTAAGTTGTATGTCATTGGGTTTAATTGCTTTTAAAACGAGAAATTTTAACGTGTTCGCCACAGTATAAACAGATAATTGGTCTCTGTTTGAAAGTGTTGTCAATGCTCTAGAAACCCTACTGCACAAAACAATGTGTTATATACAGTGGATAATCTGTTATTCTTTCCCGTTTAAACGCAAACGTACGCAAACGCAAATCACTAAAACGTAGAAAAGCATAACTTTTTGACAATTCTGATAATTTTTGTTTATCTTGGTGGCAAACAGTTTGGAGCCTGATCAGACGCCGGGTTACCCGGCGTCTGATCTGGCTCCAAACTGTTTGCACTGCAAATAACAGTTTTAGCGTAAACGCGTTTATTGGGAAAGAATAACAGATTCTCCACTGTAGCATGTCTGCAATCTTAAGCCTTTCACTTTCAATGACGCCAAAAAGCGCGTATGCAAACCATTTGTATACTGATATTAGGATATCCTGATATCAGTTTGTATCAGGATCCAAACTGTTTGAAAGTGGTTTTGAAATGTCTTCAGATATATTGCCTTAATTTAAACTTTGAAGCGATATTGCAGACAACGCTATTAAAGCAGAATACAGTGAAACGGTTGATTTAGCAGCGAAAGAGTTAAACATCCTAAAGTAGCATATCCATGGAGAATCTGTTATTCTTTCCCGTTTAAACGCAAACGTACATGTACATGTACGCAAACGCAAAGCACTAAAACGTAGAAAAGTACAACTTTTGGACAATTCTGATAATACATGTTTATCTTGGTGGCAAACAGTTTGGAGCCTGATCAGACGCCGGGTTACCAAGACAAGCATGAATTATCAGAATTGTCCAAAAGTTGCACTTTTCTACGTTTTAGTGCTTTGCGTTTGCGTACGTTTGCGTTTAAACGGGAAAGAATAACGTTTTCTCCACTGTATTATGTCAGTTGACATCATGACCTGTAGCCGGAACTATTTTTTCCACCGAGACGCTTATGTTTCCCGCTGTTAGGAAATGTATTCAAAAACTCTTTCAACAGAATCCGGCGTTTATTCGAACTATTAGATGCAATCAAAGCGTTATAGAGTACGCACCACCAGTCGCTTGCTGACTTACTTCTATAATTGTCAACATTTTAGATTTCCTGAGTAAAAAACTAGATTTTTAAAGGTTCTTTTATTTCTTTTCAACGCAACTAGGATGTGATGTCACTGAGGTCATCTATATAATAGCGCGCATTCCTAGAGTAACATTGTTCTTTAGTGAGAATCTTATCAAGACTAAAAATGATTCTAGCTTTAAAAAATATTCTCTATTTTTTTTTACTATTGTGACAAGGATATATATTTGATCCATGGCTTTGAATGAGAAATGTTATCTGGCTCGGCTTCTGAAAATATCAGGTTCGCCTGCGGCTCACCTGATATATTCACCCGCCTTGCCAGATAACATTTCTCATTCAAAGCCAGTCACCAAATATTCTCTATGTATATTCAAATTCTACGATAATTACAGTACAGTTATACAGAGTGTCCCAAATTTTAGGATTTGTACAGTATATAAAATAGCAGGCGAGCGAATAACCGAACCCTATTATTGTCTTCTAAATTATTAAACGTGATCACTCTTAGGCTGCAAGATTCAAATAAAGCACCGCTAATTCCGGATTGTCGCCATATTGATGTGGCAGTTTCCATTAGTGAACACCAGTATAAGTCATTTAGCCTTTATCACGCAGGGTTGTGAATTTGTCTACAAATTGTATAGACTTCGTATATCCTTAATGTAATCTAACAGTCATTTCGTTTCTGTAATATTACGTGTACCAGGATAGCAAACAGTTTAAATCCAGATGAGACGCCGAGTAACTCGGCGTCTCATCCGGATTTTAACTGCTTGCGACGGGATTTCAATAGATGCTGGTAAGGGATGCTTAATAGTAAGCATACTACAGTAATTGACGTAGATATGTAGGCGAAAGTTTAATACGTATAACGTTGTCTATCTGGTTCACAGAATGATGTACATGTATGTACCCTCAGTTCAATGCTCCCTGCGTTTAATTGATTTGCTCCGAATATTCAAAATTAACAATTCCTGTTTCCACCTAGGCCCTGTCCATTTCATTTTTTTGGCTGTACCTAGATTAACTATCCATTGCTTATTGCAACCTAGCATCTGCAATCAGTCTATATGAAAAAAACTAAGTCTGGTCAGGGTTCAAGTTTTTAATCTGTTTAAGATAAGTTTTGATGTTCATGCAGTAGTGTGAATGTATATATACATGTACGAGTATAATTATAGGAATTTCGGCATACAAAACAATACATGTATCTCGAGTAATTGGAAATTAAAGTTCACATATGAAAGCCCTTTACCCTTGTGTTCGTATTTAACTTTCTGCATTATCTATTTCCTGCATTGTGCAGCATCTTTTCGACGTCTCGAGAACAGTTGATTCAAAACTGTTTAATTGGAGTTTAACATTGATGCTGTGGAGCTATACATGTATGAGCCCTCGAATCGCGACTGAAAATGCAATCGAAATGACTGTAAACTCTATTCATAAAATATACATGGTTAATGTTTTAGCTATCCGGTAAACAGTTGCAGTCGGTTTACCAAGCACCAGAGGCCCGTTTCATAAAACTTCGTACGACAAAAACGGTCGTAAGTCAAAACTTTAAAATACATTTAATTTCTTCTTTTCTCTATCTAATCCTGTATTGTGACATCTCTTTGGAATCTTCTTTACAAGATGTCACAAGACAGGATTAGGTGGAGAAATAAATAATAATTGAGACTTTTATAATCTGTTTTACGACAACATTTATCGTACGAAGTTTGATGAAACGGGACCCTGATCAGGTACAATAAATGTTTTCAATGACAATAACTCTTTTAGCACAAACACTATTATTGGTAAAGAATGATGTCATCCCGAGTGTACACCGTGGTACAGTCGAAATCGATACTTCAAATTCGCTTAAATCCAGCAAACCAGTATCAAATAAGTTGCATATTGATAAACGGTTCTCGCTGAAGTCAAACAGCCCCGTATTTCAAAGTTAAAACATGGCTAAGTCACGTTTTAACTTTGAAATATGGGTATGTTCAAATTAATGCGAGTTCGGATAGTCGAGTTTCAGCTGTACAGTGGAGAAAACGTTATTCTTTCCCAATAAACGCGTTTACGCTAAAATTATTATTTCTTTTGCAAACAGTTTGGAGCCAGATCAGACGCCGGGTAACCCGGCGTCTGATCAGGCTCCAAACTGTTTGCCACCAAGATAAACAAGAATTATCAGAATTGTCGAAAAGTTATCTTTTTCTACGTTTTAGTGTTTTGCGTTTGCGTTTCGTTTCGTTTAAACGGGAAAGAATAACAGATTCTCCACTGTAGCTAAAATCAATATTAGCCTATAGTTTATGACGTACATGTATCATCTTCTAATGGAACAGTCGTTGTTTTCATGACTTTTCCTGCCGACTTCTGAATTATTAAACATCATCGCATTTTGGCTGTTAGGTTTAAATATAGCTTCTCTACCGCGATATTTGTTTTTAAACAATATTTATGTGGTAGTCTATGGGTAAAATGGCACATTATCCATCAAATTATTCCTAAAAGATGGAAAAAGGTACGAATTGTTCAATCAGTTGATTTAATGTGCTGCTTTCGTCACTGAAAGTCCAGAGTCAAATCACTCTGAATATCCTCTATTATATACGTAAACTTCAACCTACCCATACACAACTTCAAAAGAATATCTCCATGATGTAACATACAGTGAAAACCTCGATACAGTGAGGGCAACGAAATTCACTTTTTATAAAAGAGAAAAGCAACGCATAAGAAAATGATGCAGTGCTCCCTCAACACAGCTGCTCTCTGAGAATCCCTCCTTACAACAATGCACACCACTGTTCCCCAAAGAAGACATATTCCTAACCTTTTCAAAGCTGTAATATCGTCTGCTTTAAATCGGAGTCTGCTGTTTTTCTCACAGTTACATTCCGAATAACACATTCGCCCTTCTATTATATGTAGCCGGTTCAAGTTTTATGTAGCGCTTCCTTTATTCTAGTCTTGAATCATCCTCAACCTACATGTAACTAAATACAGCGAATACGACGTTATTCTTTCCTGTTTAAAATCAAACGAAACGCAAACGCATCGCAATAACACGTATGTAGAAAAGGACAATTTATCGACAACTCTGATAGTTCATGTATATATCTGAGCGGCAAACAGTTTGGAGCCTGTTCAGACGCCGGGTTAACCGGCGTCTGATCAGACTTAATAGTGTTTGCAATTGAAATAATAGTTTTAGCGAAAACGCGTTTACATGGGAAGAATAACGTCTTCTCCTCTATAATAGTGTGCTCATAGATAATGACCAAATTCCATTGCGTCATACGAATAAATGATTTAACGACTTTGATGTTGCTATTTTGTGCGATTTAGATTACTTCACACCAGGGAAGTAGGGAATATTTAGAGTAGTTATTGTTTAATGTTTCATAACTTACGGAATCTAAATCAACTTTTTATACGTTTCTGCAAAACATTATAAAGCTACAGGGGTTAATTTAAAATGCAAACTCAATGAGTATTAAAATAAAAGAAGATATTTATATCAACACATGCAACTCATATACTTTTAACATGACGGTACGTATTTGTTGTAAATATAGCACTGATGATCAATGGCGTGGTTTGTTTACCGCTTAAAAGCAAACGAAACGAGAGAACATTGCAATAAAATGTAAAAACAAAAATGACGATATTTTGATAATTCTGGTTTAGTTCAATCTCAGTGACAAACAGTCTGGAGCCTTGCCAGCATATTTATGGTTTTGAAGACATGCGATCACTTAAAGTGTGTTAAGGGTAAAGCAGAATGCGCCTTAGAGCGCATACTGTTTTACTTTCTGCTCCCATTTGTTATGATATACATATACATGTAGCATATACCTGACATCTCCATTGTGCACATGACTGTATATACTGGAACTAACGTTCAGTGAAGGAATAAATTAAGGCATATAATGCGTGTCTATGGAGTAAGGGGTTAAACCGTTTTTTTCACGGCACGTTAAGTTTTCAGAGTGTTAACTGTAAAGCAAATTCACAACTGTTTTGCTACAATGCTAGTGTGAGAGTTTTCATTACTTGTGATGCATGAGAGTAACTGTGGCACCCTAGTGTTGTTAAACCAAGTACGTAGGCGAAATGGGATGTGATTTACTCTGCCATTTCTGTCGTTATAGTTTATTTTCGACGGTTACCTTATAACAACTGTGATGTCATGTAAAATGAGCTGACATAAAGACGTCGGGGATGAAAGTTGTATTTATTGGTAACATTGCAGTCTAAATATGTTAGTTACTCGGTTATTTCGGTCTTTTGTCGTTTCGAGTTTATTGCTATTGGTTCGAATATAACATATTGAATAACTGAGAGGACATTTAACATAAGTGGAAGCATTGTTCCCCAAATAACTTGATATTGTATCGTAGAGGTTTGTCTGAGATATAGAAAGAGAGAGAGAGAAAATGGCACACAACAACATATACAGAGAGACAGGGAGAAGGACAGTCCGACATGCAGATATACAGACAGACAGAGACAAAAAGAGACACATGGGCCATATATCACGCACCTGAGAATAGCTGACAAAAAGGAGAAAATGATTTATGTCCCAATCAGGGTCTCTTTTTTACCCAGGGGCGTAATTTGAACAATCTTGATAAAGGACCTGTAGATGATGCTATGTGTCAAATATCTAAGCCAAAGGTACTAGGGTTTCAGACAAGAAGATTTGTTTAATTTTCATTGAAAAAATCTATTTTTAGCTCCTGTGACCCAGATATGAAACAAAATGAAATTATTTCAACAGTATTGGTGAAGGACATCTAAAAGTGTTCCCATGCCAAAAATCAAAGCTCTGGTCACATACGTTTCAGAGGCCGTATTAGTTTCAGAGGAGAAGATGTCTGAAAAGTTCACTATATAACACTATGTGAAACTGTGACCCCGGAGCTAGGCCAATTTTGACCCCATGTGCATAGTTTGGACAATCTTGATAGAGAACATGTAGATGATGCTACATGTATGGGCTAAAATCTTAGCCCTGTGTACTAGGATTTAAGACAAGCAAACATTTTAAAGTTTTATTGTAAAACTGTTTATTTAGCTCCTGTGACCTAAATATTATCCAACTGGCAATAACCATAATAATATTGGTAAGGGACATCTCGAAGTGTCACCATGTCAAATATCTAAGCTCTGGCTATATTAGGTTCAGAGAAAGAAATGTTGAACAATTGATTATATAGCTCTATGTAAAACTGTGACCCCCGGGTCGGGACTAATTTTGACCCAAGGGGTATAATGTGAACACTCTTGATAGAGGACCTGTAGATGATGCTATGTGTCAAATGTCTGTGTCAATATAAGCTCTGGCCCTTGTAGATTTTGACAATAGGCCATTCAGTCTAGCCCAAAATAGGGCTTGACCTAGACAAAATTGCAAAAGATTTTATTCTATCATAATATGATCCCCATATACCTGTACTACAACATACTAAAATTTGCATTTCCAAATATTAGATTAGTAATAAATGTTGTCGGTATCGCATTCCAATGATAATAAGCGATTTTTGGACTAGCGTGCTTGTTTAGCTATGATAAACATTGTAACGTAAAACATTAAATGCCATTGCTGATGTTGTTCTCGACAGCCTCAACTTCATTATGTATGGGTTCGAAGACCCATTCATCTGAGCAAACTACTCGGCGCCACATGACCATTTCATGTGTCGCGGTGCCGTAAACCCCAACTCAATCAATCAAATCTGAACAAACTACACCACAACACAGAGTAAATAAACACGGAGAAGAAACCAGCATGCCCGCGATTTATCTTGTCTTCCAGACTACCATTCAGCGAACTGCTGACGCGCAAAAAAAACCATATCCTTCCGTTACAAAAATTTCAATACATTTCTAACTTTTCTTCCGAGTCTGTAAATAATGGCAATGGCCTTGATAGAAAACCAAGACACTTATATTTCGGTTATAGAAATACCAGAGTTTGTTCTTGCAGTAAACAAGTAGTTATGGTGACCTAATTAGGGCTGTTGGGAATTAAGTGTGTAAAACACACAAAGAACCATTGTCTGTAAATGGGTCATTTTAAATTCATGATTGTGAGAGTATATTCCCAAAATATATTTAAGGAAAACGTATGAAGCGAAAGACCAACAACATGGTATTAAAATAGAACAAATTTTGAGTGAAACGAAAACGAATCTGCATTTCTATGTCTTTGTCCCTAAAAATGACAGTATTTTTCGAGAAATCACCATTTTCACGGCTCCACTCAACTGGATTTTACTTGGCTAATCGTTTTAAATATGGCTTCGTACAAAAGACCACGATCTCATTAAGTATCTGTGTTAGATTTAGAAGGAATACATCACATAAAATGCCCTCCTATAAACCCACAATACCATATAGGTATAAGATTTTTTCCATATTGTTTTGAACATCGCATTTCGTCATTAATCTCGTTTATCGGCCAATACATTTGGCAACACCTCTTACTTGCCATAAAATCTTTCTAGTTAAAAGAATAGACTCTCGTAGCTTTAAAGCCGTTTAAGACCATTATTATGCGAAAAATGAGGATTTTATGTAAATTAAGCTAACAGTAGGTAATAATAACACATGGATGTCTTCGGCGTACCGAATTATCAATCGATTGAGCTATGTCGCGTTTACAGGTATCGGATTACCAACGGACGACAAAGGTTTTGGGAAAATGCATAGGTTATATAGGTTGTTTCTTCTCCGTGTGTATTTATTCCATGTCCATGACACATGACACGTGTAGTGCAAACACAAGAAGGCATCTTATATTATTGTCAGTATTTGTGTCAGTATTTTGTTTGCGAATAAAGTCACGTTTACAGCTTGAATGAATACACTGGTCACGTTCTGTTTCTATGTCGGAATCCTCTGTTAAGGCTCTTAGTTCCCTTATCTCCCTGTTTACAACTGGTTGGTTCCCAATTTCAGAAGCTGCTCAAACACAATGCACGTGTTGTCCATCTGAAACAAGAACAACAATGCAATAAGTCTATATGATTGACACATTTTATCCACAAGTACGATGCAACTCAAAGACCTTGGATAGATTTAAACTGAACCCCTATTATCAAAAGTGCCTTTTAAAACAAAATAAATACATTTGTAAGTATTAAGCTTTCAGAGACAGTAAAAAAACTGTATCAAACATACTATTGCAATGTATGCAATCGTATAACATACATGTATACAAATTAAACGTAACTGTTATATATGTTAGATGGGTTGATATTTTGTGTATTTTTTTCATATACAAATTAACCGTAACTGTTAAATGCATGTTATATCTCAAAGCATAGATTAAGCAGATGGTCGGATAATTTGCATAGTTTTTATCCTATACCTTCATATCTGAACTCATCTAGAATATAGTTAATAAAGAAGCAGTCAATGACTAGAAAATATTGGACAGAACGTTTTGTTTGTACTGTTGCGCAATTGTACATGTATAGATAAAACTGTATTTTAACCTAATAAACCAAGAAAATCCGTTAAAACATAAATACATTAGATTTGATATAAACGAAATATCACCACAGTGTGTGATCTGGGGTCTTGTATCAGTTTTAGTTGGTTGTGTATTCCAGACCTGGAATACACAAACCAGTGAGGACTGATACAAGATCCGGATCACAAACTGTGATAATATTCCTTTTATTATAAACCTTATTTTTATATAATGCTCTTATCTTACTTTATTTTATTAAATTAAAGTTAATTTAAAACTAGCTTAAAACCGGGACTACATCTTCTTGCTCAATCGAATGACTAAATATATGCATATGTTTAACTTTTGTCATTCAAAACGTCATCATCTATATTGATAACGTGTATTGATTTGTTCTCGCCTTGGTCCGCTTATTTTCTTCGGCTCGATTGAGAAGTGTTTGTTTGCAAAAAAAACAAAGTCATTTAAGCGTTTTAGAGCATACATTAAACTGTTTAAGCTTTATCCTTTGGAGGAAAACATAAGTGAAAGTGAGTGCTGTGGATTATGCACGCTTCAAACGGAAATGAAACGTTCAAAAGTCATCAACGCTTGGTTTCAACTTCAAAACAATAATAGCATCAAAACCGGGAATACCGAACGTCATGCGCAAAGCTTCTTGATATAAATCAGTATTATGTGAGATAAGCATAATGAATTTACCTTCTACATAATGGTGTTTTCTCTGTGTCAGAGTTTAATTTTCACGTGCTGACTTCGTGTTGGGCTATCAGTTTCTGCTAAATCTGAAAACAATAAATAATAAGACATAAGTATAATAAGACATAAGTATAAATGACTTGAAATCCGTGCAAGTCAATTTTGTTGAAAACAATATATATCGCGAAATCCAGTGAATTATGACAGAAATGTGCTTCCGTAGTTTTAAAAATCGAACAAGACGCCGTTTTAGTTTCATCATAATTTCGCTTTTATCGCTCTTTTCTTAATAATTCTTATACCGATGTTCATATCTTTCATACTATTACGCAAAAAGCCAGTTATTTCATAAAAATTGAAGCAAAACCTGCAATATTGAAAATCAACAAATGTGCGGTGAAACTCACCATTTTATTAAATTACGTGTAATAATAAATACACAGACGAAATCGTCCGTCTTCAGTGTTGCAATTGTGATACAAATGTATTAATTTTGACTTACCAGTATCGCTTTATCAGCTTTTTTCAAAATAATTTACACCCGGAAGTAAATTTGAAACCTTGCGATCGCCATTTTCATAGACATAATGATGTCATATTGATGACGTCATTAGCTTTTACGTCAGGAAATACTTCTACGGTGTACTGTACAGGCCATCGGATTTTGCGTAAAGTAGAGCGGTTTAAAATCGATTTTATTTAACTTTCCCCACCTACTCCAACTTCCAACTTTTTGCAGTGAGATAATATACATATCTAGTTTCGCCGACAACAATCAGAAATTCTTTTGCAATTTTGTCTAGGTCGAATTTTATATTGAATGGCCTACAAGAATATTTTTTAAAGATGTTGGATTTTTTTACTACGATTGTCACGGCAACCAGAATTCTGTATTGTTTTTAATTCTTTGAAAGAGTTTCAAAGAATTGGCCCATTGCATTTCCATTGAATGGGAATTTATGTATCGAGTATTAAAAGAAATTGGCTTCAAAGATGGTTTTATTAACTGGACTAAAACTCTTTACAAAAACATTTGTTCATCAGTCACAAACAACGGATGGTTATCAAACCTTTTTAATATTTCGCGTGGAATCAGACAAGGATATCCACTGTCTGCTTTACCTTTTATTATTATAGCTGAAATCATGGCAAATACAATCAAATCATGTGAAGACCTTAAAGGCATTAAAGTTAAAAACCATGATAAAACATACCACTTGAAAATTACACAGTTAGCTGATGATACAACGCTATTTCTAAATAATTCTGAAGAATTCCTACTGCATTACAAATAATTGAAGAGTATGGGAAATATTCAGGGTTAAAATTGAACAGAAACAAAACTGAAGGTCTTTTAATTGGCAAGCTTAGAGAACTATTACTGAATTGCTGATCAATGGAATTAAATTCAGCCCGATAATAAAGGCGCTTGGTGTATACTTTGGAAGTGAGAAAGATGCTAGTATAACGATATTAACTGGCGAGAAACAATTGAAACATGTCAAAAATTAATAAATATCTGGAATCAAAGAAAACTTACTTTTTATGGAAATATAACTATCATAAATTCTTTGCTTCTGCCGAAATTTGCTTTTCTAATACAAACTCTACCAATGCCAAAAAATGTTTTAAAACAAATAAATTCTATGTTCTTCTCCTTTTTTGTGGGGTAATAAAAGTGAAAAAATCAAACGAAACACCTTAATAGGAAATAAAGTTGACGGTGGACTTTAGATCTCCGACATAGAGATTTACTCAAAACATTAAAACTTAAATGGCTCAAAACACTTAGTTCAGTTGAAGAAGCAAACTGGAAGGTCATTCCAATTTGTTTTTAAATCAATACGGAGATAAACTATTGATACTGAAAATGAATATTGATTCCATTAAATCACTTCCATCTGTAGATATAACTTACCAGTTTTCTATAAAGATATTGTTAACATCTTTATTAACCTGAATAATTCGGGACCAAAATCAATGCCAAACTCATTATATAATATTAGAACCCAGGTATTATGGGGAAATCAATTCATAAAATTTAAAGGTAAATGCTTACTCTTCAATTCATGGATTGACTCGGAAATTATATTCATAAATGACGTCATACATAAAATAATGGTGAAATTAATGAAAGTTTAATAAACAGACTCACAAATAAAAGTAACCGGATCTCTGAATTTACCAGATTAAAAGCAGCAATTCCAAATGCCTGGAAAACCATGTGTATCAAAACACAAGTTCATATTAACAGAAACTCGGTTTTCGGTAAAAACTATATCACTAAATTAAATAACAAAAACATAAAGAGAAAATTTGTTGCAAACAAATTTGAACCTCTATATATCCACAAGTTCTGGGACGAAAAACTGAATAGAAAAGTCCAGTGGCATGAAGTCTACCACACAATTAATAATGTTTATATCGATAACAGAATAAAAGAACTTAAATTCAAGCTTATTCATAAAATAGTTCCCACTAATGAAAACCTTTTCACGTGGAAACTAATCCAAACGCCATTCTGCAAACATTGTAATGCAATTGAAACATTAGAACATTTGTTCATATCTTGTCCGTATTTAGGTACCTTTTGGGTCAATATACACAACTTACTTTTTAAAATCGGCATTAATAAAAAGATAACTATGTATGAACTCATAGTCGGATACAAAGTACATTACAAAGGCTATCAGGATATTATTATTTTTATAGGGAACGTCATGTATGCTATCTACAAAAGTTACATGAAAAGCGAAAGAATGACAAATACAGTGAATATGATGAACATTTTATACTACGATTTATTAACTTTAGAAAAATATTACTCTGAGAAGAAATTGAAACATCCAACAATTCAAAAGTTCAACCAATCATTGAGAGATAAGATTTAAAACATTTAAACAGATCTAAATATTTCAGTATATACTTATATGCATGTTTTATTTGTAGTTATAAACATGCATGCTTTGTATATGTTTCCTTTGTATATGTTATGTTTTTATGATTGTTATTCTATGTCAATAAACGGACTTCCAGTAGGTAGTTCCAAAAAGAAAACAAGAATTGGCCCAAGGAAAATTCCTATAAAGTTTAGTTGAAGTATGTCGAGCTGTAAAGGATGAGATGTTATTTGAAGCAATTGTTAACGATCACAAAGGTCGCCTTGAGCCTTTGACTCAAGTGAACTGAAACAGAGATACAGTGCTTCCCATCTACAACAGCACCCATTTAGCATTTCATTTAGTTTAAATGGGAAATAATAAAGTATTATCCACTGTATGAAGTAGGAAACGCTTACCTTTCTGCACGTCGACACAGTGTAGCCTTGTGCGTATGGAAGTGCACTTTGTTCAACTTTTAAAAGCGCATGAAAATAGCATAAGTCAGATCGTATTTTTCAAGGCAGTGTTATCTGTAAATCGATAGTTTAAAAACAAAACTGTTGCAAAAATTTGATTGACATTCTGTAAGAAAATATCTGTGAATTTGTGGCGAATTTTAAGTATGTCTGTCATATGAAAAGGAAGTAAACATGCAAAATGTGTCGGTAAACAAGTTGTTTACCTTTAAGTCAACACTCCAAAATGCCCATGTGCTTCAAGGGATGTTGTTTTTGCTCTCACATGGGATAGGATGTGATATTATTTCCTATTCAAACGAAATTAATGCCAACGGAATTCGAATAAAACTCGTTGAAAACGATAGCTTTTGGAAACAATTCTTATATATTACTGTGATAGGTAACTTATTTATGTAAGGCAAACAATGTGGATCCATATCTGATTACGGGTAATCCGGCGTCTGATCAGGCTCCAAATGGTTTACAGTGTACATGATTAATTTAGCATAAATGCGTTTATTAGGTAATAATAACGTTTCCTCTTCTGCACATACTGTCGTATTTAACATTACTGCGCAATACAGTAATTGGTTCTAACTAAGGCGGCTTTTCACCTAAAGATTGAATGCCAATTACAAGCTGATATGCCAATTACGCAGTGTTTCATTATGCCTAAAGTTGTTGATATGAACTGCAAATACAGTTTCTACTTTCCTTTAGTCTTGTTTCGTTTGCATTATTTTCTTTGTTAATCCTGTTTAAAGCAATATCATGTACGTGCCTTAAGCAGCAAGCTTACAATGTATTATTATTTTACTGCACTAAATGTTATGCCATGTCGTTCATTGATCATTGACGTAAAAAAAACCTTTAATATCAAAAGCCAGCGGAAAGTAGATCAATGATAATTTACCGTCATTATAACGGTTTTGATGGTAAACACATTTGCTTTTGCTGACTAATGTAATTTTATCTTTGTATTAACCTTTCCTCATGTTGTGACAATGCCCACTTTGTCATCTTATTTAGCAAATAATCAGAGGGAATATATTATGACTTCCCAGAAATTAAGTAATTGTATTTGCATGTATGCAGATGTACATATTTGCATGTATTTACTGAACCCTATTAAATTACATTGTGTAAATTGATAATCGCAAGCGAATTGCCATCGAATTGTCATCGAATTGCCATCGAATCGGGTGCTTCAAAAGGCGAAGTTTATGCTTGAATATCTTAACGCGATTTCTCCGAAGCGGTTGTGACAAAAATGGAATCGAAAACATTAACGAATGCATATTTGCGAATATTTGTGAAATACACCATTCAGGCAAACTGACCTGAAAGTAAAGTTACTATTTTGATTGAATCGCAAGCGAATTGCCATCGAATTGCCATCAAATTGTAAGCGAATTACCATCGAATTGCAAACGAATCGCACAAGTTGTTAATTTAATAAGGTTCAGTACATTCAATGTCAGAGTAATGCATGTCTATAAAGTGGAGAATATGGTATGTTTTTCCATTTGGACGAATTCAAACACTATGTAGAAAATGACAATTTGTTTGATTGTTCTGACAAATTCATTTCATATCAGTGACAAAAAGTTTGGAACCATATCAGACGTCGGCTAACCCGGCGTCAGATCATGCTCTAAATTGTTTGCAATGGAAAGTATGGTTTAAACAGAAACGCGTCCATTGGCAAAGAATAACATCTTCCTCACTGGAAACGTCTAAGCATACAGTGGAGAAAACGTTATTCTTTCCCGTTTAAACGCAAACGTACGCAAACGCAAAACACTAAAACGTAGAAAAGTGCAACTTTTGGACAATTCTGATAATTCATGTTTATCTGGCTCCAAACTGTTTGCAAAATAAATAATAGTTTTAGCGTAAACGCGTTTATTGAGAAAGAATAACGTTTTCTCCACTGTAATTATACTTGTTTTCTGTAATCGTTGCAGATGGCAACAAAACGTACATGTATAATGTAATTAGCAGAGAAAGTTAATGTCAGTATTTTTACTGTCATTTTAGTGTCAACTGCAACTTTCATCTGGTATTTGATGTATCGTCAACTCTCATATCCGTTGTCATAAATAACTAGTTTGATTATGGAAACACCAGAAATAGTATCCAACTGTAACCATTTCGCCGCAAATATACAGCGGAGAACATGTTATTCTTTCCCGTTTAAACGCAAACGAAGCGCAAGCTCATTTCACCACAATGTAGAAAAGGATAACTGTTTGCAACTCTGACTTTTAAAATTAATTTGTTAGGTGAACAATTTGGAGTATGATCAGACGCCGGGTCACGCGGGGTCTGCTCTGTCTCCAAACTGTTTGCGATGGAAATAATAAGTTTAACGTAAACGCGTATATTGGGAAAGGATAATGTTTATCCACTGTATAGTACCAAGCGTCGAGGACAGTTAGTATCTGTAAATTTAACCACGAGCCTTTTGTCATATGCAATAGATTTCACATATTCGCCCATAGTGATCCTACGAATCAGTCGATCATATAAATGTAATTAGATAAATTCGTCAACAAAACATCTGACTCAACCATTGTTACAATAGACACCAGTCGTTGTTCAAAGCACATGCGTGTTAGTTTAGATAGAATGGCTTCGCCTTATGCAATGTTTCAACACTTTGATAGAAACAAAAAAAATCCAAGTTATGAAACTATTTTGAGTTGAGTTATGTAAATCATATTAAAAGGACGCACGTGTATGGCCAATTTTTTATGTCTTGCCTGATTCAGAGAGTTTATTTTCTGCATTCATGCAATATTCGTTATTATAAATCGTGTAAAAACACTTCAATTGTCGCTATAAAATGCCACAGAAGCCTTATGAATAGATCTAAATTGTCGCAAGTTGATATTATAATCTATTCTTGGATTGTTGTAGAACATATACTGACAATATCCCCAAACGTGAAGATAATTTATTACACTTTCACTGACACGACATCTTTAGTTTCTCGTACAGTCGAAGACGTTATTCTTTCCCGATAAACGCTTGACGCTTAAACAATTATTTCCTTTGTAAACACTTTCCAGTTAGACAAGACGCAGGGCTTCCCGGTGTCTGATCAGGCACTAAACTGTTTGCCACTCAGCTTAGAATAAACAATCAGAATTGCCAACCTATTCTTATGTTCGCCGTTTTATTGCAATGCGTTTGCGTTTCGTTTACGTCTAAACGAGAATAAAAATATTCTCAACTGTACCATCAATATCGCGATTGACAGGCAAAGGGTTGATATCCCAACAAATACAGTGGAGAATACGTTTTTTCCCGTTTAAACGAAACGCAAACGCAAAATGCTAGAACGTAGAAAAATGCAACTTTTTGACAATTCTGATAATTCATTTTTATCTTGTAGGCAAACAGTTTGCACCCTGATCAGACGCCGGGTTACCCGGCGTCTGATTTCGCTCCAAACTGTTTGCAATAAAAATAATAGTTTTAGCGTAAACGCGTTTTTTGGGAAAGAATACCGTTTTCTCCACTGTAATACTGTTATTCTTTCCCAATAAACGCGTTTACGCTAAAACTATTATTTGCAGTGCAAACAGTTTGGAGCCAGATCAGACGCCGGGTAACCCGGCGTCTGATCAGGCTCCAAAGTGTTTGCCACCACGATAAACAAGAATTATCAGAATTGTCCAAAAATTGTTCTTTTTTACGGTTTAGTGCTTTGCGTTTGCGTACGTTTGCGTTCAAACGGGAAAGAATAACAGATGTTCCACTGTATCTCAGCAAGATGGTGAGATTGCCTTGTCCTAAAGCTTCAACAACAGTAAAACCTATGTTAACCGGAGCTCACAAAAGCATATGAAATTACACGTTTCCATAAAGTGAGCAGCTTACTGTATGGCAACAGAAATACAGATTACCCTTGCTTAAGTCAGAATTGTCAAACGTTGTTTTTTACTAGATTTTAGTGCAATGCGTTTGCGTTACGTTTGCGTTTAAACAGGAAAGAATAACGTATTATCCTCTATATAACTAGATACAATCCAAGCAGTTAACGGCCAAGTTCAAGTCAAATACTATTACCGACTCCCACGTGACTTTCCCGTCATTGTAATCGTTAAACCCATCATGATAATTGTGTTATTGTATCCACTACTTTCAAAAGTAGTTTATAAGCGATGTGTAATTCCTGATTGAACCAATCTCAACACCAAACACGAGAGTTACAATGAGATGACTAGGCAATTATGTACATCCAATCAAATGCCGAGTCACTCGACGTCTGCTCAGGATCAGGCGTTGACACGTTTTTATTGAAGCCTTTTTGAAAATGCTACGAGCCATGTCGCAAACCGAGAGCATTATTTTTCTTCTTTGAAAACGTTGAAGAGGTAGGTTATTCCCAACATGACCTATTCAGTGTCGCAGTGCCGTAAATCATACTCATCTATACACTGTTGATCCCATACACGAAATACAGACATTGAAACAAAAAAACTGCTAAAGAAACACTCTAAAACTATAGACCTACAATAAGAGAAATGCTCTATCGTTCGTTACAAAAATATATGTTTTATCTACTTAGCGTTGCAATATTTCATGTTTAAATCACTGGGGGCCATCGAGGTATCACGAAGGCCCGTTTCGCACAGAAGTCCTGTATATGTTTCGCACCTACAATCCATGTAAACACAGCCATTGTGTACTATTTTTTATGCGTTGACATTCGCATTAACCACCTGTGTCCATAGACACACATATCAATTGAATTATTTTTTTGGCAAATTACAGTATAGGTTCGTGAATAAACTGTTTACATACCTTTTCTTGTATTATTTATGGAAAATAAGTATGTATATCAAGCACAAACGTCAATTTGTCACTCTTAAATGAATATTACCGGGCGATTATCGAAAAAAACATTGGAATGATCCACTATATTTACAAATATTCTGGAACCCCATCTCAGACATGATGCATGTTTATTAATAGCTTCATTTTTCCATACTTTTTCAATTTATTTTTCACAATAATGTATACAACTTTAAATCACTCACAGTACCCTGAAGGGTTTATGAGTGTGTATGTGCCCTCCTGAAGTCGCATTTACGTGTATACGTTACCAACAGAAGGTGTATGTGTTACCTCCTGAAGTCAATTAATTGATTTCTGTTGCAGTGACAAAAAAATGGATTGGACAAATGTATTGTTTATGCCTAGCTCACATTGGCTGTGGCGGTCGTACGGCAGTCGCACGGATTATTATTTTTACGGCGAGTAGCAATTTCCCGGCCGCCGTTGATTTCCTACGACCACCGTATGTTGTGCTCACATTTGCTGCGGCCGCCGCAATGCGAGATTTGATGTTTTGGGGGTAAAAAACTTGCGGCAGTGCGGTCTCCGCTCGGCAGCCGTACGTCGCCTATGCGGCGGCCGCGATTTCTAATAAAAGCCACGGCGACCGCCAAATGGCCGTACGGCGGCCGTTGATGTGCAGTCTTAATGCTGCTCCTGCTACACACATTGGCTTGCTACATGTGCACATAACTAATATCCGTCCAACTACACCGAGAACTCAAAGGCCATATATGATTCCACTTTTAGATCAATAGACACATATGAACAAAAGTGCAAATGTCCAATAGTAAAATTAACCATTGAGGCCCGGCGGCCGCACGGTGACCGTACGGCAGCCGCAGAACCGCTCTATGGCGTGTCGTTTTCTACGGCCATCATAGAAATGAACTTTTTTATAACTCCGCGTTATAATACTGCGGCGACCTCTACGGCCTGTAAAACTTTGGGATTTGCCGTGCGGCCGCCACATTGCCACCGTAGGATTTCTTCGGCCAGCGCAAGAATCTTCCGATTTCATTTTTAGTTTAAACATATTTATTGCATAATATATACATCCAGGGGATTAGGCTACAAATCTTCACAACATTATATAATGCCCGCTGTCCGATTTAACCTTTCTGCGAGCGCCGTACGCCCGACGTAGAGCAAGTGTGGGCGCACTTTTAGCGATGAGGCCGTCCAGTCAAGCGGTACCAGTGTGACCATACCAAGTGGTTTGTGACGTTAATTTTGGTACAACTGACAGCTAAATTATCACCACAAAGCCTCGATTCGGAATTTTAATCGAATGTTTTTTTGTTTTTTTTATTTATGAGTCGATTTCAAGGAAACATATAGTCCGGCAGAGAAACCCGGATTTGGAGGTCCACCTAAAAATTGCGTCCTAAGTTTTTTTCTTGATTGATATTGATAGTTCGAAGCAATGACATTCAGAATTGACCGGGTGCCACCTTGGCACCCTTGAGCATTTTGATATATTTCCGGTTTACCCCACCCACCCTTTTTTCACTCATTTTTAAGAAATGGGACATTTTATGCTATACACTGACAGCGACTACCGAGTTAATACCTTGGAAGTTGAAGTATTATATCAATGAAACTCAAACCATAGATGCACATTAACAAGAGTAACATGTTGCATCGCAGTTTGGTACCCTTGACCTTTGCCCTTGACCTCTGTGGCATTTGTAAATTGTTTTGCATTTAATAGGTCAATTTTGGACTACGTATTTAAGTTACGGTCACATAATTTCACGTGTATGTGCACTTCAACGAGTAAAACTAGTTACAATAATAAATTACTAACATTGACCTTTAACCATGACCTCTGTGGCCTAGATAATGTTTCTTTTTAGGTCAGTGTTAGACTAATTACAAGCAGCTAGGGTCACGCAACTTAACATGCTTTTGTGCGTCAAAACATTTCATTCTTAGCATATATGCTTGGTGGCACACTTACTCACCAGCTTAGTTGCTGAAGATGGTAGTTTGATGGCAGAAAGTGGCTTAGCCTATATATTTGCTGATGCCTTGAAAAAGTGTAGTGAATAGTGAAATGCTGCCTTAAAGTTCCGATTCAGGTCTTGTTAACTAACAATGGCAAATGTGGCATGGCATACCTGAAAGAAATGGAGGCTCTCCGAAGAGCAGTGCTCAGAATATTTTTGAACACTAATATTTGATGAGGCATGGACGAGGTATATAAAACGGCATATGTCATATGTTCATTAAAATCCCCTTTATGTGTCATGGGCATGTGGCCGATTGCATAATTAAGATGTCGATAAAGCAGACATACTCATAGGCTTTAGACATTCACATGTACAACCAGCTGCAAGCAAACCTTGATAATTATCATGTTGGCTCTCATTAATGATCCTGAAACTGACTTTGAGTGGCACAAGGAAGACAGAAAATAGAAAGTAATGCAAAGGACATGGAAGGCATGGTAAGACAAGAGGACCATGGTGACTATAATATCTCTCACCTGAATTTATTGAATCTGGTAGTTTTATCTTTAAATTTCATCAATAATCAAAACCATCCTAAAACTTAAAGCCTTGATTAACTTGTGAACGTTCGGGAAAAAAATATTCTAGTAGAAACTAGAGTGCAAACATTGTTAAAGTATTGCCTTTCCGATCTGAGTGCATCAAGGACTTTTGACAAAGGGGTTCTATTGCACCCAAACTTCATCTAATGGAAGAACTTACAATAATATACTCTGTGAGCAAGTCAGTTTAAAGTACATCTAAAACTGTAGTTGCTAGAGTGTAAAAAATGATAAAGATGGCGTTTTCAACATTGTTACTGAAGAAATTGAATCAAATGACGTGCATAACACTTTGGAACCAGGCTTGGGACAGCTAAAGGAATTGGACAAACAAGATTCAAGAGAACAAATCACCGTAACCAAATGAATGTGATGGTTGGTCAAATCATGTGAAATCTACTCAATAGTCTTGGAAAGTCTTCAAGCTAGCAGCCATGAGGTTGATATCGGAGATGTTCTGTCACATGAATTGACAACTTTTCCAACAGCCCTGTTTGGTGATCATAATGATATGACAGTACCGAAAATTAATAAAGAAACTGAGGAAGACAGTTCCAGATAGGAGTTTCTGACAGAGAAATAGGACCAGTAGACAGTAACTATAAACGGATTGAATGTGTTATTATGGGTTATGACAAAAGGCTCTGCGCAGAACTACATCGCCAACATTTAAGTTGGTGGAGAACAACAATGTCCACCTATATATGTATGTAGCCGGTTGAGTTTATGATTAAATGGTGAGAGATGTGTATAAGCGGCCCGGTGGTTCAGTCCGTAGAACACTTGTCCTGTAAGCAAAGGGTTCCGGGTTCAAGCCTCGGTCTGGCTGAATATTATCCCCACCATGTTACATATACAGCATCGAATTTCTATAAGTGTACGAGAACAAATCGGTTACTATCAGTTGCATGCAAACAGCACATTACCAAAAAGGTGTATCTTACTGTCACTGAAAAAAGTAGTTAATGAAGCTGATAATCACTTACATTCTAGATGCTGAGAGTTTTCAGATTGAGCACACACAAATTTACAAACTAGTGATAATAGGTAAAAATGAAACACAAGCTAAAACAAGCCGAGGTGAAATGTCAGAAAGCAATTATTTGAAAACAACACATTAAAAGGTAGACGACATTATTGTGTAGTAGGTATTCTCATGCACAAGTAATTATTCGAATCCTAAGCTGTAAGTCATATTCTAAAACAAGAAGGGCGAATAAAATATTAATCAAATCTATTATTGATATTGCATTTGCCAATATATGGGCATTGTTTAGGACATTCTTCCTGCACATACCCTCTCGGGATGAAACACGGTTGCAGACAGCTTTGGAATGGGAACGTGAACTGCTGCAAAGAAATAATTGTGGTCCAACTGTGTGTTTTCACTTATCGGTTGTCATGATTTTTCAATTGAAACTTACATTTCACAAGCGATAGTATTTCCTCGAGTTCATATCTGAATCACGCGTTCAGGTATAGACCACACATCTTAGCGATGAACATCAGCAAAACTTTGCTGCTTTGATTTAGGCATTTATTAGGGGAAATAATCTACCTGATCTTGACCCAGCAGAGTTTTGCTGGAGGAAGGAAAACGGATAACATCTTCACAGTCAGCGATTTGGACCGAAAACCTTGTCATAACACTAGAGTTTATTCTTAAACTGAGTCAGGGTAGCATGCGCTGTAGAACGTAACTATTGATATGTAAAAGCATGGATGGACGAGTTGGGTTTTAGGGTACTGCAACACAGAATAGGTCATATAGCGCCGATAAATGATGAGAGGTGATGAGATGAGATGATGATAATTTCAGAACTAGTCTCATTCGTTGCGAACCAGCGCATGGGATCAAAACCACCGACCTGTCTTCCTTTTAGTTCTTGGCAGCGGGCATTATCTTGGTCAAATAAACAGAAACCTTCCTATGACAATTAAGCCCCAGAACCACGATCAGGTAGGAAGGTGTAAAAGCGCCCTTGTGAACAAATACCATGTGCTAAATTAGAACCAGTCAAGAAAGAAATGTTTATTCTGACTTTTGAACATTTTAAATATTTTAAGCATTTCTTTCGCAATTTTGGCCGCTCTCTTGGATATACGAAAATACTCGATGGTGAAAAGGTGTCACCCGCAATATTTCAATAATGAGTATAATCTGTCAATAATAAGTATCATTCTGGTAAGGCCAAACCATTCAAGAATAAGAAATACTGAATGTTGTTGTTTGGACTTACTTTGTTTTAAAGCATTTCGGTCAACGCTTTGATCGCCATCTCGAATATATGGAAATGCTCAAGCCTGACAATATGTCACCCACGCACAGTTCCAAAAACAAGTATCATGTTTTCAAAAACAAGCATCCCCATCTTAAATATACGGGAATACTCAAAGATGAAAAGATGTAGCCCGTTACATTTCATCAATAAGTATCATGGTTTTAATAGTAAGTATAATTATGTTGATATCGAGTAAGTTAAGAATAAAAAATGTATGATTGTTGATTTTTTTGACTTTTTTGCTACACAAAATGTCCGTCACCATTTTCGCCGCCATCTTGAATATACGGAAACGCTCAATGATAAAAAGATGTCAACCATAATATTTCAATAATAAATATGACCATTTCAATAACAAATATCATAATGGTGACATCAAATAAATAGAAATTATGAATGCTGAGTTGTTGACCATTTTGTTTTAAAATACTTCGGTAGCCATATAAGCCGCCATTTTGAATGCACAGATATGCTCAAGGGTGACCAGACGTCATCCGTAATAGTTCAATAATATGTATCATCATTTCAGTAAAATCTTTTATGATGGTTGGGTAAAATTAGGTTAGAAAAACAAACTATGAATGCTGAAGTTAAGAGTAGTTTTTAACCCATTTGGATAGCCATTTTAGCCGCCATTGTGAATAAATGCAAATGCTGAAGGGTGATAAGATATCACCCATAACATTTTTGAAACATGAATTGTCCTTTAAATAATAACTCTCATTATGGTGAGGTCAAATCAGTTAAAAAAAGGAAACAATGAATGCTGCTTTTTAGGACTATTTTGTTTAAAAGCATTCCGGTAGCCATTTTGGCCGCCATCTTGAATATACAGAAATGTTCAAGGGTGACAAGATGTCATCCGTAACAGTTCAATAATAGGTATCATTATTTCAGTAATATCTATCATTATGGTGGGGTCAAATAAGAAAACCAAACCATGAATGTATAAGTTTAGAGTAGTTTGTTTCGCCGTTTTAGCCGCCATTTTGAATATACTGAAATGCTCAAGAGTGACAAGACTCCACCCGTAACATTTTAAAGACATAAAAACGTCTTTTGAATAATATCTATCATTATGGTAAGGTCAAATCAGTTAAAAAAAGACAAAGTAATGCTGATTTTTGGACTATTTTGTTTTAAAAGCCTTTCGGCAGCCATTTTGGCCGCCATCTTGAATATACGAAAATGCTCAAGGGTGACAAAGTGGCACCCGGTGGTTTTTCAATCAGTAGCATATGCTAAAGCAGATTCAGTCGAGAAAAAAACTTAGGACGGCATTTCCAGGTCAAGTCAGCCCTCTGCCGGACTAATAGTCTATACTAAGGGTATTAATAAGTTATTTTAGAATGATGTCAATGTATTTGTCGCTAGATGGATACTTTTTGTCTGAAAACGAGGCAAATATCCAGAAATGTTAACACACACAATGATACCACGACAATTTAATGCTAGATATTGCCAACTAATTTGCCCCATTTTCAGGCAAAATGTATTACCTTGGAGACAAATCCATTGATACCACTGTAAAGAATCCAGTCCCCCGTATCATAAGCTATGTTTCGTTGAAATCGGCTAAAACAAATTTCTTACATTTGATTGAAGTTCCGAATGGAGGCCTTTTTGTTGACAATTTGACTGCCAGTGGTATCCACATATTACGTCACAGACCATGTGGTATGGTCACACTTGGTACTATCCATTTATATTCTCTTCGCTTTTTGATAAAACGTGTAAAATAAAAGACATTCACCCATTACCCTAAAGCCTGTTTCTAGTTTTGAAGACGGATAGTCACTTATTAAAGCAAATTGAAAGTAAAGCAGAATGAGCATTAAGGTACTTTTACTCTGTTTGCTTTAAGCTACCATTTGCTGGTATATACGTAATTATTAGATCATTGTTTAATAAATAGAATATATATAGGGAAAAACCTGTGAAAAACCTGTGCAGCTTCTCATACACTTTTCTTAACACTTTCCCAGAGTAAATGCTTATATATGAAGGTGTTCGTGTAGTTTGGAATATTGGCTGTTTCTGTTTTACAAAATTATAGCCCTTTGAGTATTTTCCTATTGCAAACTTTCACAGATTAATTGATTACATAGACCAAGGTGTTCATTAGGTTTTCAATTCGGGATGCAACATTTTTGAAGAAATTATGTCGCTTTGAATTTGTTTCGTACAAAATAATTATAGTGTATTTCAGTTGCTCTGACAAATCAACAACTCTATCAGCTTCATCTGCTTCCGCAACAGTTGATTGCTCGAATTCATTTCCTAGTCCTGCACTTTTAACTGCTTCAGAAAATTACATGAAATGGACCGGTTTTTTGTGTGTTTAACCTTTAAAAATGTTCTCACTGGACTGTCACTATCAACAGATTTGGTGGAGATTATTTATTTTCGAGATAAACGGTATAGGCAACAGTAAGTGCATGATACTAGGCAGTTTGCATCCTATTAATTCAATGATGACTTCAGTTGGTAACATATACATATAAAATGGACTTCGTTTAGTAACATATACATACTCTGTGCGGCACATATGCACAGTTAATTTGTTAAACTCGATTTAAAATCCATTTATTGCATTACTGCAGATTCTTTATAACCCAAATAATATTCCATTGTTACAATCAATCTAAAAAGGTAATGTTCATATAATGATTAATAGCATTGTTTACCAAATATCATACATTTGAAACATTTTACATCATAGGATGAATGACTATGTTATTTTGCAAGTAATACAATGAATAATATGAAATTTGTACGTAGATTGCTCGAGAAACCGTTCTACCTACCATCGGACCTATTTGATAATATGTTCCGGCTAGGAAAAAAAAGTATAGGCGAAATTGAGAGACACTCAAGGAAATTCGTGTTTTACTTTCGTTTTGGGTACACAAAATATGTACTTTGTCGGTGCGGAACATATACAGGACTTCTGTGCGAAACAAACCTCGTGATACCTCGATGGCCCCCAGTGTAAATGTAAAAGAAAAATATCCACCGATAGCGACCACCCACAGGACTATTACCACAGTGTTTTAAGACAGGTGGCTCCTTACAGTCAAATGACAGTAACAGTGGAGAATCTGTTATTCTTTCCCAATAAACGCGTTTACGCTAAAACTATTATTTGCAGTGCAAACAGTTTGGAGCCAGATCAGACGCCGGATTACCCGGCGTCTGATCAGGCTCCAAACTGTTTGCCACCAAGATAAACAAGAATTATCAGAATTGTCCAAAAGTTGTTCTTTTCTACGTTTTAGTGCTTTGCGTTTGCGTACGTTTGCGTTTAAACGTGAAAGAATAACAGATTCTCCACTGTATGCAGAACTTTCTGCTTAACGTTCATCTTGCTGTAAGCTAGCATCTCTCTTAAACAACTATAAACATCTGTTAACTTATGTATTAAGATGTCATTATAGAGCGTCTTAACAGTATCATACATAGCGTATTTATTTGATGGCGGAATTGCAAAAATTGCTTTCGATAAGAAATGATTCGTCTTACTGCTGGAGCCTAAGTCATAGGTTTTATAATATAAAATCTAATTGTTCCGGCGCAGTCCTATATTTATGGCCTATTTGGACCATCCCTCACCAGTAATCAGGATTCCTCGCGCCAGATTTCTTTTATGCACCAGTAATTAAGATTAATGGTTTCATATGCTTTACTTGATGCTAGTCTTAACAGCAGATATCGTATTAAAGAAATTGACTTTATGGGTATCCATTATAGCTCAAAGGAATTATGTTAACATAAATAATTTAACGTAGCGATGAAAATCTCATAATTCACTAACATAATAAGACTGTGTAATTTCAAAACAGCAGTTAACATACAGTAGTAGAACACTTGTCAGGTAGGTGATTCGAATCTAACGAGGTTAGAGCTTGTGTCCCGACCCCATATCCTTATACTGTAATGTATATGGACATAAAAGTATTTAACATAATACTTGTCAATGTGTTACATAAATGAATGAACACATTGTAAATGCTGCAGACTAATGTACGATTCTTAGGTGAAATCGAAATCCCTTTAAGTAAAGACTTAGCTGGCGTTAATAAAAAAAAGTCAAATGAGAGTATTAAACCGGTCATACGTAAAGAGGGGGGAGGGGGTACTCACCTAGGGAATAATATCCAGCGTCATAAGATTGTTTGCCTTAATTTTAAATGAAAAACCAGTTCCAAATTGAATCGTGTTCGTTATTAACTACATGTATTTAGGGTTAGTTTTTAAAAATATTGCAATTTGAAAACCAGTGTTATCTCTGATAAGAGGGCTCCTGTAGGAACCCAGTGATCAGGGTATACACTATTTGCAAAGAACAACTGTATTCTTTTCACCGGTACACTTTTTCTTTTTGACGAATATCAAAGTCGCTAAGGCTCAATGAGTTGAACCTCTTCAAAGTTTTCAAAGAACAAAAATAATTTTTTATATCCCGCTTTAAACCGTTAACTGTGCAATGAGTCAACATACCAATCTCACAAAATTTGAATAAACCAAATTATTCTAAAACGACAGCTTGAAGTAAATCAAAATTACATTATTTTGATATACTCAGATATTGTAATTTTTAAAAAATCGGTTTACGCCTTTAACTTTAAGTGCAAGTCACTTATTTCCAACTGGGCCTAACCCAAGCCAAGATTGACGAGATAAGATCTCATAAACTATTCAACACAATACTATATCTATCATTTGGAATATGCTGCGCATAATTTACCAAATTGCATCTAATGACTTTTGCCACGTTGGTTTCGTGCATTTCGGCAATACAAAGTGATATGTGTGTGAAGTTGATGATGTTTCCTGACAGTATAGCTGCCCACATAGCCACTGGGAATTGACACATTCAAACATGCAACAAACCTAACAGTGTTCCACAAGAGTGATGAGCTGCACCAAATGTTTACAATATACTTTGCATCTTCCGTTCGCAGAATGTTTGTGGGATTGTCAAGTTATTGTCCGGTATAGGGTGTAAAGTACAATTACAAATACGAGTTCACATGTGCTTGTATCGCATGTACATGTACATGTATGTTACTTCTGTGTATGTAGACCATTTAAAAAATTGTTTTAGGTAGACTATGGCAACTCTATACATCTACAGATGTACCACAGCCTACCAAACAATAAAATAGAACAAAAAATAAGCCTTGATGCCGTAAGGAAGGAATCGTTGTTGGGAGGGCCGTTGTATGGAGAGAGCACTGTATCCATTTCTACGATTGCTTTGTAAAACATGTGCTTCTCTCTATGCAGACATTTTTATTGTTCCTGAAAAACTAATTCAGGAACCTATGTTTTTACGTGTGATTTCAGTAAAGTTCAACAATATTTGTGTAAATAGTTGTAAAATGTTAGCATTCCAACAATTACGTTAAGACTACACCTTGAAAAAAGAAAGAAACGCGGGTGGCACTTTTATGCAGAAGATAGATTGCTAAAGATTATTCTAACAAGCCATCTCATTAGTCTTTATGAATAATGGCAACTGAGTTCCTTTTAACTCATTCACCCCTGAAACTTTAAATGAACGATTCCAGTTTCCAATAATGCCTGGTCCATTTATGACTATTTAGGGTTGATTTAAAACATATCTTGTGTTAGCCATCTGCTAGAGGTTTACACTGTTTGCATAGTTGGTTGTTCATAAAGAGCATACTCGTCGTTAGTGCTGAATGTATCAAACCAAAACTGATGCAAGCACCGCTTAAATGGAACATGCACGCAGTTTTGATCCAGATCAGGCGGTAAATAGCGCGATGTCTGACGAGTATCCAAACTGTTTGTAACTTATGATAGTTTTATTATAAATAAGATATGTCTAAATCTAATCTAACTCTTTAACTCCCACATTTATCGTGAATTTTTAACCCCTACATTGTTGTCAGTAAGATCATTTTAAAGTTAAATTTCAGTTAGTATGACTAAAGAAATATTGCTATGAGTGTCAAATAGTTCTGTTCCTGATCAAACGCCGAGTTACACGGCGTCTGATCAGGAGCCAAACTTTAACAAAGTCGCCTTTTGGTGTCATTAGCAATGAAAAAGTTAAAACAACATATGCAGCCATAGCCGACTGTAATTACATTTGTAAGTAGGGGTATCTTAGGTTCTTACTGTGCTTTCATAGTTTTCAAAATGTTATCTGGATTTCTTCTAGAATGTCGACATTTTCTAAATGTCTTAAAAGTAAGAAATATTGACCAAGACATGTGAGTCAAATGGCCACAGTGATGATGTTATCAATTCCGGATCCAGCTTTAATGCTAAAACAATAACATATTTCAAACAGTTTCGAACCAGATACGGCTAAGGGTTACATGTACAATGTACCCGGCGTCAGATTAGTCTCCAAACCATATGCCAATCAGATTCAAATTTATAGTCATATGCGTTTCGTTTCGTTTTTAACTGGAAGCACTAAAGTATTATCCGGTATATCTGAATAGAACGGCATTTCTATATTAGGAATAGACCAAAGGTTCAAACGCTTTACTCTAAGGGAAATTGCTACTGCAATAATGTGTTTGGTAAGGTCATAACTTTTTCCAAACTTCTTTATGCTTCCAGACGTTTTAACACCAATACTACAGTGGAGAAAACGTTATTCTTTCCCGTTTAACGCAAACGAAACGCAAACGCAGTGCATTAAAATTGGTAAAATGACAAAGTTTTAACAATTTTGACTACTAATTTTAAACTGAAAGGCAAACAGTTTGGAGCCTGATCAGACGCCGGGTAATCCTGCGTCTGATCTGGCTCCAAACTGTTTGCAGTGGAAATAATAGTTTTTGCGTAAACGCGTTTATTGGGAAAGAATAAAGCTTTCTCCACACTAGCTGTGTCTCATTAAAGTATAATGAACGTCAATCAGAAAGCCCTCAATGTAAGTTGATTACTAAATAACTATCATCCTCCATGAATATGTCACCTTTTTATCACTCATTCACAACAGAAATATTTAATATACATTTCCAATCTTCAATCAAGTCTAGTCCTGTTTGTTATATATGATTTTTTTCTGCAATATATTAGGAAATTTCAAATAATGAAAAACCATGAGGACGCCTTTGATAGGGTCTTCATTGTTTGCATAGGACACGAGTACTCTTCAGTATAATACACAGGTTGTTACATGTAATGACGAGTACACTCAACGCGATGGTTGAATACAGTGGAGAATCTGTTATTTTTTCCCAATAAACGCGTTTACGCTTAAACTATTATTTGCAGTGCAAACAGTTTGGAGCCAGATCAGACGCCGGGTAACCCGGCGTCTGATCAGGCTCAAAACGGTTTGTCACCAAGATAAACATGAATTATCAGAATTATCCAAAAGTTGTACTTTTCTACGTTTTAGTGCTTTGCGTTTGTGTACGTTTGCGTTTAAACGGGAAAGAATAACAAATTCTCCACTGTACGAGAAGTTCTATGGAATTAAAGCAGGTATACTTCTTGTTATATTCTGGCTTGAAGCTGAAATCGAAACCTGTATTTAACACACCATATGAGTACTGTTAAGACTTAGTTGTATTCACTATTTTACTATCGCTTTTACATTGTACAGTATAAACATTTTCACAATGTACATGTGCAGTTTCGTGTCACATTTAGATAAAACACACATCACATCTACAAATGTGAGAGCATTTCAAACAGTTTTGATTCCGATTAAAACGACGAGGTCCTTGGCGCCTGACCATGATACAACTGATTGTACAATTGTTGTCAAGTTCATGTGCAGCATGCAAATGGTTAATTGTCTATCGGCCAAGGAAAGGTACGTTTTTGCATTTAATCACTGTTAGTAAATAATTAAAACCACAATTGATAGCATATGTCTAGACCCTGAAGACATAGACTGATGCAGTTAGGATGATATTCTGTGCACTCGGATATATCTTCAATGCGAAATTCTGTACAGCTACTGTGGAGAAGACGTTAGTATTATCCGTTTAAACGCACATGAAACGCAAACGCATTGCAGTGACATGTAGAATATGACAACGTTTTGACAATTCTGAATGCTCATTTTATCTCAATGACAAACAGTTTGAAGCCTGATCAGAAGCCGGGTAACCAAACGTCTTGAAAGGTATCAAACTGATCGTCATCAAAACTTCAAAATGGACTGTTAGAGTGGTCAAGACGGTATTTTTCGCCCAATAAAACACGTTTGCGTTAAAACTATAACTATAGTTTATCCATTGCAATCAGTTTGGAGACAGATCAGACGCAGGGTAACAAAGTGTCTGATTAGGATCCATACTGTTGGTCAATCTAATAAGAATAAACATTTCAAAGGTTGTCTTGTCTACATGTTATATTGTGTTGTGTTTTCGTTCCCTATGCATTTATACGGTAGAGAATAACGTCTTCTCCACTGGAATAGTATTGATTTTGACACAAAAAACACTCTTTTAATGTATTACATTGTAATTGCGCTTCGTTTCGCTTACACATGTAATAAAAACATCTTCAGTTTAATAATATAACTAGATCTAGTTTTGGCATGTACATGTATCATCCATATTGTACAACTTAGGTATATCAATCAATGTTGTTTTAACATTTGTACAGTGGAAAAACGTTATTCTTTCCCAATAAACACGTTTACGCTAAAACTATTATTTCAATTGCAAACAGTTTGGAGCCAGATCAGACGCCGGGTAACCCGGCGTCTGATCAGGCTCCAAACTGTTTGTCACCAATATAAACATGAATTATCAGAATTGTCCAAAAGTTGCACTTTTCTACATTTTAGTGTTTTGCGTTTGCGTACGTTTGCGTTTAAACGGGAAAGAATAACAGATTCTCCACTGTAGTCATAGCAGGTTGGTGCTTAATTAGTTGAAATAAGTTTTACGGCACTACGAAAAAATATATAGCGCATAGGTACTACTCTCAATAACGCCTTAAAGTGCTTTTGCAAACATTTGGGTCTGATCAGGACACAACTGTTTGACACTCTTATCGATATTTATTCAGTCATACAACTTTAAATCTAACTTTGACACGTGTCTTGCAGACAACAATACTGAAGCAGACGACAATAAAGTGGTCAAGGGGGACCACTCTCCCGAATGATTTGATCATGAAAGGATTAAAATTTAATGTATGATATGATTGTGTAGGTATCACAGTCTCACCACTCTGCACTCGGAGCGGTGGGTGGATTCTATTCTGCCAAACCCACTAGGGACCTGAACCTTATATGTAAGCCGGAACGTTAATAAATATTCTTCTCTGAAGGCGTAAGCAGGTGGAATTATATTTATTATAGATCACTAATTTAATCCATTATTCGAACAGAACATAAAATTCAAACTTTAATTTGACATTCAATATATATTTTTAAAGGTGCCTGTTTCATGCTTTTAAGTATACAGAACATTCCAATACATGTAGGACATGTCTGCACTATTTTATCTTCTAGCCAGGAAAACAACCTTTTAACCCTGTCACTCCCAATTGTTTTCGCGAGGTTTTTACTCCTTCACCGTTTCATTGTCGTCTGTTTCAAAGTAAGATTCAATGTAGTATGACTTAAAACATGCTGATACGAGTGCCAAACAGTTTAGCTCCTTATCAGACGCCGCGTTACGCGGCGTCTGATCAGGATCCTAACTGTTTGCAAACGCGCTTTTAAGCGTCATTGAGAGTGAAAGGGTTACAGACTATGAATGTTCTGTTGAATGATCGACTATTCAGGTTTTTTAATTTGAATGATGGGATGATTACAATAAAATCACATGTTGATGTCATTCTTTATATTATACTGTTCCCTCGGGATTCGATTTGTTCCAGCAATCCATATTCTATCAATATTGTATTATTAAATCTAGACATTCTAGAAAACAACCTTGTAAATAAACACCAAGTAATCAAGCTTTTCAGAATGCATTTACACTCGAACTTCGATATCTGAAACTCACTTAAGGCGAACTCATCCGTTTTTCTAAAGCTAGATTTCGATATATCATTATCGGTTAAAAAGTTAAAACATGACATAGCCACATTTTATCTTTGTAATACGGATAGTTTCGACTTAACGAAGAGTTCGGTATAATCGAAATTCGCCTGTTTATACAGTAATAGCCTCTCTAACGACTAGTCAAAGGAGGGTTAATAGTTTGTGGCTATTGCGGCTACATCTATATAATAAACCAATAAACTGTAAACTTTATTTAACGGTACATTCAAGTAATGCAACAAAGTCTTGGTGACCATTTCTCTACTTTCTTCTTGTTTTCAGAAGTCAACTGACTTTTAGACTGTCAATGAGTCTTCGTTCGAAACAGTATTACACGTACTATTGGGATGTTACTGTATTTTACATGTCTGCATTTAATGCATTTAGAATGATAAATGTTTAACTCGATACTGATGTTAATTGCTGCACTTGATTCCTATGTAATTCAACGTACATGCGTTCTTCATATAGGTGTAATGCGATATGTTTTCCCAAATAAACGCGCTTGAACTGCTACTACATAATTTATCCATTTCAGATAGTCTGAAACCCGATCAGACGCCGTGTGTCACCCAGTATCACTTTAAACATTACATACCGTAAAACCCGTCTCTTACGATCACTAAGTTAAGTTGAATTAGCTTTCTGTTTTACCTTCAAATAACTTTAACCCGTTATGCCGAGCGGATTTCTTTATGCTAATATACTGGTGACGTCCTTTTATTTTTCATTTAAGGGGTGTCTAAGCTAATCTTTAATGTTCATTGAGTCTTTGATAGACATTTCTGTTAGCAAACATTGCAGACTCAGATCAGACGCCGCACCATTTGTATATGTTCCTTTAATGGGACAATAGGCACGAATGGGTGAAGCTATATCTGAGTCTACATATGTACAGTTAGATAATAAATATGGAGCTTTTTAATCCGGCCATATCCTTCACCTCAGACGACACCTGTCACAAAATAAGCATGCTGTCACATGAGTCCATTGATGAGACTGGCTGTCTCTGAGACTATATCTGTTTTATATTCAAAATGTTTTAAGCTGTCCTCTGTTGTACATGTGAACACCCTTGATTAGTATTCATGGTCGTAATGGAGAGGTTGTACAGTACATGTATCAATGGTGTATCTGGTTGCTGGTACAGCAATACCAGACTAAATAATTTGATCCCAACTGGAATAGTGTAATGCAGAGCTTCAATCAGACATTTTATAGCATAACATCTAGTCAATGTTCCGGCAGGCCCAAGGATTTATGGTCTATTTGAACCCGCCTTCCCCAATTATCGTGAATCAACGAGCCTGATTTTCGTGTTGCAGCACTAATTAAGATTTATCGGCTCATTGTTCTAACCGGATTGCCAGCTTTATCTGCCTTTGGCGTATACAGTTGGGAAAATACTAATGTTACACTTTAATTCTTCACTGGCGCTAAAAATCGACATTGCAAACAGTTTGAATCCTGATCAGACGTAAGGATCTTAACTGTTTGGTACTCGTATCGAAATTTCTTCAGCCAAAACAGCTCTAAATCTGTCTTTTAAAATATTGCAGACGACACCACTTACAGTGGAGAATCTGTTATTCTTTCCCGTTTAAACGCAAACGTACGCAAACGCAAAGCACTAAAACGTAGAAAAGAACAACTTTTTGACAATTCTGATAATTCTTGTTTATCTTGGTGGTAAACAGTTTGGAGCCTGATCAGACGCCGGGTTACCCGGCGTCTGATCTGGCTCCAAACTGTTTGCACTGCAAATAATAGTTTTAGCGTAAACGCGTTTATTGGGAAAGAATAACAGATTATCCACTGTATGCAGGCGATATTTTGGCGTTAAGAGGTTACAGTCGACGATAAAACTTGGCAGTAAAAGAGATAAACAAAACAAAGTTGAACACAAATGCAATGCAATGAACATTAGAAAACGACAGTATACTCTACTTTGAACTCGCTTTCAATTTTAACTAAAATGAGGTCAAGCTTTATGGTCGTGTTAAATGTGGATTCAAACTGGTTGGCATTCGTGAACGTAATACATAATTACAGTGGAGAATCTGTTATTCTTTCCCGTTTAAACGCAAACGTTCGCAAACGCAAAGCACTAAAACGCAGAAAAGAACAATTTTTGGACAGTTCTGATAGTTCATGTTTATCTTGGTGGCAACCAGTTTGGAGCCTGATCAGACGCCGGGTTACCCGGCGTCTGATCTGGCTCCAAACTGTTTGCAATTGAAATAATAGTTTTAGCGTAAACGCGTTTATTGGGAAAGAATAACACATTCGCCACTGTATGTTGTTATCAGTTGAAATACAAACGTTGGAACCTTTGCAAGTTAGCATACAGACGGTAATAATATGTTCTGTCGGTATAATGCAATGTAAAAGGATCAAGGTTTAAGTTCAAGCAATTTGTATTTAATAAAGTAACTCAAAAGTCCTGGATAACCTTGTATCGTACTTACAAGTAGGTGTTAAGTTGAACAATGACATGCCTGTAATTTGTTAGAAGTCCTATTAAGCAAACAGTCCCATGAGCAAATCATCATTGTGAGTGGAAACTGGTATTTCACTAAATTGTTTAACCTTTAACATACTTGAAATCACCCAGAATCGACATAGTGTAAATACATAGCTCCAATTTTAAATTATATTAGAAATCGAAAAATATTGCAGCGCGTGACAAACCGTTTGGAAATTGATTAAACGTCGAAAATTCGGCGTCTGATCGGGATCTAAACTATTTGCAAATGTTATTCAAAATCAGTTAGTACGATGAATTTGACTGGAAAATTGCAATCCTAGCAATTGGTTTTACTATCCTTTGGCAATTGGTTCCTATAACAACGAGTACATTTTTACATTCCAACAGGAAGAAGACACGCACATTGGCATATCTGTTTTGTGGTTTTAATTGTTTTCAAATATGCCCTCAATCATATCTTATGGTTGGATGTCGTGACAAAGTTGTTTAAGAATTTAACAGTATGGATTCGTAATGAAAATAACATTTAAAAATGAAAAACAATATGTGTATTTGTTGGTTCGTATTAGCGATTGTCATAGTTCCCCTGACTGAACTAACGCTGTCTAAAATACACTGACTTACAGTGGACAAAACGTTATTATTTCTCGTTAAAACGCAAACGAAACGCAAACGCATTGAAATAAAATCTAGTACATGTAAAAAACAACTGTTTTAAAATTCTGACTATTTATTTTGATCTGAGTGGCAAACAGTTTGGAGCCTGATCAGACGCCGGGTTACCCGGCGTCTGATCTGGCTCCAACCTGTTTGCAGTGGAAATAAAGAGTGTTTTTTTTTTAGCGTAAACGCATTTAATAGGAAAGAATAACGATTTATCCAATGTACAAATGTAACACATTCAACCAAGGTGGCCAATTTACTAGTCGTCTATACAAACAATTAATATGTGAAGAGTACACATGTCTTATGCAAACAATGTATACCATTGTCACTTGGTTCTCTGATCAGTGTCGGCACTGTTTGTCATTTTGCTTAATAATGTAAGATAAGAAGAATAAAAGGAAATGTCTCCAAATACCGTGTTGCAGGACGATTCTAGTGCCCGTTTCATAAAACGTCTTACATGTACGACAAATAGTAATGTTGTCGTAAGTCAAAACTTTAAAATACATTTAATCTGTGATTTCTATATCTAATCCTGTCTTGTGACATCTTTTTTAATCGTCTTTTCAAGACGATTCCAAAAAGATGTCACAAGACTGGATTAGATGGAGAAATAAATAATAATTGAGACTTTTATAATCTGACATACGACAACATTTGTCGTAAGAAGTTTTATGAAACGGGCCCCTGATGAGTAGTATAAACAGAAAGTTTGGTATAGACGAACATGTTTACGTATTTATAATACTTTATTCTGATGTTACATGTAGATAGCTGAAGATTTTCAGATTACATGCATATTGTTACCGTTATTCATTGTGACGGGGTATTATTCGCTACCAAGTTTTATCGTTTGTTTTTTAAAACCCTCTTACTGCCAAAATATCGTCTACACTCGTAGTGTCGTCTACAATATTTTAAAAGTCGGCTTTAGGGTTGTTTTCACTGAAGAAATGTAACGAGTGTCTAACAGTTTGGATACTAAACAGACGCCGCGTTACGTGGCGTCTGATATGGATCCAAACTGTTTGCAAAGTCGCCCTTTGGCGACGTTTGTAGTGAAAGAGTTAATGACTCAGTCATATATAATTGCGTCTGACAAACAACAATGATGTAAATACAGTGGAGAAAACGTTATTTATTTCCCAATAAACGCGTTTACGCTAAAATTATTATTTGCAGTGCAAACAGTTTGGAGCCAGATCAGACGCCGGGTAACCCGGCGTCTGATCAGGCTCCAAACTGTTTGCCACCAAGATAAACATGAAATATCAGAATTGTCCAAAAGTTTTACTTTTCTACGTTTTAGTGTTTTGCGTTTGCGTACATTTGCGTGTAAACGGGAAAGAATAACAGATTCTCCACTGTATCAGATAGAACCAGTTGCAGTGAAAACCATCAATATGAGTATGGCTTCATAATAATATAAACAAGGATGGAACACTATTGTGTCCAATAGAAAGAGTTTATGCGGCGAACAATATATATTTACGGCGAAGCTTTGTGCATGACCGGTGTGAGCAGGCCCAAACATAATGTTGTAACTCAGAATAAATAAATTGTAAACATGTTTACAATGTATGTATAACGTTTTTCTACTTTATTATCTGAGCACATAATAAAGACACGGGAATTGCTATAACTTCAAATCCAATGATAACGTACTTTGGATAACGTAAAAAATTTGATAATCGTACACATGTATATGTCTCATTAAAAGAATATGTATAGATGTCGTACCCCTTCACTGTCATTATGATGTAACAACCTATCTACCAACATGATTGCAATACAACGCTCCCTCTCTACAACGACACGTTGTGGAGAACAATAGTTATGTTCGTTGTTCGGAGGGAGTCGTTATAGGGAGGGAAAGCGGCTAACATTTGCGAACAGCTTGGATCTAGATCAGACGCCGCGGATAAACTGTTTCTCACTCGTCAGGAAGTTGTTTCTGTGAAAATGTTCATAATTTTTCTTTGAGAAAAACAGCAAGGGTCGTTATAAGGATGGAGCCGTTGCTGAGAGGGCCGTTGTAGGGAGGGAAACACTGTAGTACTGTCTTCGTAATATTTTTATTTACAAATGTTGGACTAGTATGAGGTTTTTGATTTTACCTTTTATAATAAGAAACATTTATAAGAGTGTCAAGCAATTTGGTTGTTTATCAGAGAGCCGCATTATGCAATGTCTGGTCAGGTTCTAAACCGTTTGCTAATGTATTTATCACCGGACTTGGTAGTGAAATGGTAAATGACTGTAAATAACTGGTCCAGATACAGTGGATAATCTGTTATTCTTTCCCGTTTAAACGCAAACGTACGCAAACGCAAAGCACTAAAACGTAGAAAAGTACAACTTTTAGACAGTTCTGATAATTCATGTTTATCTTGGTAGCAAACAGTTTGGAGCCTGATCAGACGCCGGGTTACCCGGCGTCTGATCTGGCTCCAAACTGTTTGCAATTGAAATAATAGTTTTAGCGTAAACGCGTTTATTGGGAAAGAATAACACATTCTCCACTGTAGGAGGGAGTTAGCTACAGTTTGCCAACATTCTGTCCTGTATGTCTGAGTTCTGCCACAACCATATGATGTGACAGGCATTTAAATAGTCTCGTCGAGACGATTTAAAACAGTAGTCATACCATTCATTTGCATGCAGACATTTGTAGGTAGTTTAGTTTCCAGAATACTCCTCTGGTCTTGAACCGTGTGAAGTTGTTTTCAACCATTATTGAACTATTCGCACCCGAAAGCATAACCGTAGCTAACCTCGGAAGGAGCCTGTTTTTAGAATGATTTCCTCTATTTGAAATAGGCACATTCAACAAAAACAGCACTGGCATTTGGTCTGTCAATGTTATTAGCTTCTGACTCGTTCTGAGTACCATTTCTCACTTGAATGACGATAGAAGACAAACTGGTATAGACAGTTTGATTGTTGCGAGGGGACTGAGAGTTGTGCTTGTGACAGCTTGATTACCATAGTTTTCTTGAAATAACATGAGCAAATGAAATCATCCAGTCGTCTATCGTTTAGCCCTTATCCAGCTTACGTAGTCTAAAGTACATTCAAATTTCGGTATCCCGAACTCACTGAAGTCTACCCGCAAGTATTCAGTTCTAGTTTTGATACCTCATACTCACATAATTCAAATATATCAGTATTTCAGAGTTAATACGTTGCTATGCAACGTTTTAACTCTGAAATACTTATATATTTGATTTTCAAGCGAGTATGATATATCACAAATTGACTGCATTGCCTCTTTTATGTTACCAGTCATTAAGTATAATTGAACCTGAGCAGGGAAGTTATACTATTAATATCTACATGTAACTGATGACACGTACATGAAGTTTGAAACATCAATCGTTAAGGAATAGAATAAAATATTGTTATTTTCAAAATCAGCGCCTTTCAAAGCACATACTCTTTTGAGACCGTAGTTTTTTTAGAATACTGAAATTGGTTTCAGCTATATATTAAATACAAAAACGTTTAGCTATTACGACGACTGTTTTCAAATTAAATGTGGCTGAGGGTTGTTTTAAGACAGCGTAATGACGAAAAGTGTCACCATCTAAATAGTGACTCTCGGAGAACATTTTTCGACGTAGAAATGTGTCCCCGGGACTTGATTCGTAAAGTAGGAACGTTTTTCTATAGTTAGGAGAACATATGAGTATGACCCGGGAGGTCAGTTTTCTACACAGAAACATGACTGGGGTCACAATTCTGAGGGGGACACTTTTCGTCATTACAAAAGACAAAAAACATACCGCTTACAAAGAGTGTTGTCGTTTACACCTACTTGTCTACCAAGTTTACCAAAGGTGCGCATTCCTATGTCTATAATTCGTTCCTAAATTATAGGAAACAGTTCCAGAAGAAGGAAACTAAATCCTACAACTTTTGAAAACTTGTTTTCTAATCGTAATAGGTATATTTGACATTGTATGTATTGTGAGCTTTGAATGTATCTTCTTTAGAATAAAATACTGTTTAAACTAAAAGTGTACCACTTCATACAGTCATGCTATTTTTTTTACTGAAGATAATGTCCCTATATTGTACACGTAACATATAGTAGCTTAAAGCTGGTTGAACGTACAGCAGAATGCATCTTCTGGCGCATTCTGCTATAATTTCAACCTACTTTAAGAGTTCACTTGAATTCACAATTAGAACCAGAAATACGTTTTTCCCCGTTCAAACAAAACTAATGGCAATTCAAATTAACATGGAAAGGTACATGTACAATCAGTTGAAATTGTTGACATCTTTGATTTAATTCGTAAGTGGCGTTTCGATAAGAGACTGGTCAGATACATGTACATAATTATAGGGAATCTTTTCTAGGCCAAAATGTTTACAATGATCCAAATTACTTTATACCAATCGTGTGTGTAAGGACAGAATGACAATACCATTGCTGTTTTATAGTAGGTGAATGCTCTAAAAGTGTCCGAAAAGCGTGTGTGCGCTATTATAACAGTATGAATCCTTCTTAAATATTTAAAGAAGCGTTTTGTATATCCGTCTATGTTGTGTTGTATCAATTCCGATCCGGATCAGACCCAATATGCCCAGGAGCTAGTCAGGTTTAAAAGTGTTTACAAACCAGTGCAGTGTTGTGGTCTACTAGGGGGTTATAAGAATTCACCATGAGTGTTGACGTAGGACAGGAAATTCTCCCCCGAGGGTCAGAAAATTCATGCACGGACGAGGCTTTCCGAGTACCTGCATAAATTGTCTGACCCGAGGGGGGAAAATTCAAAACCTAAATCAACAAATCGAATGTTTTTTTTTTCTCCCACTTAAATCATTAAAACGTGATACAAATAACGAAATAATAGCAGTTTATGTGCACTTTATTTCGCCAAAACATGACGTTGTTTATATTAACTTCATCAGAATGACGTCATTTGGTTACCCGTGTCATGCAGCGCTTGTGGTTAAGCTGGGGAACAATAAAAGAAGTTACATTGTATGGATGATAGAGTTATTCCACATGAGGCAAATCCCTATCCCACACAGGCGAAAATGAGAGAAAACCGTATTCCATGTATATATATCTGAAGCGATACTATGAATGGTCTTTGTTTGCAATATTACTTTTAGAAACTACAGCTATTTGAGAATATTAACCACCTATAAATAGTATGTTGATAAATATGCGTTATAATTATATGCTTAAATATACTTCCTTTACAACTCGACAGCATTTGTATTGGCAAACAATCTTCGTCTTATCAGACTCAACACTGTTTGCTACTTATACAGTAAAACCTCTTTATTACGGACACTACAATGAAGGCTTTTTTAGTGTATAAAATACAGTTGACAACTTAAAGCAAGGTGAAAGTAAAACAGAAAGCTCCTACTTGATGTTTTACTGTCACCTTGCTTTAAGCAGTCACCTGTCAGAAACACCTAAAAGGTAACGCAATTAAGTGTACTGTATCGACGTATTTGTAGTCAAAATGCAAAACAGTATCCCATTTATGTTTGGACTTTGCAAATAAAAATATTTAATTAGAGATATACAAGCGTGATCTAAGGACACTGTAATGTTTTTCTATACAGCATAACATTTCATATATAATAGCAAACAATGCATATACTAATGAGACGCCGCGTTACGTGGCTTCTCATCAGGGTCTAAGCCGTTTGTTAATGCCTACTTTAAGGAGCACTAGGATGTTTAAGTTGTACATACCTTTACACTGTTGAGAATCAGACGTATTTTCTTGATAACATGTACCACCTGCAAAACAAATAACGAGATGTAACAGTATAACCTATTAGATGTATCAACTCATTTATTGAAAGCTTGCTGATTTTTGTTATTATCATCTCGAAAAAGCGTCAACGTTGGGCTACATGTACCATTATGACTAGTAATATTTCCAGCTTTCAGCAAGTGATGGACTATTCAATATTTACACCCGACACAATAAAATGTCGCGGTGACTGATCTGGCTTAACCCATTTATGCCCTTCGTCCACTAAATGGAACATAGGCAAACAATGCAGATTCTGATCAGACGCCGCATTATGCGTCGTCTGATCAGAATCTGCACTGTTTGCTGATAGGAATGTCAATATCAATCAAAATGAAAATGAACATTTTGACCAGACATCCCTTTGATAAAATATGGACTAATCCAATATATAAACATGGAAGAATGCACTGGGTATAAATAGGTCAATTCTGTTTTCAAATAGATATATAGACGAGTGCAACAATGTAGATTGTTCTCTTGCTCTGGATTGTCCGTTATAGTAATTTAATCCATTAACTCAGAGCAATAGATTCGTACCTTGGATAGTTCGGCTTTGTCGCAAAGCCGTCATCAACACACTGAGAAGTAGTCAGTGGGTATCACGTGACTTTGAGTCGTCACGTGATACCAGGAGAGGGCTTTTCAAAAAGCTTGGTGTGAACATGTACCACAAGCCAGTCCATTCTATCAGCTCACAAGTCACACATGTGAAAGACAAGACAGAAATGCTCAAGAAATGCGGAGTCGTTTATTATGTAAAGTGTGAAAACTGTAGAAATGATTATGTTGGTGAGACAGGAATAAATACGAAAGAAGACTCAAGCAGGAAACGCAACACAAACAATACACCCATCTCTAAAGCAGAACACACACACAGCCATACCATAACAAACACACACACACACACAACCACACACACACACACACGCAATACCATTCCTTCATCTACACACTAAATAGAAAACAACACGCAAGACAAAAATAAAGCTAAGTGAACATAGGAGCCCGCCTTGGTACGGTCAGTAGCAAATTAATTAATTATTAACAACCACTGGGGGGTTAAACCTGGGTTTAGGGGCGCCCAACCTCACACTTATCTCCTATATTCACCTATAAAGACGAACAGTGTACATAAAATATAAACCCTGTTCCACAACCTTACAATCAAAAAGACCGCCAGCACAGTAAGTAAATACATGTAAAACATCTAACAAAATTCTCTGACAGGATTATTAGTAACACGGGAAAGAATTAAACATTCAAGCCCGTGTTAAAAATAACCCACTATGGCAACGGTCACATTTTACTCAAGCGAATAGTCTGTAGTCACGAGTAACTGTAAGACATGGGAGGGTTTAGGGTACGACAGAGAGGGAGAGAAAAACCAAAGCACGAAAATCCGACATAACTCTCCCGGTTAAGGACGGCTTTAGATATACATCATCATGTAGTGCTAAGCCCTGTCTGTCGTCGCACAACCAAAGAGGAAAGCATAGTTATCAATTGTAGATTGATCGATAACCAAACGTGAAGTGCGCAGCAATATAGTTGGATCATAATCTTTTTTGAGGAAAAATCTAATACGTTTCACAAATAGGTTTTGAAAATGCATATGTCCAAGAATCTTACGAAGTCTGTAAATCACATCACCATAAAACTCCGGATGTGAAATACCTTGCCGCAGAAAAGACTTTAAGTTACATTTATACTTGTTAATGAGAGGAAGATTTCTATAAAAGAATTTAGAAAATGTTTTACGAAGTTTATGAAATCTGTACCCCTGTTTAAGAAGCTTTTCAGTAATAGTTTTATTACGAATGTGGAAGTCCTCAACAGAGGTACAAGCCCTAGCAAAACGAATAAGTTGTGAAATATAAACCCCGTAAGATGTAGAACGGGGAACATCGCCATCTAGATGAGGATAGTTTACAATACTAAAATCAAAATCATCCCGTTTATCGTAAATCTTAGAAGAAACAATACCGTTATTTATTAAAAGATCCAAATCTAAAAATGGTGCCGATAAATTTGACTCGTTTGTTTTATTAAGGCGTAATTCTTTTGGGTAAATAAAAGGAAACAAGACCACTTTAAACAAGACTGAAAGAGCATGTGTCTCGAGCTAACTCATCACTTGACGAACATTGTGAAAATACTGGACACCACATAGATCCTCTGAAAAACAAAGTTTTATCGTCAGAAGACATGCACATTAAGCGCAGAGTGAAAGAAGCCATCCTCATAAAGCAACGGCGACCATCTCTCAACAGAGAAGAGGGGTTGGAGTTGCCGGAAGTATACTCTCCTGGTATCTGAGTTAATGGATTAAATTACTAGATGAGTGGGTCATTGATAGTGAGAGAGTTGAATTCGACATAATTGCCGTTACCATGGTTATCATAGTTATAACCTTTAATAATTCGTGTTTGGAAAAAAATAGCATTTAATCCCTTGTAACGGTAAAATATATTACATACAATGTATATGTCGTTTATTCCAATCACTCACTACCATGACGTCATCGGCTTAACCCCTTCACTGCCTTACCCCGAGTACACTAGTAATTTGAAAACAGTTTGGATCCTGATCAGACGCCGCGTTACGCGGCGTCTGATCAGGATACAAACTGTTTTACACTCATTTCAATATTTCATAAGTCAAAATAACTAAATATTTAATTTTAGAAATAAAAGCAGACGATAATAGTTAAAAATTGATGACGTCATGGCAGTGAAGGGGTTAAAATAATACCGTCTGCTTTATTGTTTAAAGTTTTAAGTTTTAGGTATATTGATGATATCATAATGAAGGTCCAGATCCCGCGTTACGCAACTAACTATTGTACATGGGATAAGGTAAAATTACTATTATTTATTTCGTAGGGTTTCTCCTGCGAATGACAACACATTTATTATACAATACTGCAAAATCTATTGGATTCATTAAACGAGTCGTCTAGAAAACAATAAAAACGGGGCGTTGATGATTCTATATAGTTTACTAAATCCAAGAAATTATGAACAGGAATGTTACATTATATCTATAACATTAGCTAGTGAAGGTACCTACAGTGGAGAATCTGTTATTCTTTCCCGTTTAAACGCAAACGTACGCAAACGCAAAACACTAAAACGTAGAAAAGTGCAACTTTTGGACAATTCTGATAATTCATCTTTATCTTGGTGGCAAACAGTTTGGAGCCTGATCAGACGCCGGGTTACCCGGCGTCTGATCTGGATCCAAACTGTTTGCAGTGAAAACAATAGTTTTAGCGTAAACGCGTTTATTGGGAAAGAATAACAGATTCTCCACTGTAATTGTCACTGTCCTGGAAGTCAAATAAATGACTACAGTGGATAAAACGTTATTATTTCCCGTTTAAATGCAAACGCATTGCACTAAAGTCTAGTAAAATCCACATTTTGACAATTCTGACTATTCATTTTGAGCAGGGTGGCAAACAGTTTGGAGTCTGATCTCGCTTCAAACTGTTTGCATTGGAAGTAATATTTTAAGCTTGACGCGTTTATTGGGAACGAATAACGTTTTTTCCACTGTTCTGAGATACATGTAAATAGTGGAATAAGCAGACAGGGATTCCAAATTTACCTTAGTCTTTCAGTATAAAGACCTGGCTCTAACATTATCATTTTTTATAATAAGTAAACTGTTTCAGTTAGATTTAGTATTGATTACATGTAATTAAACCAAAAACTTATTTTTTACGTGTACATGCACATGAAAGGGTGGTGGCGTAGTTATTTTAACACACTGTCAAGACTTTATAAGTAATTATAACCGTCGCTTAACTCATTTGCAAAGTTATACCACTAGTTATATATGAAAAATATACAGTGGAGAAAACGTTTTTCTTTCCCAATAAACGCGTTTACGCTAAAACTATTTTTTCCTTTGCAAACAGTTTGGAGCCAGATCAGACGCCGGCTCCAAACCACTCAGATCAACATGAATAGTCAAAATTGTCGAAAAGTTGTCTTTTTCTATGTTTTAGTGCAATGCGTTTGCCTACGTTTGCGTTTAAACGGGAACGAATAACAGATGCTCCACTGTAAGTAGTTGTTTTTCACCGCTCGTGCCGTCTGTTATGTTATAAATTCATTTTATTACACTCAGTTCATGAGTTTACTTGAATACATGACACGTTTCCTGTAGCGCCGAGTCAATGTCAGTTGTATAATACATGTACCTACATGTATAAATATAGCATATCGATTCCCATTTATATTAACTCACTCACGCTGTAAGCCTAATATAGATGTGGTATAATAATGATTAATCGTTACATGTAATAAGGTTCCGCCAAGTGTAAATGACACACTAAGCTTTGTTTAGCGATATACATATGTGTAAGAGTGTAAAGTGTTTTTTAATTCATTTAAACCTAGTTTCTACTTAAGCGGATATTGACAAACAGTGTAGACTCAGCTTTACGCGGCGTCTCATCAATGTCTTCGCTGTTTGCTACATCGAATGATTTCGGTCTCTGTACGGACAAACATTGCAGTCCTTAGAGCACCCGTATATATCTACAATGAAATAGTCCAGCAAGTATACAGGGAGAGTCAATTTCAATATCCAGGAATAAAAGGATTATACAACTGTATATGGTTTGGGAATGTTTCAGCGTTTGTATTTTGCAAGCTTTGCAAAGAACTGAAATGATAGTCAGAAGCTGTACAGGTCGGTGTTTGAATAGGGTCTAGAGCATTTGACACTATACGGGTTAATACTGAAAACAAGTACATGTATACACGCGACACCTTCACAGTAGGATTATGATTATTGTCTGAGTCAAACCACTGAAGTATTGTTTGTTACTGTAACCCTTTTCTCCATAGCCTGTTTCTAAGTTTTGAAGACGGATGGCCGCTTAAAGGGGGGTTGGGCCTATTCTGCTTTACTTTCTGCCTGATTTACGATACCTTCTGCTGGGATATCGATTTATTTCTTATGCTGCAAAATGCATGACTCTATATATCCAAATTTCCTCAGCTGGACGCCGTTTCATAAAACTGCCTACGTCAAATGTTGTCGTAAGTCAAACTATAAAAGCCTCAATTATTATTTATTGCTCCATCTCATTCTGTCTTATGACATCTCTTTGGAATCGTCTTGAAAAGACGATTCCAAAGAGATGCCACAAGACGGAATTAGATAGAGAAAAAATAAATTAAATATATTTTAAAGTTTTGACTTACGACCGATTTTTGTCGTACGAAGATTTATGAAACGGGCCCCAGAGGAATAAATGTAAGGCATGGACAACATACAGTGGAGAATCTGTTATTCTTTCCCGTTTAAACGCAAACGTACGCAAACGCAAAGCACTAAAGCGTAGAAAAGAACAACTTTTGGACAATTCTGATAATTCTTGTCTATCTTGGTGGCAAACAGTTTGGAGCCTGATCAGACGCCGGATTACGCGGCGTCTGATCTGGCTTCAAACTGTTTGTATGGGAAATAATAGTTTTAGCGTAAACGCGTTTATTGGGACAGAATAACAGATTCTCCACTGTAAATACCGACTGCAAGCACTTTGGATCTAGACCAGAAGGCAGTTAACCAATTTATATCCAGAACATGTATATCAGAACAAACGCGTTTGTGTTTACATCACTGTTTGTCAATGCACATAGTAAGGAGCTAGAGCAGATGCCGAGAAACTGACTTAAAAAGTGAAAATCTGCAACGTTTTCAACAAACTATCTTTGTCTACGTTTAAATGTACCACGTTTTGTGTCTTCACTAGTTTAAAGGAGACACAAGAGTACCGGTTCACAGTAGACAATGTGCTGTTCTTTGTTAATTTGTGTAGGCAATCAAGTATCAAGTTCTTTGCCGACTTTGTAATTGTTTTAAAACCAATTATGCATTTCGAGGTATTCTCGTATATTGACTACAACCCCGTATTACTTGACGTTCAAATTTTAAAAACCTAGTATTAAACACTTCACAAGCCATAACATATTTAGATTACTCTTTCCATTGTTGCCTGCAGTGAAACGATCGTCAGCGTCATATCTAACAGTAAGAGTTAAGATATTATGATTTGAAAATCATACCAATCAATGATCAATAGAGACCTTGCATCTTGACTAGACGCCGCGGTAGGGGTCGGGGTCGGATCTGAACCCAACTTGTTTGTTATGTTAGTAAACTCACGATCTTCAGTGTAAGGTTTAATTGCAAACGGCGGACTAAATGTTAAAGAAAAATGGGCGAACTCGGTAAAGTAACAAGACTGCGAAGTAATTATTTACTTTAGTATGTATTTGTTTTCGGCTTTGAAATGCAATAGCGCATAATTAAGGTATATATGAAATTGCAAGAACGCAATGACAATCCTAAATTAGGTACAGTCGAACATCGATATCCCAAACTCGCTTAACTCGAACTAACCGATAGTTAGACATATGAAATGCATTAGTTCATGCTCGGTTAAGTCGAACATATCCATATTTCAAAGTTAAAATGTAGCAAAGCCACGTTTTAACTTTGAAATACGGGTATGTTTGATTGAACCGAGTTCGAGATATCGAAGTTCGACTGTATGTGAATATAACACAACCACACAGAACATGCTGGTTATACGGTTTTGTTTACAAACACAACTTTACCCTTTGAATACCAAGCACTACACCACTGACACGTGCAAACCGTTTTGATTTTGTTACATGTAACTCTTTCCTCCCTAAAAACCTCAAATAGACAATGCTAGTTTTCAATTTAGTCTATTTTACTTTTGACTTTTTAGGGTTGATTTTTACAATATATATTGAAAATAACAAACAGTGTAGACCCTGATCAGAGGGCTCTGGCCAGGGACTACACTGTTTGCATAGGACAAGTGTATTCCTCACATGTACACTGTTTGCAAATGACGCATATATGCGTGACTAGGGTTCAACGAGTTAGAACGCCACGTCACGCGGCGTCCAAACGCCTAAACTTCCAAATGTCCTAGGCAAACGAAGACGAAAAATATAAACAGACGATAATAGGCAGCGACTGTACAGAGGAGAAAACGTTATTCTCTACCTATAAACGCGTTTACCCTAAAACATGTATTGCCATTATAAACAGTTTGGAGCCAGATCAGACGCCGGGTGACCCGGCGTCTGATCAGGCTCCAAACTGTTTGCCACTCATATAAAAATAAATCGTCAGAGTTGTCAAAAAATTGTTATTTTGTTCATTTTATTACAATGCGTTTGCGTTTCGTTTGCGTTTTAACGGGAAAGAATACGTAAAGTTTTTTCCACTGTATTAGATGCGTGTGTACATAATACTGGCAGTGAATGGTTTGTAGTGGAGAAGACGTTATTCTTGCCCAAAAACACGTTAACGCTTAAACTATAATTTCCACTGCAAACAGTTTGGAGCCCGATTTTAGAACACAATTCTAAACAGCGTTCTCAAGTACTATGTATAATAAATTGTCTGAAAATGACTTTTTTCTTGGCAACTTTTTTTTTATATATTTTATATATTGCTAAAGACCCGCTTATCAAAAGTGACAATATTGGTCTGCAATCAAATAACCATTTCTTATTTAATTGTCGTGTGTGTGTTAAAGCACTTTTTCGATATTTTAGACGTCTGGTAACCAAGGACAACAGGCAATGCTAGACTCTGAAGTCAACAATTCATTGCCCGTGATGTCGAGTATACAAACTGTATCAAATTCAAAGGAAACTACAAATGTACATTAAAATGTCTCACTTGCGACCTCTAAACTGTGTTAAATAGAAGCTGTTTACGACAGGCGAATGTCTTTTATACAGTCAAATAGCCTTCGTTTATTATTGAATACATTCATAGGTTCTATACACGGCAATTCAATATACAGTTACATTTGTAGGGATGCATGTTTTTCATTAACCATCTGTATGGTACATGTATGTAATTGCCGGTGTAACGCAGAAGAAGGACCCACCCTTGCTAAAATGACCCATGTGTCATGTCACTATGTAGAACAGTGACTTGGGTCACTTTACTACATGTACGTAGAAAAGTTACCCCAGACCGCAGAAAAAGGACCCCATCGACTCGTAGTAGAACGACCCCCTCATGATCTGGGGTCATTTCTCTACGTAGTATAAAGACCTGGTTCTTTTGCACGGATGGGTCATTCTACTGCGTTACACCGGCTACAAATTTTGCTGGTTGCAGCTCGTAATTGTTTGCAAATACGGTCGAGTTTACACCATATCCCCAGTAAAACGGTTTACTTGTCGCCTTAACATAAGGTAATTACTATATTTAAATGAAACTATCCACCTATTCCAGTGACTATGGGATTAAAACTCTGACTTGTTTTGTCTTAAAGTGTACACTTCTTCCCAAATTGGTAGTGCAGACATTATGTCAATATCGCCTCAGTCAAACAATTACAAATTACAAGGCTGTAAAAGGGAAGTGGTATTTCTAGACCAAGACAGTAACCATTTTCCTGTCGTGATACAGTGGAGAAAACGTTATTCTTTCCCGTTTAAACGAAACGAAACGCCAACGCAAAACACTAAAACGTAGAAAAGTGCAACTTTTGGACAATTCTGATAATTCATGTTTATCTTGGTGACAAACAGTTTGGAGCCTAATCAGACGCCGGGTTAACCGGCGTCTGATCTGGTTCCAAACTGTTTGCAATAGAAATACTAGTTTTAGCGTAAACGCGTTTATTGGGAAAAAATAACGTTTTCTCCGCTGTATCAACTGTTTAAATTTTACGTACTGCTTAACATTCAGTAATGTGCTTCTTTCTACGAAATAACTGAACGAATTGTGTGTTAAATAGTTAGAATGTTGATTAAGCACGGACGTCCCCGGCATTAGATCTGGAGAAAAACTGATGGCAAATACGGTGCACAACTTAATTGTAAGTTGGCAGGATAATGGCTAAAGGTTTTTCCGTTATTAGTTTTCAACTCAGAGTCTTCTATTATTATTTACTAAGGTAAATATTCGGTTTCTGCTTTGAAGTGGAATATTTTTATAATTGGTTATTTAAGAAATGTCAAACTTGAATTTATGTTTTAAGGTATCTGTAATTATAGTCAACAACACAACCCTTTCGTTTTGGTGGGAATTAAATTATAAAACGGTAAGTGACTGATTGTAGGGCGGGTGTGTACCTGATGCTTGAAAAGAAGCATTCTGCAATGGTTTCGACCTACATTAAGCAACCAGCTATATTGTAGATCGACGATGATGTTTTCGCTAAAGGTCGCTCATGAGAGGTGCCCACACACAATGTAATGAGTTACCTTATCCTAAGTGCTGCTGTCCTCATAATGTAATGCGTTCAAATGACGCAAGGCATATATGGAGAAATTAATACGACTTACAATGTAATAGCAATATTTTACTACAGTGAAGAAAACGTTATTCTTTCCCGTTTAAACGCAAAGAAAACGCAAACGCATTGCACTAAAATTGGTAAAATGACACATTTTTGAAAACTTTGACTACTCATTTTAAATTGAGAGGCAAACAGTTTGGAGCCTGATCAGACACTGGGTTATCCGGCGTCTAATCTGGCTCCAAACTGTTTGCGATGAAAATATTAGTTTTAGCGTAAACGCGTGTATTGGGATAGAATAATGTTTTCTCCACTGTACTATTACTGATATATTCGAATAGAGTGCAAAATGTCATACGATACCTTACGATTGTTTTATTCCATCAAACATTACATACGATGCTTATATATAAAAGCACATAATAAAAAACAGTAGAGATAAAGGTCATGGTGTTTTCCCTACATCCCAAAACCGACAAGGTAAGTTATTTAGCAGTGGGTAGAAATGTAATTAATTAATGATTAACCTCATCAGACGGTAAGTCGCTTAGTGGTTTACATGTAGCTAGCAAATTACTGTTTGGCTAAATATATCGCATATGGATATTGTAGAAAATATATTCACACAATAATTCGCTCCCTTCATAAAGTGTTTTGCTCAAACTATATATTGCTTCACAAACGTCATTAATAAAATAACCATCACCGAGTTGACCCTCAAACAGGCATGCCTAGACATACAGTGGAGAAAACGTTTTTCTTTCCCAATAAACGCGATTACGCTTAAACTATTATTTCCTATGCAAACAATGTAACCCGGCGTCTGATCAGGCTCCAAACTATTTGCCACTCAGATAAAATGAAAAACAGTTGTTCATATCTACGTTTTCTGTTTTGCGTTTGTGTTTCGTTTGCGTTTAAACGAGAAAAAATAACGTTTTCTCCACTTTACAATAGTATAGTGAAGATACGTTTCTAGTAACCGTTTAAACGAAACTAAACGTAAAAGACAATGTAAGGAAAGATAGGAAATGGAAGCGATTTAACAATGCTAATAATTTGTTTTGTGAGTAGCAAACGCGTTGCAGCCTGATGATACGGCATTCGGTCTGACTCAAATGTTTTACAATGAACATGGTGGTACAAAAGCTTTTACATGTACAGTGGAGAATCTGTTATTCTTTCCCAATAAACGCGTTTACGCTAAAACTATTATTTGCAGTGCAAACAGTTTGGAGCCAGATCAGACGCCGGGTAACCCGGCGTCTGATCAGGCTCCAAACTGTTTGCCACCAAGATAAACAAGAAATATCAGAATTGTCCAAAAGTTGTTCTTTTCTACGTTTTAGTGCTTTGCGTTTGCGTATGTTTGCGTTTAAACGGGAAAGAATAACAGATTATCCACTGTAATAGAAAATACATATATGTGACAAGATATGCAACATTTTAACACACCATGCTTGATTCCAAGATTCATATAAGCCGTGCCATGACAAAAACAGCAGTATTGCATTGCACCAATGTACAAACCAAGAACCGTTGTCATCTAAAAAAAAATATCTTAGTTTCGTATACTCTGACACATACCCTATATACATGTAGTACAGCTACAGTACTGAACCTTATTAAATTAAATTGATAATCGCAAGCGAATTGCCATCGAATTGCCATCGAATCGGGCGCTTCAAAAAACAAATCCTACGTTTGAATATTTTTACGCGAATTTTCCGATGCGGTTGAGACCAAAATGGAATCGAAAAAATTAACGAATACATATTTGCGAACATTTTTTAGATAAACCATTCAAGAAAACTTACCCGAGGGTAAAGTTAGTATTTTGAATCGCAAGCGAATTGCCATCGAATTGCAAGCGAATTGCCATCGAATTGCAAGCGAATCGCAAAAATTGTTAATTTAATAAGGTTCAGTACTGTACGTACAATGCTTTAGATGCATGTGGGTGTCAAACTGTGTAGCTCAAGGCCAGTCGCCGCGTCATGGACGCAGTGACTTGCCTTAATTCACACTGTTTGCAATGCAATAAGTCAGGTTTTCTCATGGCACGGCTCAATTGTATTGAAGATAGTGTTAGGACTGAACTACTGGCTGGTATGATGAAATAAGAAGTACCAGTCAGCATCCTTTGATGCATATGTGTTTTACACGTTAACCCATTCACTGTTACACTGAATCTTATTAAATTAACAATTTTTGCGATTCGATGGCAATTCGCTTGCAATTCGATGGCAATTCGCTTGCGATTCAAAGTACTAACTTTACCCTCGGGTAAGTTTTCTTGAATGGTGTATCTCACAAATGGTCGCAAATATGCCTTCGTTATTTTTTTCGATTCCATTTTTGTCACAACCGCTTCGGAAAATTCGCGTAAAAATATTCAAACGTAGGATTTGTTTTTTGAAGCGCGCGATTCGATGGCAATTCGATGGCAATTCGCTTGCGATTATCAATTTAATTTAATAAGGTTCAGTACTGTAACCCAAGTGCAATAGTTATATCAAAGCAGTTTGGATCCTGATTAGATACAACATAACGCGGCGTCTGATCAGGATCTAAACTGATTGACACTCGTTACACTATTGATATAGTCATTTCATCCACAATTTAAATGTTGGGAGATACCGTCATGGCAGTGGATGAGGTAACATAGTACAATGGAGAAAACATTATTTTTCCCAATAAACGCGTTTACGCTAAAACTATTATTTCCACTGCAAACAGTTTGGAGACTGATCAGACGCCGGGTAACCCGGCGTCTGATCAGGCTTCAAACTGTTTGCCACTCAGATAAAAATGAAAAGTCAGAATTGCCAAAAAGTTGTCCTTTTCATTATTTTAGTGTTTTACGTTTGCGTTTCGTTTGCGTTTCATTTGCGTTTAAACGGGAAAGAATAACGTTTTCTCCACTGTATTACAATGTACATGTATGAAGCATTTCTCTGTATCTGAAGTCCTTCGGGTCAATTTGTCTCGATGTTATCGCGACGAAAATTGCAACACTATCAGTATTGACTATTAAATTGTCACAATGCTGTATAATAAATTACTATCATTTAACAGAACTAATTTAAATTTCGAAACAAGGTTTTAACTGTAGTAGGTAACAGTCGATATGTACTAAACAACACGCGTGCCTAGCAACATTTAACGTCAGTACAATTAACTTAATGAGTTCAACATCCTCGATAAATTGTTTGTAGAGTATATTGATGAAGTAAAATGTGTTTAAACCGACAAACCTACAGTGGAGAAAACGTTATTCTTTCCCAATAAACGCGTTTACGCTAAATATATTACTTCTAATGCAAACAGTTTGGAGCAAGATCAGGCGCCGGGTAACCCGATGTCTGATCAGGCTCCAAATTGTTTGCCACTCAGATTAAAATGAAAAGTAAGAATTGTCAAACAATTGTACGTTTTAGTGTTTTGCGTTTGCGTTTCGTTTGCGTTTAAACGGGAAAAAATAACGTTTTCTCCACTGTATTTACAGCAATTTAGAAAGTAACATATGCTTACAAAACATGTTGATTAGTTCAATGCAAGTGTTACAAATGTAGTTTAGTATAAATTTGCTAGGTATATAGAAAGCAAACACACGCATTTGGGACATTACCTGTTTCTATACAGTAAAACCACTATATTACGGCCAAAAAAGGCTAATTTACTTTATAAAAGACAGGTATCAGCAAACAGCAAGGTGAAAGTAAAATAGATAGCGTAGTTTCATCTTGCTTTAAGCAAGCACCTGTCTTAAATACCTAAATATGAACTAAATTTAATGCTCGTAAAATAGAGAATTTATTGTGTTTAACAAAGTTATTGGTTGCTCGGCGTCTGATCTGGCTCATAACTATTTATCATAGAAAATACATTTTACCAAAGACGCGTTTATTAGACAAAAGTTAAATTTTCTTCACTCAATAATGTACTTTGGATCTTCCTCCACCTGTAATTAGCTGTACGTCGCGATATGACTGAAATACTGTAAAAAGTGCCGAAAAATCATAAAACATCAAAACTATAATGTTCTTAAAAATTTTGCAATATATTCTCAATAGGACTTAACTAGCCGATTTGCAATAAGTTTCAAATAGATGTGTAATGGCAAACAGTTACGATACTTTCCAGAGGGACCCTAGTCGTCTGATTGGTTGATTTACTACCCGAGATTCTAGGATTAATACAGCGTACTGCAACATAGTTAACACTTTCTGAATACTTTCTGTTTCCCCATTGACCCTGGGGAGGACATTTGTAAACAATTTAGAAGTCAGTAGATAGGTTCTTTTACTCAGAGCAACATGTTGTTTTCCTGTTGCTCTGAGTAAAACAACCTATCTACTCATGCCTGATCCAGAGCAGAGAAACCTCTTTGAAAGTAATGTAGATGTTGATCACAAGGTATGCACTTTTTACTATTTCATATGAACAGTTCACTGGAAGTGAATACAAATATATGGGTAATACAATTAAACACAACATGTCGAATGTTAAAATATAGAAAGGTAAATTTCCTACCTTTAGTATTGTGCTCAGAATCTCATTTACTATATACATGCAGTGTATATATTTACGAAGGTAATTCTAGCAGTCTATCCCAGGGAATACTAAACGCACATTTGTGATACGTCCTATACATGTACCATTAATAGATATCTATTGAACCGTTAAAAGCAAAGGAATATACACTGGTTCTGTCTATGTACGCAGTTAAAACTGTATTAAGCGACCAACTTAACCAATGTCCATAAACAATAGTTATATTTGTTATGGCTAACTGCTTGATAGAAATGACGCAGATAGCTTCCACAGGATCTTTCTGCATTTTTACGCTGCATTTAGCAGTCACGGTTCATTCATAACCTTCAAGTCGCTTCCTTTATGAAAGTTCGCATGCTACAGTTTGACGGTATCGCATCAAAAGCCCATACAATCGATTAGTATTAATATCAATTAGGAATTAATGTCAAATCCATTGTATATGAAAATATACCCTAGGGCGGTATGGTTCACTAATATAACCAGTCCACAATAGCCTCTCTAATGACTGGAAGCTGTACCAATCAGTTCAACAATATCCACAGCTTCTACAATATATTTGAGCCGTGCCATTACATGTAAAAACGGACTTATTTAATTTCAAACAATGTAGATCAAGGTCTTGATATACACTGTTTGACACCGACATGAATCTAAAGCATTTATGTAGCTGTATTATATACCGTATTTGGCAGTGTAGACAGACACAGAGCCTGGAATAACAATGATGCTTGATATGTACAATACCACAATGCACATGACACGATCCATTTGCTTTAAACTGAGATAAAACTCAGCACAATTTAGTATTAAAGAGTTTTGTTGTTAACTGGGTCCCTATATTTCCATATTTTTTTCAAGACAAAATCTACTTTATAAGCTACTTTTTTCACCTCGACCTCTGTTTACATTTGAAAGTTGATAAGTTATGTTATTTGTGCTCTGAAATTCAGTCATGCTGATTACACATGTATTATTATTATTATTACTTTTTTATTATTAATATATTTATTATTATACGCGATTATAAATCGCTCTTTTCACACAGTAGTTGTGCGTTCAAAAGCGCTTGACATGAAATTATATACATGTAAATGTACATGTACCTACAAAGCGATAAAAGACATATAACTACATTCACAATATACATGATACATTATGGAGTTACATGGAAACATGTAAATTCTTTCAATATTATTACCAACATTTTGAAAATTGTTATAATTAGTTTTTAAAATCAACTTTAAAATGAGTCAAATAATTAAAAGATCAATGACATGATTAAAAATAGTAATTTAAAAGTCAGTGTTGTCCCACCCATCCAATTATCTATAGCTGAATCTATAAAATAAACTGCCCTTGAATTATACCTCAGACCCGCAGCCAGCTGGTTTCAAAGAAATCAGAGTCATTATCCCTACCATCAAGATCCACCAAACAGGCACCGGGTCAATGGTTCAACTCAAGAACTTCAATTAAGACCCACAACACCTACAGGAAGAACATAGTCTAGAGGTAGCTTCCATCTAATATCTCGACCCCACAACCCATACATAATGGATTTACTCTCAATGCTCTTTAAGCGGTCGCATGTCCTCCAAACCAGAAAAAAGATTTTGGCGTTTAAACAATAATTCCAGATTCGAACATACGTTTACATGACATGGTATGTCAATAGATAAATGTAGTCGTGCATAAAGTTAAAAAGACGCAGTCATTTGGTCTATTAAAATTATTTAAACATAATCATATGTTCTTACCGCAAGGTATAGATTCTATATATACATGTGAAATGACACTTTAGACTCGCGCTATGTCCATATAATTGGACAGACAACTGCCATGCAGTAATGTATCTATCAAACAACATTTATTGTTGTTATTTTTGTTTGAAAAAACATGATCGTATAACAATTCTACTTGCGGCGACGTTTCCATGTAAAAGAAGCAGTCTGTTTCGTATCTTATTTTTTGGCGTGAGCTCATCATAAAATATAGTTATTTTCTGACGTTAATAATACCATATGCGCATTAAATTTGAATAAATGTAAACTTGCATTTGCCTTATACATTTCATTTTATTACTCCCGTTTGTCGTGCAAACATGAAATATTGCTCAGTAGGTACCTTAATATACATAAGAAACTCCATTAAGATATAACTTATGAACAGTTATTGCTTTGCATACTGCATACTCCATTTATATAGCGACATATCACGCAAAAAGAACGTCCATCACGACACATTGCAAATACGATGTAATGCACGTATTGATCATTTAGTGCGAGACATTCTTCTACTTAAACCACCTCCCTGGAATGCGCAAATATGTAGGCATTAACTAACTGGATCCAGGTCAGACATCGAGAACTTCAGCGGAGTCTGATCAGGACATAAACCATTGCGAAAACCCACAAAGTAATATTATACAATTTTTCTTGGCTTACATAAATTTGGGTTAGCTCGGGAAAATCATAAATTTGGCATGAACATGCTATTTTGTATGTGATAAAGCAGAATAATACGTATTGATACTATTGAATGTATTATATTCAATTTTGAAGATTTCTGTTATCATTTTACAAATAAAAAAAGATGCTAGGTTTATGTTAATAATGACAATGTTTTAGTGTACATAGCTACAAGTATACTAACAAGAGGGCAAGAATGGCCCTTGATCGCTCACCTGACCATGGTGACACTAGGATGGGTCGCATGATTTCAGAAAAGAAGATTTGTAAAAGGTGACCCCCAGGGCGGGGCCAATTTTGACCCCAGGGGCAACATTTGAACAACTAAGATAGAGGACCTGTAGACGATGATATGTGCAAAATATCTAAACTCAGTGTACTATGGTTTCAGACAAGAAGATTTTTGAAGTTTTCATTGGAAAAAATCTATTTTAAGCTTCGATGACCCAGATATGCAACAGACCAGAACCAATTCATCCATATATGTGAAGGACCTCTAAAAGTTACATCATGCCAAATATCAAAGCTCTGGCCATATTGGTTTCTGAGTAAAAGATGTTTGACCATTTCCATATGTAACTCTATGTAAAACGGTGACCTCCGGGGCGGGGCCAAAATTTGACCCCAGGGACAAAATTTGAACAATTTTGATAGAGGGCCTGTAGACTATGCTATGTGCAAAATATCTAAACTCAGTGTACTATAGTTTCAGACAAGAAGATTTTTTAAGTTTTCATTGAAAAAATCTATTTTTAGCTCCGGTGACCCAGCTATGCAACAGACCATAACCAATTCAACAATATATGTGGAGGACTTCTAGAAGCTCTGGTCATATTGGTTCCAGAGAAAAAGATGTTTGAACATTTCACTAAATAACTCTATGTAAAACTGTGATCCCCGGGGCGGGGCCAATTTTGACCCCAGGGACAAAATTTGAACAAATTTGATAGAGGATCTGTAGACGATGCTATGTGCAAAATATCTAAGCTTAGTGTACTATGGTTTCAGACGAGAAGATTTTTTAAGTTATCATGGAAAAAAATCTATTTTTAGCTCCGGTGACCCAGATATGCAACGGACCGGAACCAAATCAACAATATATGTCAAATACCTCTAGAAGTTATACCATGCCAAATATCAAAGCTCTGGTCATATTGGTTTCAGAAAAAAGATGTTTGATCATTTCACTATATAACTCTATGTAAAATGGTGACCCCGGGGTGGGGTCAATTTTGACCCAAGGTGCAAAATTTGAAAAACTTTGATAGAGGACCTATAGATGATGCTATGTGCTAAATATCTAAGCTCTGGCCCTTGTGGTTTTCAGACAAGAAGATTTTTTAAGATTTCCTTATTTTTTCACTTTGGTTGCCATGGCAACCAGAGTTCTGCATTGTTTCAAATTCTTTGAACAACTTTGAAAGAGCTTGACCCAAGAAACATTCCTGTGAAGTTTGGTTGCAATCAGACCAGTAGTTTTGAAGAAGAAGATGTTTGAAGAAATTGTTGACACACGACGAACGACGCACGACGCACGACGACGGACGCCGGACAAAGACCGACCACAAAAGCTCACCTTGAGCACTTTGTGCTCAGGTGAGCTAAAAAGGCTATTCCTGGTACCGAATATGTTTCGGGAGTTTAACTCTTATACTTGATTGCTTTTTGCAAACAGTTTCGATCCAGATCAGACGCCACCAGATGATCGACAATCGTCTTCAAGTCTCTTCCGTTTAAAAATACGAAACAAAAGTGAATTAAACTTAACAAAACATTTACATACAACATCACGGCAGTAGTTAGTTTGCTCCCTTCCAGGATAACTACAGTGGAGAATATGTTATTCTTTCCCGTTTAAACGCAAACGTACGCAAACGCAAAGCACTAAAACGTAGAAAAGAAAAACTTTTGGCCAATTCTGATAATTCTTGTTTATCTTGGTGGCAAACAGTTGGAGCCTGATCAGACGCCGGGTTACCCGGCGTCTGATCTGGCTCCAAACTGTTTGCACTGCAAATAATACAGTTAGTCAAGGGGATCCGGACCACTGGGTGTTCCGGACCAGTCGATTACATATCTGAGAAAATATTGCAGAAATGATAAAATAAGATATTTTTTCTTGTAAATACCATAAATTCAATCAAATTCTTGATTAAAGGTTGTATTTTTTTCAGCTTTGCTTCATAATTGTGTATGGATACGTCCGTTTAGAAATTACGCATGCGGACAAATTTACCCATACACCGTTTCCTGAAAACCGTCGTCTGGACGTTAATCATCAACAAAACTATAATTATCAGGTAATTGCAAGAAAATTTGGTATGGTTTTTTTTTGTTTATGCACACTTGATGCAATATATATCCCATTTAGTTTAATATGCAAACTTACTGGAGAAATCGAGTTGGAAGTGAACTGTTGTGCATAAGGCATTCCGGACCAGCATCCGCACGACTTGGGGGGAAATCTCCAAATGGTTTTGTTCTTAATGGGACGAAAAATAAAGTTTTTTTTATAACTTTTTGTTCATTTTATGGAATATTATCAATGTCAAAATATTTGAAATAACACAGAATCAATATTTTATTTAATTTGTATATATACATGTACTGGTATTGTATTCTAGGTCTAGATCTATACGATACTGTATGGCTACAGTACTGTACATATAGCAATTTGATTTACCCATCAGGTAATCATTATTTATTGTGCTGAAAGATTTCTTTTTTCATTTATGTTGCAGAAAAGCTTTAGAAAATGATAAAAGATGGGTCCAAAACGTAAAAATCAAGACAGCCCATTACAGTCTGCTGCTAAGAAGGTAAAGGCAAGATACACAAGAAAGTCTCCAGGCAAGTTGTGTAGAGCTAAACAAGCTCTGTTTGAAGTGGAGAAGAAACAGTTATCAGTAAGAAAAGCCGCTGAGAAATATGGACTCTCTTACGGTTTTCTTCACCGTAGGTTATCGGGGGATGTAGCACTAGATAGTAGAAATGGTCCTCTAACAATATTTTCAAATTCTGAGGAGGAAGCCATGGCAACTTGGTTAAAGGAAATGTGTGAACGGGGCATGGGACTGAAACCTTGGGAGTTCCTAGATTTTGTTCAAAAGGTTGTGAATGAAGAGAAGAGGATTACTCCATTCAAAAATGGCCGACCAAGCTATGACTGGTACAAGGCCTTCATGACCAGAAACAGTCATATTATACAGACAAGGCAGGAGACGCCGTTAGAAGCTTGCAGAGCCAAGCTTAGCAAAGATGTGATAGATAAATGGTTCTCTCGATACAGAAATTTTGTTATGAAAGCAGGTCTAGTTGATAAGCCGAAACGTATTTTTAATGCTGACGAATCTGGATTTTCCCTTGGGAGTAAAGCTGGCAAAGTCATAGGACCACTTAAGAACCAGATACCTCAAGTTCCTCACGTATCAGGGGGTCATAGTAAGCAGAGACTGACAGTGATGTTCTGTGCCTCAGCTGATGGGACGATGCTACCACCATACTTTGTATACCCAACACCACCTCCAAGAGGTTACAATCCACTTACTGGTGCCATTGAAAATAGTGCTATAACCTACACTGCCAAGGGATGGATGGACTCTGTGGCATTTCAGGGTTTTATACGCCATTTTGATACATACTGTGGAACAGAAAGACCAGTAGTGCTACTTATAGACAGTGTAAGCAGTCATGTGAACATGGGGGCCTTTGAAGATGCCAAGTCTAAGGGTATAGAACTGTACAGGTTAGTACCCAATGCTACTCATATTATGCAACCCCTTGATAAAGGGGTGTTCGGACCACTGAAGAAAAGATGGCACCAGGTGTTGAGACGCCACAGTAGGGAAAATCCTGGGAGTCCTGTAGGCAAAGACAAATTTGCAGAACTACTGAAGGAGGCTTTCTTCCTCTTCTATAAGCCTTTAACAGTTATGAACAGCTTCAAAAGTTCTGGTATATATCCAATTGACAGCACTGTAATAACTTCTACAATGTTGAAACCAGGACTTACATTCTCAGAGGAAAGTGGTAATCAAGAGGGTTCTACATCACAAACCATCCCATCACCAGAAAATGTAGTGCCAGCCAGTACAGATGTATCAGCTACAGATTCATTGGCTGCTCTTAATGCCCTGGAAAATGCCCTAGCAACTCCTGTTCGGAAAAAGTACCAACAGAGAATTGAGGAGAATTACGACATTGTAGGCAATTCACCATGTTTTGAAGTTTATAGGAAGTTGCATTATAAGGCAAACAGAACATCAACTTGCTGTTCTACAGAAACCAGTGATAGCCTGTCACCTTCTTGTCTACCTCAACAGCCAGACAGTATTACCACTGCAGATACTCACAGCATTGCAGATTCATGTGGACTGGACTTGCTTGCATCTGTTGTGTGCTCTGAGACCATACATAAGGCAGGACCAAGCACAGTTACTAGTACATCTGAACCTGAAAAGTTTGACAATCTGATCTCTCCAGTGTTGCAAAAAACTCTGATATACCCTCGTGCAGACACCTCTAATAAAGCACCAAGGAAAAGACTTCTTCAAGAAATCCCTGATAATTTGACATCCCCAGATGCTTTGCGCAAGATGGCGCTGAAGGAATTAGAGAAAGTCAGGAAGTTTGCTAAGAAAGAGAAGACTGCTAAAGAAAAGTATTTTAAGCAATTAAATAAAAAGGTATCCTCTTCAGTTAGCTCAAAAAGAAGCAGTAAGCCTAAGAAATCAGTAAAACCTAAAAACAAAAACAAAAAAATTGAAAGCATGGCAGAGTCAAGTCAGTCTGAATCAGAAAAAGTTAACTGTATTGGCTGTCACATGTCTTGGCAAGAAGATCAGGTATTACAGTTGGGTAGTGTATGGATCCAGTGTGATAAATGTGATGGTTGGATGCATAAGGACTGTTGTGGAAATAGTGAAGATATTAGTTTGGCTGATGGATCCCCATTTACATGTCCAGATTGTGATTAAAGTTGGGTCCACATTTGTAGTCTTCTGCGTTCAGCAGTCACCTTAACTCATTAACCCTGTTTCTAGTTTTAACCCATTACTCCATAGCCTGTTTCTAGTTTAGAAATCAAGTGACCACTTAAAGCAGGTTGAAAGTAAAGCAGAATGTGCTTCTTTCAGTCTGCTTTAAGCTACCATCTGCTAGAATATAGGAAAGAGTTCTTATGATAAATATTCAGACTTTATAAAGTGGAATTATTTTCTTCAGTGGAGGAATAATGTCAAGGCATAAAAAGGTGTATTTATGGGGTAATGGGTTTATGAAAGTTGAATACTTGAAGCAGGTTGACAGTAAAGCAGAATGTGACTTTAGGCACATTCTGTTTTACTTTCAGGCTAATTTAAGCTACCATATTCTAGGATATAGATAATATTTTTATGGCTGTATAAATTGGAACTATTTTCTTCAATGGAGGAATACATTAGGGGTGTAAAAAGGTACATGTATGGGGTAATGGGTTAAACAACTATTGTTTGTTTCTGTGGCCATATATTGCAATTCATGTCAGTTCACATTTAACTGTGCCTGGTTAATTTTTGTTACTTGATACATACGCATATGCCAAAGGTATTGGTTTTGATGTATCTCCTCAGATGATAACGTATTATGTTGACTGTGATAAGCCAATAGGTATTGGCATTAAATATGAAAATCAGTTGATACATGATTATTTTGTTTGTTTGTTATTTTCCCCTTAATTGCTCATATGTGAGCATAGTTTCGAACTTTCCATTCAACTTCCATATGTACGTGGATATGTGGTTATGAGAATATATACTAGCCCTCTGTTATCGTCGCCAGTTTCGACAAGTTACATTTTGACATTTGTTTGACAGTTAAAAAACATCTTGACCTGCCCCCCGACCTTGATTTTCGGCAAGAGTTACTCCGATTGGCTAACACGTCACGTGGTCCGGAAAACACGCGGTTGGTTCGGAACCCTCGCATAGAGCGTGTTTATACAACTTTCAATTGGCATAGGATTGTAAACACTGTGTATCATTTGGCAAATACAGTTACAAAGATGAGACACCTGGCCTTCAGAATATGTGAAGTTTTAGTAATTTGTACATTGTCGTGAGTAGCTGACATCGATTTTATTGTTAGTGGTCCGGAACCCCTACACTGACTGTAGTTTTAGCGTAAACGCGTTTATTGGTAAAGAATAACAGATTCTCCACTGTACCATATCACTGTTTGACAGATGCCTCTCTAGTGTCTGCTCGATGATCTTTGGAATTGGGTTGAACCCTTACATGCACAACTTTTCGCTCCTTTACACGGCCCTTAACCCTTTCACTACCACAATAATTGTCGTGAGATTTTACCCATTTATCGTTTCATTGTCGTCTGCTTCAATTTTGTTATTTGTAAGATCGTTTAAAAGTAAGATTCAATGTAGTATGACTTAAAACATATCGATACGAGTGCTAAACAGTTTGGATTCTGATAAGGATCCAAACTGATTGCAAACGCGCTTTAAAGCATCATTGAGAGTGACGGGGTTACGCATGTTTACATTATGAAGCACATACACTGCAATAAGGGAGTCTGCCGTAAACAGTGAAAAAGGCTTTTTAGTGGAAATGTTAGGGTTTGTTTATACTGTTCTAGTAGCGAAAACATGCCATGACTTATTTGAGTATTGTTTGCACTAAGGGCTTATACCGCAAACGGATTGAAGTATTACATTGATGCTATAGTCAGTCATATTCTTAACTGTTTGACACTCTGATTAAATTCATTTTGAACATTTTCACAAACCTGTTATTTTCTGAAGTCTATAAACCTTCTTTTGTATAAGGTAGTTTCGACAGTGTGTGATCGAGATCGTTACTTGTTCATCTTAGCCAATTTGTGCCCAAGGTTCTATATATAGGACATAGTCAAACAGTGTAGACTCTGATCAGACGCCGCAATATATAAGCATGGAAGAATCCACCGGTCGCCAACGGGTTACTGTATTGAAGTGATACAATATGTTTGGCGAAGCAGTATTTGTGCACGATCGCCATATAGTTCCCTTCCTTTTCTACTAAATATAGAAAACTTCTCAAGAATGCATACTTTTCTATCAGCACGAAGTGTCCTTTTGTTATAATAGCCTGTGTTTCAGTATATGATAGAGCGATACTTATATGCGATCAGTCACGTACATCTATCTATTTAAAAGCTTCTCCTGATTAAGCGATTTCTTCCCTGATAATCACCTGTCAGCAAGACACAACTCGTTTGTAACATAAAATGTGAATTCCACAGAGGGATAGACAGGAAGTAGTCATAGATAGGTATATGTTTTGTTCTAATGATTTCACAAGTATACTACATTGTACCATTTTCTATAAAATTGGTATTTCAGTTATTTGTCAAATTTGGATTGTATGCATTTAGCATGAAAAACTTCTTTGCAGCCAATGGGAGTTTTGACAATGATCTAATGTAGAGGTATACATGTAAGCATATACACAGATTTCACATACTGTTGACGGCTTCGACCACTGTTGTGAACATCTTCAGAATGACGACTTTGTTATTCTGAAAATGACCACACCAGTGGTCGAAACCGTCAACAGTAAGTGAAATCTTTATGTGTTGTGAATATTCAAGATGTAAACTTTACGAACGAAGCACAGGTGTCGTTACATGGCATTTTAATGTATTACATTGTCATCCATTGTATTTACATTGTAGCCCTGAACTCCACATATGTGCATTTTACGCCTTTTTATATTCATTCCTCCACTGACACAAATAGTTCCATTTCATATAGTTACGAATGAGCAACAAAAAAATAGTTCATATATCCTAGCAGATGGTACATGTAGCTTAAAGCAGAGGGAAAGTAAAGCAGAATTCGGCGCATTCTGCTTTACTTTTAAACTGCTTTAAATGACCACCTGTCTATAGGTTATGGGGTAACGGGTTTAACACGATAGGTCGTTTTTCTTTATGGTTTGCTTCACTAGTGTTGGTGGGTTACAAATATTTAAAATTGTCATATACACATGATTTGCACAACACTGCTATTATATGTACGGCTATATATGTATATTTGTTTTGTGCCACCTTATGTCTAATAAAGTTTATGTTATGTTAAGTTCTTATTTCTCACTACCCGCGTTTTCAAGAACTTTAAAACTCTTGTCCATTGCAAACAGTTTGAGGCATGATAAGACACGTAGGGAGAGAACGTCGCTATAACCATGCATGTACTTACGTGACGTCATGTCCTTTAAACAATAGTCGTCTGCTTTTTATTTTGAATTTTATGTATTTGTACAGTTTGGGCCATGATCCGACACCGCGTTACTGTTACCTTACAGTTGTACTGTACTCGGGGTAAGGCATATGAAAGCTCAACCATCTATAAGGTGCAAGTAGGTCTCGCTACAATTTATACCATTTAGAAACATGTCATTTAACATACGGTTTTAAACAAAATCTAAAAGCGATGAATTACTTAAACATGATGTCTTACAACAAGACTTAGTCACGAAGCAGCTCATTCTAAATCAAATATCGATAAAGACGTAGATATAGTAGGAAATATGATTCAAGTTAAACGAATCTAATATTTGAAACCATTAGCGATTTATTAGATAGAAACAATGCTCCATTAGTATATTACCGAAAATTTAGTAAATGACGTACTTCAATTATCCTAAGTGCTTAACAATGTTAAATGCACCTATATAAATTAGCAGTAATCATCCTTTGGATTAAATGCCATTATTTGCTGTGTCGGAACACAGTCATTCGGATTTTGGAGATTTAGAATCTAACACAACTATCATTAACTCGAAACCTTACTTCAAATTCGAAATCAGACTTCAACAAATCTGGCGTCTGATCAGGAACCAAACAGTTTGGCACACGTGACAATGTTCTGGCAAACATACAATTGTACCTGGATACAAGAGTCGATTTAAACATTCAGCTATGTATAGCCTTATACATGTACATGTAAAATGCTACCACGACCTCCTATCTAGAGTTAAAAGACAAAATCAACAATGGCATGGTCATGTGACAAAATCAAATGGAATTTCAAAGATAATCCTTTAAGGCACCATCGAAAGAAAGAGACGCCGGGGACGACAAAAGGAGAACTTGGCAGACAGCATCGAGGAATGGGCAGGGAAGGCATTTGTCAAGACACAAGCTCTAGCCCAAGACAGACAGAAGTGGAAGAAACTGATTCGGAGGTCAACCGGGCGGTACCCCCACGACCCTTTCAATAGTTAAGAGAGCCAGGTACAAGGTACATTTAACCATGTATTGCTTACGGCATCTTACCACCGTCAGTGCCACGACTCCCATCGGTTCAAATAATTGTCGTCTGGGTTACAACTGTTGATTAATAAGAAGTGTGTTCAGAGGCAGACATGGGGTTAAGAAGCTGCTATTTCACTTCTCTTTAACTCAGCTCAAGCTGGACAAGCTTGTTTGTGACAAATATCAAATATTTCATTGATTTATTACATTGTACCTATCATTTTGTCACATCTCTTCCGATGTTCAAACAGTTTGAATCCATTATATGCTAAAGTTTTAAGAGCCGATTTCCATGGTGAAATAGTCTGCAAAAATACTTGTAAATGATTATTTAGTCGTATGCAACGTTGGTGATGCCCGGGTTTCTGACAGTTTACCGGACATACATCATCATCATCATGGCTTGGCTTCGCGAACGAAGATCTAAGTAGGTGTGTTTCCACGTCTGTTGCAGGCACGCTGGTGACTGGCTAGGCCTATGCGTGAAAGGCATACACGACTGCAGCATCTGCATTTGTAGGTCTGGGCGGGCATGTCCTGAGTGTTAACCGGGTTTTTCCTACGGTACCTTTTGTCTTTAAGTTGTTTTATTCGAGATTTCTCAAAGGAAGTTGCAGCACTGCAAATGGTTTGTCTCCAAGCATCGCGGTTCATAGCCATAGTGGACCACTGGTGCTGATCGATGTTGCAAGCCTTTAGGGACATCTTGAGGGAGTCTTTGTATCTCTTCTTTGGTGCCCCAACGTTGCGGTATCCAGTTGAAAGCTCACCGTAAAGGGCAATCTTAGGCAGGCGATGATCTTCCATCCTAGAGACGTGCCCTGCCCAACGGAGTTGTGACTTGAGAAGCAAGGCCTCGATGCTTGGCAACTCTGCCCGCTCCAAAACTTCAACGTTGGTGATGAAGTCACTCCAGTGGATATGAAGAATGGTGCGTAGACAGCGCTGGTGAAATCTTTCAAGAGTGCGTAGGTGGTGGCGGTAAAGGGCCCATGACTCGGAACCATACAAAAGAGTTGTCAGTACGACCGCTTTATACACACAGATCTTGGTACAGTTTTTCAGCTGTTTGTTTTTCCACACTCTTTTGTACAGTCTTCCAAAGGCAGTGTTTGCCTTTGCCAACCTATTGTCGATCTCTCTGTTGATCTTAGCATCAGACGAAATAGTTGACCCAAGGTAAGTGAACTGTTGGACTGTCTTTAGCTCAGTGTCACCGATGAAGATGTGCGGTGCTTGGTAAGTTTGGTTGGGAGCTGGCTGATGGAGGACCTCTGTCTTTTTCAAACTGACTACAAGTCCAAAGAGTTGAGAAGATTCGGCGAAACAAGAAGTTATGCGTTGCAGTGCTCTCTCTGTATGTGCGACTAGTGCAGCATCATCCGCAAAAAGCAGGTCCCGAATAAGGTGCTCCATGGTCTTGGTATTGGCATGTAACCGCCTCAAGTTAAATAGACTGCCATCTGTGCGATACCTTATGTATACACCATCCTCATCATCAAGATCTTCCATGGCCTGTTTCAGCATCATGCTAAAGAAGATGCTGAAGAGGGTCGGTGCAAGGACACAACCCTGTTTCACTCCATTCTTTATTGGGAAAGGCTCTGAAAGGTCGTTGCCATGCCTGACCTGTCCATACTGATTTTCATGAAGCTGGATGACCATGTTGACAAATTTTGGTGGACAACCTAGACGTTCCAATATCCGCCACAACCCATCTCTGCTTACTGTGTCAAAGGCTTTGGTCAGGTCGACAAAGGTAACATAGAGCCCTTTGTTCTGTTCCCGGCATTTCTCTTGTAGTTGCCTGAGCACGAACACCATGTCTGTAGTGCTTCTGTTTGCTCTGAAGCCGCACTGACTCTCTGGCAGATGATCATCGGCAATGGCGGGTACAAGTCTATTTAGTAGGACTCTAGCTAGGACTTTTCCAGCAATGGACAGAAGCGTGATACCCCTGTAATTTGAACAGTCTGCCTTTTCCCCTTTGTTCTTGTATAAGGTAATGATAATTGCATCACGAAGATCCTGAGGTAGCTTTCCTTGCTCCCAACAGCAAACAAAGAGTTCGTGTAACTTTGAATGAAGAGCTGGGCCCCCATGTTTCCATATCTCAGAAGGAATCCCATCCGTTCCAGCAGCCTTGCCACTCTTCAGTTGATTAATAGCCTTGGTTGTCTCAGCGAGGGTGGGTAATTGGTCTAGCTCCATTTTCACTAAGCCTTGGGGGATGCGGAGGAGTGATGCCTCTTCAACTGTTCGGTTGGCACTAAAAAGGTCTTGGAAATGTTCAGACCAGCGGTCCAGTATGGATGACTTGTCAGTCAAGAGTTCCTGACCATCTGCGCTCCGAAGAGGGCTTTGCACCTGGTGAGTTGGACCATACACGGCCTTAAGTGCTTCATAGAATCCCTTGTAGTCTCCCCTGTCTGCGCACTGCTGCGTTTTTTCTGCGATGTTTGTCCACCATTCGTTTTGAATCACTCTTAGCTCCCGCTGAAGGTTGCTGCAAGCGTGACGAAAGGCTGCTTTTTTCACAGGGCAAGCTGGTTGGGCAAGATGAGCTTGATGTGCAAGTCTTTTCTTCTTCAGCAATTCCTGGATTTCAACATTGTTTTCTTCAAACCAGTCCTTGTTCTTTTTTGTAGTGAAGCCAAGAACCTCTTCAGATGTCTGAAGGAGAGCAGTTTTCAAGCGACACCACAGAGGTTCAGGTGAGGCAACATTGGGACAGCTTGGGTCTTCAAGTTTTGACTGAATACTCTCCTGAAAAGCAGCTTTTATTTCAGGTGACATAAGGCTGTTCACTTTGAATCTCTTTCTGATTGGTCCTCCTTTCTTTGGCTTTGGTTTGAAGTGTAACCTGAGTTTACAACGAACAAGACGATGATCTGTGTGACATTCTGCGCTGGGCATCACTCTGGTGTGTAAGACGTCTTTTAGGTCTCGCTGGCGCACTAAGATGTAGTCTATGAGGTGCCAATGCTTGGAACGAGGATGCATCCAGGTTGTTTTGAGGCTATCTCTTTGTTGAAACAATGTATTTGTTACAGATAGTTGTTGCTCCGCACAGAATTCCAGTAGCAAACGACCATTTTCATTGCAGTTGCCAACGCCATGTTTCCCAAGCACACCTTTCCAAGTATCTGAGTCTTTGCCTACTCTTGCGTTGAAATCACCAAGGATGATAACTTTGTCATCTACCGGGATACTTTGGAAGAGTTCACGCAGATCATTGTAGAACTTGTCCTTTTCTGCAGGTTCTGCTTGGAGTGTTGGAGAATAAACACTGATGAGGGTAGCATAGTGTTCATTCATAAGAGAGATGCGTATAGAGATGATCCTATCAGAGTGGCCTCTTGGTAGAGTATCTAGTTTGGAAGCAATAGAGTTCCTCACCATGAATCCAACTCCAGAGAGTCGCCTTTCCGTCGCTGGTTTTCCTGACCAGTAGAGTGTGTAACCGGCACCCTTTTCTTGGAGACTGCCTTTGCCTGAGAAGCGGACTTCGCTGAGAGCGGCAATGTCTATGTCTAACCTAGACAGCTCGTGAGCAATAAGGGCAGACCGTCGTTCTGGGCGACTGCCATCGCCAATGTCAAGCATGGTCCTAACATTCCAACATGCCACTTTCAATCCCGTTGCACCCTTAGAGGTGGGTGCGTACCTGTTTGCTACGATTGTTCGACCGCATTTGGAGATGCCCGTTGACCGCGGTTAGCCAACTGGGTTAATGAAGACAAGCTTTGGTTAGGCCACCTTTTCTAGGCCCCTCTCCATCTGGAGCAAGCAGTGCTGTCCCTAGAGAAGGCTGCTTGGTCACTCAAGATGCTGCCGGGTGATGTCGTTGTCTTCGGTCGACACCAGACGACCAATGTCCTGAGCCGCCTGCATGCAGGATTGAGACTACGGCTTCCAGTGACATCTTCCACCTACCGTTTTCGCCCCTTTCCCATCGCTACAGGGCTTTAGGGTGTCACGACGTGAGTGTGACCTACTTGCCTGCGCAGAGGAAGTTTAAAGTGGAGTGCAGTGTGCGCAGTACTGGTTCCACCCTTTACACCGTGGTTCATCTGACATAGCCCAGCAAGCTAGGACGGTGACAGTGAGGTCCAAGGTCGTAGGTTTTTAAATAAGACTGACCATGTCCTAGATGAACTGCCTGACTAGGCTAACGAGCTCCATCTACCCGGGTTTGGAATAAGAGTTTGCCTTCTCCTAGACTGGTTGCCTGCCAAGGCTAACGAATCCCGTCTATCCGCCATTTAACCCATTGGTGGGAGTCTGTTCATGGGTATCAGGGCATATCCACACACCGGTGGGCCTGGAATACCGCATGTCTAGGGGCAGACTTCCTCCGAGTCCCTCACAGTTCTGCCTGAGGCCGCAAGGTGCTCAGTGTACATGTGTTGCCACGAGAAGGCACTGTGTAGGGCTTGTCTACAGAGAGGCTATGTACTGGCAGGGGAGACTTACGCACTCGGCTCCCTTTTCACCTAGAACTAGGCTATCCAGCGGTGGATGCTGAAAGCGGAAGGTGGCAAGCACACAACACACAGCGGACCACACTAGACGCATCCATAGACCAGAAAACGTTTACCGGACATACACTATACTAAGAAAAACTCATGCAATGCCAAAACACATTACTCAGCTAACTCAAGCAAAACATGTCTTTGGTCGATGGCTGGAAGAAATCGCAGACAGGCAGGACATAATTCACTTTATGATATACTAAACCCCTGTGATCTTCATTTAAACCCAGAGTTCGGTTCAATAGCAAACATGCATAGCGGCAATCACGCACTTTGAACATTTAACATTGATCTACATATATTGGCAGGAAACAGTTTCTGTCATAACTGTCCTTGATCGTACAATCTTGATTTAGCAAAATCTATTTTTAAGACATTGTTTCAAAATAGATTATCACTCGGGCGAGTATTATTCGGTACGAATCGTCATTTGACACGAATGTCCCATCGCTCTACGTAAACGATCGATGTTGACCGACATTGGCGCAATCTCATTAGAGGAGTAATTCCTTAAGGGACTACACATTCAACTTAACCTTTTCCCCAATAGAAGCGCCTTTTACATGTAGCGCATTCAGTTTATTCCTCCGCTGAAGAAAATAGTTCCAATTAATACAGTTATGAATATGTATCATACGGACTATTTTTAAATTCTAGCAGGTGGTAGCTTAAAGCAGGCTGAAAGATAAGCAAAATGCGCCTTAAGGCGCATTCTGCTTTACTTTCAACCTGCTTTAAATAGTCACCTGTTTTCAAAACTAGAAACAGGCTATTGGGTAAAGGGTCACTGCCAATACTCACAACACTGACATTTGCCAATATTTTGGATCTTAACGCGCGCGGTATCTGATCAGGGTCAAAACTGTTTCACACGTATGTCAATGTTTCAAAACATTTAACATTCCAAAGTGTATAAGTAAAAGCAGATGAAATATAGCAGACGATTTTATGACAGAGTCTGTTTTAGGCGCGTGTTACAGTGGAGAAAATGTTATTTTTTCCCGTTTAAACGCAAACGAAACGCAAAGGCAAAACAATAAAACGTAGAAAAGTAAAACTTTTGGACAATTCTGATAATTCATGTTTATCTTGGTGGCAAACAGTTTGCAGCCTATAAGACGTCGGGTTACCCGACGTCTGATCTGGCTCCAAATTGTTTGTAATTGAAATAAACATTTTAGCGTACACGCGTTTATGGGGAAAGAATAACGTTTTCTCCACTGTATACAGTACTGAACCTTATTAAATTAAATTGATAATCGCAAGCGAATTGCCATCGTATTGCAATGGAATTGCCATCGAATCGGATGCTTGATATACAAGATTATATCTTTAAAAGAGGTGTTTGTCACGTTTCTCAAGGTACATTGATACTGGAACTGTCTATTCGAAATGTAAGGGTCAACGAGTTAATGCACTGATCTACAAAGGTTGACATATCATGCGAAGATGCGGTTATCAAACATTAAAGTCCTTCAAACTTTTAATCGAATAAGAAAAATAGCATTATATTTGGTGATCCATGAGACAATTATAGTCGGCACGAAGCAGCGTAACATTTTATAGGCTCTTATGGTTCTTTGATGTAGCTATACATGTAGGTACAAAGATAACGGAGTTCCGTCATATTGCCATTTGATTGGACTGTCACGTGATTTGTTACATGATGTTTACATTTAACCCTTTCACTGTCACGTCTGATTACAATAGTATTTACTAACAGTAGACGCAACCAGACGCCAATTAATCGGCGTCTGTTTATCGGCGTCTGATTACATTTCAAACTGTTTGACCGGCATATACATTGGATAATCTGTTATTCTTTCCCAATAAACGCGTTTACGCTAAAACTATTATTTGCAGTGCAAACAGTTTGGAGCCAGATCAGACGCCGGGTAACCCGGCGTCTGATCAGGCTCCAAACTGTTTGCCACCAAGATAAACAAGAATTATCAGAATTGTCCAAAAGTTGTTCTTTTCTACGTTTTAGTGCTTTGCGTTTGCGTACGTTTGCGTTTAAACGGGAAAGAATAACAGATTCCCCACTGTACATATAGGTGCTTGATTGTTGACTCTTTAAACGTTAACAGCGATATTGTGATACCCTTGAAAAGGGTTAAGATTCCAATGGAACAATGCGTAACGCGACGTCTGGTCTAGTTCTAATTTGTTTGGTAAGTTAACCCTATTTCAAAAGAAATGTTTTGAAAATTTCAATTTAGAAAAACAATAGATGACAAATATAGCAGACGAAAAGCATTAAATAGTTACAGTGGAGAATCTGTTATTCTTTCCCAATAAACGCGTTTACGCTAAAACTATTATTTGCAGTGCAAACAGTTTGGAGCCAGATCAGACGCCGGGTAACCCGGCGTCTGATCAGGCTTCAAACTATTTGCCACCAAGATAAACAAGAATTATCAGAATTGTCCAAAAGTTGTTCTTTTCTACGTTATAGTGCTTTGCGTTTGCGTGCGTTTGCGTTTAAACGGGAAAGAATAACAGATTCTCCACTGTAACAGAATTAAAGGTCAACAGTTTTAGTAAAATTCAGTGATATTTTAAGTATTCGTTCAAGATATTTGTAGGGGCGTGTGTTAGGGATTGTGTTAAAATGAGGGTATACAGTATATAATGTTATATTAGGACTGAACTGTAACAGAAACATTTTAAGCCAGATGCTATTAATGAAATCCACCATACCAGCATCAAAACACATTAACTCCATCACTGCCGCCAAAATAACGTCTGCATACGTAACGTTGTCTGTTCTTATTGATCAAATTTAAATTGAAAACAGTTTAAATAAAAAAGGGCCTAGATATCCAATCAGTTTAGATCTTGATCAGACGCCGAGTAACTCGGCGTCTGATCAAGATCTAAACTGATTGCGAATGTCAACGGAGTATGGCGTGGCAGTGAAGGGGTAATGCAAATATATCTGAGACTAATTGATACAGTGGAGAAAACGTAATTCTTTCCCAATAAACGCGTTTACGCTAAAACTGTAATTTCCATTGCAAATAGTGTGGTGCCAGATCAGACGCCGGATAACTTGGCGTCTGATCAGGCATCAAACTGTTTGCCACTCAGATCAAAATGAATAGTCCGAATTGTCAAAATGTTGTTTTGTACAAGATTTTAGTGCAATGTATTTGCGTTTCGTTTGCTTTTAAATGGGAAAGAATAACGTTTTCTCCACTGTTCCACTACTAGAGTTTCTTTCATCGTGCTTATGTTACCATCCAATTTTGTAAAATTTATTGAATGAACGTTTCAAATGCGTATCTGCGATAATAAAACGCAATATTATTGCGTAGTTTGAGGCAAAACCATCAGTTATGTGCGCCACACAATTACCACAAGTGCTTTATTGCCTATTACAGAAACAATTTGCACGAAAACTGCAGAAAAGCATATTTATGATGAAACTTAACCCGTCTCGAGCCGAAATACCGTCTGCTATGATATGTGTCGTCTGAAATTATATTACATTTTATATTCCTAAAAATCAACAAGAATGACCATATAGATTGGATTCAAATCCGTCGTCACGAGAAGCATCGTTTGATCTGGATCCATACTGTTTGTAGATACATGTACCAATGAAGTCGCGGTCCTCGGGTGAAGGATTAACCTGTAGCACGCAATATTGTTTGTGTCTGCAAAGATCTCGAAGTTCAGTAGATAAAATGTTTTTCCCGTTTAAACGCAAACGAAGCGAAAAACACTTACACGTATAAAAGTATGCACCTTTCGGACAATTCTAGCAATTCATGTTAATTTGAATGGCAAACAGTTTGGAGCCTGATCAGATACCGGATTACCTGGCGGCTGATCAAGCTGCAAACTGTTTGCAAAATAAATAATAGTTTGAACGTAAATGCGTGTATTGGGGAATAACGTTTTCTCCACAGTATTTATGAAACCTCTAGAGCAAACAAGTATGTATTTTGAGGATACAGTAATTTATCTGAATGTCAAATAGTGTGCATACAGATGAGAGGCCTAGTTATTTTACGCCCCATATATTTGCAATAGTACTCATAATGTATTATATTTCTTTATGACGGGTCATTATTTTTAATATACAGAGGGCATATAGAACTAAAACTCTACCTATTTATATCATTCATAGTAATAAAACCACTTTAAAATTGAAATTATTTGCATGGCAGTTTTTATTTAGAATATGCATTTAGCATCTATTTCTATTTTGCAAATGTTAGATGCATAAAGCAAAACATTTAAAACAGTTAATTTGCAAAAACGCACTTAAACTACATGTATGAATTGATTAAGGAAACACTTGTGACATCTGAGCAAGTATGCATGCTTTTTATGTGTATCTTAACATTCCCCTGCTGTTTTATCGTCCGCTTTGAAGTTGTCTTTGACTTATCGTAAATAAGATAATTTGTAAGACCAATGTCATACTATTGGCCGCCAGATCAGGCGTTATAATTAAATCGGATCAAAACTGTTTACAAACACCAAGTTAAGTCCGAAGCGACAGACAAATGGTTAAATATACATTTTCTGGAATGTGTAAAGCACTATGAATCCAGACAGAAGTCATGTCTTCGACACCTTGTCGGCATTCAAACTACTTTGATCACTCTTTGAAGGCAATATTGTCAAAACTACATGTAAAAGTAAAGTAAAGTACCAGTTTAAGTCTACTTTCAGTCCGAATGACCGCTCAGCCGACTGTACATTTACCCCCTGATCATTGAGCCATCTTGCCTACAATATTGAGCACTGCTAACATATGGCGCTAAAGCAGCCGCAGTACCGGCTCAGACCCTCACAGGTACCCATTTTAACCCCTGGGTGGAGAGGAGCAATTCGCGGTACATGTCTTGCCCAAGGACATTCCTGTACATCATAAGGGATTCGGAAAAAATCCCCAAGTCAGACCGCTGGTCCGGCGGGGGATCGAACTCACGACCCCTGGTACCGTAGTCCAAGGTGTTAAGTATTAAGTATTCATTTAGTATCTAAATCAAATACAACGGAGAAGGCTTTATGCTGGCTTGTTTAAAAGCAGACGAAACGCAAATGAGCCCTCTGATCAGGGTCTACACTGTTTGTCATGTTGAAATCAAATGTAAAAATCAACCATAGATAATCAAAATAGACTAGACTTATCTTGAAATTGGAATTGTCCATTAAAAGTTTTAGGGGTGAATGAGTTAAAATGATTAGTTTTCTACATGTTCGTGTCGTGCATTGTGTTTGCTTACAGCGGGAAATAATACTTATTGGGAAGGAGTACCGTGTGGCTCACTGTACTACAGTGGAGAATCTGTTATTCTTTATCCGTTTAAACGCAAACGTACGCAAACGCAAAGCACTAAAACGTAGAAAAGAACAACTTTTGGAAAATTCTGATAATTCATGTTTATCTTGGTGGCAAACAGTTTGGAGCCCGATCAGACGCCGGGTTACCCGGCGTCTGATCTGGCTCCAAACTGTTTGCATTGCAAATAATAGTTTTAGCGTAAACGCGTTTATTGGGAAAGAATAACAGATTCTCCACTGTACTAAGCATTTACGTGTGTTATTGCCATCTCGTGTTCCAAGGCATTAGTGACATAATTCGCCCAGACATTGCGTAACTAATGGCTGGTAAGATTACAAAAAAACATCGACATTAGAATGAATCTAGTACATGTCCTCTTTTAACCTTTTACACCACCACATAGGACAACACATGTAGTTTCAATAGTTTGAATCCTAAGAAACTTCAAGCCGAAGTTTCAGTTGGTGTAAAGTGCAATCGGTGTTTGACTTTCATTGTTGTATTTTCCAATATGTTACCCAAGTGACAAAGAATGCAAACCCTGTTTATATGGTTCTTGTAGAAGCCCCCTGATAATAGTCGCAACTGTACATTTGTACAGGACAAATCCACTGAAATATCATACTCAATGCCTGCTACAGTGCTACGGCATTCCTTCTGCTTTACTTACTACCTGTTTTAAGTTATCGCGCTTGGAAACTAGACAATTAGGAAATATTAATATTTTTCATGACCAACTTATGGCAGCCCTGCTGTGAAGGTTTAGGCAGGCGATATTATTACAGAGAAAGGAGCACAGCTTGTGGTATTATATCGATGGATGTGTTTAACCGCTTTTACTACATTCAGTCAGACCAATTAACATTGTGTCTTAAAATGTTAATTCTGTACGGGCTTGTAAAAGTAACAATGCTATTTTAGAATCTGCTTCAAATATCAGCTAAATGTTAAATGTTTAACTCGTGAAAGTGCAATGAAAATAAACCACAATGATTAGAACGGGTTGCAGCGAAATGCAGGACAATACTAAAGCTCAGTTTGTTAAAGAGTTTTCCGCTCTTGTTTGTTCTGAATAATGAAGTATACTGTCTTGAGATATTGTAAAACCAGGGAGATTACGGAATTCGATTGCTGCAAACAGCTATGATCCAGATGAGGCATCGAGTAGCGGTTTGTCATTCTGATTACATATATATATATACAAGAGAAGAGGATGCTACCAGGAAATGTGTTCAAATGGCCGACACGACAATCACATAACGTTCTAAAGGTTGAAATATGAGCGGCGAACAACCAAAGTCCGGTTGCATGGTAAACACTTATTTCTGGACATTTAATTAACACTGACATACCGTTCAACTGGTCTGTGGACATGCATGTCTCGATGGATCTACCCTGGTGTTATGTATGTGTCTCAATCATGGTACGCATCCGTACACAAGCGAACACATTGTGCCCAATGCTAAAACACTTCTGGGTTGAATCGGATGTTGTTCTCAAGCATTTTATTTGTCATACGAGGGGTGTTTCATAATTAATGCAACTTGATCAATAAATTTAATATTATAAGTGCAAAATGCATGTATTATATAAATTATCATTCGAAAATTCATCTTCTTCACAATGGTATAAGACACGGGAAGATCACGTGACTAGATAAGTCACAACACGAACTGAAATGACGCCAAGTATAGGGCACTGGACGATTTTTGTGTATTTTAGAGGTAAGTTTTCGAGCAACTGATGATGCTAAAATTGTTATAGCAACTTTATTATTTGGAATAATTTAACGCAACTTTCGGTCAAATATAATCAGACCATTATGGACTTACTACAGGGTTCAAAATTATATTATTTTATAAAATAACAAAAATATAGCTCGTACTGTAAATATCGTAGAAAATTACACTACTGTTATGTTCAAGGGTATTTATTGAAAGGTAAACCTAATTTTGTTACATCAAAACAGGTTATAATTGAAGCTATTGGTGTAGATGTTTATGTTTTAAAACTACAAATATAGATACACTGACCAAGGAGATTTTTATAGCGTTCGAAACATCATGTCAACGTTTTTTATTAGCAAAATAAGAAATTTTATTTTTGAAAAATTGAGATTGAAGACAGTTGACCATTTCAATTGTTATGAAATTGTATTACCATTAAAAGTTCTAGTGCCCTTGAGAAGGGACCATTTAGGTTAGTATTGTGATGCATAGAGTAATGCTACATGTATATAATCGTGCATTATACTATCATGTAGGTGATAAATTGCCCTTACCAACGACATATCACACATGCATATCATACTTATTACATTGAAGTTACAGAACAGGTTGCATTAATTATGAAACACCCCTCGTAGTTTAGCAAAAACTTATCAAATGCTTCAGAACGATCTCAGACTCAAATCAAACGCATTATAACCTTGACGTCAGGCTACATGACATGAATAAATACATCATCCCTTCGTTACTGAACTCGACAACACTAATATTAGCAAACAGTTTGGATCCAGATCGATCAAACGTCAGGTAGATCAGACGCCAAAATGAATGACACTCATATACAGTGGAGAAAACGGTATTCTTTCCAAATAAACGCGTTTACGCTAATACTATTATTTCTATTGCGAGCAGTTTGGAGCCAAATCAGGCGCCGGGAAAGCCGGTATCTAATCAGGCTCTAGACTGTTTGCCACTCAGTTTGAAATTACTGAAAAAGGTGTCAATTAACCCATTTTAACGTATTGCGCTTGCGTTTCGTTTGCGTTTTTACATGAAAGAATAACGTCTTCTCCACTGTAATACATATTATGCTTTGTAGTTTGTAAAGTGAAAGGGTTGATGGCAGAGAAAGGTTGGAATGACGTTTCCCCCTACCCAAACAATTGCTGACAAATAACTTTATATGCATGTACCCATATTGTCTATATCGCTAAATGCCATAAGTATACACGCAGTTAAAATGTTGTATGGTATACTTATTTGTAGCTGCGCGTTAGAAGGTTTGTAATCTGCTCAACCATTTGTCCTAAACAATGTAATAAGGCTGACAATAGAGTAAAAATGTCCCGTTTGGAAAGGTCTGTCTATATCAAGAAAAAAAATGAAAATATTTAATTGGATAAATACACATTTAAGTGTCCCTTGAATGCACAAACATTAAAACGTGTCATTAACAAACAGTGTACCTGGGAAGAATGAAAGTGTTATATTCACAAAATGAAGACACTGATTAGAGGGCTCCAGCAGGAGCCCTCTGATCAGGTTCTGTACTATTTACCATTTTGTAATACATTGTTCAAATTAACCCTTATATGTACTAGTCAAAACGGGACTAGACGTAATTGGAAATTGGAGTTGTCCATTTAGATTTTCAATGGTGAATGAGTTAGTTTACATGGAATTATCATCCTTAATCATCGAGTTACAGCTCATTTATAACATGGACATAATGACAACCCAGGTGATATTAGATTATGTAAAATGTAATTAAACCCAACTACATGTATAATAACAGTTCAACGAACGCGTTATGTTCGTTTCGAGAAATACATGTACAGGTAACACTCTAAACTGCATACCACTAAAGCAGAGCTTTGTAATTGGTTGAATAAAAGACAAGTGCTAGCTTACAGCAAAGTGAAATTAAACAGGATCTTGTTGTTTTACTTTCATATTACTTTAGGCAGCTCCTTTAGGATTTTCTATCGTGCTTGCATATTGCTTCAAATAGCCACCTGTCGGAAACACATAATAATTAACATTATTTACATGCAGCTATCGTTATGGACGGGGTACTGTATGCAGATTTTGAAGACAAGATGAAGATAAAATGCTAAACTTCTTCCAGAAGTAGCTTAAGGTTGTACTTCCACCCTGAATATCAGCAACTACTGTGTAGTTATATGAATGATTCGTCTTTTTAGTGGTAGTAACAGGGGTGATTTTACGGTTGTTTTAAAACTACGATACTTGGTAATTTCAGAGCTTGACAGATCATCAATGACAAACAAATGAATGTTAAGTGGCCCTTAGCTATGCATTTGACAGGTTGATTGTCACCGAAATCCTTTGGGAAGATTACATGGCTTTTAATATTGAAAGCTCAATACGGTAGATGACAACTGACTCATTACCATTCCAATTACAGTCGAAACTCGATACTTAGAACTGGCTTAAATCGATCTTACATGTATTTCATAAGTTGATTTTCGATAAGCAGATCTCGCGTAAGTCACAAATACCCGTATTTCAAAGCTAAACCGTAGCTAAGCCACATTTTAACTTTGAAACATGGGTATGTTCGAACGAAAACAAGTTCGAATTATCGAGTTTCGACTGTATTTTTATCTTTCTAAAATATCACAGTTAGAATACCTTTTTTGTTAAAACTTTTCTTTATGTTGATTCGTTTATTACTAATGCTTGTAAATTCAGACAAGTGTATTCTTCACATGTACATTGTTTGTGCTTGACGAGTATACTCATCGCTAGGGAGATACGACACGCTTGTAACTACATGTATCTCCTGATCTTAGCAAATTCTTTGGCAGTGGCGAAATCGTCTTTATTTGCATAATGCGGCGTCTGATCTGGATCCAAACTGTTTGACAATCGTTTAAGTGTACATGTATCTGCAGTAAACATTTAAATAATTTGAATTTTGAAAAGGATGCACGCAAAATATATTAGTAAAAAAAACAATTTCATTTCCGATATGCTTATTATGTATATAATGTATTTGACAGTGGAAATATTAACTCATTTATTTTCTTTAACTAAATCACCCCTTAAACTTCAAATGGTATATTCCAGTTTACAATTAAGTCTATCCTATTTAGTATTTTATAACTATGTAGGTTTGTTGTTCTGCAATATATTGAATACCCTAATCAGAGGGTTTTTCAGGATCCCTCTCTGATCTTGGTCACCACTGTTTGCATAGCACACATGAACGTTTACATGTAGAAGGTACACAGTTTGTAAATTACGCGCATACTCGTCGCTAGGACTCAATGTGGTAAAGTAATTCTGTAACAAAACAAGTCAGCACACCTGGAGCCCGTTTCAAAAACATTCGTTCGACAAAAACGGTCGCAAGTCAAAACTTTAAAAAACATTTAATTTCTGATTTCTCTAACTAACCCTGCATCGTGACATCGCGTTGGAAATGTCTTTTCAAGACGATTCAAAAAAGATGTCACAAGACATTATTGGATGGAGACATACTTAATAATTGAGACTTTCATCAAGATTTGTCGTATGACGTTTTATGAAAAGGGCTCCTGGGTCTTAATCGCAATTTCACACAATATGTGAAGTCTCTATTTCACACAGAGTGCACGATGAAGTTTAAGTCGGTTGCCACAGTGGAAGCCACTCTATTTTCCCCGTTCAAGTTGTATTTAAAGTACACCAAATGCATACAAATCTTGAAAATGACAATTGTTTTTGAACCTGTGACGACTCATTTTAATTTTAAGTAGTAAACAGTCTATTCAACCGGTTTCTTATCTGACTCTAACGTGACTGTGGGAGAAACTAATTAGTTTTGCACTAACATGTTTAGTACATGTAACAGTACTGTTTACGTCTTATATAATGTCTATGTTTTGCTTTCCAATGTAGGTTTTGTTTCGTGATTAAATCGCTAACATGCGTCATTGTTGAGTTTTTCTTTGAATATATTGTTGTTGCGTGATACATTGTATATCGTTTGTACTTTTATTGCGGAACCCATGTAATAAAACAAACATTATTAAAAAAAAACATCACCACCATGGCAGACTAAAGTCGACTATTCAAACAGTTTAGGTACCGACCAGACGCCACGTTATGCGGCATCTGATCAGGATCTATATCATATTAGCCTTGTTACTTCATGGATTTGGTATAAAGTTACAGGCAACAAATTTTATGTGTACGAAAATATCAATCAAACGATTATAAATTGCAGTGAAAGGGTTAATCCTAGGTCTCGGTTTATTCGTTTTAATACAATAAACTCGGAACTATGTAGGAACAAAACAGCCTACCAGCATCATATTCCCTGTATATTTTAATGAAAAACGCTTGAATTAACAGTTTCGTGCCAGTCGGTTAAAAACAAACGGTTGGTTGAAATAAGCTGAGGAAATAGCAGAATAGGAATAGTTCTTCTTCATTTTAAATTTCCTTTAAGCCTTTCACTCTCAATAACGCCATAAAACGTGTTTGCAAACAGTTTGGGTCCTGATCAGACGCCGCATAACGCGGCGTCTAATCAGGACCCAAACTCTTTGACACTCGTTTCGAAATTACGTCAGTCGCATTGCCTTAAATCTAACTTTGAAACGATAGTGTAGACAACACTATTGAACCAAATACACTATGGCGGTGAAGGGGTAAACATCCCTCGACAAATTTATTTGACCACCAATGGGTTATCAGGATGTATTCAAAACAATGCGTATACATGTACTAGTACATGTAATCAGTACAGTAAACAAGAAATATCTTTTAAAAAGATATTCAGCGGAGAGCGTTTTTGAGGTAATGCTGTAGATGGGTGTGCAAAATGTATAAAATTTAGGGTTACAAAGAATTGTAATACATGTACCTTAGATTGAAAAGCAAAACATTCAATTACAGTAATTTTCATGTAAAATATAGCTACTAAAAGTCTATCCTCTACAAAATTACCACACAAACAATAATTTAAACCGTATGCTGCTGCTCATAAGATTATTGCATAACTCTACTGTTCTTTTACCCTTCATTCATGAATGGAGTTTCTTAATACAAAGATGTCATATCTAAAAATAGAAGCATGATGTCATAGCAATTGCAGACTCTGTCTATAATTTTGCACTAACAATTCACATTCAATTACAGTAACGTTCATGTAATATATAGCTACTTAAATTCTATCCTTTATAGAATTACCAAAAAATAGTTTCAACCGTATCTTGCTAGTCACAGATTATTGCATAAATCCACTGTTCTACCATCTTCATTCATGAATGGAGTTTCTTAGAGCAAAGGTGTAATATCTAAAAATAGAAACATGCTGTCATAGCACTTGTAGACTGTGTCTGTAGTTTTGCACTAACAATTCATCTCCAGTATAACTTGTAAATGGGTACAATAGGTCAGTCTATTCAATCAGACAATTCAGTTTTAAGCATGTGACTTTCAACCTAGATTTCTGACTAGTTATCATTGGTTGAGAATTTGCAAATGATACATGTAGGTCTAAATAAAAACCATCCAGCTCCGCTGAAACAAACATCAACATGTGGTTTTTGTAAACTACGGTACAGAAGGCGTTATTTTTCGCGTTTAAATGCAGTACTCTAGAGTGTAGAAGTTGTTGAATTTGCTCATGATTAATTTTTATCTGAGTAGCAAACAGTTTGAAAACTAAATAAAAGTTTTAGCGTAGACGCATGTATTTGGAAATAATATTATCTTCTCTACTGTATATGTTCACCTGAAAGGTGATTATTTGGTAAATAGTGTTTGATATCCAGGATAGCTACATCCATTGCATTGCATACACTTTAGACCAAGACCAGCAGGCGCATCATATATGCGGCCTCTGGATTTGGCTTATATTGTTTGACATTAACCAGTATTTACATCTGTTTTACCACATCTGTTTACCAGTTTAGATCTTGATCCAAAGCTAAGCATGAGATGACAGTGAGACACAGAGTATACTATTTAGCAATGCAACACACAGACAAAGTCAAACAGTTTGGCTTCTGCTTTGAGTGCATATGATTTTCAAATGAACGGCAATTTGCCACATTCAACACAATCAAGGATGGATTCTGCGCATACTCCAGATATCGTCTAAGGTGATGAAATTTAAATTTGTCTTATCCACGGGTCTGTGTTTACAGCAAATTTGTTTTATGAAGTGCAAATCGAATCCTCAGAGATATTTACAATTATCTGCAGCTTATTCTAGCAATAAAAAGGGGTTGTGTGCTATAAATTTAAGCGTATCCTGAAAGATCTTGACTGTTACGTTATTTAGAATGTGTGTATTTTAAGCAGAACATTAATCTGTTAAATGTTGTGTATATACAGCAGAGTTCTCTTAAACTACATATAAACAAGTTTAATTCTGTAATTAAACTATAATTGCTTGCTTGAGGCATGGTGAAAGTTACATGTAAGCAAACAGTACATCACATTCATGCTACATGTAAAAGAAAAGCATCCATTGTGAAATACTTTGGAATCCGATGTCTACGATTGATCAGGTTCCAACTGGTTTGCCATTTAAATAAGAATAAATCGAAAAGTTTTACGAATTGATATGAAACATTACATCAGTTGCATTTCTTTAGATTTTTGGAATAAACATAAGCGACTCTCACATCTACAGTGGAGAATGTGTTATTCTTTCCCAATAAACGCGTTTACGCTAAAACTATTTTTACAGTGCAAACAGTTTGGAGCCAGATCAGACGCCGGGTAACCCGGCGTCTGATCAGGCTCCAAACTGTTTGCCACCAAGATAAACATGAATTATTAGAATTGTCAAAAAGTTGTTCTTTTCTACGTTTTAGTATGTTGCGTTTGCGTACGTTTGCGTTTAAACGGGAAAGAATAACAGATTCTCCACTGTATATGTAATACCTTTACAGTAGAGTAGACGGTACTCTTTTCCAATAAGGCACATCATTTTGTCCAATGCATACAGTTTGAAGTCAGATCTGACACCCGGTAAGTGGGTGTCTGATCTGACCCCAAAGCATTTGCCACTTTATGCAAATCAATATCTCGAAAATTCATAAAGCTAAAAGTATCTAACATTTACTGCAGTGTGTTTGCGGTTAGGTCGTTTAAATGGGATAGATAAAATATTCATATCTGTATATGTACTAGCCTAATGTCGTCAGCTATAAGTGTGCTGCCTGCATGCATTTCTCAAATTCAAGCTGCAGCATCATTACAGAAGAAACATCAAAATGTGTGTGTCAAACAGTTCGGACGTTGGTCAAAAGCCGAGTTAATTCTCGTCTTATCGGGTTCCAAACAGACGCCCGTGCAATCGGGCAAATGGAGAGAAATAATAAAACTTCTGTTATATAATTGAATTTTATGGTTGCTCTCTCTGGAGATATTTCCTAGAATTGTTTAGCCCTTACCCATTAATGCCGACCGACCATATAAAAAAAAAGTAACAAACAGTGTAGATCCTGACCACACGCCGCATTCCATCAGGATCTACACTGTTTGCTTTTTCATATGAAATTAATTACTGTATGACAGTACCCTGTAAATTATGTAGATAACTATTGTCTATCTACAATGAAATGCTAGTTACAGTTGAGAAAACGTTATTCTTTCCCAATAAACGCGTTTACACTTAAACTATTATTTATGTTGCAAATAGTTCGGAGCCAGATCAGACGCCGGGTAACCCGGCGTCTGATCAGGCTCCAAACTGTTTGCCACCAAGATAAACATGAATTATAAGAATTGTCCAAAAGTTGCACTTTTCTTCGTTTTAGTGTTTTGCGTTTGCGTTTCGTTTCGTTTAAACGGGAAAGAATAACGTTTTCTCCACTCTAGCACTAAGGGAGATTACATATCTGATGGATAAGTGGGTACACCATTCAACTGCAATTATAACTAAGCCGTCGATTGAAAAATAAATCAAGATCAGACGGCGAGTTAATCGACGTTTGCCCGGGAACAAATCTAGTTGGTTATTATATCCACCGTTAATTAGTTTGAAACAATTAAATATAATATTCCATTCCAAAGAAAAGTTGAATAAGACACCAACGTATTGAGACTCCGTAGACATAAATGTCATTGGTAAAACAAGCTTATACACTATCAGATGTAAACAACTACAGTACTGAACCTTATTAAATTAAATTGATAATCGCAAACGAATTGCCATCGAATTGCCAACGAATTGCCATCGAATCGGGCGCTTCAAAAAACAAATCCTACGTTTGAATATTTTTACGCGAATTGTCCGAAGCGGTTGTGACAAAAATGGAATCGCAAAAATTAACGATGGCATATTTGCGAACATTTGTGAGATGCACCATTCAAGAAAACTTACCCGAGGGTAAAACTAGTACTTTGAATCGCAAGCGAATGCCATCGAATTGCAAGCGAATTGTCACCGAATTGCAAGCGAATCGCAAAAAATGTTAATTTAATAAGATTCAGTACTGTACATGTATAACATGTGCAATGATCGTATATTTTACAAAATAAGTTTTCCAAACGGCCTTTTTAATTTGGGTTATACATGTACCACTTTTACATGTATCATGTAAATTTATAACGGAATACCAAAAGGTTTCAATCCTTTTTACAGTGGAGAATGTGTTATTCTTTCCCAATAAACGCGTTTACGCTAAAACTATTATTTGCAGTGCAAACAGTTTGGAGCCAGATCAGACGCTGGGTAGCCCGGCGTCTGATCAGGCTCCAAACTGTTTGCCACCAAGATAAACATGAAATATCAGAATTGTCAAAAAGTTGTTCTTTTCTACGTTTTAGTGCTTTGCGTTTGCGTACGTTTGCGTTTAAACGGGAAAGAATAATAGATTCTCCACTGTACGTGCTGTGTTTCTTGTTGACTCTCCTGTTCTTATGGTACATGTATTGCTAAACAATATTCAATTCGATTGAGGTATAGTGGAGACGACGTTATTTTCCTCCCAATAAACGCGTTTTTTGCATGAACACTCATGTCTGTTGCAAACAGTTTGGATCTAGATATGACATCTGGTTACAGTAGAGAATACGTTATTCTTTCCCCTTTAAACGAAACGAAACGCAAACGCAAAACACTTAAACGTAGAAAATTGCAACTTTTGGACAATTCTGATAATTCATGTTTATCTTGGTGGCAAACAGTTTGGAGGCTGATCAGACGCCGGATTACCAGGCGTCTGATCTGGCTCCAAACTGTTTGGAATAGAAATAATAGTTTTAGCATAAACGCGTTTATTTGGAAATAATAGCGTATTCTCCACTGTACTCGTATAGTTCCCTTTAGAAAGCAAAATATGTTCACGTCTACTTCACTTTAATAGAAGCTGATACAGTGGCGAATATATTATTCATTCCCAATAAAAATGCGATACCTTGAAACTATTATTTCCAGTGCAAACAGATTGGAGCCAGATCAGACGCCGGGTAACCCGACGTCTGATCAGGCTCCAAACTATTTGCTACTCAACATAAAATTGATAATCAGGGTTGTCAATAAAGTGTCAGTTTTTTTTTACATTTTAGCGCATTGCGTTTAGTTTGCGTTTAAATGGGAAAGAATAACTTCATCTCCACTGTGACGTCTACTTCACTGTTATAGAAACTGATACATGTAACTTACCAGTAAACAGGAGTTATGGCAACCGTTCCTTGTTGGACTACCAGAGGCAAGCGCTTGCAAGATGTCTTCTCTTACAGGAATCCAAACTACAAGAAACAAAGAATAGTAATGAAGAATATGGCACGATTAAGAAAATATCTGTGTTGTTTTTTCTGTTTCTCTGTAAAAATATCTCTGTATTTCCATGTCCGTCGATAGACTTGTGTGCTTGTAACCCATTTGCGATCAACGGATTCTTCCACGTGTTCTATTGGATTAGTCCATATTTATCAAAAGGACGCCTGGTCAAAATTTCCATTTTCATTTTGTTTTATATTGAAATTCCTATCAGAAAACAGTGTAGACTCTGATCAGACGCCGCGTATTGCAGCGTCTGATCAGAGTCTACACTGTTTTCAAATCTGTTAAAGCAAGTGACGTCACGCCAGTGAAAGTGTTAATCCTTTTTTTTATATTGTTTCGTAATAATTTGAGCTACTCCCATGAGATCAAAGGATTTGCTTTTGTCCTACATGTATCAAAATTTCCGTTCAAATCAATTAACAACGGTTTTATTGAATTATCACTTTTCATCAAAATAGTATCTACAATCATAGCTACCCTTTGATATGTTTTCTGTCTTCTAATGGAAATGCCTTGTCTGTATCAATTATTAATGCGAAATCCATTATACTATACTATTACCCTTAGTTTAAGCAACAACTCTTAAGGGAACCATGTGCGATTCTTAAGTTAGGGAAAATACTTAATGCAGGATATAAATAATGCAGAAAACTTCTATAAAAGCGTTCTGCAATATTCATATCATGCATTATGGAACTACACATACCTGTACTATAAGGACTCTCTCTAAAGCTGCTGGTGAATACTGTTTTGTACAAAGTTGACTGTATATCAGATATTGTAATAATTGAAGAAGATTATTATCTCTTGCTGATGCTGTCCAATTCCATGATAGATACTAGTATGACGATACACAGATAAAAGTGTACGAAACAATATGATACGTCTAATAACTGGCACGAATCTGTATGAAAGGGTATCCCATTAACCCATTTGCGCCCGGTGGATTCTTCCATGTCTAATACATGTATTGGATTAGTCCATTGTTTATCAAAGGGATGCCTGATCAAAATGTCATTTCATTTTGTTTTATATTGGAATTCCTATCAGCAAACAGTGTAGACTCTGATCAGACGCCACATTATGCGGCGTCTGATCAGAGTCTGCACTGTTTGCATATGTCCCATATATGGGATCGTGAGCAAAAATGGGTTAAAAATTTCGCTCTAGCACTTATCGACAGTAACGCGAACAGTTATCAGGAGTAAACTCGTTTCAGGAAAATGCTTGCATGCTTCTTTTCCTGCCATGTTTCATCGTCTGCTTTAAACATCCTACCTGTACCACCAAAATAGTGTCTGCATCGGCAGTGTCTTCTGCAATATTTCTATCGCCAGCTTAAGGGATGTTTAAAATGAGGAAATGCTGGTACGAATGTCAGATCCGGATCAAGTGCTTGGTTATGCAGCGTCTGATCAGGACCCAAACTGTTTGCAAAGTCGCATTTTCAATGTCGTTGGCAGTGAAAGAGTTACACATGCCGTCACTGTCTCCATGTTATTGCATTGTGTTAACGTTCAGTTTCGTTGAAACGGGGTTTAACATTGAAAATGATTTCCACATGAATTGTTTCAGTCCTGAAGTGTTCATGGCTGTTGCCTATGTTCAATTAAAACAAGTCCAAGTATGACTATTTAGGGTTTAAACTATATTGCAAAATGACAGACAGTGCATACCCCTATCATAGGACTTCAGCGAAAACCCTCTGATCAGGGTATACACTTTTTGCATATATAACAAGTGTACTCCTCACCGGAACAATATTTACCAATGACGAGTATACTCATCGCTAGGGTGGCATGTGTTAATAACATTCACAGCGAAACTAATCAGGAATCACAGTCGGGGTAAGAGTTGTTTAATTAAAATATTGAAAATAAGACGTTTACAAGATTGAAAAAGTTCACCTTAATATGTTGCATACAAGGATATGAACCATTTCCTCGAAAGCTGATGCCTATATATTTATATAGGCAATAATCCTTAGCGACGTGTTTACTCGCCATTTATATATATATAAAAAAGTGTATACATGTACATGTACAGTGGATAATTTGTTATTCTTTCCCGTTTACACGCAAACGTACGCAAACGCAAAGCACTAAAACGTAGAAAATAACAACTTTTGGACAATTCTGATAATTCTTGTTTATCTTGGTGGTAAACAGTTTGGAGCCTGATCAGACGCCGGGTTACCCGGCGTCTGATCTGGCTCCAAACTGTTTGCACTGCAAATAATAGTTTTAGCGTAAACGCGTTTATTCGGAAAGAATAACAGATTCTCCACTGTACATGTACGTCAGGAGCTGTGTAATTAGTGCATACATGTACCCTGATCTATGCAGCCATCTGACTAGAGTCGGCAATGTTTAATATTTTGAAATATACATATATTGTATTCACCAATCATATAAACAACCATATGGACCAGCCTGCATTGGAAACTGGAATTATCCGTATAAAAGTTCAGGGGAGAATAAACTGTATACATATAATAGGATTTAGAATTAATAACGCAAATATAAGTCATTCGTGTACATGTAATTGTGTTAAATAGCTACTTTCTGAAGTAGCAACGGGGTGTCGAACAGTTTGGAGCTAGATGGGGCGCCGGATGATCCGGTGTCTGACCAGGCCCAAACCTATTTGCCACATAGATCAACATGAATGGGAAGAATTGTCAAAAAAGTGTCCTTTGATATGTTTGAGTGCAATGCGTTTGCGTTTTCGTTTAAAAGGGAAAGAATAACGTCTTATCCACTGTACAATAAAATTGGTCGCTGATATGATCAAACGTTGTTATTCTGACTCCAAACGGGAAGTACGCCATAAATTTTAAAAGCCTTTTGAGATAAATTGTTCACAAGCTTTCGATTGGTCATATTCTAAAGTCTTAAAACGAGCTCATACTCATCTAAATTGATTTTTAAAAATAAACCACGTTATCAGCATTCGGTCAAGGAAAACGTAGAGAAGTTAGACACTTCTATTATAGGTTTTCATCCAGTTTTGTTCCGGTCTAGTTGTGAATAAACTATCTATGAATCATATTTATTTATCAATTCTTGGAACACTGAACATAACGTGGCAGATATTTGCCAATAGTTTGGATCCTTATCAGACGTCACGCCACGCGGCGTCTGATCAGGATCCAAATTATTGGCATTCTTATCGTTGATTCTATTGTCCCTTTCTAAATACATTGTACATGTACTATAAATATTGACGACAAACGAAGTCAAAACCTTTCTACGGACGTTAAAAGGTGTAAGATTGTACGGGTCCGTTCGTGGTTTAATTTCAATGCAAGTGTAAACTGAATCTATTAACGTTTGATATGAAACGATGAAACTGCGTGTAGGCATTTAGTGGTTAAGCTTGTCGAAGTATATAGATAACAGATTGTGGAAGAAAGTCTATAAACACGTGGGGGAATGGGAGATACATTTTCTGATTATATTCTTGAATTGTTTGAAATGTTATTTTCGAGCTTACTCGTTTGTGTTAACACTACTGATCAGAATTACAAACAGTTTGGAGTAAGACCAGACAATGTGAGTTTTGACGTCTGACAGGGCTATTGCTATTCAGATTAAATGACAAAACAGCAATACTTTCTAAAATTAAAGAAGAGTCTTGTTTAAGTAAACAGTTACAAATATAGAGACATTGATGCGTTTCGTTCCACTAAAATAGGAGAGCAACGCGTGCGCTTTAACGAAATACATTGGTGAATGTCATTTAGAGTTGAGATAGTGGAGAAAACGTTATTCTTTTCCAATAAACGCGTTTACGCTAAAACTATTTTTTGCACAGCAACCAGTTTGGAGCCTGATAAGTAGCCGGGTAACCCGGCGTCTGATCAGGCGCCAAATTGTTTGCCACTCAGATAAAAATGAAATGTTAGAATTGTCAAAAAGTTGTCCTTTTAACATTTTAATATTTTGCTTTTGCATTCTGTTTGCGCTAGAACGGAAAATAATAACATTTTCTCCACTGTAACCTGTCAGTTGCCCTGATTAATCAGTTTTATCAAAGGTTATCTTCCACGTTTCTTTTAAATCGAAAATACTTGACATTCATTTTTTCTAAAACAATGACGTTTGACATCTCGACAAGAGACACATCGATATGACTTCCAAACAAACTTCGACCTTGATCACCGGACCCTAGTTGTTTATAAAAGCTAGGTGAATTGTGCCATGGCGTTGTGATTACTGGGAAACTAAGTAAGCATTACCACATACAACTTCAAAGACTGACAAGGCCGGACAAATTACAGGGCTTAAGAGTACCGAAGCATAAGGTCATTAACAAACTAGATGTTACATATTTGTTTTACAGTGTCACGGCCTTTGATGAAAGATTAGATGTTTACAATCATCGTACTTCATAGTTTTATCCAAATATTAAAGGGCGATTCATGCAAGCTTAACAATCATCGATCAGAGTTATACAATTAACCATTTCACTCTCAATGAAGCTTTAAAGCGCGTTTGCAAACACTTTGGGTCCTGATCAGACGCTGCGTAACGCGACGTCTGATCAGGACCCAAACTGTTTCACACTAATATCGATATTAATTAAGTCATTCAGTCAAATCTAACATTCAAACTTGTCTTGCAGACAATATAATAAAGCAGATGACAAAAAAGCGGTGAAGGGGTAACAATAGCCCGAATAATTTGATCATGAAAGGGTAAATGCAAATTTGTTTGATTTTACTCTTAGTTATTGTTTGAATTGATATGTGATATGTGACTAAATGATTATAAAACCTATAAAAAGATCATCGTTTGGGCGGGTACATAGGTCATTATTCCATAAATACGCCTTTTATATATTTTTAATATAGTCCACCACTGACGACAAAATATATACTTGATACATGGATATGTATACGAAAGTGTTTACTCTTATTTCCCAGCAGATGTTGACTGAAAGCGGGCAGAAAGCAAAGCAGAATGTGCCTAAGGTAACATTCTGCTTTACTTTCAACCTGCTTCAATTGGTGATCTGAGTTCATAACTATACACATGGTTTTGGGCAATGGATTAAACAATATACAATGGAACTTATGTACAACTGGATCTCACAAAACAAACTTGCCGATTACTACGGTAACGGTACTTTGATTGATATAGGGTTTAAAGTCGATGTAACAGTATTTCAGTCATATCGCGACTCCGAGAGACACGTTACCTGATTAACATATCATTTACATCGATCTAAAAATATCAGGTATTGGTCTCAAAATTTGAACCCTGACCAGAATACCAGAGTATGTTGATACTTTAAACCAGGAACTTGTGAATACCAATTCCTATATATCAACCAATTTAACGGAGCGTAATGTAGTATCTGATCATCTTGATACATGTGAACAATTAAAAGCTGATGTCAACATTACATGTCATAAACTTCCTACAATGTACTGGATACCAAATATCCACAAAACACCATATAAGTCTCGTTTTATTGCTAATTCAAGTGCATGTACTACTACTAAACTTTTGACATCGTCTTTAATTAAAATCAAACAACATGTTCAAAGGTATTGTGACAAGACTTACGAAAAGTCTGGACTTAATCTGTTTTGGTCTATCAAAAACTCGAATGAAATTTTGACGAAGCTTGAACATAGAAAATATCAAGCTTGCAATTTAAGTACATATGACTTTTCAACACTATATACTACCTTACCTCATAATTTAATAAAAGCTAAACTTATACAACTTATTTAAAAAAGACTTTTGCCAGAGAAAGAAAACTATTTCTGGCGTGTAATACTGATCGTGCATTTTTTACAAATGACACGGTTAAGCATTACACTATGTGGACATGCACCGATGTCTGTAAATCACTATCATTTCTTCTGGATAATATTTATGTACGTTTTGGGAGTACCATATACCGCCAAGTGATTGGTATCCCTATGGGTACAAACTGTGCGCCCCTTTTCGCAGACCTATTTCTGTACTGTTATGAGAGGGACTATATGCTAAGTCTAAAACCTGATACACAGGCTGATTTGATCGAAGCCTTTAACAATACATCGCGCTATCTAGATGATATTTTTAATATAGACAACCCAGTTTTTGATACGTTGTTTCCTTTAATTACCCAAAAGAACTACGCCTTAATAAAACAAACGAGTCAAATTTATCGGCACCATTTTTAGATTTGGATCTTTTAATAAATAACGGAATTGTTTCTTCTAAGATTTACGATAAACGAGATGATTTTGATTTTAGTACATGTATTGTAAATTATCCTCATCTAGATGGCGATGTTCCCCGTTCTACATCTTACGGGGTTTATATTTCACAACTTATTCGTTTTGCTAGGGCCTGTACCTCTGTTGAGGACTTCCACATTCGTAATAAAACTATCACTGAAAAACTTCTTAAACAGGGGTACAGATTTCATAAACTTCGTAAAACATTTTCTAAATTCTTTTATAGAAATCTTCCTCTCATTAACAAGTATAAATGTAACTTAAAGTCTTTTCTGTGGCAAGGTATTTCACATCCGGAGTTTTATGGTGATGTGATTTACAGACTTCGTAAGATTCTTGGACATATGCATTTTCAAAACCTATTTGTGAAACGTATTAGATTTTTCCTCAAAAAATATTGTGATCCAACTATTTTGCTGCGCACTTCACGTTTGGTTATCGATCAATTTACAATTGATAACCATGCTTTCCTCTTTGGTTGTGCGACGACAGACAAGGCTTAGCACTACATGATGATGTATCTCTAAAGCCGTCCTTAACCGGGAGAGTTATGTCGGATTTTCGTGCTTTGTTTTTTCTCTCCCTCTCTGTCGTACCCTAAACCCATCCATGTCTTACAGTTACTCGTGACTACAGACTAGTCGCTTGAGTACAATTTGACCGTTGCCATAATGGGTTATTTTTAACAGGGGCTTGAATGTTTAATTAATTCCCGTGTTACTAATATTCTTGTCATATAATTTTTTTTAGATGTTTTACATGTATTTACTTACTGTGCTGGCGGTCTTTTTGATTGTAAGGTTGTGGAACAGGGTTTATATTTGATGTACACTGCTCGTCTTTATCGGTGAATATAGGAGATAAGAGTGAGGTTGGGCGCCCCTAAACCCAGGTTTACCCCCCCCCCCCCAGTGGTTGTTAATAATTAATTTATAATTGATTGTTGATTACTGCTGACCGTACCAAGGCGGGCTCCTATATTCACTTTGCTTTATGTTTGTTTTGCGTGTTGTTTTCTATTTAGTGTGTAGATGAGGGAATGGGACTGCGTGTGTGTGTGTGTTTGTTTGTTATGGTATGACTGTTTAGTGTGTATATGAGGGAATGGGATTGCGTGTGTGTGTGTGTGTGTGTGTTTGTTTGTTTGTTATGGTATGACTGTGTGTGTGTTCTGCTTGAGAGGTGGGTGTATTGTTTGTGTTGCGTTTCCGGCTTGAGTCTTTCGTATTTATTACAAATATTCTGGATATTAACCTTTACAGTATTTGGACTGACGTACACATGCACCCTTTTATGATGGATTTATCTATCAATCGAATCACTGAAAAGGTTACACCTTTTAGCAGCTTTCTACTGTATCATGCCATATTATGGCAATGGTCCTCTTTCTTTCCTGTCAGTTGACAAAGCTGGTATGCCAAAGAACAACATGGGCTGGGAAAAGTAATGCTTTAGAAATGTAATCCAAGAAGTTACCTCAAATATTTGAATGCTATAGTTAATAATAAAATGCGAAATGAGAGTTTCATTGATTTTTGTACAGGGCCGGACGTCAATGTACTCTTCGTCTGATACATCTACAAACAGTTATCGACTGCCATAGAAATTAAATAACGTAGTTATAGAGATGAGTATAAGTACATTTATCTCACTTCAAAGCCAGACAAGTCCAGAAAAAAATACGGGGCTTAGAGTGTGACGTCATTCACAAACTAGATATATTAGCTACCTGCGTTACAGTGTAGCCGTGTTTTATAAGACAGGTTAATTGCAGCAGTTATGGAGCTTAATGCAAATATTAAAGGTGACACAAAACGTTAAGCTACCATCGACTGCAGAAAAACTCGGCAATTAGCCCGTTTATTGCCCATGACACCACCTGCTGCTTCAAAGACGTGTAGTAATTATGTTTTTGTTTCTCAAGTTTAGGTTAATTCGCTTAAGTAAATTGTACTTAATGAATGTCAGTTTTGATCTTCATCTAATACCACGTGACGTGGCTTCAATCATGATTGAAACTGGGTGTAAAGCAGTGAACGGGTAACCTACTCTGCTGCCTCCATAACATCTTCTGCTCACACACACATCGTCTGATTCTATTTCTAAAGGACCTCAACTAGCATTTGTTTGAGTGTCAAACGGATTGGATCTTCAGTAAACCTCGCATTACACGGTGTCAAATGTGGATTCTATTTTTTAAATAAGTTAGTTTTTGTCGGGCTTGAAACTGAAATAGTTAATGCAAAACTATTTGGCCACACTCTAGGATATCAGCGCCCATTTGGTGAAAACACAGGGCTGACATATACATTTGCTTTATTGCCCGACTTGTCTGTCCGTCAGGCCTTGCGTTCGGTTATAGTTTTGTACCAACTCGTGATTGGTAGATAGGGAACATAAAATTATGTTGCTTCAGCAATATCCTACGTGTGTGTTGCAACAATACTGGCCGTTTCGAACTCGTATTGCCCTTGAGTTGAGTTTGAAGTAGTTCTCAAGCATTTGATTGGTCCGATTTGCGCCTAGGCTTAAATATGACCAATTAAAGGCTTGAGAACAATAACATACTCAACTCAAAAGTTTTATAACCTTGGACCAAGTTGTCCTTTCACTTATAGTTGTATACATGGGCAACTTATTAAAATGCCACGTTGATAAACAAGTATTAACACGTGATTACTTAAGAATACAGTATAAATCATATCAGCAATTCACATTCAACGTGTCTAGTTACACTATGACAAAAGTCAGTTGGTACATAGAACAATAGCGACTGTCTTCTATGTCTACTTCAGAGAGTAGAATGAAACCAAAGCAGCGCATTTCTATGGGAGAATTTTACTTAATTCCTTTCTCGCTTTCGCGTTTCTATTTTATGTGTTATTTTCTTCACCGTTTCAAACATGTAGAAGGTAATAGTTTATTGAAAACTATGATGACTTACCTTAATGCAACCGAATTGCTAACAGTGTTGGGCGTCATTGGAAGGCCTGTGATCATCGGTATCTGATTTGATTCTTAACTGTGTGCAAATGATCATCATGTTTGAGCATAAACGGGTATATTAACCCCTGCGCTGCCTTACCCTGAGCACAATAGTTATTTGCAAACAGGTTTTATCATGATCAGACGCGGCGCCTGATCCGGGTCCAAACTATCTGAAACTCATTCAAATAGTGCATTAAGTCAAGATACCTAAAGTATATACTTGATAAAAAAGAAGACAACTATTTAAAATGTATGACGTCATTGACGTGGTTCAGTTATGGAAAGAATACCCTTTGTCCTCACTTACGCAAACACTATTATGATATACATGTAAGACGTATAAAGACATTTTGTGTTTTTCTGGAAACATGTTTTGTAGTACGATTATCAACATAGAAGCTATTCAATTTTCATGCGAGAAATTTATGATATTGGACAGCATTGCAAAAGGCAAACATGTACATGTATATTGGATCGTTTTTGCTTCTTAAGACTGATAATTTCTTTACTTATTTTCTGCTATATTATCGGCTGATTGAACATCTGTTTCTGCATTTCCCTGTTGAAATTAAAACTTTGTTGATTAAAAAACATTTTTCGAATTGCAAATTACTCGGTGTCAGATCAGTATCCAAACTACATGTATTTGCAAATGCCAGTGAAATGACAATTGGCAGCTTACAAATTAAAATATGTTCGGCTTTAAATTTTGAAAATGCTTGAAAATGATTGATGAGTGTACCGCTAGAGAAAATGTTACAATATGGGAAATATATCTGGCATTAATTTGGCTAGCGTTTATGGTTGTTAAAATGTTTTATACAGCAGAGATATTTAACGATTAATCTTCATTATTTAACAGGAAGATATTTCTCATTGCCAAATGTCGGTTGTTTATGAGGCTTGTTGGTATTTTGAATAAGTCTCTTGAAAGTAATAACTATATACAGTTAAACCTGTATGTCACGATCATCCAATGTCCATTATCAGTCTGTTTCATATTTGGATTACTAAAAGAAGGGTAAAACTAATGCAGAAATCTCCTGAAAGAACATTTTTAACTTGCATTTAGCAGTCAGTCATCATGCATTGTCTTTTATTGTACGCTTCTTTAAAGAAAGGTTACTAAGTACAGTGGAGAATCTATTATTCTTTCCCGTTTAAACGCAAACGTACGCAAACGCTAAACACTAAAACGTAGAAAAGAACAAATTTTGGACAATTCTGACAATTCTTGTTTATCTTGGTGGCAAATAGTTTGGAGCCTGATCAGACGCCGGGTTACCCGGCGTCTGATCTGGCTCCAAACCGTTTGCACTGCAATTAATAGTTTTAGCGTAAACGCGTTTATTGGGAAAGAATAACAGATTCTCCACTGTATATACAGTTACATGTAAACCTGTATGTCACGATCATCCAATGTCCATTATCAGTCTGTTTCATATTTGGATTACTAAAAGAAGGGTAACACTAATGCAGAAATTTCGTGAAAGGACCTTTTTTAACTTGCATTTAGCAGCCAGTCATCGTGCATTGTCTTTTCCTGTACGCTTCTTTAAAGAAAGGTTACTAAGTACATGTACCAGTCAAGTTTTAGAGAACTATTGCAGCGGAAAACGATTTCCATCAACATTTTTTGTGGACGAATCATTTAATCCATTACTCCATTAATACGCAGTTTTACCCTCAGAAAAGAAAATAGCTAAAATCGGTACACACATGAATATGCACCATAATGAATAAACTCTTATCCAAGTAGATAGTACATGTAACTTCGAGCGTCTGAAATAAAGAATTATGTGCCTCCTTTAAACATATTTAAGCGGTCAAAGCTAGAAACAGGATGTTGAGTAACGGGTCAAGCTCACTGCAAACAGTTCGAAAACAGATCATACAGCGAGTAAATCAATGTAAAAGAGTCAAAACAGTATACATTTTTTTGTAAAATAAGATTTGAATAAATCGTTTTCGAGAAACTTATTTTCAATTTGTATTGCATCAATATAACGCTACTTTAAATATACTTTCTTATCTTTTTCACTCGCGTGCACGAAAACAGTACAATTTGTAAACAGTTTGGATCCTGCTGTTTGACACACATATATCAATGCTACACTGTAAAAGAAATTTCATTCTGGTCAAAAAACAAACTGGCGATACTCGTTCCAAACGTGCATTAGACGAATGCGCAAAATACCACACTTTTGAAATAGATAACTGAATTCGAGATATTAAGAACAAAACAAACATAGAATCGACTCGGTTTCTTTAGGTTTGTTCCTGAGCAATACAGAAAAGTGCAATATTGCTCAAACCACAATGATTCTTATTGGAATTCAATGGCACCCCTTAAATAGTACATGTAAAGACAATTGAATCCAAAGGAAGAAAGCTGTGTTTCACTTATGATAGAAAGGCTAAGTCCGACTTTCGCAATTTTCTATTAATGTTGTTTCATCGAAATGCTACAGTGGAGAAAACGTTATTCTTTCCCAATAAACGCGTTTGCGCTTAAACTATTATTTCCACTAGCCAGATCAGACGCCGGCTAACCCGGCGTCTTATCAGGCTCCAAACTGTTTGTCACCAATATAAACATGAATTATCAGAATTGTCCAAAAGTTGCAACTTTCTACATTTTAGTGTTTTGCGTTTGCGTTTCGTTTCGCTTAAACGGGAAAGAAGAACGTTTTCTCCACTGTACACCATGTTGTAAATTCGCCATACACAAATACTACCAATAGAGTGATCAAACTCTACAGTAAGGAGGACATTATTATTTCCAATTAAATAGGTCGGGGCTTATACAATTATTGCTATTACCTGGTGTCTTAACTGACTCCAAACGGTTTGCAACAAAGAAAATAATAATTCATTAATATTTCCAAAATGTTGTTATTTTCAATATATCCGTACGTTCATGAGAGGTACATGTATAAGCTTGTTATCGCTAAACTAGTATTTCCATGACAAACAGTTAGGAGCCAGCACAGACGCGGGGTACTCGGCGTATGATCAGGTATCAAACTATGCGCCACTCAAATTAACACGAAAAGAAAGAATTGTCAAAATATTTCCATTTTCTAAATTTAATATAGCAATGTGTTTGCGTTTCAACGATTAGCGTCTTTTTCACTGCATTGCTTAGCCTAGAAGCATGTCTTCATCATCCTAACTATTTATAACGTTGTTACATAGATTTATGGATGACTTGCAGGTGTGACTGCTCTAGGAAATGTCCCTGAGAGTTCTTCCTAATTATCACCTTCTTCTCGATCTCAGCCGGTTATGCGACTCTCACATACATCACTGGTAATGGCAACCCCTACTTAAGCTCAATAATTTTCCAGTCTGTCAGCAACCTGGTGTTCAAAATGACATTACATTCTACAAGAGCGGATCCAGAGGGAGAGAACGTAAGTTGTCCTCGTTTTAACCCATTGGTTAGTGACATTGCAATAGGCAAACAAAATGCGTCGTCTCATAATCTATACTGTTCGCAGATAAATTCAATATAAAACAAAACGAAAATGAAACTTTATACTAGGCACCACATACATAAAAATGGACTAATCCAATATATAAGCATGAAATAATTGACTTGGCATGTTGGACTGTACATTATAATGAAATCAAGATTATTCGTAAGCAACGTGTGTGTGCTAAAACTAATAGTTTTTATTGCAATAGTTTGGAGTCGATGTTAACCCCTCCCCCATTAGAAATTACCCTGGGCGAATATTTAACGATATACATGTACTTTTTTCTATTTTCAAAGTTAAAATTAGCCCGTGTCGTGAAATAACGACATCACCCACACTTGGAAGTGAATATGAGCCTTGTGTGAATAAAGGCCCGCTGTTGAATTTTGACCCTGGTGATCATATGCAATTTGTAATTCTGTAAAGTTAATGGTGCACTTTACAATTGGTCCGCCAGCAACCCTAACCATCACTCCGTGAATGTCACAAGAAATGGCCATATTAATGTCACAATAAATGGTCCGGTTAATGTCACAAGAGATGGCCAGTTAATTTCTACTAAAATACCAAGAAGACCCGCGGACAGATTATAATGTAATGTACGGAAATGTAGTTTTTGATGGCGGACCAATGTAAACTCTAGCCAAGTTAATCGTATGACACTAATATAAGATGTTATCACAAACCGATCATAAACCCTTTTCACTGCACTTCAGTTATGAAATCATGAACAATAAGGATATTCATATTCCTCTTTGTTTTGTTAACAATGATTTCAGTACAAAACAACTATCATTTATTATGTATTGGTAGGTCGTTTTTAACGTTGAAACTGACCCGGGAATCCATTCTCGCCGTTGAAAACAGACCGCTGGCAGATTCTGAACATTTTGACAAATTGATCTTATACCTTTGTCACTGCAATTATGAGACTCGAATCAAGTCATATTCGTCATATTCGTCTTCCATTCGAAAACACATTATCAGAGCAAAACAAGATAACTTTGCTACATGTAGGCATAGGCAGATCGTGTTATAAAGTTAAAATAGACGTTAAGAATAGACTTCTGACCGATTCTCAACGTTGACAAATGACCATGAATCGATACATAGGCCAAAACAACACCAATGCGGTTAAAATTGCACGCAACAGATTATGTTTTGAACTCGCTGAAAAAAAAAACTCAGGGGTAACGCATGCAAAATATGTCGCGTAACAACTGAGCTACATAAGCATGCCTACTTGCGTTCATCTTGTGATGTGCGAAAGGCACATTTGGCGTTATTGGCCTTCCTGTCTAAGGAAATTGTAGATTTTGTTGTACATGAATTTGCTTACATGGACATGTAAGAGCAGTTTGCGGAATAGACATTTCGAAAGAAGAACGTTCGATGGTGGTTTTGAGCCGTAGATTTCTCGACTAGTGGTTTGTGACCGAGGTTTTAAGCGACACAAATACATGTAACTCTTTTTTTGCAAATTCAAAGTGATGTAAGGCGTTATTTGTTTCGGTTTTACGTAACTTCACGCACACGCAATGCGCCTAAATAATAAAATACAATGACAGGTGATTTTGGCAATTTGACTATCTATTTCAATCTAATTTTCCAACAGTCTTGTTTGTACGGATTAAGATTTGCCTAAACAAGCGCCAAGATGGTCCTAAATCGCTCAACTGATAAACCATTAAGCCTTATTATTAGCCAAGTGGCAAACAATTTGAAGACTGAAAAGTATGTTTTATTTACAATAATGATGTTATAATTTTTTCTAAGCGGGAATCACTTTGGACCCTGGTAAGACGCCGGGTAAGCTGGCGTCTGATTAGGGTCCAAGCTGCTTGCAATCGAAATAAATAATTCAGCACAAGCACGTTTATTGGGGAAGAATAATGTTTTTGCTACTATATGAAGTTGAAGGTCGCGTTTGCAATAGCCAGAAGGCATTGCACATGCAACCTTCAGCTTCATAACCCGGTGTCTATCGATTGAGCAATCAAGGCGATACAGGATGGGCTGGTGTTTACTGGTTTGTCTTTAAGAGTTAATCCGCCTTTGATGTGGACTCGCTCGACTTTATTGATTTCCCATTTGTCTTGGCACTTCAGTCTTAGGTTTTACTTCCGTTCTTAAGACGATAACGATCCCATTCCTTTATCATGTCAAAACTGCCACATACATGTAACTGGCATTCATATGCAGAATAGTTCCAGATCAGTGGTAAAAAATAACGGTGTCTGACGTAGATCTAAAAATTGTCATCCTGGTGAAAGAGTGTCTGTACATTTACCTAAATGATTATATACATAATTGAAAACATCGAAGAAATCACTTCTGAAGAAGACAATAATTAAGCATCAAAGCGGTTTACATTTAAAACACTATGAGCGTATTTGTAATAGTTATTGCAAACTGTTTGGCTCCAGATGACGCCGAGTAATTCGGCGTCTCAGCTGGACCCAAACTAGTTGGCATGCTGATAATACTTTAAAAGTTACGGGCACATGAACCAGTGCCTTCTTTTGCAACAAACGTCATATTGTGCGCATACAACACTTCCAAACCAGCTAAAGCTTAGGATAACATTTGACATTTTCCTCAGTTGCCATACACTTTCCTAAACGATATTAATTTACGGGAAAACAGTTTTATGGTATATCACACAACAACAGTATAACCTATAGTTAACAACATCATTGTGAGAAAACACCCTCTCTATTAAGATAGCTAGTTATTAAATGCATGTCAAAGGGGATCATAAAAACTCTCAAGCAGGCGTTCTGCAATTGGTAGTGTCTGTTCTAGGCAGCAATATGTCATATAGACTTACTGTGAATCGTGTTAAAAATGGTCGATTAATATAGACACGGCTGTATTCCTTTCATGTCATCAGCATCCGACTGTTTATAAGCTGGTATTGCATACAGAAGCTTTGATCACACGTGCCAATCCCATTATACCACTTTATAATAAACATGTTCCTGCTGTGGTTGGCAAATATTTTGAATTTAAGATTTAATGTGTTCTCAAAATCACGTCATAAATTTGTTAACCCATTTGTGCCACGATCACATATATGGGACATTGGCAAACATTGTAGAATCTGATCAGAGACTAAACTGGTTGCTTATAGGAATTTCAAAACGAAAATAAATATTTTGACAAAGCACCCCTTAGGTCAAACACTTGACTAATCTGATATAATATATATTGAGCATTGAAGAATTCACTGGGTGGAAATGGGTCAATGGAGGTCTCTAGTGGAGTGTCACATATACGTTTTGCAATATCAAATCGTAGATTGGATCTGCTGCATTTCATTAAAATTACTGAACAGTTGTACATGTAGATACATGTAAGTTAATCGAGTCTAAAATGAACTGTATCATCCATCGACTAAATCACCCTACAGTGGAAAAAACGTTATTCTTACTCGTTTATTTCCCAATAAACGCGTTTACGCTAAAAGTATTATTTGCAGTTAAAACAGTTTGGAGCCAGACCAGACGCCGGGTGACCCGGCGTCTGACCAGGCTCCAAACTGTTTGCCACCAAGATAAACAAGAATTATCAGAATTGTCCAAAAGTTGTTCTTTTCTACGTTTTAGTGATTTGCGTTTGCGTACGTTTGCGTTTAAACCGGAAATAATACATGTAAGATTCTCCACTGTACAACTGTTCGTTATTTTGAATGACATTGAGCCAAACTATGGTATGACTGGTCTGACTCGTTTAAATCAAACCTTGCCGTATTTCAAAGTAAGACGTGTGACTCCAGTAGAGAATCTGTTGTTCTTTCCCGTTTAAACGCAATCGTAAGCAAACCCAACGCACTAAAATGTAGAAAAGAACAACTTTTAGACAATTCTGATAATTCTTGTTTATCTTGGTGGCAAACAGTTTGGAGCCTGATCAGACGCCGGGTCACCCGGCTTCTGATCTGGCTCCAAACTGTTTGCACTGCAAATAATAGTTTTAGCGTAAACGCGTTTATTGGGAAAGAATAGCAGATTCTCCACTGTAAGCAAGGTCGAAATAATGACCTTCAACCGACGATATACGGAAACATCAGTTTAGGCTAGTTCTAGATATCGAAGTTCAATTTATTTTGTTTTACTAGGCCAGTGTCTTAAGATTTCAATATAATGCTGTTTTACGATAAATTGCTCAACTAAAGCAACTTTCGACATCTGAGTGTTTCCCTAGATTAAAAAGATAAAATTAATGAGTTAAATTTCGGGAATTAATTAAAGCTATTACATTTTCGGACACTATCTATTAATCATGTTAAATACAGGCCGAGGATGAGATTGAGCAATTAATAAAAATATCGATTATTACTTGTGAATATACTGTTGGCTTTGTTTTGTTTCATCCAAATAGTAAAATGCGTTTCTACGAGGGATGTTCAAATAGTTTTGATACTGGATCAATAACTTCAATATAATGAGTGCAAAATGCATGTGTGATAAATTATTTTAAAGAGAAATTCTTCGCCTACACGATGGTACCATGCACGATAAGATCACATAACCCGATGAGTCACAAAATGAACCTAAATGACCAGTACTCGAGGACACTGGACCATAGCATTTTTTAGACATTACTTTTTGACGTAATACATGTAACTTTTTAAATAGTACAATTACCTGATTTCTTTTGGAAATATATGTGTTTGTGTCTAAATTGTATAGTAAATAAAATTTTATTTCTATTGAAAGGGTTACCTGTCTAAAATCTTATTTTTTCAAAATCAACATTTCTTATTTTGCTAATGACGAAAGTGGACATGCTTTTTCAAACGCAATGAAAATGATCTTGATTAGTATATCTACAATTTGATTTTAAAACATGAAACATTTTTTCAATGGCATCAATTATAGCTTGGTTTAATAATAAAAAAGAGTTTGTAGTTTCCCTAACTACTTTTACACATAACAGGAGATTTTGTATTATGTTTTCAGTACGTGTTTAAAATTAGCTCTATTTTGGATATTTTATGTAATAATAACATTTAAAACTTTGTAGTGTTTGCATAATTGTCGTTTTTGTATTTGACAGATAATTTCATAAACTTATTAAAAACAATAAAGCCGTAATAATAATTATAGTATCAAATTGTGTTTAGAAAATTAACACAAATATACACAAACAGGTCCAGTGTCCTCGTGGAGGGGTCATTAAGGTTCATGTTGGAGCTGGTCGAGCAATGCGATCTTATCGTGCATGATACATGTACATGTATCACCGTGTCGGCAAAGAATGGATCTTTAAAATGATATACATGTATCACACATGCGTTTTGCACTTATAATAATGAAGTTATTAACCCAGTATCAAAACTTTTTGAACTACCCTCGTACAGTGGAGAATCTGTTATTTTTTCCCAATAAACGCGTTTACGCTAAAACTAGTATTTGCAGTGCAAACAGTTTGGAGCCAGATCAGACGCCGGGTAACCCGGCGTCTGATCAGGCTCCAAACTGTTTGCCACCAAGATAAACATGAATTATCAGAATTGTCCAAAAGTTGTACTTTTCTACGTTTTATAGTTTTGCGTTTGCGTACGTTTGCGTTTAAACGGGAAAGAATAACAGATTCTCCACTGTATATCGTACATGTATATAGCATTTTTCTCTTGAACATACAGTGGAAACGTTATTATTTTCCTCATTCAAATAAAATGGAACGTAAACACAATTCAACCAACTTTACACAATGAAATCGGGTTAACGATTGGTTAAAATCAGAACGGGAAAACAGTTTGGAGCCTGGTCAGACGCCGGGATACCCGGCGTCTGCTCTTTTATCTCCTATATGTTTCCAATAAGCATCAGAGTTTTTAGCATAAACGCGATTTGTTGGAGTGTACGATGATATCTTTTTCACTTTATACATTTTTTGCTGAAAACGATGTCAATTACAGTGGAGAAAACGTTATCCTTTCCCAAAAATCGCGTTTACGCTCAAACTATTATTTCCCGTGCTAACAGTTTGGAGCCTGATAAGACGCCGGGTAACCCGGCGTCTTATCAGGCCCCAAACTGTTTGCCACTCAGATAAAAATGAAAAGTCAGAATTGCCAAAAAATTGTATTTTCTACGTTTTAGTGTTTTGCCTTTACGTTTCGTTTGCGTTTAAAAGGGAAAGAATAACGTTTTTTTGCACTGTATAAGCAGTTTTTGTTAGACACGCCGTAGATTGTCTAGGTGTCTGATCAGACTTCACAATGTCTGCATACAGACTAAATGTCAATGCTTTCAAAATCTGTCAAGATCTGTATTTGGTTCTGTTACGAATTTTGTTTTAAAAAAAAATGGAAATATAGGATCTGTCATACATTGTAAGTCGAAGTTTAAGACAAGCTGATCTCAAACGAGTCTAGAATTGAAATGTTACTAAGCGAGCTTTGGCGAGCTTATATCGTTTCTATTCTAGACGAGTTTGAGACCAGCTTGTCTTAAACATCGACGAGTGAAATATTCTTTTTCTCACATAACCAACGATTCAAAGCTATATTTTAAAGCAATATGCATTTTTGTTTGGAACAGCGGGTGACGTCAAAACGCCTTTATAAATAGTGGCGTCTAAAGAAATGAACTGATATTGTCAGCGTTCAAGCGAAATAAACGACAGAAAATTATCGGCAAATACATGTACCATAAATCGCGCTGGCGATTCATGGCAAATTTGCTGATAATTTTCTGTCGTTTATTACACTGTTTGTAAAGGAGAAGAGTAAATCTACTCTTCAAAGGTACACTGTTTGTTAATGCCGAGTATACTCAGCGTATGGTTTGAATGTGTTTACGCTCAAACTATTATTTCCCGTGCTAACAGTTTGGAGCCTGATAAGACGCCGGGTAACCCGGCGTCTTATCAGGCCCCAAACTGTTTGCCACTCAGATAAAAATGAAAAGTCAGAATTGCCAAAAAATTGTATTTTCTACGTTTTAGTGTTTTGCCTTTACGTTTCGTTTGCGTTTAAAAGGGAAAGAATAACGTTTTTTTGCACTGTATAAGCAGTTTTTGTTAGACACGCCGTAGATTGTCTAGGTGTCTGATCAGACTTCACAATGTCTGCATACAGACTAAATGTCAATGCTTTCAAAATCTGTCAAGATCTGTATTTGGTTCTGTTACGAATTTTGTTTTAAAAAAAAATGGAAATATAGGATCTGTCATACATTGTAAGTCGAAGTTTAAGACAAGCTGATCTCAAACGAGTCTAGAATTGAAATGTTACTAAGCGAGCTTTGGCGAGCTTATATCGTTTCTATTCTAGACGAGTTTGAGACCAGCTTGTCTTAAACATCGACGAGTGAAATATTCTTTTTCTCACATAACCAACGATTCAAAGCTATATTTTAAAGCAATATGCATTTTTGTTTGGAACAGCGGGTGACGTCAAAACGCCTTTATAAATAGTGGCGTCTAAAGAAATGAACTGATATTGTCAGCGTTCAAGCGAAATAAACGACAGAAAATTATCGGCAAATACATGTACCATAAATCGCGCTGGCGATTCATGGCAAATTTGCTGATAATTTTCTGTCGTTTATTACACTGTTTGTAAAGGAGAAGAGTAAATCTACTCTTCAAAGGTACACTGTTTGTTAATGCCGAGTATACTCAGCGTATGGTTTGAATGTGTTAAAAGTGACGTCATCCCCTTTAAAACCCTGCCTCGTGTACAATGAATATTTGCAAACAGTCTGATAATGATCAGACACCGCATTACGCGGCGTTTGGTATGGTTCGAAACTGTTCCATGCTCATTAAAAAGTGTCTTAAATCAAAATACATTTTAAATTTGAGAGCTAAAGGCAAATGCACTTGTGTATAAATAATGACGTCATGTCAGTGACGGGATTAAAGCACCTCCTCCCCACTGTAACGAAGCTTTGTTCTCCGATACAGTGGAGAAATGGTTATTCTTTCCAGTTTAAACGCAAACGAAACGCAAACGCATTGCAGTAACATGTAGGAAATGAAAACCTTTTGACAATACTGAATGCTGATTTAAACCTGGATGGCAAACAGTTTAGAGCCTGATCAGACGCCGGGTTACCCGGCATCTGATCTGGTTCCAAGCTGTTCGCAATGAAAATAATAGATTAAGCGTAAACGTAAAATTCAGGGTCTGCAACAGTCTAATGTCGAGTGTATTAAATGTCGACACTACGTTACAGAGTAAGAATAAGAATGGGTCTCTCGAAAACAAAGCAAAGTTAGGAACATTGCAGGCTGTGTTTTGCACAATATTGAAAAGCGAAACATGGCTCTAGCTCAGTAACACCGGCTTAAACGGAATTCAATTTAAACTATAAATGCATTGCAATCAATGTTCCCAAAGGACCACACACTATTAAAACACTGAGAATGAGGAACGAAGCGAATGTTTACGGTGCCCACACAAGCCAATTTGTGCCATGCATCAATCAGTCGCCTTTTAATCCCTTCACTGCCTTACCCCGAGTACACTAGTAGTTTGAAAACAGTTTGGAACCTGATCAGACGCCGCGTGACGCGGCGTCTGATCAGGATACAAACTGTTTTACACTCATTTCAACATTTCATCAGTCAAAATAACTAAATATTTATTTTTAGAAATAATAGCAGACGACAATTGTTTAAAAGTGATGACGTCATGACAGTGAAGGGGTTAAGAGATCGCTAGATGTCTTCCTTACACGTGCAGTAGAGAAAATGTTATTCTTCCCCGTTTAAATGCAAATGAAACTCAAACGCATCGCAATAAATTGTAGAAAATTACAACTTCTTGACAATTCTGAATATAGTTTAACCTGGACGGCAAATAGTTTGGAGCCTGATGAGACGTCGGGTTACCCGGCGTATGATTAGGTTCCAAACTGGTTGCACTGGAAGTAATTTTTTTTTTTTAGCGTAAACGCGTTTATTGAGAAACAATAACGTTTTATCCACTGTTATGTGTACATGGTTAGTGAGAAAGTAGAACAGTTATTTAGAAAACGTTAAAGAAAGAGTAAATTATAATATAATACATGTACATACGTATTGTCCATCCTTATTATGAATAGGATGTTATTTGTTCTCGTTAAGCCATAAACGAAACGCAAATATATTGCACTAAATTATTATAAAATTACAATGCTATGAAACTTCTAGTTTTTTAAATTAACCTGTATAACAAACAGTTTGAGCCTGAGCAGACGCCGGAATCTGGCTTCAAACTGTTTGCAATGGAAAATATTTGTTTGAGCACAAACCCTTTTTTTATCGAAAAATGCCGTCGTCTGGAGAAATTTACAGCTTTTTGACAATTCTAACTATACACTTGAATCTGAGTGACAAACGGTTTGGAGCCTGATCAGATGCCGGGTTAACCGGCGTCTAATCTGGCTCCATAATATTAGCAATGGAAATAATAGTATTAGCGTAAACGCGTTTATTGGGAACGAATGCCGTTTTCTCCCCTGTATGAATGAAATGACATGCGTCTTTCGTAGGATCTACGTTATGAAGCTGTATGGTGTATAAATTTCAATCATCTCAAGCCATAAAAATCACCAAGTTCTACAGACCACGGCTTCATAATATAGCTCGGTATCTTCTTTATCTATAGGCGAAATTAATTGCAGAAAGCCGTCGAGGCAGGCTTGTACAATATTAGATATAGGCGTATTAAATCAGGATATCAGAGAAATTGATTATCTTTTCATTTACTGTACGTGTAATGCGGCAGTTCTCACGTCATGTTATTATAGCAAATACAGTCACCCCCTCTGGAAACTTATTCCTTTCTGACACAGCAAATTTACGTTGATTGAGAAGTCTCTGGATTAAGTGGATTTAATGATTTAATGTGGAGAAGATGGCTGCCTGTCCTATTTAACCCATTTCTCAATAAATCTGCATCCATGCATCATGCCTTTAATGAATTATTCCACTGAAGAAAATAGTTCCATTTTATAACGACATGAGTATATACCATCAGAAATATTTTTATATCCTAGCAGCTACATTTGTACTAGCTTAAAGCAGGCTCGAAGTAAAGCAGGATGCGCCTTAATGCGCATTCTGCTTTACTTTCAATCTGATTTGGGAGGTCAACTGTCTTCCTAGCTAGAAACAGGCTATTTGAGTAATTTGGTTAACTTGACGACGCTATATGCAAAAGCAACGAAATTAAATATAGTAAACGACACATTTTTATATAGCAAACACTTTGCATTTCGTTAGCTTTTAAACGGGAAAGAATTACATTTCATTCACTGTGTGTGATCTGAAATTAAGCCACTCTCATATGTGTATAATTATCTTCCCCCTCTTATTTCAAAGCTTGCATCACGGTGGCCATCCATTAGCCACAACTAATTCACATGGTAAAATCTCTATTTCTATGGCCATAAACACTCTGTTGGTGCCAAATATAGATTATTGTGTACACTAGGTTGAACATATAGACCAGGCACTATACAGTACAGAAAGTTCCTTCTCGGTGCCATTTGTACAATGGAAAAAAAGTTTTATTTCCCGTTTAAACGCAAACGAAACGCAAACGCATAGCATTTAAACGTAGAAAAATACAGCTTTTAGACAATTCTTGTTATTCTGAGTGACAAACAGTTTGGAGCCTGATCAGACGCCGGGTTACTAGGCGTCTGATCTGGCTCCAAACTGTTTGCAATATCGATAATAGTTTGAGCGTAAACGCTTTTATTGGGAAATAATAACGTTTTCTCCACTGTAAAACATGGTTTCTATAAAGACGTCTGGCTGCTTAAATCTGGACTACAACTCATAAACGAGTGTTCTACTTTATTTGTATCCTATTTTTGCTTCACGTATAGGATACTGGTGTCTGACCTGAGCAATAAATATAATCTATATTATATACTATTACAGTAGAGAAACGTTGCTTCTTTACCTATAAACATGCATATGCTGAAATAGTTAAGAGCCAGTCAGAAGCCGGATAACCAGGCTCCAATTTGTTTTGCCACGTAAATTAAAATAATCGCCAACATATTCAAATAAGTTCCCACAGTTTATACAATCGTTTGCACTGCGTTTGTGTTTTGAGTAGTTTCATCGGGGAAAAAATGACATTTTCACTGTCTTATACATGTACATGCAGAAATAAATAGCAATGTACTTCCTGATTGAAATTCTTTGAAAATATTTTCTTTCAACATTTTCGTGTATATACGTGGAAGTGCTACAGAAAAGGTCCTATCAACATGTGTACATGTAATTTGAGCATAAATGCAACTCCATCGGGCGCATTTTTGTAACCGAGTAACTCGGTGTCTCACCTGTGCCCACACTGTTTGCTATTTCTATTATATTTTCTGGTAGTAATTGCAAATAAGTAAAGTTTGAGAATTGTTTAGGGCGATAAATTGTTCAGACAAAAATTTCAAAGCATGCTAAAGATTTGCTTTGGAAAGGTATCAACCAGACTAACAAAACACACATGAGAGAAACAGGATAAATAGCATACATGTAGTGAAATTATTTATATTTCTACAGAGCGTTCTTGATAACCTTTGGTCTACTGAATACACCATCTTACGAAATATAATCTCAGAAGATATAGTTTATTCAAAAGATGGATCATACAGAGGATATACTGTTGTTCTTTCCGAATAAACTTTTTATACTACATTGTTCCCTCCCTACAACGGCCCTCCAATACAACGACTCCCTCCTTACAACGACGCTTGCCGCAGTTCCCGAAACAGGACAATTATGTCTAACACTTTTACTGCTGCAATATCGTCTGCTTAAAGTTGTCGTCTGCTACATGTACATGATTTTTACCAGCCGGGAAGAAATACTCATGTACACTGTGAAGAAACTGTATAAAGAATTTATCATACTGCAAAGTTTTCACTGTTCAAACGAAATATTTCGGAATTTGTCGTGCACAGCGCTTATAATAAACTATAACACAATCGCGCCATTTTGAAGCAAATAACGTTGAGTGTAAGTGACGTCATATGTATCTGACGTTGTTATTCATAAGAAAAATGGGCATATTCGGCGTCAAACTTTCCCAGAAATAATGCGACTGTTAAAGATCCAAACAGCGAATGGTTCTTAGCCGAAATGGAATTAAAACGGAGGATGCACGATTGAATGCACTCAATCCTGTCGAGCAATCGGCCATCTTATTTTTCTGCAAAGCAAGACTCAGGTACCTATCAGCCAATGAAAACAGCTGCATTTCCATGTACCCTGTCAGCTCACAGGGTACTTGGGATTATGTCTAGGGCTCGTTGACCAATGAAAAGTAAGGAATTTACTTTGCAGTATAATTAGTAATATTAAACAAGTGTAGGATGTAACACTTATGTTTTGATGTCTCATTTCATTATCATTTCTCATGCTTAACCCTTTCACCGCCAAAGTCGCCTAAAGTCGAATTTGCAAACAGTTTTGATCCTGATCAGACGCCGCGTGACGCGGCGTCTGATCAGGATCAAAACGGTTTGACACCCGTTTCGATATTTCTTATGTCATACTCTCTTAATTCTAACTTTGAAATGATATTGCAGACAATAACATTGAAGCAGACGACACAATAACGGTGTAGGGGTAAAAAAACTCAAAAATAATTTGGCGGTGAAAGGGTTAATCATGTTTCCATCATATCTTGAAAAGGAAACAGTACCACCATGTTGGTATGTACATGTACCATACTTTCTTCCTTTCAGTCGACCTTAAGTACAGTGGAGAATCTGTTATTCTTTCCCGTTTAAACGCAAACGTACGCAAACGCAAAGCGCTAAAACGTAGAAAAAGAACAACTTTTGGTCAATTCTGATATTTCATGTTTATCTTTGTGGCAAACAGTTTGGAGCCTGATCAGACGCCGGGTTACCCGGCGTCTGATCTGGCTCCAAACCGTTTGCACTGGAAATAATAGTTTTAGCGTAAACGCGTTTATTGGGAAAGAATAACGTTTTCTCCACTGTAGCAATTAACACATACATCGCATGCAATAGACGACCAAAGTTGACTTTATAATGAAGATTTTGTGTGTATGTTATATTTACACCAAACCCTTGGCCGGACTGAAGTTGCATGTCAAGGACATACAGTGGTGAAGAAGATACTCTTTTTTAATTAACGTGTTCGTGTTGTCTAACCCTTTTGCTCTCAATGACGCTTATAAGCGCGTTTGCATAGAGTTTGGATCCTGATCATACGTCGCGTAACGCGGCGTTTGATTACATGTAGGAGTCAATCTGTTTCACACTCGTTTAGTACTTTCTTCAGTCATACTACTTTTTTTGTTTTACTTTGAAACGACATTGCAGAGAACACAATTGAAGCAGACGACAATGAAACAGTAAAAGGGTAAAACTCTCACCAAAATGTTGGCAGTGACAAGTTAAACAAAAGAAGTTTGTAGTATCAATAGCTAAATTTCAAATGTATATGTCTCTCAGATTAAATGAAAATCGTTAAAAGTTTAAGGTATATACAGTGGAGAAAACGTTATTCTTTCCCGTTTAAACGCAAACGTACGCAAACGCAAAACACTAAAACGTAGAAAAGTGCAACGTTTGGACAATTCTGATCATTCTTGTTTATCTTGGTGGCAAACAGTTTGGAGCCTGATCAGACGCCGGGTTACCCGGCGTCTGATCTTGCTCCAAACTGTTTGCACTGCAAATAATAGTTTTAGCGTAAACGCGTTTATTGGGAAAGAATAACAGATTCTCCACTGTTTATACATGTATCATTTTCTACATTAAATTACATGGCATTTACGTTTCCTTTCGTTTACACGAGAATTGAACATCTACTCCACTTTACCGTAGAAACCACAGACAGATTAAATTCATATTCGCTAATCAAGTTCTGCCTTTCAGCTAACCATTAATTGTCGGATTCCAGTCTACAGACAACCCGCGTCTAAACCAACTGGTAATTCTCTTTGGCGAAGCCTTATTTCTGCATGGAAATAACTACAGAATCACGGAGATTTAGTGATACCTTCACATTCTATCAGCATCAATTATACAATATAACCTCGCTATTACAATGATTAAAAAGTAGTTACAATATTTGAGATACAATTCCTCCCTTATTGCTACTGTTCCCTTATTGCTTTATTTGTGTTCAATGCAGGGGATGCTTAAATCAAGGTGAAGGTAAAACAGGAAGCTCCTACAGTTCACATTGCTTTACATGTAAACTGTCACCTGCATTTCATAAAACTGATGAGCCATCTGTTTAGTGGTCGAAATAAATGTGTTTCAGTGTAATCTTACAACCGATCTAATGTCAACCTACAGTGGAGAATCTGTTATTCTTTCCCGTTTAAACGCAAACGTACGCAAACGCAAAGCACTAAAACGTAGAAAAGTGCAACTTTTGAACAATTCTGATAATTTATGATTATCTTGGTGACAAACAGTTTGGAGCCTGATCAGACGCCGGGTTACCCGGCGTCTGATCTGGCTCCAAACTGTTTACAATGGAAATAATAGTTTTAGCGTAAACGCGTTTATTGGGAAAGAATAACGTTTTCTCCACTGTATGTACCCTTGAAACCATTCAAAGACGAGTCCAGATTCAACGTCTAGTAAATGTATGCCTATTGAGGGTTGCTATTCTACAAAATGACAATCAGTGCAGAATCTGACCAAAAGGCGTCTTTATAAACTCTCAGAACCAGGTGTATACTACTTAATGTATCTATTCAGTTACACTGTGCTCTACAGGATGAGTATATTCGTCTCTGTGATTCAATTTGTAAACCATTAAAGATAGAACCATAGAGTTATAGTGGAAAATAGATAATGCTTTACCGCTTAAACGCAAACGCTATGACAGTGAAATGTATACACATTTTTGAAAATGCTAAATTTGTTATCTTACTTTAAGTGGAAAACAGTCTGGAGGCTGATTAATGTAGCTGCCGGATAAATCGGAGCCTGCTGTTACTCCAAACTATTTTTAATAAACGCGTTTATTGAGAATGAAAAATGACTTTCTCCGCTGAAATATGATTGCCCTACGGTTTCGAGGAGGCAAGACAAAGTGTTGATATTTATTACACCGTATCTATTGAAGTCTCTTTATCAGCATAGTTAGACGTCGCCATAAGAACAGCCGTCCTTTTGTAACAACCAAATTGATAAATTGAGCCATTATTAACCATATCACGACGAAATCGACCTGTATAGCGTTTCAAACTGTTTGGATCATGATCAGACGCTGAGTTTCTCAGCGTCTGATCATGGTCGAAACTGTTTGTCACCGTAGTGACAAAATATTTCTCATATCAAATGCAAATTGCACATGTTAACGTTATTGCAGACAAACATTTATAAAGCATGCGTTCATTGATTAAGATAAGGGTTACAATTGATTACGACAAATGAGGAGGCCAATAAAGTGTTCGATATGATAAAAAAGTGCATGTTACTGCGTGTGGTTAATCGATATCTAAATGATGTATCGTCTTGCTCGTCATCTAGATCGTCCTGCTCTTCAAAGAGATAATGTTAACTTATTGACCATAAACCTTCGAGGGGACGATGCAAGGTTCCAATTGTATCTAGTTCGTTTTTTGTTTATTTAGGTTGCTCATAATGTACTGTAAAATGACAAGAAGTCATAGGAAATCTCTGAGGAATTTTCTTATAGGACAAGTGTACTTTTCACAGGTAAAGTTGAGAAAACGTTATCATTTCCCAATAAACGCATTCACGTCGTCTGATCAAGCTCCAAACTGTTTACCACTGATATTAAAGAAAATTTAAAATCTTTAAAAAGACCCCTTTGTACATTTTATTGCATTTCGTTTGCGTTACATTTGCGTTTAAACGGGAATGAATAATCTCTTCTCCACTGTACATTGTGTGTCGTAGAAATACCAAGGTCTGTTTTATGACATATCCTAGCAGAGTGAGACTATTTAAACTGTATTTTAAAGTAACTCAAAATAAGGATGATTCTACACAGCTGGTAGCTTAAATCATGGACTAGCTGCTTAACCCATTTGCGCCCAGTGGATCACTCCTTGTTTATATATTGGATTAGTCCATTATTTTATCAAAGGGATGCCTGGTCAAAATTTTCAGTTTCAATTTGTTTTATATTGAAATTTCTATCAGCTAACAGTGAAGACTCTGATAAGACGCCACACCATGCGGCGTCTGATCAGAGTCTACTCTGTTTGCCTATGTCACATATACATGTATTGGATCGAGGACACAGATGGGTTAAGTTTATCTTATTCTAAGCTTGTATTTATTGTAGTAAAGGCCAGTGAGTAGCTCATAGATTATAAATGATTGATTTTAAAAAAAGTGTTCCGGTCTCGTTGGATATAGCCTTTACACACACAACGAGAGTGATCCGGTGCATAAGATATGCAAAGTATAGTAATATTCCGTTTTTATCAGAGTGTGACGTGACAGTTCCATGTAACAGAAATGCCAACAACAGTGACATGTACAACGCTCTAATAAAATGTCAATGATTTATTAGGAAATCAAGGGTTACATGTAGTAAGGCAACGTTGTGTTCACATGTATCTCAGTATCATTTCATATCACTGAGAGCACAGTGTCTGAAACCCTGTAATGGATAAACAGTGGAGAAAACGTTAGCGTTTACGCTAAATATATTACTTTCAATGGAAACAGTTTGGAGCCAGATCAGATGCCGGGAAACCCGGCGTCTGATCAGGCTCCAAACTGTTTGCCGTCCAGGTTAAAATCAATGTACAGATTTGTCAAGAAGTTGCAATTTATTGCAATGCGTTTGCGTTTCGTTTGCGTTTAAACGGGAAAGAATAACGTTTTCTACATTATATATAGTGTCCCGTTCGTGCCACCCTGTCGACATGCGAAGAAGCGATAATTATCGTTTATATTATTTGCATGTCGACAGGGGTTGATAGGGCGAACTATAAGGTGGTACGAACGTGACTCTATAGATATATAACATTTTTATGGATATTGACTTCAAGTACATATACAGAGTGTGACTTAGCTCGAACCTGTTTGGAACTGGCATTGTTGGTCACATGTACAGTGATAAAATGTTATTATTTTCCAATAAACGCGTTTACGCTAAAACAATTATGTCAAGTTCAAACAGTACGGAGCCTGATCAGACGCCGGGTGACCCGGCGTCTGATCAGGCTCCAAAATGTTTGACACTCATATAATAATGAAGAGTCAGAATTGTCAAAGCGTTGTCTCTTCTACAATTTATAAGTGTTATGCGTTTGCGTTCCATTTGCGTTTAAACGGGCAAAACTAACGTATTATCAGTACTGAATCTTATTAAATTAACAATTTTTGCGATTCGCTTGCAATTCGATGGCAATTCGATGGCGATTCGCTTGCGATTTCAAAATACTAATTTACCCTCGGATAAGTTTTCTTTAGTGGTGTATCTCACAAATGTTCGCAAATATGCCTTCGTTAATTTTTTCGATTCCATTTTTGTCACAACCGCTTCTGAAAATTCGCGTTAAAGTATTCAAACGTAGGATTTGTTTTTTGAAGCGCCCGATTCGATGGCAATTCGATGGCAATTCGCTTGCGATTATCAATTTAATTTAATAAGGTTCAGTACTGTATCTACTGTAAGCACACACGCGTTTTTTTCGTTATACATATAACAACATCTTCCATGTCACAGACGACCAGACACCAAAATTGAAATAAATCGTCAGCATTAAAACAACGGATTGTACTCGTCATTTTTTCCAACACATTAGCGTTTAGATTCGTTCAAAGGAGAAAGTATGGTGTTTTTTTCAAAAGTATCATCTTAGACTCGGTTATACATGTATCTAACTGGCTTTCGTGTTTTATGATCACAATTTATTACTTCAGGCCAGACGGATTATATCATTGTAAAACAGCAGACAGAGTTTTTATTATTTATATCTATAGTTTATATAACTATAGGTTATTGTCAATATGGAGTCATGTAACTGGATAACCTATATTTTACTTTTGTCTTCCTTGAAAATGGATGCTTGTAAATCTATAGTAGAGAAGATGTTGTACAGTGGAGAATCTGTTATTCTTTCCCAATAAACGCGTTTATGCTAAAAGTATTATTTGCAGTGCAAACAGTTTGGAGCCAGATCAGACGCCGGGAAACCCGGCGTCTGATCAGGCTCCAAACTGTTTGCCACCAAGATAAACAAGAATTATCAGAATTGTCCAAAAGTTGTTCTTTTCTACGTTTTAGTGCTTTGCGTTTGCGTACGTTTGCGTTTAAACGGGAAAGAATAACAGATTCTCCACTGTAGTTCTTTCCCGTACAGTAAAGAAACGTTATTCTGTCCCGTTTAAACGCAAACGCAAAGCACTTAAACGAAATAAACACGCTTATGCTTTAAACGTTATTTCAATTGAATCCAGTTTAGATTCAGACTACAAACTATTTGCCAATCAGATTGAAAATAAGATCGTCAAAGTTGTCATGAAATTGCCATTTTCTGCAAGAGTACTGTCTACCCCATTGTACAAAATAGACACTTCTTTCCAAATTTTAGGATTTTCGTATTGGGGGGTTCGGATCCCGCTCCTATTCCCACCCCTCCGGACCCGCTTATGGCCTACTTTTTCGTATTCCAATACTAATGTATTAGATTTCCGCTGAACGCAGGTTTTACAGTTCCGGATGTTTGCAGGGTAATAGATACAGTATAATTTATCTCACATGTATATATAAACCTATCACTCCATAGTGTGTATCTGATATGAGTTTTGGCAAAGCTCTGTAGAAAGTAGCTGCCATATTATATTTCACCTAACCACTATTTCTTTTTTAACCTTTAAAGCGACTCGCAACCAGATGATGCATTAAAAATAGTAATTTGTAAATATGTGTCAAACGCTTATATAAATGGTAAAGAATTAGTTTAGGATAAGAAATTCTGTTTAAAAAAAATGTATTTCAATAAAAAAAAAATATTGGTCTCTGGTGGGATTCGAACCCGGGGCCCGGCATTGGCGGACAGAAGGCAAAATAGGGGAAACCGCTTAGACCAATGGACCACAGAACTATCCGTTTATCTCGGATCGATTTAATGTATTTCAATGTGGAGCTATCGAAAGTGCATACAACTTCGTAATTCGGCTCGTGTTTATGTCTGAGCCCGTGTAGAGTAGCAACCACAACAACTATACCGTCTACTAGTCGGTATAGAAAAACGATGGAAAATATCTAAAAATCTAAGATTCGGTGACGATTCTTGAGACTTTGTTTGGACTGATCATATTTTTTTAATGTCATAAGCCAAATAATGCCACAAATTTGCTTTTATTTGAGTATTTTATTTTATTTTGACAAGTACACCATCCGGTTGCGAGTCCCTTTAAACTGGACGTATCCGTTATATACATGTACAGTTGATAAAATGTTATTCGTTCTAAGTAAAAGCACCAATGCTAAAATATTTACTTGTATGATCATTGCAAAACAGTTTGGAGCCAGATCAGACGCCGGGTAACCCGGCGTCTGGTCAGGCTCCAAAGTGTTTGCTATTAAGGTTAACACTTATTGTTAACATTTTCAAAATGTAATTTTTCTCTATTCTATTGTAATTTTATTCTATTGTATATTTTATTCTATTGTATTTTTTATTGTATTCTATTAATTTCGGGAAATGATAACGTCTTCCCTACGGTAGATTTATATCATTTGAAAACAGTGTAGACACTCATAAGACATCCTTTTGATGGCGTTTTCTGGTCAGAATCTTCACTGGCATTCACACCCGTTACCGCGATAGTGTCAATATCCTAAATAAAGAATTTAATTTTTTTATTTAACAGAAACTGGATAGAGACAAACTTATATTACGCGACCATCCAATACAATACACATAGACAGTCTGTTCAACAGGTGGTTGCTTAATACACTATAAATAATAATTAAAAGCTCCTACAAAAGCTTTCTGTACTATTTTTGTTTTATATTTACAGTGGAGAATCTGTTATACTTTCCCGTTTAAATGCAAACGTACGCAAACGCAAAGCGCTAAAACGTAGAAAAGAACAATTTTTTGATAATTTTGATAGTTCATGTTTATCTTGGTGGCAAACAGTTTGGAGCCTGATCAGACGCCGGGTTACCCGGCGTCTGATCTGGCTCCAAACTGTTTGCACTGCAAATAATAGTTATAGCGTAAACGAGTTTATTGGGAAAGAATATCAGATTCTCCACTGTAGCAGTCACATGTCAAGAGATAATATGTATATTTATTTAAAGAAGGGTCGTAAAATACAGCTTTGACTGTACGCCATTTTACAATTCAGCATTTCAGAGGTTACGTTTGAGGATATCTAATAGGATCGGTCTCAAATCGGTGATTCACGTACAGCTACATGTATAGGCCATATTCGTAAATTGTCGACCCTCTCCGAACTATACTAAAGCATGGTTCGGAACGCGCGGCAGTGGACGAAAATGGCCGAACGATCTCTGTAGGGTATCGATATTGACTTACACTGACACAATCTCATTAGGGGTCCTCAACCTTAAGGTTAGACTAGCGTTAGTACCGAACTATGTACATATTGGTTACAATAATTACATTTTGTTTATGTAAACACAGTAATTTCTTGACTACTACGAACACTTTTGGAGAGGACTCACATAGGCTTTGCCTGTTGTCCAATCCTTTTCTTCTGAATACAATAGTGTTTAAACTCATACTACGAACAATCTAATGAAAACTTATTTCAACTTTAAGACAATTTAATGCTCAAAAGTAAAAGATGGTTTTAAATTAGCTCTCTGTTTTACTACCATCCATGCTTTAAACTGCCAACTATGCAAAACACAAAGAAGAGTTTCTTCATTTGAGAGGCCTCTGTCAGATGTACTGCGTCCGACCAAGTATGTCAAATTGGCCGAGACAAAATAGATCACTAGACAATCGTGGCATATTATTGATATGAATCTCTAGGTACCACTACTTCATAATGTTTGTTTTCGATATGTCATGTTTAATAGCTCCTAATGTAATGGTTCAATTGGATGGCATGCAAAGCTATTTTGAGCTTCCTATGATATCAATGACCCTTTTAATATATATAGATGTACAGTGGACACGCTTTCAATAAACACGTATACGCTAAACTCCTTATGTCAGTTGCAAACAGGGTTGAGCCTGATCAGACGCCGGGTAACCCGGCGTCTGATCAGGCTTCAAACTGTTTGCCGGTCTGATTGCAATACGTGTAAATTGCTAGCAAACATAGCATAATTTAGTGGTCTACATGTTTCTAAATCGAGTTCCGTTTGCGTTTCAACGGGAAATATTAATATCTCCCACCGTAGTAGGGTATTCTGCAAGCAAACAGTTCATTCTACAACTGTCAATGGCAAATATACCGCCTTTAGAGACTAGTTTAGTCTTGAACAGATCAAACACAATGACAATAGTATGTGATCAGGATCGAAACTAATTATAGGGACAGCATGGCAACATGTTCTGAAACAACAAAGAATGAAGTCGACATATTCAAAATGACAAACTATTCACAGACTAAACAGTAAATGGTGTACTACCCTTTGGTAGTTATCTTTCATTTTCGATATGTATGCATAAAATGTGGCTTCTTTTTATTTCTTTGTGTTGATTTGACTGAAGTGTACTGAGAAAAACCTCAAAAAGGGTGTCAAACATGTTTGATACTGACCAGGCGCCGAATTGTGTATTATCGAAACGGTTAGCAAATGGCATGGTATTCGGCCTCGAAAGTTAAAATGTTAATATAGTCGAATACAGTTGAAAAAACACTGTTCTTTCCCGTTTTAAGGCAATCCAAACGCATTCACATTGCAATAAGCTGTAAATAATGACAACTTTATGACGATTCCGACTATCAATTCTAATCTGACTGTCAAATATATTGGAGACTGATCAGGCGCCGAGTTATGTGGCGTCTGATCTTGCTCCAAACTGTTAGCAATACAAATATTTTAGCATGAAGGAATTTATCGGGAAAGAATATCGTTTTTTCCACTCTATATCTGAATATAATGATTGATGGCCAGAATGTTTGGAAATGGATGAGGTCGATATACGATGCCTCCCGCTCTAAGTGGCCCATTATCTTATTACCTAACCAATTGCCTATACCCTACTTCAGAACTGCAGTTCTGTAAAATTCTGCAGTTTATCATTTTTTCAGTTGTAAAATCAAGCATTTCTAAAGTTATTTTCAAACAGTAAATGTATGTGTGCCACTAGAAGGGACACATACTCTTGGTCCTGCAATGTATCCTTGTTTGATCAGGGTATAACAGGTTAAGCCATTTGTGCCCATGATCCTATATAAAGGACATTGGCAAATAGTGTAGACTTTTTCAGACGCCGCATAATAGCTGATAAGAATTCCAATATAAAACAAAATCAAAGTGAGCAGACATCCCTTTGATAAAAACTGGACAAATCCAATATATAAAACATGTAAGAATCAACTGGGCGTAAAAGGGTTAAGTTGTTCTTATCACTCATCAACTCGACTCTTTAACCAACGGGAACGTATGTATATATACGTCCCTTGCAAACAGTGTACATAAGATCAGCAAAATGGTCATACATGTATGCACCAAGTCATACCTAGATTGGAGGGTTCCTACAGTGGAGACTCTGTTATTCTTTCCCGTTTAAACGCAAACGTACGCAAACGCAAAGCACTAAAACGTAGAAAAGAACAATTTTTGGACAATTCTGATATTTCATGTTTATCTTGGTGGCAAACAGTTTGGAGCCTGATCAGACACCGGGTTACCCGGCGTCTGATCTGGCTCCAAACTGTTTGCACTGCAAATAATAGTTTTAGCGTAAACGCGTTTATTGGGAAAGAATAACAGATTCTCCACTGTAAAAGACCCCCTCCATGACCATGGTGTACGCTGTGTGTCACATTGCAATACATTAACAAAACAAACAGTCATAAATAGTAAAAACTAGACAAGACTCACTTGTTTTGTAATTGTCGATTGTAAAGTTCAGGGAGGGAAAAGTTAATGTTATGGTGATGCAAACTTGCCTGACAGGAGTAAATTGAACCCAAGCCTAAACTATTTCTTCATTACATGCTCTAATTTGTACTAGACGGGTAATGTCCTAAAATCACGCACTTGTTGTTTTGTTCCGAAGATTTAAATGTACTGGTGAACTAGGAGAAAGCGGTAACTTTAAGAAATATAAATGTATCAGTTAAAGAAGTTTTGTTTGACCAAAGGCTTCATTGAATTATCAATAGGACATTTGCTTAACTCATTCACCACTGAAACTTTAAATGGACACTTCCAATTTACAATTAAATCTAGTCTATTTTTGAATAATTAGGGTGGTTTTAACGATATTTTACAGAATGACATACAGTGTAGATCCTGATTAGATGTCAATTATTACTTGATTTTTTCTCTTCCGTAGAAACTAGTTCCAATTTATATAGTCCTAAATTGCGACCATAAGAAATATTTGCCTTAACCTGGCAAACGGTAGCTTAAAAAGAAGATTGTCCTTTCAGGGACATTCTGCTTTACTTTCAACCTGTTTTATGTACATAGACACCTATCTTTAAAAAAAACTAGAAACAAACTTTAGAATTAATGGATTCAGATATGTTCGACTATATGCTGTACACCATAATCAGGATAAACCGACTGAATGTGTTTCATGTACAATGCATCCACCGTACATTTCCACGGTAATGAACACACAAGCGAATGTACAGTGGAGAATGTATTATTCTTTCCCAATAAACGCGTTTACGCTAAAACTATTATTTCTATTGCAAACAGTTTGGAGCTAGATCAGACGCCGGGTAACCCGGCGTCTGATCAGGCTCCACACTATTTGCCACCACGATAAGCATGAAGTATCAGAAATGTCCAAAAGTTGCACTTTTCTGCGTTTTAGTGTTTTGCGTTTGCGTTTCGTTTCGTTTAAACGGGAAAGAATAACGTTTTCTCCACTGTATGTTGTCGTTGTTGAAGACGATGACAGCTTTACAACTAAACATAAGTCAGACTGTTCCTACAATTCCAAACAAACTGCAATAGTTTTGTATATTTTTGTATTCTGGTTTAAAATCTGCATTGTTTTATGGTCTGTTTAACTGGTACATAAACATATATCGATGTTTTCGACTTTTTAACAGGGGTAAGACGTGCATCGTTCCTGTTAAAAGGTATGTGCGTAAACAACTATGTATATTGCAAACACTTTCGAACCTGATCAGACGCCAGGTTACCAGCAGTTTGATTAGGCTCAAAACGGATGGGTCACTCAGATGAAACAGAAACCATAATGACGTTATTCCCTACAGTGGATAATGTGTTATTCTTTCCCAATAAACGCGTTTAAGCTAAAAACTATTATTTCTATTGCAAACAGTTTGGGGCCAGATCAGACGCCGGGTAACCCGGCGTCTGATCAGGCTCCAAACTGTTTGCCACCACGATAAGCATGAAGTATCAGAAATGTCCAAAAGTTGTACTTTTCTGCGTTTTAGTGTTTTGCGTTTGCGTTTCGTTTCGTTTAAACGGGAAAGAATAACGTTTTCTCCACTGTACTTTTAATTCCACTGTGTGTGAGTTTAAATTGCTTAACATTGAAATGAATAACGTCTTTCCCCTACTGTATAAAATGATCATCGTGAGTATGCAAGCCATTTAAGCCTTTCATGATCAAATTTATCGCAAGGTTTTTACCCCTTCATCGTCATATTGTCGCCTGCTTCAATATTGTTTCAAAGTTTTTTTAAGGCTGTTCTCGTATACCGTACGCAATTTCAAAACAAGTGGCACACAGTTTCGATTCTAAACAGACGACGCGCGACGCGGATAAAAACTATGTGCAAATGCGATTTATGACGCCATTTAGAGTGAAAGGACTAATGACTTTCAATGGCTATCAAGTAGATGTTACAGCGGATATCACACATTTGTTGAATACGGTGGTACATGTATATTTCTAACACCTCTGAATTGTTTAACTTTCGATATATCACATAGTTATCTAATAGTCGTAATGCTAATTATTTTAAATGAAAGCCTGGTCATCACCGTATCGCGTTAAATGACCTACGTGTAATCATTAGTGTTTTTTTTACATGTTTATACTGCCACCACATACATGTAATATATGAAGTTCACTTAAACTTTTCTTTACAACTTTCTTAAACGTACATGTATCTAACATAGATGCGTTGGTCTTACGAATACAATTGTCAATTTTTAGATAAAATTATATCAGGAAATTGTTCTAGTTTATTATCTGATTTCGTTAAAATAAACTAAATACGAATCTAGAAATAATTCGTAGTGGTGGCACTATCACGACAAAATTCGTGGATATCGTGAAAGGTGGCCACATATTATTTTTCAGATCCCTCTCTAAAACGACACCCAAGGGGAGACACAAATTATGTTCGTTGTTCGGAGGGAGTCGTTCTAGGGAGGGAAATTGGCTTACATTTGCAAACAGCTTGAATCCAGATCAGAGGCCGCGTAACGCGGCGTCTGATCTGGATTCAATCTGTTTGTCACTTATCATTGAGGGTTTTTTTCTGTAAAAATGTCCAATATGTAACTTTGAGAAAAACAGCAGACGACCATTTTTAGCAGACAGCAATGCAATCATGAAAAGGTTTGACATAAAGGTCTTGTTTTGGGAACATCGGCAAGGGTCGTTGTAAAGAGGGAATCGTTGTTTGGAGGACTGTTGTAGGGAGGGAGCACTGTAATTGTCTGAAAACTAACGGGAAAGTTTGTAGCGAAAGTAATCAAGTGATGAATTTATCTATGATATCAGCAGGACAATAATATAATATAATGCTTATGATGCCGTTAACTGATGACAGAAATATGTCACCATAGTTGTATAACCTTGAACTCGCCACACATATATTGATGTGCACGTATTTTATATTGATAGTGACTATGTCATTCGAAGCTAAGTTCAACATTAAAACATCTGTTGGCAAAGAGATATCCCATTCACATAGATCATTTTCGTTTACACACGACCACGACCGTGATTGTCAATAATATTGCTATAGTCAATTTACATGCAGTCAAACTTTGTTTTGACTGAAATCAAACTCTTATCCTTAGTTCTTCGATTAAAGTTACACGTTAACAACTCGAGCTTGCAAAATTCGAACATACAGTGGAGAATCTGTTATTCTTTCCCGTTTAAACGCAAACGTACGCAAACGCAAAGCACTAAAACGTAGAAAAGAACAACTTTTGGACAATTCTGATATTTCATGTTTATCTTGGTGGCAAACAGTTTGGAGCCTGATCAGACGCCGGATTACCCGGCGTCTGATCTGGCTCCAAACTGTTTGCACTGCAAATAATAGTTTTAGCGTAAACGCGTTTATTGGGAAAGAATAACACATTCTCCACTGTACCCGCATTTTATTGTTAAATGTGACTAAGCCCGGTATTTAAATAGAATCCCGGAAGCATTTACCTTAGCGAGTTCGACATAATGAGGTCTTAATGTAGTTTTACCAGGAATCTAGTATTTCAATAAAACCTGTCTATCCAAAGCAAAATCTGAATGTATTCTTTAACAAAACCTGTTGCTGCACTCACTACAACCTTTGTCAACTGCTAATGCTTCTCCAGTAGTACAGTGGAGAAGACGCACATATATCCCGTTTAAACGAAAATGAAATGAAATTGTATCGCAATAAACCGTAGAAAATGACAACATTTTGACATCTCTGGCTATTCATGTTTATCGGAGCGGCAAACAGTTTGGAGCCTGACAGACGCCGGATTACTTATACTTCCACCTCTACTACTACTATTGCTGCTACTGATAGATCTATTACCAACACTTCTACTGTTTTTGCTGCTAAAGTGTTTACCGTCTGCTTAAATTTGTCGTCTTATGTTCATTCTCAAAGTTACATATAAGTGGACATTTTGATAGAATAAATATAATGACGAGTGATAAACAGCTTGAATGCAGATCAGACGCCGCGTTACGCGGCGTCTGATCTGCATTCAAGCTGTTTGCAAAAATAAGCCAAGTCTTAATTTTCCCTCCCTGTAACGACTCCCTCTGAACAACGCAGATACTCTGTGTCTCCATCAGTTGCCGATTTAGAGAGGGAGCGCTGTACTTATACTACAAAAGTAATACGTTTTTCTTTCCCAATAACCGTGTTTACGCTAAAATTATTACTACCATTGTAAACAGTTTGTCATTGTATTTCTAATTGTCAGACTTCAATCAGCCTGTACTTTTAAAATAAATCATTTGTTAGGATATCAAAAACTCTCATTTTCTACATAACATTTCGTTTGTGTTTTGTTTGATTACAACGGAAAATAACAACGCATTTGCCAGTCCAGATTAGTAGTAATACATGTACTACTGCTTCTACTGATATATTTTGTACTCGTTTGTCTTGATTATATGTAATTGAAATAGTATAACACTTATGTTACATATATTTTAACGAATAGGAAATATACATGATATATATATTATCATACACTTTAGCCGATTATTCCATAGCCTGTTTTAATTTTTGATAACAAAAGATTACTTGAAACAGATTGAAAGTCGGCCATAATGCGCATTAAGGGACGCTCTGCTTCACTTTTAACTTGCATTCAACTAGCATCTGTTGGAATATATCATATATCTTTTCTTTTCTTTTTTGGTACATATTTATGAGCGGTTCAAGTGGAAGCAAATAGACTATTGAAAATGCGTATTTATGGTGTAATGGTTTAATTCAAAGATCATATGTGCCTATGCATGTAAGACATTCACTACATTCTGTAAATTGAAATATAATCATACGGAAACCATCTTTGTGTTTCTGCCAGTATGTTCCAACAAAACATTTCACAACATAGAAATAGGCAGCTTCTGTGCATGATTGTTGAAAGATGTTAAACATTCCAACAGGTTGGTATCTTAGAGACGTGCTATCTATTTTAGAAATACAATGGAGAAGACGTTGTTCTTTCCAAATAAACGCGATTATACAACAGCTAGTATACGCATTGCAAACAGTTTGGAGCCAGATCAGACACCACGTACATGTAACAGGTTCCAAAATGTGTTCTACTATGCTAAAGACATATCATCAGAATATTTAAAGAACCTGTCATTTTGTCAGTTAAATGCGTGAGTGTTTATTTGTTTTGTATTGAATGGAATTGCATTTAACCCTTTCACTCTCAATGACGCTTAACCCTTTACATCATAGCCTAGTTCTGGTTTTAAAGACAGGTGGCCACTTAAAGCCAGTTGAAAGTAAAGCAGAATGTGCCTCAAGGCACATTCTGCTTTAATTTCAGCATGCTTTAAGCTTAAATCTGCTAGGCTATATAAAACATTTGTAATGGTAATTGTTCATGAGGGTATAAACTGGAACTATTTTCTTCAGCGGAGGAATAAATTAAATACGCTAAAAGTCGCTTCTATGGGGGAAAGGGTTAAAGGTGTATTTGCAAAAAGTTAAGATCAGGATCGATACTCAACAAAACAATTAAAGGGGCAAATATATTGGGTAGGCCCAATATATAAAAATAAGTTCATACAATATTTTTTTAACAGTTTCATGTACAATTACATGTTAACTTCGTTGTAGAGTATAACTGTATTTCGAAAAGTAGAAATATATATCACAGTTCCCCTTCAAACACAACCACCCTAAAATTACCGTGTGCCAGACTAGGTGGGTGGGGTAACAAACATCTTGACCAAGAGCCCCACCTTTTAGGTTCTTCTGTTAGATTACAGCTAGTATCATATGTGTTCACCACGTGCATTAATTACTTCCTTGCATCTACATGGAAATCGGAGAATTAGCTTAAGGATGTATGCAATGGACATACTGTGCCATTCTTCAATAAGCATGTCTGTTAGCCTCTAAGGTGACGATCTCGACCGGATATCTGGCGTTGCCGCATGTCCTAAGCATCCTCAATGTGACAGAAGTGTGTTGACCTTGCTGGCCAGTCCATCTGCCATATGCCCTCGTGTTCCAAGTACAGGTCTACCATACGTGCTCGGTACGGACGAGCTTTGTCGTCTGTCGGGATGAAGCCTGAACCCAAAGATCCAGCTTCAGTGCGTGCAATAGCGTCTAGGGTCTCGTCCCTGTACCCCAAACTAGTCAGAGTCCAGTTCCTAATGACGTAAAGGTCCGTGTAACCGTTGTAGGATATGCCCACCCATCGGAGCCCTGACCCCTTTCTGAGTCCGTCATGCTCTGCCACATAACAGTCGAAGAAATATTCGTTTCGCTGTCTTTACATTCGTCTGCAGTCGTCATTTAAATCCAAAATGAAATTTGACGCACTAGTTCACAATACGTTGCGAAAACGTAAACGTTAAAATAGCATGATTTCTGGCAAAACGCTAGATGACGTTTTCGGTGGTGTGGGGTCAAGGCCGGTCACAAGACAGGTCTTCTAGCCCATAGGTTTGCAGCATGAAGTCTATTCCCGACGATCTGAACAGAACCCTGGTAATCACACGTCTGTTTATAAACACTATTAAGCGTAACGAAGGAATTGAGCCGTTGACGTCATGTCATAAGTGAAAACATCGGTCCTTTACTTCAAATATGACCTGCAAACGACCTTGACCTGATCTCCAATTAACCATCCCAGTGTCCAGGTACAACTACCACAACCTGTCGACGACACCCTTGCTAACGTTAAACTCCGTCGCAACATGACGTTGGAAAACGACAAATGACGTCTTTAGGGGCATAGTTTTCAAATTTAGTACCAATATGCAATCTTATTTTGCTTAAGATACAAATATGCACTCGATATAATGAAAACAGCTGTAAAACTAATCGTTGAAGAATAAGCAGACACATCGTGCAAAAATCCAATGGACGTTAAAAACCGTGTTTTTGATACTTGTCCGCTTCAATTCATTCAACCATGACCATTTTTGCACATAGTGACGTTTGTTTCTTAATTGTTTTTATTATAAAGCATCTAAACACGCATTCACTCTTTTAAACTTGAAAATTGCATTTTTGAAAAATATATATGAACTTATACCTTTGCCCCTTTAATTATTTTGTTGAGTATATTTGACACTCGTTTTGAAATTTATTCAGCCATACTGACTTATTATTTAAATTTAAAACGACATTGCAGACAACAAAATTGAAGCAGACGACAATGAAACTGTGAAAGGGTAACAATCTCACGAACAATTGGGCAGTGAAAGGATTTGAACGAGAAAGATTACTATCTTCTTCACTGCACCAATCACAATCAGCATTGTTGAAAATACATGTGCAGTTTGACTTGGCAGTGAAAAAGGTTAACAGATGGCTTCGGAGTAACAACTGTTACAAACTATTCGCAAGTGTTCGTTTACCTTTACAAAATAGCAACACACACCATATCCTTGTGATTTTATGGAAACAACAGTTATACATTTCTACATTACTACTACATTTTGGCAATAACGAACAGTGTAGAAACAGTCGAAACGCCTAAAATTTGAGGCGTTACGTCTGTTTCTACCATGTTTACTACTTTTTTCCCCAATGTATTCTTAATACGTTCTATATGTATTAGCAACTAATGTATGTAGACGAACACCATTATGTTTGAGATACAAGAGCAATAAAGTAACATTCAATAAAACATCTGAGCCCATAAAATATCTTATCGCAAGTAGGTTACGCCTTTTTATTAACCCTTACATGTATGAGAGTCGACAAGCTTTAGATAGTGTTCATCAGTTTAATACCACATAACTAGATAAAATTAAATGTTTAATTTTTTCACTGGGTTAGGCATAATGCTGCTCAATGTCATACTGTGTGTAAAGAGAAAGCATATGTAATAGCTATCTGCTCAGCTTTATTCTAGCTTCATGTGTGTTCTGCCACTTGTCTTTAACAGCATATTCCCTTTGTGTGGTAATATAAATAATATAAACGAGAATAAAGCGAACGTGTTCAAAGATCTATCCACTTAGACATAAGTATAACAAGTGGGGAATCTTCTATTTGAAGAAGTACAGTGCAACGTAACTTGATTAACCAACGTGCAAGGAATGCTATTATTATACAGAAGGGCAGGGGCCCATTTCATAAAACATCTTACGACAAATGTTGTCGTAAGTCAAAACTTTAAAATACATTTAATTTTTTATTCCTCTATCTAATCCTGTCTTGTGACATATTGTTGGAATCGTCTTTTCAAGACGATTCCAAAAAGATGTCACAAGACAGGATTAGATGCAGAAATAAATAATAATTGAAAGTTTTATAATCTGACTTACGACAACATTTGTCGTAAGATGTTTTATGAAACGGGCCCCAGAAACCTATGTATTGACCGATTAAACAATTATGCATCACCGACAACCGTTTACACTGAAATCCTGAACATTAAACCACTTATGACAACCGTTTAAAACAGCGAGAGATGTAAAACATTAGACCGATGGGGTGCAAATCTTAGCCCGACCGTATGTGTAAACGGGGCATTCCCTTTCATTATAATTAACATCTCTACGCAAATTGTTATCTGCAAAGTCACACACACTATAATTATTAGTTGGACAAATATGCAATTTAAACTAAATCAATTCATCTTTATATTCATACTGTACAGACATGTTAGACACCTAAATCGGAATTCATACAGTTGGTAAAAGACAAAAAAGTAAAACATCTCTTTAATATGAGAGTCGAACGGTGTGACGTCAGCAAAGCTCTGCCCGCTATCTTAAATGACGTAATCACCGTTGAGACGAGAATTGAAACTTAAGATAATATCGCAAGACAAATGGAAAATCGATACCGTAAAATTTGTATTAAGCGAACGAATTCCGGTAAGCCATATTCGATAATAACATTGCTTGCTAAATGCATGATTACAATATTGCAAAAGCTCCTTAAATGTTTCCTGCATTATTGTTTTCATGTATTAAGTATGTATGTATATTAAGAAAATCAGTGTTTATTTCTGAGAATGGCCAAGTGGTACAGGTTTGACTGCACCAATTTATAAAGATAGAAATGTGATGCTATTGCGATTACTATGTGACTGACAGGCTGGAAGTCACAGGGGCTAAGTGGAGTTTACCGTATAGCCGTTAGAAATGATGTATGTTTTCTGTGTATTAATCATTAGTCTGTCGTAATATAGTCTTCTTTGAATGTGTCGTCAGCAGTTTTTGTAACGTTCAAATTGTATGCATGTGTTAATTGAATAACCCTTAAGACGAGTGTTAAGAGCCATATCACATGCCGTGTTACAACGAGTCAGATCTTGATCTAAACTTTTATCAAAAACAAGTCAAAGCGATCGGCAAGTAAAGGGTGAACGGGTCAGACATATAGAGTGGCTAATGGTTGAAAGTAAAAGTAAGAGCTCGTTATATAATTGTTTATGTCATTATAAATAATAGGAACACACTAGATGTACATATAGTAAAGGTCAACTAAAGCAATGGAGAATGTTGTATTATGTCCCAGTAAAAGCGTTTATGCTAAAACATCTATTTCCAATGCTATATTAACTACTTCTATTGATAATACTTTGGGGCCAGACCAGACCTCGGGTAAGTTCAGGCTGCGTACCATGATGTGTGTTACAATACCTATATGTAATACTTTTGACAAAAATGTACGTTTCTACATTTCATTGCATTTCATTTCTCTATTAAACTGCAAAAGCAAACGTGGTTCATGGTCTACGAGGTATGGTGCTAGATCGATTAACACGTGAATGACAGCACGAGGGTCACTAGGGCTTAGGGAAGTTAATGGATCGCCGGAGATGATGTATATTTTGTGTGTATTAATTGAGTCTGAACTGTAGTTCAGGTAAATGATGGAATGTAAAACGAAGTGCTGTTTAGATGTTTTAAGACACCATTATCGGAATTTGGATATGTATGTTTACATGTAGCTAGACTGAATTCGGTAACAATTTCACATAACAGGGCAAAACGTAATCAAAGCAAAAATAATTATAAGAGCAATGTAATGCACACTAGATACCATTGATAACACAAGAAAGTAATACTAGTATAGTTTTCTTACTTCCATTGTGGTCTTTAACACAATGTGTGTGCATATAAAATACATGTAGCGATGTCGTTACCGTTGTTATAATTTCCCAAGATGACAAAACAGATAACAATACTACATGTATGTGAAATGTGTTTCCGTTAATAATTTCCAGAGGCATATAACCAAATATAGTTGGATACATGTACGAGTACCTATGATTTAATCATCTTCACAATAAGTTAATTCCACACAAGGTCAAATACTATAGTCAGTTTATGATATATACGGAGAGTAGTTGAAACTATATATTGGTACATGTAATAGCCATACACTTACAGTGAGGGTCTAAATAGTACATGTAAATACAGCGCTATGCAACAATAGGTAAATAGTAGAATATGTAGATTTAGTTAAACCGTAGACAGTTTTTATTCAAACTCTAAACTATAGTTTAGCCTGCTCAGAAACAGAATACTTGACATCTGATCCGTTTACAAAGGACATAATGTATAAAGCATGAATTAGTTTACTGGTAAAGTATAACGGTTCCCTGATGTTGTTACATGTACCAAACACATATTGGCAAACAGGTTACGTACATAATTATACGGTTGAAGCAAATCTAGAAACAATAACCAAACCCATTGAATGCTAGGCACGTATATATGTTTCCTTTGCTTACATAATACTTGTGACGAGTACTCTAGTCGAATAGTAGAGAAGACATTAACGAGTTTACGCGAAATATCTTATTTCCAATGCAAACAGTTTGGAGCCAGCTCAGACTCCGGATAAACCGGCGTCAGATTGGGCTCCAAACTGTTTGCCACTCAGGCTATAATCAGTAGTCAGAAGTAGTCAAAAGGTTGTTGGTGTGTTAATTTAATTACATTGCGTTTGATTTTCATTCGCGTTTGCATTTGAACGTCTTCTCCACTTTATGCAAAGAGTGAAAAACCAAGTTAAAGGTTTATTTTAGGAACCCTCTTTTCATGGTCTGTAATGTCTGTCATATTGCAATACATCAACTGAAACCAATTCTAAATAGTTAAAAATTGACCAGGCTAAATAGTTAACTGGAGTTGTTTATTTGACATTTCATTGAGGAAATTATTATCATTGAACCTTTGACCTATATACCTCGAGTTCAACTTCAACAAACACTGCAAGTGCCTGCAATAATTGATTATCATTGGTCTAGCAATTACCTTATGTAAATTTATTTCCCCCTACTTTTTCATTATTATTAATCATTCGGGCTCTGATCACACAGAGCTCGAGTTTTATTTAGTAAGGCCATAGTACGCGATATTGTCACCTGTTGAGTAAATCAATACTCTTTTGTAGTGTATATTCATTAGGCTAATTGGTTGAAGTTGAAACTCAACAATGAATATTAAACCCTTATACTGTCTTACCCCGAGTGAAACGGTTATATTTAAACAATTTAAATCCGGACCAGAGGCCGCGTCACGCGGCTTCTGATCGGGATTTTAACTATTTTACAACCATAACGATATCACTTAAGTCAATTTACGTAACATTTGGTTTTTGATAAAAGCAGCCTACATTTGTTAAAACGCCATGGCCTTGACGGGGTAACCAAATGTACCATGACAATGTTACAGTGGGTAATGATTTATTCTTAAACGTTGCAGTGATGAATATAATGAAATGAGGCAAACGACGGGCTTATGAAATTAAAATGTATTAAAATTTCAGATGTGACAATACAAATTTGAGCACGATCAGACCAAACATTTTGCAATATAATTTTTTTAAGGCACTTATACCCTATGGAATATTAGAAAGGAAACAAAGGCGATTTAAAATCAAATAGGTATAGGCCGTATAAGATACCAATAAATAACAGTCGGAATACAAACTGTTTTAAATGGATAAAGCCATACACTGAGAGTACAAGACTAATTGCATTGCAAATAGAGTAGACCCTGACCAGTCAGGATTTATACTATTTGCAACTAACCACCACCTCCCTTAATATTTTGCTGCTTACAGTGAAGAAAACGAAATTATTTCCAAATAAACGCGTTTACGCTAAATATATAAACCATTTTTTCTATTACAAACTGTTTGGAGCCAGACGCTCCAAACTGTTTGCCACCAAGATAAACATGAACTATCAGAATTATAAAAATAATGTTTTTTTCTACGTTTTTATGCTTTGTGTTTGCGTTTCGTTTGCGTTAAAACGGGAAAGAATAACAGATTCTCCACTGTAATTGTATTGCAAGTGTTGACTTTGATCAGGCGCAAAGCTAAGCTATGGAATGATCTGGCTCTGCGCTGCTTTGTAATGCAATAAGTCTGGTTTTCGCAAGACTCTTTTTAATGTACACAAATAAGTGATTTGGAAAGAATAGCGTGTTCAGCCCTTGATATGCCGTGTGCTGCTTTGAAAGTATTATGTGCAACAGGATTTCCTATTTGTATCTCAAATCATGTTAACTGCAAAATAAATAAATAAATTAGAAGTCATACTACACTTCCATTTTCTCGTTATAATATATATATACATGTACAGTGGAAAAAACGTTATTCTTTCCCGTTTAAACGTAAACGAAACGCAAATCACTTAAACGTAGAGAAGTACAACTTTTAGACAATTTTGAGAGTTTAAGTTGATCTGAATGGCAAACAGCTTGGTGCCTGATCAGACGCCGGGTTACACGGCGTCTGATCTGGCTCCAACCTGTTTGTAATAGAAATAAAAGTTAACGCGTTAATTGGGAAAGAAAAACGTTTTATATAATGGTTTCTATAAGGTCGGTTTTCTACTCAACACAATGAAAAGAAGAATGCTATTTCCATTACTTGGCATATTTGACGCTTCTAACGTAATTGCTTTGGTATGATGAAAATGGTTAATGAATGCGATATTATCCTTTACAGTCAAACATGTATTAAACCGTCAGCAAAATTACGAACAAGCAGCTATTATTTAAGTATAAAACACAAAAAATGATACGAAAACCATTTAAAGCTTTCCGCTTGATCTTTGTTCTACATTTATTAGATTACTGTCTTTCTATAGTCTCTTACATGTATTTCTTTCAAAGTAGTCGTTAAACACAACGTTGATAGTAAAACCACTAATTTTCATTAATGGACTACCGGTATTTTAAAACTGTTTACAGGTCATAGAAAGTGAACCATTGTCCATGGTTCCATTACCTGACGGTAGAATTCCTAGTCAATTGTAATTCAAATTAAACGGAAGTCTGCTCGACAATGAGATTGTGTTGCGCATAAGATTCATTCCTGATGACATTGGCACTGAACCTTACTAAATCAGCGAACGTACCATCAAACATATGTTAAGCGGCATCTAACTACAGTGGAGAATCTGTTATTCTTTCCCAATAAACGCGTTTACGCTAAAACTATTATTTGCAGTGCAAACAGTTTGGAGCCAGATCAGACGCCGGGTAACCCGGCGTCTGATCAGGCTCCAAACTGTTTGCCACCAAGATAAACAAGAATTATCAGAATTGTCCAAAAGTTGTTCTTTTCTACGTTTAAGTGTTTTGCGTTTGCGTACGTTTGCGTTTAAACGGGAAAGAATAACAGATTATCCACTGTACACCTTAATCTGGCTCAACACTGTTTGCAATGGACATACTTGCTATACATGTAGCACACACGGAGGAGAGAATGAGGTTCACCAAACAGTGATCTGGAAATCTGTATAGACCTTAACTCTTTGAACCCTAGTCCCGCGTATACGCGTGCTTTTCAAACAGTGTACATGTGAATAGTACACTTGTCCTATGCAAACAGTGAGGACCCTGATCAGAGGGCTCCGAAAGGAGCCCTCTGATCAGTGTCTTCAATGTTTGTCAAAATGCCAAACATTGACAAAAACAACCCTTTAAAGTCAGAAATGGATTAGACTTAGATGGAAACTGGAATTGTCCATTTAAAGTTTCAGGGAGGAAAGAGTTAAAGGACACAAGTCACATTTGTATATATATATGAGTTGTTCCTGTGATTTTATAATACACCACGCATTATGTAAATCATCTTTAAATGTGTAACATCGAAATCGATTCACAAATATTTTAGCCTGAATATTCATTAATCATCATTGAACCTAAAACATAAGCGATTGAAATAGATTATGTAAACAATACGGATCCTGATCAGAAATAATTTTTTAGTTCTTCAATCAGTTCAATCCTCAACAGTTTAAACCGGGATATGGATGAAAAGTATACAAAATCTTAGATGTATCTACAAATATAATCAAACACGCACTATATACAGAGCTACCGTTATGGTGTTGCCGTTCTACATGTACACCACCACCCAATTGTATACAAAGATGTGTGTGTTGGTTGGTGGGAGTTGTTATAGGGAATAAATTGGTTTTTCATTTGCAAACAACTTAAATCCAGTGGCGTCTGATCTTGATTCAAACTGTTATCACACGCTTTTGATTTTTTTGCCAAATGTCCAATATATTCAACTTTGACAAAAACACCAGACGCCAATTTCAAGCAGACGATATTGCAGCATTGAAAGTGTTACAGTGGAGAATCTGTTATTCTGACGTCATTCGTGACGTCATACAGTGGAGAATCTGGTATTCTTTCCCGTTTAAACGCAAACGAACGCAAACGCAAAGCACTAAACCGTAGAAAAGAACAACTTTTGGACAATTCTGATAATTCTTGTTTATCTTGGTGGCAATCGGTTTGGAGCCTGATCAGAAGCCGGGTAACCCGGCGTCTGATCTGGCTCCAAACTGTTTGCACTGCAAATAATAGTTTTAGCGTAAACGCGTTTATTGGGAAAGAATAACGTTTTCTCCACTGTAGGCATACTTGTCTTGTTTGGGGAACAGCGGAGGAAAATACGTTATTATCGTTTGTATTAAAATGTATGTCCGTTTCAAATAGGTTGGTTCCAGATTAGGGGCGGGTATTTTGGCTACTATAGAAATCTGTTTCCAAAGTGTTTGTCACTGAGACGAAACGTTTATAAATGCTGTCGTTGTTTTTATATTTGCTATGAGTTTTCGCTAATTTCCTTTTAATAGGAAAGAGATAACATATCCCTATTGTACATGTAATTATGTTTCAAATGAAACGCATTTTTCGTGAATTTACCAACTGCTACCATTTGTGGCTAAACAAATTGCTGGAAATATTATTAACGGTCACATTGCTCCATAATTGAAGCAGGCTGAGAGTAAAGCAGAATTTCTCCTAAGGGACATTTCTGCTTTAATTCAGCTCGCTTTACATGTAACCCCTTTGCTCTCAATGACGCCTACAGCGCGTTTGCAAACAGTTGGGGTCCTAATCAGACGCCGCGTAAGTAAAGCGGCGTCTGATCATGACCCAATCATGTTGACGCTCTTATCGATACATGTATATATTAAGTCAGACAACCTGAACTCTAACTGTGAAAAGTATATTGCAGGCAACACTACTGAAGCAGACGACAATAAGGCGGTGAAGGGGTAAAAATCTCCCGAATAATTTGATCATGAAAGCACTCCTAGGCTGACACATTTAATTCTAGCCACGACGGTGTGATGTTATATTTCCGAGATAAACGGTTTAGACTGCTGCAGAATTAGTCTGGGTCATACAAACAGGGTTTAAATTATACAGTAGCACGAACTGTGTCACATGGCAACAATGAAGTTATTGCCAAAATGCGTGGATGCCTGATTAGATTCGATCCCAGTGCACAATTACGAAAACGAAAATGGCGAATGTTGTCGACCATTGGTAATGGGATTTTATCATGCACTTTGCAATCTCATGCTTCAGTTGTCGCCTATTTAATGTTTTAATTTCAACATTACAGGAACCGCTTTCTGGTACAGGAGACCAATCGCGATCTCTTCTAATAAACCGTTATTGTGCCAAGCGCGACTTGACTTACATTTGATTATAGTTTGGATCCAGATCAAACGTAGCGTGGCGTCTGACTGGATCTAAAACGTTTGGTACTTGTATTTATATGTTCGCCATTAAAAAAAAAACATACGAGCAGATTTAGATTATTTTCTCAAATGAAATATTTAAATCACATGACAATTAAGCATGATAAGGATTGAAAATAGTTCGTATTTCGAAATATGACTCAATTGGATATTAAATTTGGAGACAGTTACTCGACGAGTGAATTGGGCTCCTATCCTTCGTTTACTATATTCTAAAGCATCGTTGGTCATTTTTGATTAGCCTACTTTATTCCTGGATATTGCAATACACTCTCCCCATGTGTAAACTGCAATGTTTCATTATAGATCTACAAGGATAATATAAAGACACCACATTTTAAGATGGTGCTTTCAGTAAAAGTCTGCTACTAAAGTATTACTGTTCTCCCTTAACATTTTAATGGTTCATTTTGATACGAGCTATTGCATTTATTAAACATGATTATGAATTTTATGATGGTTTCCAGAGTCTAATAAATGCAGGATGTTAAAGAAGCCTTCTGATTAGTTTCCACAACGAATACATTAACTGTTTTCAATCAAAGCAATATTGCAACAAGAAACTTTCTTCAATATATTCAAATACTGTTTCTTTAAGTAGCGGACATGCTTTGACTTGCTGTATCTTATTTTAATCTCATTCACTACAAATGTACAAGTGTGTGTATCCAAACTATTAGCCACTGAGATTAAATAGTCAGAGATGTCAAACAATGTCATTTTCTTTATTTTATAGCGTTTGCGTTACGTTTGCGTTTGGACGGGACACAAAAACATTATTGTCCACTGTATATCAACATTTGTAGAAAGTCAGGCATTTTTGCCGATATCTAATATTAATCCTGTAACGCTAATCGAGAGTCGATTTGTTTCTATAAACTGTTCATCTCCAGATTAGATTATTCCTACATGTATTCGAACGATTCATCAAGATCAACCTCATTGACTTTTGTATTGATCTTACAACTAACTACAATACAGTGTAGAAGGCGTTGTTATTACCCAAAACAGTGTCTACGTTAAAACTATTACATGTATGTCAATTGCAAATAGTTTGGAGCCTGGTCAGACGCCGGGTAACCCGGTACCTGATCAGGCTCCAAACTGCTTTCCGCTCAGATAGACATAAAACGTCAGAGTTGTCGAACAATTGTTCTTGTCTACGTTTTATTTCGATATCGTTGCGTTTGGTTTGCGTTAAGAAGGGATATTATAACCTATTCTCCACTGTATACATGTACATGTACACCATTAGTTGGCTAACGGAAACCATTTCGTAACGATGATTTAGTAGAGTAAAATGGTTAAACTATAAGTCATAAAAGTGTTTATGGAACGGGCACCTGTTTTCTAGAGTCAATCGAGTATCAGTTTGAAGTCTAAACGGATCTTGTATCTTACAGTGGAGATGATTTCATCCGTTCCCAGTAAACGAATTTATTATTGGTATCAAAGTTCCAAGCGCTTGCCACTCTAATACATTTGAATCGTCAATACTGTCAAAAGGTTGTGATTGTCTACATAAGTCGAACTTCGATATTTCGCACTCGCTTAAATCGAACTATCCGATATTTCGAAACATGAATTTGCCTTATTTCAAGCTCGGTTTAAGTAAACATACCCGTGTTTTAAAGTTAAAACGCGGCTATACCGCGTATAACTTTTGAATAGGGGTATGTTCAACTTAACCGAGCTCGAGATATCGAAGTTCGACTGTATTTCTTCATTGGTTTTGCTTTCCGTTTAATTTAGACGGAAACGAATAACATTCTTTTTTCAACTGTACAAAACTTAACACAAGTATCATTTTTATGGGTTTACTACCGGACAAGACACCGATTTATCAGAGATCAGGTCAGGAACCAAGCTGTTTGATATTCGCATAAACGTGCCAACATGCTACACTTTAGAACCGCTATTGAATAACCGTTTATTGAACTTTGAAAACGTTGAACAGATATATCTGCTCAATGCAATGAAGTTGATGTTTTTCTTTCCCAGAAAACTCGCTTACATGTATATAAATGCTAAAACAATTATTTCCGTTGCAAACAATTTGGAGCGTTAACTGTTGTCGGACTACCCGACGCCTGCTCGAGCTCCAAACTATTCGCCACTCAGAGTAAACTGTTCAATAAAGTTTCACGATGTTTTGCTCTGCGTAGGCATTTCGTTTCATTTCGTTCAGGGGAAAACTAACGTCCTCTCTTCTGTACCAGAAAAACTGATATTTGGTTTATCAATAAAGGATATCGTATTATCTTATTATACAATAATACAGTAGTAAAGCAGATACAGTGACATATTAATGGCCCCTTCTGTCACGACTCATAACTTTCAAAATATCGTTCCTTCATACAATATACAACGTTCCCTCACTACAACAGCACCCAATGGAAGACAAACAATATTTAACCGTAACACACAGTTTGGATCCACATCAAAAGTAGAGTGCAAGTAAAGCAGCGTCTGGACAAACTCAAAATTGTTTGATACCTATATGTTTTGTCAAAAAGTCGATATTCTATGTCTGAAAATAAAGCTATAGACGGCAAATTCTCTTGACAGACGCAAAGTTTGGGGAAAAAAATAGTTTCCGAGAATTGTAATTATGCTTAACCCATGAAATGTCAAAACAAACTATACTAGAGTTTACTTACAGTTTGGGTCAAGATCAGAAACAGATGTTCTCAGCTTTAATCAAGATTCAAACTTCTTAAAATGTGTACCAACACTATTTCAATCGAAACACCAAAACGTTTCAATCTTAAACACATAGAAATCGAAAGCAGACATGTTCTTACATTTTTGTAGCGGATGGCGATAAATAATTACAAAGTTAACCATCATCCTACTAAAATACCGCCGGCTTCAAAACTGTTTTCCACATAATAAGTAAGCTTCAGATATATTCAAAGTCATTGATGTTTTAGATTAAAGAAACCATGGAGCGAGTGTCATACAGTATTGATCCAGATCAGACGCCGCTTGACGCGGCGTCTGATATGGATCAAAACTGTTTACAAAGAACGGTCAATTCGTGATCGGCAAGATAAGGCTTAAGACTCTCAGAAATCGTCAAGCGCCATCAAAATTTCAAGTCACGTCGCTCGGCGTTCAGTTTCTGATCCAATTATAGATAAGTTATACCGTGTGAGGCCACTGAAGACTACGTCTGTTTATTTCTGATTTATTTTCCCGTACACCTTTCCTGGGGAAACGACCTAATAGCTGTATATAGAGTCCCAGTTTTCTATCAATTTAGCCTGCCTGTCTACGCCTAAAGCCAGAGTTCGACTATTCATCAATAAATGACATACAAATTAGCCTAATTTGCTTCCATGGTAGTTGCTAGGGGGCGTTCTACTATTTTAACTTGCATATATTGACTGTGTTTCTATTTGCAAACAGTTTTGATCCATAATTATCAGACGCCAACTGACTCGGCGTCAGTTTAATATATTTTCTGTTTGACTTTTGTTTTAAAACTTTCTCTATGAAATTGTAGTGTAAATTTACCTAAAAAAGCGAAGATAGCATTGTAAAGCGGACTATTATTTGTCAGTAAAGGGGCTTATGAAGAACGTTAATTATAAACATGTTATTTTTTTTCGGAATTAATCAAGAGCCGGCAAAAGTCCGAGCTAAAGTATTGGTACAGTGGAGAATGTGTTATTCTTTCCCAATAAACGCGTTTACGCTAAAACTATTATTTGCAGTGCAAACAGTTTGGAGCCAGATCAGACGCCGGGTGACCCGGCGTCTGATCAGGCTCCAAACTGTTTGCCACCAAGATAAACATTAAATATCAGAATTGTCCAAAAGTTATTCTTTTCTACGTTTTAGTGCTTTGCGTTTGCGTACGTTTGCGTTTAAACGGGAAAGAATAACAGATTCTCCACTGTACCATTAATTAACCCCTACACCTGCACTTCTAGGAGCGCAATTGTTATTGGCAAACAGTTTCGACCCTGATCAGTGGCGTCTGATCAGGATCCAAACAGTTTGATACTGGTTACGATATCAGTTAAGTAATGTTACCTGTATTTTAAAATTTGAGAAAATTAAATCAGACGACCAATGTTTAACCCTTTGATTCCTAGTCCCGCATATTGGCGTCATTTGCAAACAGTGTACACATGAATAATACACCTGTCCTATGCAAACAGTGAAGACCCAGATCAGAGGGCTCCTAGGAGCCCTCTGATCAGGGCCTTCACTGTTTGCCCTAATGCCAAACATTGACAAAAACAACCCTTAAAAGTCAGAAATGGACTAGACTTAAATGGAAACTGGAATTGTACATTTAAAGTTTCAGGGAGGAAAGAGTTAAAGCAGATGGCGTCATTGTAGTGAATGGGTGAAATTTTAACTCATTGGTTAACACATTCTGTTTAAACTTTGTTTACATTCAATACGTAAAATGCGAACTTATGATATGTTTGCAAACATATTTGAACCAGATAAGACTTAAGGTAAGCCGGGATGAAAACTATTCGACACATTGCTGTTATTTGTGGACCGAAAGTACAAACAAATAATATATGCGAATTAATTAATTAAACCTTATCTACAGGCACATGTATGTTCGTTCTTTACTACATGTAACAGTGCACTTACATTGTAGTATAGTTGCCTTATTCAAACAGTGAACATTCAGAGCAGCGAGCTGACCAGGGTCACCTTTTTGTAATTTGGCAACATATTGTGTGATATTGTTCGATTTTTCTGACCTGTCGGAGTTATTTTTTAGAACAGAATAGTTCATAATGGTACATGTAAATAGATAACAGGGTAACATCGGATCTATATAGTCGTACACTTTCCAACTTGAGATAACATGATCCTCGTGCAGCACGAGACCCTTGCGCTAACTTTACTGATATTTTATTCTTTCCCAACAAACGCATTTATATACTAAAACTATTGTTTCCATTGCAAACAGGTTGGAGCCAGATCAGACGCCGGGTTACCCGGCGTCTGACCAGGCTCCAACCTGTTTGCTACTCAGATTAAAATTATAATTCAAATTTCTTAAAGTAAATTTCCACAGTTTAGTGCATTGCGTTTGCGTTTAAACGGGAAATAATAAGGTATCCTCTACTGTACATTGCGCACAAAAATTACAGCTATCCGTATCATTAACCGTATGTAGAGAAAACTCATCCCTTTGAAAGTTTTAGAATGTTCCAATCTAAAAATAACTCCGACAGGTCAGAAGAAAACACTAATATAAAACTCTAAATAGCCAAAACATTAGCTAGACCTAATTGGAATATTTGAAAGTTCAACGGTCGAAGAGTTTATACAGGCGACAGTTTTATCAAACGACAAAATATCATTCAATAAATGTTAAGCTGTCGCCACTAGTCAAATATACTCTGATAAACATTATTTACGATGTAATGTTCAAAGCCAGATATCGGATAAACTATCATAAAAACATTATTATGAACGCTAGACAGAATCTTTTTTCATCTGCAAAACGTTTTTATACAAAAACTGTAATGTCGATTGTTAACAGTTTGAATACAAGTTCAGATGCTGAACTTTTTGGCATCTGATCAGTCTCAAGAATATCGGGAAATTGTCAACAATTTCATAAAACTGTCGTTCTCCATATTTGTTTGCACCACGTATGCGTTTTGTTTATATAACTATATTTGAGTAGTTTTTTTTATTTCCAAAGGGATCTGGTGTAGATTTCAAATGACTTATATTGGAATTCCTATCAGCAATTAAAGTAGACTCTGGCAAGACACTGCTTTATATGGCATCTGATTAGAGTGTACACTGTCTGCATATGTTCCATATTCAATTCAATTCAATTCAATTTCTTTATTGCCTTAAACATACATCGTATGCTTATAGCAAGCATGGTAAATAACATAATACAGTGGTACATGAACACGTCAATAGACAAAAAACAAATGTTAAATATGTATCGCGTTCAAAGGAGCGAATATTTAATTACTTCAGCATTATATTTTTTTACCCAAGCGAATGTATGTTAAGTAAAAACAAAGTCGTATTGTATATACTTTAGATCCAGATTAGCTACCACTTACAAAGCAAGACGCATGATCATACCTAGACAGTTTGAAATTTCCGACAGTCTCACGTGTGTCCCGTTAATGATGTGGTCAACAAATATATACAATAGTAAACAGTACAAACCCTGATGGAACGGTGCAGTCTGCGGCATCCCATTAGCTTCTGAACGTTTTGCTATTTCGTATGGAGTTATTTGCTGTATTGGTAACATTTGGGTGTTTATAAATCATCATTATATATTTATCTTCATGTATAGTAAAGTTTCCAGTGATCACATACATGTATTGTGACTTCATTGTAATATTCAGATACCAGTTGGGTAAATCAAGGGTAAATTAACCTTAGTGCAATAAGTGCTGATAGTGATACTTGCTTTGGAATTGTTATATATATATATATATGCTATTTTCAATGCAATATACACTAAGGATTTAAGCCTAATGGCATTATTCTGAATAAAGCTATTAGTCATGCTTCAATATAAACATTAAGTTGCTTTAGTGTTGATAAAACAGTTCAGACCTGCAATGTTAGTAAAGTGTAGGCATTTTACAGATTCGAAGAGATCATAAAATATTGACAGTGCCCGCCATTGTCGTTTAACTATTCATGCCTTTTGCAATTCGGTTTATCTAAAACACATTTAATCTGGTATATCTCAACTCTCGCTAAACTAAGAGGCGTCTAGTTTTCTAAGTCGGGTAGAAAGATAAACCCATCAGAGCTAAAGATAAGAGGGAGCAAAGTAAATGTTTTATACAGTTTCGAATATAGCTTTCCACTTAGTATAAAAAGGTTAAAGGATCGGTTTTTAAAATATTCCTTCAACGCACATAGGCGTCGCTCAGCCAACGTCTGGCAATCAAACCCCACTAGATATTAGGCAACGTATAACCACTACCGTTGAAAGTCTCCCTATTTGAAATTACTTTGACTCCTATATATTAGAGTAAAGAAAAGTACCAAGTTATAGTTTACTTTCAAGCAGGAATGACGGTTCAGCCGACGTTAGGTTCACTCCCTTGATCATGGAGTAAAACCTACAACATTGAGCCCGCAGCCGCAGTACCGTCTCTGACCGTTGACTTGTATCCATCTTAACCCTTGGGTGGAAAGGAGTAATTCGCGGTGCATATCCTGCTTGACAATTCCTGTTCATCATCTTGGATTCGGAAAGAAATTCCCCACCCAGGCGTCTTGTACGGCGGGGGATTGGACTCACGACCCATGATAACGGAGTTAAGTGCAACTACTGGACTACATGTACTATCGTTTTACCATAATACAGCCGACATTATGGCGATCCTAAGTGTGACGCTCTACCTCTGAACCAGCGCACACAGTGTGGGCTACCAACGCTTTAATGACGACATGGTGATATTAGATTATACAAGCATTTGTTTAAACCATTCACCGTCATCAGTTTAAAACAATTGTCTACATTTATTTCTCCAATTTAAACTTCAGCTATTGTAACTGAAGAAATATTGAAATAAGTGCCACACAGATTGTATCCTGAGTTTTTTAAATTACGGACTATTTCTTAAATTATTAATTTATTAATCAGAGTGGCGAACTGTTTGGGATCTAATCAGACTCCGATTTCTACTGCTTGCAATGGAAATGAAATAATTGTTCTATTGCTAACGTAAATAGTCAGCCAAGGGAAAATACGTCTTATTCTCTCACACTAGATAGATAGATTTATTTCGGTAAAAAGTGTACATAACATGGCAAAGCATAATTAAAGCAAAACATATAAGAGCCATGCAATGCGCACTAGAAACCAAGGATAACACAAAAAAGGAAAACTATTTTCCTTATTTCCATTGTGGTCCTTAAACTAAACGCGTTTACGTGAAAACTACTATTTCTATTGCAAACTGTTTGGAGCCAGATCAGACTGCTGATAACTCTACGTTTGGCCAGGTTCCAAACTGTTTGTCACACAAAACAAGTTGTCAAAATTGTCAAACAGTTGTTCTTTTTTACATTTTAATGCAATGCGTTTATGTTACGGTAAATAGTAACGTCTTCTCCACTGTACAGTAGTATCCTATCCAATGTCCATCTATATATTGTTACTACATGTGTATTTGTATTTACATTGCAACTTCAGTCGAACTTCTATATCTCGAACTCACTTAACTCGAACTATCCGATATTTCGAAACACCCCGGTGGTGATATTTCTTTTATTATATACCTAAACTGTCTGGGACTAGATCTAGATATATATGTTGTTCAACCGAATACTCAAATATACGCATACATGTATAGGCCCCTACATGTTATAAATCCTGCTTTCATGTGTAAATATTATACTATTTATGGAAGTCATGTGACCACCAATGAATTACGTCATTATTTGTTTGATGACATAGATTACTTTGTTCTCGATTGAATCCGTTATTCAAGAAGTGGCGTTTTGCAAAAACAACGGTCATTTAAGCGTTTTAGAGTGCGAGTTGAACTGCTTTAAGCCTTATACTTTGGAGGACAACATTAACATCAGTAAAAGAGGGTGTTGAGGGTTATTCATGCTTAAAATGGAAATGGACTGTTCAAAGTTATTCCAACTTTTTTTTAAAAATAGTCTCCGGACCTGGAATTCCGAAACGTCACGCGCAACCCTTCATTATATAAATAGATCGTGTACAATTTGTGTTGCTCAAAAGCAGTGACGACAACAATGTGTAGCATATAATATGCAATCTAATACGGACCATCTGATACGGAAAAAGAAAATTGGGCCTGTATTCACTTGTTTTAGAATAGGTACATGTATATAATAAAAAATAAATATTACAATTTGTCATAATATTGCAGACGTCAATTTTTCAGCAGACGATACTTTGAAAGTTAAAGAAGACTCTTACCTGCTCACCTTTTTCTTTCCGAAAAGTGTTCTGCTTCACACTATAAACACTGTAATGCTGTGGGTTCACCTTCTTGTATTGCAGACTGTAAAGAAAACAAAAGGTAAAGATATAGATAATGGATAAACAAAATGTACTCTTCAAATATGTCTAACGCATAGTAAACTGGAACAGGTATAACGAAATTTGAACATAATGACATACACCAGACGGTCCCGGGGACTTCCTTATAGGTGGACTATGTTGAAGAATGCACGATTGCTCGGAGCTGTACATTCAAACGTGCTTTATTGGTACTAGTATAGTGAAGTTCTCTTATAACGAAGTTTGAATACATGTATCGGGTATTGATTGGATAAACGATGTTTTATTCTGCATCTCTCAGTATAGGTAAAGTAAAATGGAAGAGGTATGACGTCGATTGGATAAAACTTAATACACCAGACGGTCACCGGGACTTCCTTAAACGTGATATTTACTCAGGGCTCCAGATACATGTAAGAGGGAGCGAAAGCCAACATTTGTTTACTACATGTGTTGCAACGGTTAGTGTAAGATGTTATATCAAACGCCACAATCTACACTCAGACAGGAATTAAAACCGTAGACGAAGGCAGTATATTTTTTACCGTTTCAAAGTTGTATCACCACGGCAACCATGTACAGTGGATAGTACGTTATTCTTTCCCGTTTAAACGCAAACGTACGCAAACGCAAAGCACTAAAACATAGAAAATAACAACTTTTTGACAATTCTGATAATTCATCTTTATCTTGGTGGCAAACAGTTTGGAGCCTGATCAGACGCCGGGTTACCCGGCGTCTGATCTGGCTCCAAACTGTTTGCACTGCAAAAAATAGTTTTAGCGTAAACGCGTTTATTGAGATAGAATAACACATTCTCCACTGTAATAAGATAATTGCGTTTATAGGGAGATAATAATTCTTCTCCATAGTATTTTTTCTTTTCCCTGTACATGTATTGATATTTTCAAAATCGATCAACTCTTATATTACCTAAATAAGATGAATCTGTTTTAATTATCGTTGACGTGCGTAGTAGCCTTTTGAGTAATATATTATGGTTAAATTGTATTTTGACGAAGACAGTCGGTATTTTACCCAATATATTGATTTCTTTAATGCGATCGTATTTCGTTATGAACATCAGTTAGCGTCAATACATGTACGACTCAATACTGTCAAAAACACACTATTCCACAGTAGTTCAGGCTGGTGGTTCACTTGATAATCTCACTATTTCAACCATAAAAATAATCAGTGAAATTATCATTATGACAGACAAAATGAAAACATTTCTTTGGTGGATTAATTAATTAAAGGCTTATTAAGGCGTATTCGTGAGGTAATGAGTTAAACGGAAGTGACTTGAGTTTTCTACTATGTTGTCATATAGATTTGGCGGCAATTTTAAAATGTCGTCTGTAGCGGGTATAACTCAAATATCTGATAGAATATTGACTTAGCTGCAAACAGTTATGATGAGATCAAAACTGTGTGTCTAGAGGTACACCTTAGTGTATCACGCACAACATGGGTTAAGCAACCTTCAGTTTTTAACATTAAATGATTAACATTATCTAGTGGTCGAGTTAGAGAGGATTTCAGTCATAATCCTTATCTAAGTAATCAAAAATAAATCTCATTCGCAGAAATATCATGTAACAAGCTGTCCTTTCCCTGCAAACATTGACCTGGTTGTGCAATGGTCTCATTAACAAGCAAATATCCGTACGCGTTACCCAAGCTAACCCGTAAATTCGAACTTAATGAGTTAATTTACAGTATTTAAACTCTGCCAATAAATAAGACTAAAATGCATGACAAAGAAGCATTAACTTTCAATCCTTTTTATATATCCATGTCATTTCCAGTTCTTCATCATGAGTTTTCATCTAATTCGGAAATATCAAACGCCGAGGACATCAGAGAAATTTCAAGATCCAAATTGCTTGCCAAATAAGTAAGGAGTGTCTTTATAAATATGCTAATATAACTAATAATAAATAGACTAAGGTTTTGACATTGACGATCTCATGGTAGGTTTACATGTAAGAATAGCATTTGGCTAAACATCCCTCTTTAATGCACTACAGTAAACCCCTTAAGAAAGGTTAACTGAGTGTTTATGATACAGGTGCAAGATGTAATCAAATAGGAAGTCCGTTTCAGTTTTACTGTCCAATTGCCTTAACCCTTTTGCATACTGGGTAATATTTTACGGCCATTTTAAAATGTCGTCTGCAGCGGGTATAACTCAAATATTTGCAAAAGAGTTCAGCAATTTCTGATAGAATATTGACTTAGCTGCAAACAGTTATGATCTCAAATCAAGCCCCACAATGTGGGGCCTGATCTGAGATCAAAACTGTTTGTCTAGAGGTACACCTAAGTGTACCACGCATAACATGGGTTAAGCAACCTTCAGTTTTTAACATTAAATGATTAACATTATCTAGTGGTCGAATTAGAGAGGATTTGTCTACTATCGTTCGCAGCTCCAATGATACAGTGGAGAAAACGTTATTTTTTCCCAATAAACGCGTTTACGCTAAAACTATTTTTTCCACTGCAAACACTTTGGAGCCAGATCAGACGCCGGGTAACCACTCTGATAAAAATGAAAAGTCAGAATTGTCAAAAAATTGTCCTTTTCTACATTTTAGTGTTTTGCGTTTGCGTTTCGTTTGCGTTTAAACGGGAAAAAATAACGTTTTCTCCACTGTAGCTCTGAGGTCACGATCTCAGTATAATCAGGCTATTGGGTAATAAGTGATATCGTGCTTGCCGACCATTTGCTCTGATTAGCTAGCATCATGTTGTAAACATTGCATTGGCAGACTTAAACACGCTATATAATTGTTGACTGCAAAGTTTTTGTCGTAGGTGCAAAATTACCTGACATAATTATCTGCATTTCCGGACAGGAAAAAACAAGTGAGACGCACAATTCGGATGCAACCAGCTTTCTATATTATTTCTATCTTAAATAGGCACACAACTTGTGGGAGAATGTTAATTCAACATTGACTGTAGTTACTGTACGTTCAAACCCCTTCCTTCATAATTATCGCCTCTATTTTCTCCTCGCAAAACAAACAATAATCAATATAATATATTGATGGTGTCAAATTCAGGTGGCAGTTTAACGCGAAAGTAAAGAAAAATTCCCATAAGGTTCCTTTAGGAATTGTCTGCTTTACTCTCATCCTGTGTTAAGCAGTATCCTGCAATAAAGAAGCTTGAATTTAGGTGATTTACAGGAAATGACGAACCCGTTGAACCCTGCTCAATCATGTATGCATCATTTTCTAACAGTGGACATATGAAGAATATACCTGCTATGTGCAAAAAAAAACCTAGATCGGAGGCTGCCCTCTGATCAGACTCTGGACTGCTTGTCAATAGATAAAAATGGACTAGACTAAATTTGAAACTTGAATTGTCAGTCTAAGTTAAAGGAACACACGAGCTAACCAGAACGTACAGTGGAGAATCTGTTATTCTTTCCCAATAAACGCGTTTACGCTAACACTATTATTTGCAGTGCAAACAGTTTGGAGCCAGATCAGACGCCGGGTAACCCGGCGTCTGATCAGGCTCCAAACTGTTTGCCACCAAGATAAACAAGAATTATCAGAATTGTCCAAAACTTGTTCTTTTCTATGTTTTAGTGCTTTGCGTTTGCGTACGTTTGCGTTTAAACGGGAAAGAATAACAGATTCACCACTGTATCTGCCACCGTACAGTGTTTCCTCCCTTCAACGGAACTCCGAACAACTATTCCATTCTTACGACAGTGTGTGTCACTGTTCCCCAGTGTTCCCTCCCTACAACGGCTTTTCGAACAACTACTTTCTTCTCACAACAATGCTTGCCACTATTCACCAGTGTTTCCTCCCTACAAAGGCCCTCCGAACAACTATTCCCTCCTAACAACAATGCTTGCAACTGTTCCCTACTGTTCGTTTCCTACAACGGCCCTCCGAAAAATTATTTCCTCCCTGAAACAACATTTGACACTGTTCCCTAGTGAACACTTCCTACAACGGCACTTCGAACAACTACTCCCTTCCCTTCTTACAACAATGTTTGCCACTGTTCCCCAGTGCTCCCTCCCTACAACGGCCAACCGAATAATTATTCCCTCCTAACAACAATGCTTGCCACTGTTTTCCAGTGCTCCTTCCCTACAACGACCCTCAGAACAATTGTTCTATCTGTACAAAAATGCTTGCCACTGTTCCCCATACCTCCCTTCCTACAACGGCCCGTCAAACAACTATGCCCTCCTGACATCAATGCTAGCCACAATAATGTTTGCCACTGTTCCCTAGTGCTCCCTCCCTACAACGACTCTCGGAACAACTATTCACTCCTGACATCAATGCTCGCCTCTGTTCCCCTAACAAGACATGTATGTCTAACGCTTTCACTGCTGCAATATCGTTTTCTGAAAAGTGTCGGCTGCTGTTTCATTCAAAGTTACGTATTGAATATTTTGAAAAAGAAACATAAATACGAATGACAAACAGTTTGACTTTAGATCAGACGCCGCGTAACGCGACGTCTGATCTAAAGTCAAACTGTTTGTAAATGGAAATTCAGGTTAAAAAGCTTCCCTCCCTATAACAACTCCCCCCGAACAACACAAATATTAGTCTCCCTTTTGGTGTTGTTGTAGAGAGGGAGCACTGTTACTGAAACCGTGTCAGTTTACAATAAGCTCTGATTAGCTTTCATCATGCACTCTTCTGTTCCTATATTAGTCACATTAAGTCGTGTTTCATCGTATTCATGATTCAATACGTGTGGGTGAAAATGTCACTGACATATAAACTATCAGACCCCATGCTGTCTATGTGAAAGGCAAATGACAGACTAATTCATAAATTCATTGCAAAATATCATATATAACTCTACAGACCAGACTATGGCCAGCACGCTTCGATACCGTTGGGAATTGGTTGGTTTCCCTTACAAAGGCTTGGAATGCTTAAAGTAACGATGTACAATGAAGTTTGGAGCAAGGTCAGAATCCTAGAAATCCGTCCGCTGACCAGGCCCCAGATTACTTCAAGCTCATATCAAATGAATAATTAGTAATATTATAAGCAGAACAACTTACTGACTTTTTTTCGATGTGTCAAGTTTGGTTGTATCGGGGAAGACATTTTCCTTTCTGTGATTTATAGTAGATATGTTTTGAACATCCAGATAGCAAACCTACAGACCAGACTGTTCTGACCATGCCTACTTAAAATATTAGACAAAGGCTGTAATACTGCCATATTCATCACCAAAATGATATGTTTTCAGCTTCAGCATTAACATACAAGCCTTAACCTTAGACTTTACACATAGATATTTAGGAAACAATTACATACATACTATATATATGAGTAGAACAAATAAAAAGGCTATACAATCATAACCCACACCATAAAAGTTGTTTGTCATGAAGGAATGGTAAAATGATTATGTTAAAAAAGTGTTGCATTTTAAAATACTTTCACTAATATAACGTCATAAATTTTAAACAAGTGTCGCATGCTTTTATTTTTCAATTTTGATTTAAGGTAAATCTATTTTGACTGAAAACATCAAATTGAGTGTCCAACAGTTTGAATGATAATTAGACCAGCTATTTGTAGTGTGGGTAAGCCAATGAAGGGGTTAAGGCAAATTCAAAACGTTATGTCCTGTACCCTTTTCATCGACTTCAAACATCTCGTTTTCAAACAAAAGAGAAATAATTTAAAAATGCTAATGTACTTAATTCTATGGCAAGATCTAAACTTAGTTTAATTCTAACTAAATCGCAATTACCTTGGTCAGGTGAAAGAAGCTGGCAACTGGATATGAGCCGTGCCATGACACAACCTGCCTTATTGAATCCCAACATTGTATAGACCAAGCACTGTTGTCACCCTAGGCGCTGTCTACACTGCCAAATATCGTATACGAAGGCAGATTGTGTCATGGCACGGCTCAATTATTGTTTGGAGAAGGAGAACACTTTACTGTTCCATGCTATCGCTATCAACAGTTGTAATGTTATCTATACACTTGATTTTGATTTCAGAAAAATGAAGTACTGTAGATCCCCTCTATTGGGTCAACTGAAACAAACACAAACTTGTTGCCTTGATTATCTAACGCATGTGGAGAGATTATGTATTGTCTAGCAAAAAACACACGCTTCGTTACATATATGTATGAATGCGCATGCGCGGGTATGACGGTGTGTTTCAATTTGTTGTGAAAGAAAATCGAAAAAAACCTGAAATTATTAAGTGCATTTCGGATATAGATTACCTAATCAAGACATTTAGTGAATCCGGAAGATAATTGTACCATTTGCGAGGACCAAAATTCGATAAAATTACCTCAAAAAGTGTTTTTTTAATATTCCTTTGTGTCGCAAGTGAGTGAATGGTCGGGAATAAGAACAGAACAAACGGACTAAGTCGCAGTTGTCGCCTGAATCGATGAGTACAGGCCCAGAAAAAAGGCAAACACTAGATAATGGTACAATACTGAACAAGTGATGGCTTCTCCACAAAATACAATGTCACAAAATATGATGCCTCAAATTCCACAATATCATGGACAATTCCCGGGGCCAATGCAAAGCGGTTATTATACCCCACCCACACAGCAGTATATTACTCCCCAGACACCAACCTATCACGACACCTGCATTTGACACAAGTTTTCAACAAACTGTTTTAAATAAATTAGAAACACTAGAAACATGTCTACAAAAACTTGATTCTTTAGAAAACCAATTATCTACCATGTCATAAAAGATGACAAGAATGGACAACCGTATTTCCTCATTAGAGTCGTCTTCCCGTGAAAACAGCAGCAAGATAGTTGAGCCCGAGACGAGCCGAGTGGTTGATTCCCAGATCTGTGACAATCTCGAAAAAAACATAAAAAAAGAGAGCGAAACATTAAATAACTTATCCCGTGAATACGAATCTTTAAAAAGAGAAAATTCTGCCATGTCAAACGAAATTTTGGACCTTCAATCGAGATTGATGCGGGACAATTTGTTGTTTTTGGCTTAGATGAGTGTAATAACGCAGAAGACAGAAGGACCGAAAATTGTACAGAAAAAGTCCTGACATTTTGGAGTGAGACTCTCCAAATTGAAAATACTGAGACGACAATTAAACTTGAAAGGGCACATCGTATTGGGCGATATGAACAAAACAAAAGGCGACCTATTGTCACTACCCGGACCAATTAAGTGTTAAACAAGCTTCGGCAGTATTGAGGGATCAAACTAACTGTCCATATAGGGTAGATGACCAGTACCCCAAGGCAATACAGGATCGCCGTAGACAGCTCGTGCCGATCATGCTGAAAGCCAAGAACGACAATAGGCGGGCATTCCTGTCTGATGACAAACTGTACATTGACGGTGCAATGTATATCATCTCATTCTCTTAGAATCCAGACCGGACGTTACGGCATTAATAGAATTCCAAGAAACGAGAGAATTTGTACTTTTTGTAATCTTTTGGACATAGAAGATATTTATCACTTTATTTGTGTCTGTCCAATTTACAACGAGATAAGACATAAATATCTAGATAAATTCTACTTTGTAAGACCATCAATGTTTAAATTATGCCAAATGTTTCTTAGTCATGATAAGAAAATACTTCGAAACTTAGCTTCATTTACTAAAGAAGCATTTAGTTTAAGAAGCAGATATGTTAATATTGTACATGAGTAATTTTACTTTCTTTCTAAAAAGACCAGCCATCATGCTTAGGAAACGTTTGAGTTAGGTCTGGGATCGGTATCAGGCTTCTTATTGGTCGGAGCTGAGCATATACTCAAATCTGACCGATCAGGGACTTGTGTGCGATCTCGGACTCGGCTCAAACGCGTTATAAGCTTGGACCCAGATCTCTTTGTTTAAGAACTAAATAAGCTTTATTAAATCCATAGTATGTTACGTTTTTACTCTCCCAGCAGAGACAAAGAACAACGTATATGTATATCATGTATATTGGTATAGGTTTGGATAAGCCTATTGATTCACGTAAAAGTTTGTATTTAAATTGTATTGTACAAGTATGACGATGTATCTTGTGTACAAGTCAAATAAAATTATTGTTCTGTTCTGTTCTGTTCTGTATACCGTGGACACTGTGTCACGTGCTGGCTATAACAGTTAGGAACCTACAGCGAAACAATTACGTTTTCTGACTTGGAATGTACAGGGCATTAAATTGAACTTGAACGATCCAGATTTTCTAAATTTTATAAATGACTATGACATTCTTCTTTTTACCGAAACAGTGAATTCAAGTATGAATGACATATCAATCAGTGGTTTTGACATTTTTAATTGTCCCAGACCGAAAATTAATTAAAAGGCAAAACGCGATAGCGGTGGTGTAATTGTGTACTATAAAGAGTGTTACAGAAATTATATACAGTTATTAAGTATGAATAAGAATGGAATTGTTTTGTCTAAGCTGAAAAAACAAGTAGGTAACTTTGAAAAAGATGTTTTTGTATGTACATGTTATATTCCACCTGAGGGATCGACTGTTTATAAAACTGTAGCTTCATATCTTATGAATCAGACTTTTTTGACCTTTTAAAGTATGATATTAGAAAGTATAGTGATCTAGGAACAGTCTTTTTCACAGGTGACATTAATGCACGCACGGGTGAACAGGCCGACTACATATCTAATATTGACTTAGACCGCTATATTGATATTCCTCATTGTGCTGATTTAACCGGTTTACCCCCACGTAAAAACGATGACAATACAGTTAATGCACACGGATTAAAACTTCTTGAATTGTGCGAAGAAAATGAGCTATGTATTACAAATGGGAGACTTGAAGAAGGAAAATGTACTTTTCATAGTCGTTATAGAAATATGCCTGTTGCTAGCACTATCGATTATATCATAACTAGTTATGAGAATTTCAACAAGATATTTGATTTTTGTGTATTGAATTTAACGGACCAGTCTGATCATTGCCCTCTTACATTTTCGCTTAATTATACGTATGACGTGTCCAATATAATAATATTGGATGCTGATCGTACATCACATGATAACATTATATGGGACTCATCTAAGAAGGAAAGTATTTTACAATCAGTCACAAACAGCAAGCATTTGCATTGATGAGATAACAGATAATTTGTTAACTGGTGAGATTGATGTTAACCGATGCATAAACTCATTATCCAACCTTGTTTACGACATTTCATTTCTGCATTGTGGTAAAACGTATAAATGTAATCAAAACTATACAAAAGGTAAATATAAGGCGGAATGGTTTAATGAAAATTGTAGAAAAGCAAAATGTATTTTTTTGAATGCTAGACGCGATCTGGCTATAAACAAATCAATTGAAAATAAAACGCACTTTTTAAATTGTAGTAGTGAGTTCGCTAAAGCTAAACGATTTGCAAAATCAAAATTTTATGATAAGGAAAAAATAAAATTGTCAAATTTGAGTAAATATTCTCCAAAGAAATTTTGGAAATATGTTAATAAATTTAGGAAAAAATAGTAAACGTGGGACCGATGTAGGTATAGACGAATTCGTAGATTATTTCCCTAAATTAGGTAATACGCCGAATGAGCAGAATACAGAAAATTATAACGAAACTAATCCAAGCGATGATGCAGTTAATATTGAATCATTAGATAGAGTATTTACTGCGGATGAAATTAGGATAACTATTTCATCACTTAAAAGAAACAAAAGTTGTGATTTTGAAAACAATGTAGCAGATTTTTTCATTGATACAAAAGATTTCATTGCAGACTATTTGTGTGTAATTTTTAACACAATCTATGATTCTGGAGTTTATCCAGATTCTTGGACGAAAAGTATTATTGTACCAATCTTTAAAAAAGGCGAAACAACGGTACCCTCTAATTATAGAGGTATTACGCTTGTAAATGTATTAGGTAAAACAAATTCTTTAACTCTAAGAAATAGACTTAACGCATGGTGTGAGAATGAAAATATTTTTCACAATACACAATTCGGATTTCGTGATAATTGTTCGACGGTTGATGCAATCTTTTTACTCCATACTATAATACAAAAAGTTTTAGCGAAACATTCTAAACTATGGTGTATTTTTATTGATTACCAGCGCGCTTTTGACACAGTTATTCGTGAATCATTATGGGTAAAATTAATCCAATCTGGCATTAGCTGCAAAATGTTACGAATGATAAAAAGTATATATGAAAATGTAAAACGTTGTGTAAGAGTATCGCCTGATATGAACAATTCAGATTTTTTAAATATTACGTTAGGTTTGAAACAAGGAGAGCCGTTGTCCCCTATTCTTTTTATTCTATTCATAAACGACATTGTAAAACATATAGACCTTGATAAGATGACATATACTGACCTGGACCTTTTATCTAGATATTTAATTGCTTTTGCAGATGACTTAGTGTTGTTCACTACAAATCCTGAAAGTTTACAGCATCAAATAAACGAGATTCAAAAATACTCTCTACAATGGGGCCTTAAAATAAATGCTAGTAAAACAAAAATATGCGTTTTTGAAAAGAAAAAACAACCTAGAAATTTTGACTTTTTTATTGGTGGAGAAAAAATTGAAATTGCAGAAAGTTTTATTTACCTTGGAATTAAATTCACGCACACCAGAAACATGACATCGGCTGTTAAAGCATTATCTGACCAAGCCCTTAAGGCATATCACAACCTACTTTTTCTCTTTGATAAAATACAGTTTGATTTTAAAACAAAGCTCAAATTATTTGAAACCATGGTTGTACCAATTCTTACATATGGCGCAGAAGTCTGGGGGTATATATAATATGAAAGAAGTTGATAAACTATACATTAAATTTTGTAAATACTTTTTAGGAGTTCGAAAGCAAACGCCAAACATGGCTGTCTACGGTGACTTAGGCAAATACCCATTGTCACTAGTTTGCATAGAAAGATCTATTAAGTTCTGAGTCAAAATTATGAGTAATACGCAATCTCATTTATATCATTTATATGTTGATCAAATAAAATCTCTCAATGGAACTTGCTGGGCCAATAAAATAAAGTCTGTAATTAATCATCTTGGGTATACAAATCTTATAGATAATTTTGACAAAAAGTGCTATTTAAATCTTATAAGAAGATTTAAAGACCAATATATACAGGATTGGAACGACAAAAAAATACCATGCCCAAACTCAAATATTATAGTAAATTTAAAACATCCTTTACTTATGAACAGTACCTTGATAAAATCCAAAATGATTCCTTACGAAAACTTGTTTCTCAAATCCGCATGAGTTCACATAACCTTGAAATAGAATCAGGAAAATTCAATGGAATTTATAGAGCCGAACGTCTATGTAAGTTGTGTAATCTACAAGTTATTGAGTCTGAGTACCATTTTATCATGTGTTGTCCAAAATATACAGAAGTACGAACTAAGTATCTAGGTAGACTATCATGGCCTTCATTGTATAAATTTATTTTTATTATGGCATCATCAAATACAGCAAAATTAAATAAACTTGCTAAATGTATCAAAGAAGCCTCCGAATTTCGTACAAATACCCTACAGTTGTAATTGATTCTTTTAGCATATGAACTTTTTGTGTATATTGCATAATATGTTATATATAATGGTACTTATATGTATTTATTCATTTTATATTTAACGCCTTTACCATACCCTTCTATGTATTTGTAAATGGCCAAAGGCAATAATTTGCTGACTTGCCAATAAACTGAACTGAACTGAACTGTTATTGTTATGCAAAACACTACAGAGATTGATGATTGACTGAGTTGGGTTGTACGCCACCGCAATTGCACATAAACTGGTCAAATTGACACTGCGATAAACTGTATTAACGAGCTACACAATTGAATTACAAAAGAATATGGCATAATATATTTTCCTTAGTTTCCGCAAAGTCATTTTTAAACCAAATGACCAACAGGTGATTTTGAAATCGAGGACTGCATGTGTGTGGAGAAAATCAAGCTGTACAGTGGAGACTCTGTTATTCTTTCCCGTTTAAACGCAAACGTACGCAAACGCAAAGCACTAAAACGTAGGAAAGAAAAACTTTTGGACAATTCTGATAATTCTTGTTTATCTTGGTGGCAAACAGTTTGTATCCAGATCAGACGCCGGGTAACCCGGCGTCTGATATGGCTACAAACTGTTTGCAATTGAAATAATAGTTTTAGCGTAAACGCGTTTATTGGGAAAGAATAACAGATTATCCACTGTATCTACTAGTTTCAAAATCAATGGTAAACTCTTCTTTATTTTCAAACAGGTTGGATCCAGATCAGACGCCGCATTATTCAGCGTCTGATCAGGATCTAAATTGTTTGACATAGGTACATGTATTTCATTAATCACAGTGTCAAAACATTCCATTTGACATACCATAACCGGCGACACTTTTTCAGCAGACGATAATATGGCAGCGAAAGCGTTACGCAACAACCTGGGGCCGTTTTATAAAACTTCGCACGACAAAAACAGTCGTAAGTCAAAACTATAAATACATTTCTGTATTTCTGTATCTAAACCTGTCTTATGACATCTCTTTGAATGCGTATTTTTAAGACGATTCCAAAGAGATGTCACAAGACAGGATTAGATAGAGCAATACATAATAATTTAGACTTTTTAATCTGACGCAGGACAACATTAATTTTTGTCGTACAAAGTTTTATAAAACGGTCCATACTTCACAATTCAAAATAAAATCACGTTTAACTCTTTAAACACCACGGTCAGGATTACATGTAACATATACTGATTACATCTACAAACCAGCTGGCTCATATTCAGGGGAATCTTATTATCTTGGAATAACACGGAACCTTATATATTATAAAGTGTTGAAAAATCTTAAAAGTGAAATTAGGTGGAAATGGACGGGGTTTACTGTATCGACTATTTTCAATTATGGCATCTGGTGCACTTTAAACTGTTATCTTTCTCAATGAAAATCGTTTAGAAATATCCTGATAGCTTGTCTTATCTACCGTCGACAGACGTTGCGGGTTTGCCAAGTTTGCTCAATATGGTCCATATTGCGTAACAACAGTGAAATCCAAAGATTGACTCATTACATGCGAAGTTACAGTGAACAATACGTTTTTCTTACCCGTTTAAACACAAACGAAACGCAAACGTACTGCATACAATCTAGAAATTGACAAGTTTTTAACAATTCTAATTGTTTTTTTTAATCCGAGTGACAAACAGTTTGAGCCTGATCAGACGCCGGGTTACCCGGCGTCTGATCAGGCTCCAAACTGTTTGCAGCGGACATTATAGTTTTAGCGTAAACGCTTTTATTGGGAAAGAATAACAAGTTCTCCACTGTATTATGCAACAGCAAAGTGCATTCCGTACATTTAGTTTATAATCCGATTACTCCATAAATGCGTCTTTTACGCGTCTGTTTCACTTCTTTTAGGATAATATATCTGCCAAGAAAAGTAGTCCCCATGTAGGAAGTCCTCAACATTAATGACATATTGAGTAAACAGTGTATTGTTTGTGTTACGTTTCCTGCTTGAGTCTTTCGTATTTATCTGTCCAGATTATTGCTCAAAGTTTGAAAATAATAACAGTGCTACTTAAAGATTATTATGTTTTTATTTTTAACCTGCTTTCAGTGGCAACCTGTTTTCAAAGCTAGAAACAGACTATTGGGCAAATGGTCAGACATTTTCATACAGTTTAAAAAGATAAGTAATATAATTAAGTCATGTCTTAAGTTATTATGAAAGTAAAGAGGAAAGCTCCAAAGAGAGTTTTCATGTGTATTTATATCTTGATGTCAGCAGTTACCTGCCATAACCCAAATAAATCTGATTTTTGGTGAAGAGGGACATAACGTCACAAATACACTGTACAAGAGCACCATGGGACATATTTCGCTCACCTGAGAATAGCTGACAAAATGGAGAAAATGATTTATGTCCAGGACAGGGTCATTTTTTACCCGATGGGAATAATTTGAACAATCTTGATACAGGACCTGTAGATGATGCTATGTGCCAAATATCTAAGATCAGGGTACTAGAGTTTTAGAAAAGAATTTTATTTTTAAGTTTCCGTTGAAAAGGTCTATTTTAGCTCCTGTGACCTACATATGCAACAGACTGAAACCATTTGAGCAACATTGCTAAAGGACATCTAAAAGTGTCACCATGCCATATATCAAAGCTCTGCCATATTAGTTTCAGAGGAGAAGACGTTTTAAAATGTCACTATATAACTCTTTGTAAAACAGTGACCCCTGGGGCGGGGCCAATTTTGACCCAAGGGGCATAATTTAAACAAACTTGATAAAGGACCTGTAGGTGATGCTATGTACCAAATATCTAAGATCTGGCCCTTGTAGTTTTTGACAAGAAGATTTTGTAATTTTTTATAGAAAAAATCTGTTTTTAGCTCCTGTGACCTAGATATGCAACAGACTGAAACCATTTGAACAAAATACGTAAATGATATTCAGAAGTGTCACCATATAAAATTTCAAAGCTCTGGACATATTAGTGTCAGAGAAGAAGACGTTTGAAATTTTTACTATATAACTTTATGTTAAACTGTGACCCCGGGCGGAGCCAATTTTAACCCCAGGGGCATACTTTGAACAAACTCGATAGAGGACCTACATGTATAGACGATGCTATGTGCCAGATATCTAAGCTCTGGCCCTTCTAGTTTCAGAAAAGAAGATTGTTTAAGTTTTCATTGCAACACAATCTATTTTTAGCTTCTGTGACCTAGATATGCAACCAACCGGAACCATTTGAACAATTTTGGTATAGGACATCTAGAAGTGTCACCATGCCAAATGTCAAGAAGACGTTTGAAAAGTTCACTATATAACTCTATGTAAAACGGTGACCCCCGGGGCGGGGCCAATTTTGACCCCAGGGCCATAATTTGAATACACTTGATAGAGGACTTATAGGTGATGCTATGTGTCAAATATCTGAGCTCTATCCTTTGCAGTTTTTGACAAGAAGATTTTTTAAGATTTCATTATTTTTTCACTTTGGTTGCCATGGCATCCAGAGTTCTGCATTGTTTTAAATTCTTTGAACCAATTTGAAAGAGCTTGACCCAAGGAACATTTATGTTTAAGTTTGGTTGAAATCTGTTCAGCGGTATAGGAAAAGATGTCATTTGAAGCAATTGTTAACGACGACGGACGACGCACGACGGACGACAACGACGCACGACGGACGACGACGGACGCCGGACACAGGGCCATCCCAATAGCTCACCTTGAGCCTTTGGCTCTGGTGAGCTAAAAATGTAGCTGACGTACATTTGTTGAACGAGTGGCTCCGAGCATGTAGATAAAGTCGGGTTTAGCCACGTTTTAACTTTGAAATACGGGTATGTTCGACATTATCGTGCATGATATAATGCCATTCATGCGTCGATATATCGGATAGTTAAAGTTAAACGAGTTAGATATATCGATGTTCGACTGTTTATTTAACCATTGCTGCTCCAACGGTACGCATTGTTTACAACTTTAACTCTCTTCCATCACTGAAACAATGTTTTTGCATTTTAAACAGTCATGAATATGCATCAAACGAACTATAACAAATACCCTATCAGATGGTAGTTTAAAGCAACTGAAACATAAAGCAGAATGCGCCTTAAAGAGGATTTTGCTTTATTTTCAATCTGTTTTATGTTCCCATTTCTCTTCAGAACTAGAAATGGGCTAGGGAATAATGGGTTACAGTATTGCAGAAAAGGTTGATACAATAATTTCGTTGGTTCAGTGGAGAATCTGTTATTCTTTCCCGTTTAAACGCAAACGTACGCAAACGCAAAGCACTAAAACGTATAAAAGTACAACTTTTGGACAATTCTGATAATTCTTGTTTATCTTGGTGGCAAACAGTTTGGAGCCTGATCAGACGCCGGGTTACCCGGCGTCTGATCTGGCTCCAAACTGTTTGCACTGCAAATAATAGTTTTAACGTAAACGCGTTTATTGGGAAAGAATAACAGATTATCCACTGTAATCTGTCCTTCTTTAGGTATTCACCTGCATAGAAACATTCATATCTAATCCAACCAATCATTCGGCATCCCATGAGAGGTTGTGCATAGCATTCAACATTCATTCCAAGATATCAATATACTTGACTGAATTTATAACACTCTTATCATGTTCCGATAAAGTGTGTATGACAACAGTGACCTCTATCAATATAACAGTTGATAAAACAATCAATTGTTTTCATTGAAAAATGTTTGGAGATGGATCAAAGTAAACCCCTGTCTTATCAGACTCAACATAATTTTAGCTGCTAAGATTTAAATTGCGAATAATTCCTGGCATCCATCAAGTTCTTTATTAATTTATTTTTATAACATTAGATTTGCATTAAGTTTTGCTTAATCGGGAGAAAATGATATCCATTCCACTCTTTCAGCACGCTTTTGCGTTGATATAATCATAGCCATTCTGACTGTCAGAAACACTCATACATGTACAATTATGCTGAAAAGCACAGTCGAGCATCAATGTAACAAATTTGTTTTAAGTCGAACTTAAGTTCACTGCCAAAGTTTAAAAATCGAACTATTGATCAGTTCAATTTCAGAGAGCTGTAGTTATCGAAGGTCAACTGCGGGATTGAATCCAGACCAGACGCCGCATAACGCGGCGTTTTATCTCGATTCAAGCTGTTTGTCATTCGTCATTATATTTTTGTATACAAAATGTCCACTTATTTGTAACTTAAAGAAACAATTATAAATAGCAAACGACATTTAAACAGGTGATATTGCAGCAGTAAAAGCGTAAGACATAACTGTCCTTTTAAGGGAACTGCGGCAAGGGTCGTTGTAAGGAGGGTGTCGTTGTTGGAAGGACCGTTTTGGGAAAGAAGCACTGACGATTTTGTCTTACCCAGGATTTAATCAGTGTCCATTCCAATTTTGATAGGTACGTGTATCAAAGTCGACAACATACTCATTTAAGTTAAATTAGGCAAAAACACGCTGCGGGATTTAGAGTAAATGAGCGGGCTCGTATTTTTGACGATCAAGTGTACAACATTTCAGGAAGTAGAAGCACCGTATGTGCCTTCTTCAACAAACATCAAACATGAGGAAATAATAGAACGAGTGTCAAACGGTCTTGATCCTGATAAGACGCCGCCTAATGCAGCGTCCGATCAGGATCCAGACTGTTTGCAAATAATCATATTGTACTCTTGATAAGGCAGTGAAAGGGTTAATTATATTTATGAGTGGTCTCTCAAGAAAGGTTCAACTGTTCGTATCGAATTGAAAATAGATATGACTGTTGTTTGATATTCGAGAAAGCGGAAGTTGGTTTGCCAAATTAATGATTATTGAGATCAAGTTTTATCCTCATTCCCGGACGCTCTATAATTACATTTGGAATTTTCTGAATACAACACAATTAGGCTGAATCGAAGTGCTGGTGGTGAATTTCTGTCCATTTGCAAACAGATTGGATCCAAATCCTATTTTACAGGATGTCTGATCTGAATCCAAACTGTTTGTGAATTATTCGTACATTCAAACATAACCAATTTTTTTTGTGAACGCACCGTGTGTTATAAGAACATGTAGTTTCTCTTGATAATGTTCACGTACTTGTAAACCAAATGGATCCAATATTGCAATATTGATTTGTATCTGAGGGGCAAAACAGTTTAAGCCAGATCATAGTCTGGGAAAACCGGCGTCTTATCTGGCTCAAAACTATTTGCAATTGAGCTTATAATTTGAGCGCAAGCGCGTTTATTGAGACAGAATATCATATTTTCCACTGTAACTGTTACATCAGAGTTGCTTCATTGTTACACTTAAATATGTTACTGCTTATTTAAAAAAGAATTTGCAGGTTAATAGTATATAATTCAACCACTTAATGTTACAGTGGAGAATCTGTTATTCTTTCCCGTTTAAACGCAAACGTACGCAAACGCAAAGCACTAAAACGTAGAAAAACAACAACTTTTGGACAACTCTGATATTTCATGTTTATCTTGGTGGCAAACAGTTTGGAGCCTGATCAGACGCCGGGTTACCCGGCGTCTGATCTGGCTCCAAACTGTTTGCACTGCAAATAACAGTTTTAGCGTAAACGCGTTTATTGGGAAAGAATAACAGAATCTCCACTGTACATGTACTTGGAATATTATTCTATTTGAACAGTGTTATGTATTTCAAGCCTAAGCATACTAATAGCAACAACTTCTGAAGGACTTCATTTAAAATTTATTTCATGTTTGGGTGTACTACTTATTTGATTTTAATGCAGGTCAAGAGTAATGCATTTATCTCCTTGAGGAGTTGTATGCCTTACGTTTAACCTGCACTAAGAATTCACTCACCTTTCCGGAGTGTTTGGCATTTCAGTTAGCTTGCAAAATGAAAGAAATTAAACTCCGCCTTTGATCTCTCAAAAGCACTTACAAACTTAAATATTCAATGAATGTCTGTGTAGGATATGTTTTAGTTTCTGTTTGTTTCTGTTAGTCGAACAAAACTTTTAACTTATTCGCACGTATACTTTCAGTTTACAATCATGAAGAGTCCATTTTATTTTACTGTTTTTACTATATTTGTTTTATATGATGTATTTGAAAATGGCAATCAGTGTAAATCCCGATCAGGTCTCCTTTAGGGATCCTGTTCTGATTTTAAACTGTTTTCAGAGGACAAGAGTACTAGTGTCTACATTTATATGGTGCGAAAAGGACGAGTACACTCGTCGCTAAGATTCAGCTAGGTCATTTCTGTATGTACGTGCATGTAAGCCGTTTTCAACGGGCATAACAACTACAAATATGTACGTATTTTCCAAACACTTGCGTTCGATATGGAAGAATGATTTCGGCTATATATATTTACATTCGACTCTTTAGAGTATATAATAAAGCACGATGAAAGTCTATAAAAGCTTAGAATATGTTTTGCCATCCCTCTTAAGTACACCAACAGATTGGCAAACACTATGATATAAAATTACAGTGCTCCCTCTCCACAAATACATCAAATGGGAGCCATAGATTGTGTGTATTGTTCGGATGGAGTTGTTATAGGGAGGGAACTTAAGAGTTAACTTATATTTGCAAACAGCTTGAATCCAGACCAGACGCCGCATAACGCGGCGTTTTATCTCGATTCAAGCTGTTTGTCATTCGTCATTATATTTTTTTATACAAAATGTCCACTTATTTGTAACTTAAAGAAACAATTATAAATAGCAAACGACATTTAAACAGGTGATATTGCAGCAGTAAAAGCGTAAGACATAACTGTCCTTTTAAGGGAACTGCGGCAAGGGTCGTTGTAAGGAGGGTGTCGTTGTTGGAAGGACCGTTTTGGGAAAGAAGCACTGACGATTTTGTCTTACCCAGGATTTAATCAGTGTCCATTCCAATTTTGATAGGTACGTGTATCAAAGTCGACAACATACTCATTTAAGTTAAATTAGGCAAAAACACGCTTCACCGCCAAATCAATGACGAATCATGCTAAAATGATTATAGAAAAACCTTTTGTTAGGACCATTTAATTGTGTCATTTAATATGTGTTTTAGACAGGCGACTGCTTAAAGCAAGATATAAGCAAAACAAAGCTCCGCCTGGAACTTTCTGTTGTACTGTAAAGTTGCTTTAAGCTGTCATCTCCTTAATATAATCAATTAGTTTTCGTTTTAGTGGACGTAATACATAAAACATGTAGAAAGGTTTGACTGTAATCTTAAAATGATAAAACCTCAACTTTCTTAATTGCAGCCGAACATCAATACCTCGAAGACATTTTACTCGATCTTATATTTCTTTAGGTGAATTTCATTATTTCATCCTAGCTTAAGTTGGGCATAATTATACTTACGACAAACTTAAAACGAAGCCTAGTCACGTTTAAACTTTGAAATACGGACATGTTCGACTTAAGCTAATGGCGACATTGAAGTTTGAATCAAATTATATTTTGCATTGCGCTGGAATGGACTTGAGTTTAAACTCGTTCCGAAGAATTTGATTGGTCCGATTTGAGCATAGGCATAAATCTGACCAATCAAATACGTGGGAACACACTCAGACTCAACTAAAACGCGTTATAACCTCGGAGCCTGGAATATTCCTTTAAACTGTCGTTCAACACAAGTCTGAGTGTAATTTACAGGATGCTTAATTAACCGTGCAGGTTCTTTTAATGACAGACCAATGATTGAAGAAATGAAAAACTCTTCAATTTAAAGCTCATTTGTGCCGGCAAGCCAATTCTATACATATTGGATGAGAACCATCGGTTGCATGAATAGGTAATTCAAGAAACTGCAGTTTAGAATCTATGCGAATAGAAGTTAATTTAGCGAAACTCTGATTGTAATGATCTCTCTCCCATTTCATGTCGGAAATTCTATTACTGCAACTGCCATGTAATTTGATCATACAATGAGTTGTGGAAAGCATTGTCACCGAGTAATTGCGATCCAGGACCGAGTAAATGAATTGCTTCTCACTTAGACTTGTCGTTTTCATATACGTTTTCAGATACAATTGGCACGGTTGTAAAGGTATTTTAAAATAGTTTGGATTCTGATCAGACGCCGAGGTACTCGGCGTCTGATCAGGATCCAAACTAATTTACAAGCATGTCAAATTTGATTAATTTCAATTAGTACTTTGAGTGATCTTTTAGTTAAATGTACAATTCTTGTCTATCGTCGATAGTGAATAAGATGTACCTTTAATATAATTACAAGAACTCGTTTACTATCATTATGTCTAATGCATTAAACGATTCGTCTACATCTGTACAATGTTTATTATAATTCTGTTCTGTCTTTATTTATTGAATTCAGAATAGTTTAATCGTCCTTGATTACCCGAGGTCATGCAAGTCGAACATATAGCTCGGCCAATCATTTTCTTTTTAAAATATTGATGTTTTCACTTTGAGCGGGCTCGAATATTTGAACTGCTGAGATAACCGTAAGTTCGACTCAAACGATTTCGAGATATCGTTGTTTGCCTGTACAATGTTATTATATAATTGCAGTTTACATACCAATGCAACTAAAACATGCTCTCATTGTATTGGTATGAAAATGACTCCTACATTGATAAGTGTTACAGACACGGTATATTTAGGAGATTGCGAATCTGAAGACTTTTACAAGTGCCTTAAAGCATGATTCTTTTTTCATTTACACTATGACATTTGGATGTGTTTAATCACCAATGACAATAAGTGAACAGTAACCTTGTTGGACGAGACATCAGTACGATTACATACAATGGAAAATACTTAATTTGTCCTATAGTTGCAATAAAGTTTGAATAAACTGTAGCAAAATCAGTTGTCTGAAATGTCTTACGATTTAGTTGAATCTGATGTTTGAGGCTGACCATAAACTCCAAACTATTTGCAAAATGGACATAATGTATTTAGCCTAACCCTCTTAAGTGCATTGATTGCTTCTCCCCTGCTCGTAAAAGTTCCAGGTAAAGGTCCTATTGTACAACAGCCCCTTTTTCGTAAAGGCACACACCAGTGATATACAGTGGAGAATCTGTTATTCTTTCCCAATAAACGCGTTTACGCTAAAACTATTATTTCCGATACAAACAGTTTGGAGCCAGATCAGACGTACGTTTGCGTTTAAACGGGAAAGAATAACAGATTCTCCACTGTAACTCATTAGAATCGTACCGACGATACTCTCAAATCTCATTCACTGCTTGACAATTACATGAACGTTATAAGGTAATAATACCAATACAGTTATTTTAAGTTGTATAAATAAAGTCAGACGAAATTTCAAAGCACACGATAATAAGACAGCGATTGAGTAACACAGGTTTTGACGTCATAATAAAAGGGATAATACGTAGATATCAACATAGATTTGTTGAAGATATGAATGATACTTTGTTGTAAATTCTTCTTTGACCACTACGTATTACGAACAAAGGGTATAATACCAGGATTTGTCGCAGATACTTAGTCATTATAAAGCCAGACTAGTAATAAGCCTGACTGATTTCTTGCAGAACCCAAGGTGGGGTTGCTTTATCGATGAGAAGCAGACAAATTAGTATCGTTTCTTCTTTATTCATCAGTAGAGGTAGTGCAGGCGTAATCAGCCGTAATAACAACAGTCTGTTAGCAAAAACCACCGTGGACTTGAGAACGTTCAAACGAGCTTCATTAACTATAATGATCAGTTACTTTGATTATCTCGAAAAAAAATGCGTTTGTACAGTGGATAATACGTTATTCTTTCCGGTTTAAACGCAAACCACTAAAATGTAGAAAAGGATAACTTTTTGACAATATCATGACTTTTCATTTTTATCTGAACTGTCAACAGTTTGGAGCCTGTTCAGACGCCGGGTTACATCTGGCTCCAAACTGTTTGCACTGGAAATAATAGTTTTAGCGTAAACGCGTTTATTGGGAAAGAATAACGTTTTCTCCAATGTAACAGAAAAAATACTAGTAGGGCATGATTTACAATACGAGGTTTACTGTAATGACTCTAAGCAATGGGGTAGAGAGAAATGAGGAAACAGTGTTGATCCTGACCAGACTGTTCCAACATGGTCAGTCTGATAAGGATCTACACTGTTTGTTAGTCAGTATACCCATTGTGGACAAATTATTGTTTGCGAGAAGCAATGAGATTAAACTTTTAGATAAATACGTTTTACAGTGTGTCCCACTTTTTTGTAATAGGAAAAGTATGTTAATTGGCTAAAACTAGTGTGTTTAAGCCTAAGTCGTATACAATGTAAAACAAGCATTTTATCTGAAATATTGATGAACTTTGTTTATCTGTGTCTCTAACAATATGGAGCAACAGGTACCGAGTTACTCTTTAGAATTCAAAGATTTATACCTGTAATACTCACAACCTGACATCTCAACAGGGTCAACACTGTGAGCCCTTCGTTGTCTTAACTACCCGGGTACGATGGTTATATGCAAACAGATTGGTTCCTTATAGAGTGGAGAAAATTTTATTCTTTCCCGTTTATACGCAAACGGAACGCAAACGCAGCGCAATTAAATGTAGAAAATAACTTCTTGATAATTCTGTATAATGATTTTAACCTGGACGGCAAACAGTTTGGAGCCTGATCAGACGCCGGGTTACCGGCGTCTGATTTGGCTCCAAACTGTTTGCATTGAAATAAATATATTTAGCGTAAACGCGTTTACTTGGAAAAAATAATGTTTTCTCCACTGTAAGACACATCACAATGTTAAGTTATCCAAACTGTTTGTCCCTTAAATTAGTATATTTACCATTAACATTGAGGATAAAACAGATAACGTCATTGCAGTAAATGGTTTAGTTAACATATTTACTGCCATAACGCACTCTGCTATAAATATTTGGCGTATGCTTTTATTCCTCAAAACAAAATTTAGGTATTCCGGCTTAACAAATATTGAAATGAGTTTGGGATTGAATTTGGAACATGATCAGACGACGTTTGACATGGGAGTCTGAACAGGATCCAAACTGTTTGCCAATAACGTTACTTTTTAAAGCTCCAATATACTCGGGTTCAGAAAACTATGAAATGAAAATGGGCTCATTCAATGTACATAGTACATGTATAAGCATGGAATAACCCGCTAGGTATTTATGGGCTAATGTCAATGGAACGGGAAGTCAGCATATGTTCACAATTAATATGCTATAAAGCATGTGAAATATGTCAGCTGTCACTTGCCTATAATGTCTAGAAATAGTTAACAAATATGTGACATAGTGTTTAAACTTGGCACCAGTGAACTAGGAAATTGCAAATGTTACAGTTGAGAAACTGTTATTCTTTCTCGTGTAAACGAAACGAAACGCAAAACACTAAAATGTAGAAAAGTGCAACTTCTGGACAATTCTGATAATGCATGTTTATCTTGGTGGCATACAATTTGGAGCCTGCTCAGACGCCGGGTTAACCGGCGTCTGATCTGGCTCCAAACTGTTTGCAAAAGAAATAATAGTTTTAGCGTAAACGCGTTTATTGGGAAAGAATAACGTTTTCTCCACTGTAGTACAGACCAGTGGAAAAAGTGAACAACTTTTGATTTATAATTTGTTTTCAGTTAATATAAGGTTTACAGTGTTCCCTCCCTACAACGGTCCCCCCGATAACGACTCTATCCTTACAACGACTCTTGTCGCAGTCCTCTAAATAGGACAATTATGTCGCACACCTTTACTGCTGTAATATCGTTTGCTGATTTTCTCAAAGTTACATATTGGACATTTTGACAGAAAAACAACTTACTGACGAGTAACAAACAGCTTACCCGGCGTCTGATCTGGCTCTAACCTGATTGCATATGAAATATAATTTTATAGCGTAAACGCATTTTTGGGAAGTCTTATCCACAGTATACTTATTATTGCAAGACTGTCTTACACTTTCGTTGCTTGAATGTCTGTTTGATCTTGTTTTTAAACGTGTATTTAAATGATTTTTCCTGTCAAACAGTCGCACATAATGTTTACAAATTAATGTGTTCCCCCGAGGATCGAACACCCAGTCTGTGTCTCGAGGAGATGTCTGGCATTTCTTAAATCTCCGTATTTCTTAATTATTACAGGCGTAGACTCTCAGTAGACATACAATGAAAACCCCTTTATTACGACCTCCCTCTCTAAGACCAATTGATTTTTAAAACCCAGGCACTAGCTGAAAACTATAGTTAATGTGAAGCAAAAGGAATCTCGATTATGAAGCATTTTGAACTCATTTTATGTCCCTTTTGAAAACAAGCTGCTTTGGTCAACGAAAACAAAACATTCCTTTGATGACGGTTTGGCGTGATTATATTGTAAATTGCAATGAGATTAAAGCTACTGACTTCTGAAAACAAATGTTTTAGATATTTAAAATTTAGATTTAAGCACTTTGATTTAATACAGTAAAACCTCGGTATTACGACCACAAAACAGTTGTAAGTATCAGGTGTTTAACCTTTTCAACGCTAAGTTTCTCTTGTGCGTATTAACAGTACATTTGGACTCTTACACTCTAGTACATTTATTTTGAACCAGTCTACTGTTGCAGTTTTGTTATGACAACCAAAAACAATGAAACTATCATACAGTGGAGAAAACGTTATTCTTTCCCAATAAACGCGTTTACGCTAAAACTAATATTTCAATTGCAAACGGTTTGGAGCCAGATCAGACCCCGGTGTCTGATCAGGCTCCAAACTGTTTGTCACCAATATAAACATGAATTATCAGAATTGTCCAAAAGTTGCACTTTTCTACATTTTAGTGTTTTGCGTTTGCGTTTCGTTTCGTTTAAACGGGAAAGAATAACGTATTCTCCACTGTACAGTACAGACACTGATCAAAGCGCTATAGGAGCCCTCTGATCCGGGTCTACCATGTTTGCATATGTAATCAGTAATCTCTACAGAGGACTACAGGGTTGGAAGGGTTCAGGCAGGTGGCTGCTTAAAGCAATGTGGCCATAAAACAGAGTTTTACTCCTAGTTCGCTCGTGCCAAGTTTTAACACTATATCACGTATTTGTTAACTATTTCTAGATATTATAGGCTCCTGCTTTTAAGTTCACATTGCCTTAACTCATTGGGCCCTAGTGACGCATATATGCGTCCTTTACCAAATGCGTACCTGTGAAGAGTACAGTTGTCCTATGCAAACAGTGAAGTCCTGCAGGAGCCCTCTGATCAGGAACTTCACTGTTTGTTATTTTGTAATATATTATAAAACAAATAACCCAATACTAGTAGAAAATGGACCAGCCTTTATTGCAAACTGGAATTATTCATTTGAAGTTTCAGGGGATAATGAGTTAAGCTGTGACCTGACGTCTATGGAACCAGTAAGCCTTCGTTTTGTAGGTCGTGATAGTGAGGTTTTACTATACTTGTATATATAAGTATCAAACCGTTTGGATCCTGATCAGTAGCTTAAAGAAAGGAAACAGTAAAACAGAAAACTTCTGAAGGAACTTTCCGTTTACTGTCACTTTGCGTTAAGTAGTCACCTGTCGTTAACTCCTAATAATTAACACAATTAAGTATTTGTAAAAGCGAGATTTTACTCTATGTCGTTCTTGAAAATGGATGATATTATAAATGTGAATGGTTTAGTATAAAGAGTACTCGCCGACTTGAGATATACCATTGTTTAATGTATTACAGTACTGAACCTTATTAAATTGAATTGATATTCGCAAGCGAATTGCCATCGAATTGCCATCGAATCGCGCGCTTCAAAACACAAATCCTACGTTTGAATATATTTACGCGAATTTTCCGAAGCGTTTGTTACAAAAATGGAATCGAAAAAAATAACGAAAGCATATTTGCGAACATTTTTGAGATACACCATTCAAGAAAACTTACCCGAGGGTAAAGTTAGTACTTTGAATCGCAAGCGAATTGCCATCGAATTGCAAGCGAATTGCCATCGAATTGCACACGAATCGCAAAAATTGTTAATTTAATAAGATTCAGTACTGTATGTGGTACATGTAGCTTACAATGTTGCTTAAGGGTGTATCAATCTCATAAGCCAATTTTTCAAAGTATCAAACTTTTTTTTCTAACATTGATTTTTTGGAAGAGCTGTTTATGATGAATGAAAAAATGAAAAGAAATATATATGGTGGTGTCCTTTTTTTTTAGCTACAGCGATTTGAAAAAGGTATGTCAAATTTGGACGTTTTTTTCAAATTTTACCCATTCAGAGTACAAGCTTCAGTAAAATTTATTTCAAAACAAAACAAACATGATAATTTGGGTTTTCATTATATATTTCATGTCTATGGTGGTATTTTCACATATAGAAACCAAATTTAGACAAAACAGGCACCAGGTTTGAACAATAATGATCCTTGAATATCAAAAATATGCTTTGTATAGGGCATGATTTTATTAGATTTTTTATTTTATGAAAAAAATTATAAAAGTTTGAAAATGAAATAGTTCTAGTATTAAACTTTTTTTATATATTCTACCAGATGAAAGCCCATGCTAAGGCAATTCAAAATATGAAAAGAAATTGAAAGGTCAGTGTTGAAAATTTTGAGTTATTAAAGTAAAAAGAGTTATCTCCCCTTACAAAATTTACAAAAAGGTACCATATCGATGATATTTAAAGCTTTATAAGTTTCACATTTGGTGCCTTTTTTTTCTTAAATTAGTTTTGTATGAAGAAATACTACCATAGATAGGAAATAAATAACACAAAACCAAATTATCATATTTGTTTTCATTTAAAATGGATTTTATTGAAGCGGGCTGTTTGAAAAGGACAAAATAAGAGGAAGTGGGTGGGGTAAATTTTACATGGCCGTAGAGCCAACTGTTTTTCACCAAAATGTACACTTTTTCTATTTTTTCATTCATCTTAAATAGCTCTTCAATACAAAATAGAGTGTTTTCATATACTTTGAAAATTTCCCAAAGTCATGACATTGATACACCCTTAAGTAAAAAGTATCCTATATTTCCTTTGAAAGATGCTCCCATGTGTTGCCAGATACCTATAGAAATTTTGATACGTTTACTGTTATTTCGTTTCCAGTAAAATAGTGTTTTATTTACTTCTAAATGCGACACAGTCGTCCAATTTATATAAGTTCACCTGATACTCCAATACTCAACTATATTTCTTGATATGGACGAAGGCTTTACACAACACCATGGACAAATGTTAATTTTGCAATCAAGTGTCATTTATTTCTATCGATAACCATCGCTAAAGTAAACCCATTGGTACATGTAAAGTGTTAACATGTCACATCAAGATGCTTGCACATTATGTTGTAAACCTTGATTGAATTGGTTTACGACGAATATCGGAGATTATCGAAAGATATTCAGTAAATCGCGTACAAGAGGTAGCCTTACAGTACATGTACTACAGTGGAGAAAACGTTATTCTTTCCCAATAAACGCGTTTACGCTAAAACTATTATTTGCAGTGCAAACAGTTTGGAGCCAGATCAGATGCCGGGTAGCCCGGCGTCTGATCAGGCTCCAAACTGTTTGCCACCAAGATAAACATGAATTATCAGAATTGTCCAAATGTTGTACTTTTCTACGTTTTATAGTTTTGCGTTTGCGTACGTTTGCGTTTAAACAGGAAAGAATAACGTTTTCTCCACTGTATAACGTGGAATATCAATAAACATGTCAACAAGATGGCTATTTTAAGGAAACGCCAGGAATATATGATAAATGTACTGTTGAAACACAGATTGGCACAAACACCTGTTATAAGTACATCATTTCATTTTCTCGAGATAAATACACTCTTCAACTGATACAATAAGGAAGACGTTTTTCTTTACCAGTAAACGCGTTCACTTTTAAACTATTAATACCATTACTAACAGTTCGGAGCAAGATCAGACGCCGAGTAACTCGGTTTCTGATCATGCTCCAAACCGTTTGTCATTCACATTAAAATGAATAGTTTCAATTGTCTAAATGTTTTTATTTTCTGCATTTTAGTGCATTGCGATTGTGTTCAGTGTTCATTTAAGTGAGACAGTGTAACGTCTTCTCCGATGTAATTTTAGTATACAAATTAAATTAACACCAGAATTATAGCCATGAAACGTTCAAAGTTGAGGATAAGTTATTTTCCCCGCCAACAAGTTTTATAACCAATAACACATGTATACATTTACTATTTTTGGGCCAGATTGGACTCGACGGGACGTCTGATCTGGCTTCAAACTTCTTTAGAACTCAAAAAGTCTTTTACTACATGTTATTGTATTGCGATTGTTTAATCTAAAGGAATGTTGATTCATATCATTTTTTCATTGTGCCTTCAGAATATATATTATACGAGTTTGTTGTTGCCAAAACTATAATCAACAAAAACATTGATTTAGATCTAATAAGAAATAAAGCTTCTAGCTAAAAAGCGTTGTTTAAATCCAGTTAAAAAAGAACCACGGGCAAACATAATTCATTACATTTCTTAAATATATAGCTTTTGGGAAGCACAATCAACTTATTCTAATTTGCATTAAACTGTTTTGAGGATTGGATAACGTCTTCCTAAGTTAAGGAAGAAAACGTGGCTTGTGCAATACAGTACATACACATGTACATACAATCAGCAATGCTTTCATCTTGCCCTTAGCAGCAAAATATCTTCTTTCAAAATGTGCTGCATTCTACATCTTAGTTCCTGCAATGACATAATGTCGAGTTTTCATTGTGTATCAGTGTCCTAGTTTGAAGAGAGATCATGATTATGTAGGCAATAGAATTACTAAAAAGCATTATGCAGCCTCAGCTATGGACATGTTTTTATCTTCAGTTTTAATGAAACTGGCCACAATCGCTTTGCAATATAATGTTAGAAATAGATGTTTTGTGAATATTGTAAATTAATTCAGTCCGAGTTGCAAACAGTTTTGGTTACCTGGCGCCTGATCTGACTCCAAACGCTTGCAACTGAACTATTTTTGATTATTCAGAAATAAAAATGTATTTTCCACTGTAACACTGTAATACTAATAAAGGATCAAGAATTAAAGTTACAGGGTGAATTTACCACTATAATGTGGAATACTCAATAAGGCATGTTTGCGTCACCTGCACAATGAATTTGATGAATAAAGTTAATGTGCGATTTTGTTTGCAATACTAGGACAACTACACCAATTTCACATCGGATCCAAGAATGAGAAAATTCCTCGCAATAGTAATTATACTGCCTTCCATGTGAATATATGCCCTTAAGAATAAATAAAAATATTGAGCGACCAACTGTCAAACTATAGTGAATATCAATCAAACTCGTGTAAGATACTAATGATTAAAATCTGAAATTAAAATGTGAGCTATGTTCACTTTTTATCCTTCTGTTACGAGTTCACTACTATAGCCAATAGCGCTAGTATTTTCAAACAGTTTGGAACCTGATGAAATGTCCCAGTACATGGTAGCTTAAAGCAGGCTGAAAGTAGAGCAGAATGCGACTTAATGCGCATTTTGCTTTACTTACAGCCTGCTTTAAGTAGTCGCATGTCAATAACACATGAAACAGGTTATGGGGTAAAGGTACGATTCGTTAATTCGCACTTGAAAAATGCAAATTTAGAAATCTTAGGATTGTTCATGTCAACTTATGGCAGCCCTGGTCTCATTATGCAGCCAATGTTTTAAGTCCAAAATGCAATTATTGCAGATTTTAAGAATGAGATGATTATAATTTATTACCGTGACTGTATTAGTCGGGTTAAAATTACGTCATAATGACCGTGAAAAGGCTATACGCAACCAAATGTTTTGCATACTGTCAAAGTAGGTTCTACTGAATGCTTGCCTAATGCAAGATGTTCTGTATCATTTGCAAAATCATGTATGGGAAAAGAAAACATTGCGTTTGCATAACTAAGTCATTTACTAAAGCGGACGAATGTTACTTTCTATTCATAGTTTATATCATACAAGAAACGGTAGTTTGTTTTGCTTGATCCTTCTGCATTCATTAAATAATATTCATCAATATTTACAGATGGATATACTTTTGCTATTTAACCTTTTATTCAATATTCTGTTTATAGTTTTGAACACACGTAACCACTTGTATCAGGTTACGTGGGCAAAGCGGGTAGACAACCGCAATTCCTGCTCAGACGCTTCACATGTACCCATTTTAACCCGTAGAGGAGAGGTGCAATTCACGGTTTACATGTCTTGCTCAATAACATTCCTGTTTATTATCGGGGATTCGGAAAAATTCCCTAGCCAGACCGCTGTCCTTGCGGGGGATCGAACTCAAGACCCTTATACCGTAGTCCAATATGTTACCACCTTATTTCTTCCGCCATGACATTGCATTTTGTCTGCATCTGTTACATTATATTATAATATAATATGTACGCGTTTACTAACAGAAATAATATAAGCTATTAATTAGTTTTACCAAATCAGATAAAACTTTGAACATATGACAGCGATAAGCTAACGAAATCATTTACTGATATATTTTTCTTTTCTTTTCGCTGTTGTTTGATAAAAAGCATTGCTCAAAAAAGGCTATAACATTACTGAATTTATTGTGGTAATTAGTACGTATCTTATTGTGATCTGAAACGCTTACATTCAATTTGAGCCTTCTTAAATTGTTATCAGCACTTGATTTCTAGATTGAATAGAAGTTGTAAATACAGATGTCACGATATTAAAGAGCATGTGTGATAATTACGATAACGTAGAAAATACACGTATCGACCTTATATTGACCTATGACACAAAGCCAGCAGCATATAATATTTATCTGAAAGTGTTTAATGTAAATGTTTGATCAACTATTTCGTCAGGTTTCTTCTCACCAAAGAGTTGGCATTTATTCCTGTTTTTATACCAAACCAAAGGCAACCGTAATGCATTAAATATGAAAAAAGAAGTACAGTGATCCCTCCCTAAAATACGATCCCCTTTTTACAAAAACGATTGTCGCTATTCCCAAAACATGACAATTATGTTCAACCTTTTCATGGTTGCATTATTGTTTGCTTAAACTTTTAAAATTGTCGTCTGTTGCTTTTCTGAAAGTCACAAATTGGAATGTTTTACAGTAAAAACATAATGACGAGTGGCAAATAGCCTGAATTCCTTACAAGATACGAGCATAATTGTGAGAAACGTTGCAAGCAGTTAGGATCAAGATCAGACGCAAAGCAAATATAATATCACATTAATATAGGTCTAAATTGTAGGACGCTCATGTTTTTCTCGGAATGATAAAAACGGTCGATGACCATTTTTGCACACTACACCTGATTTCGTGACACAGGTAGATGGTCGGATTACAGAGATCATATCGGTTCGTTATTCGATGAATTTCACCCTGGTTCAGGTAAATATAATAGATTAACCCCTTCACTGCCGTGACGTCATCAATTTTAAACAATTGTCGTCTGCTTTTATTTTTAAAATTTAAATTTTAGGTTTTTTGATTTAAAACATTGAAAAGATTGTCAAACAATTTGGATCCTGATCAGACGCCGCGTCTGATTAGGATACACACTGTTTGAAAATAACCATCGTACTCTGTGTAAGGCAGTGAAGGGGTTAATGTAAAGTTGATCGATAAAATGTAACCTGGTACATGTAACATCTGTGTTAATAGTTAAGGACAACCTTTTAGAACAACTCTGTGACTTGAGTCTACAGTGTTTGCATCCGACAAAATTTGATGTTCTCTTTTCAGGTACAAATTTTGTAAATGACGAGTATACTCGTCGTTAGGTTTGATTGTTGATTGTGTTTAAATTGCCTTCTACCGGATTTGAAATTAAGCATAAAACTAATGAGTTGTGGTTTAAAAAGAGTAAAACGAAATAAAAACTGTTTAGATATTATATCATTCAGATTTTGATCAAATACATAGTGTTACAGTGGAAAAGGACGCTAATCGTTCCAATCTAAATAAAACTAAACGCAAACACAATGAAACAAATTTCATAAAATGACAACCCTTTGAAAAAAAGTGAAGATTTACTTCAATCTGAGTGTAAAACATTTTGGAGCCCGAACAGACGTTGGATTATCCGACGTCAGTCCGGCTCCACACTGTTTGCAATGAAAATTTAGGATTTAAGCATAGTATGAGTTTATAGTGAACAAATAACGTTTTTATCAATGTACATGTATCAATACAGTTGATTACATTCAATGGAAAACTCGTTTTGACTCCTAAATACAGTGTTTGCTACATGTTAAAACGTGGCATTCAACCCTTTACTCAATAACCCGTATATAACATTAAATACAGGTGATCACTTAAAGCAGGTTGAAAGTAAAGCAGAATGTGCCTTAAGGCACTTTCTGCTTTACTTTCAGCCTACTTTAAACAACCATCTGCTAGGCTATATAAAATATTTGTTATGGTAATTGTTCATGAGGGTATAAACTGGAACTATTTTCTTCAGCGTAGGAATAAATAAGATATGCTAAAAGGCGCTTCTATGCGGTAAAGAGTTAATATACGTGTAGTAAAGATATTTTATATTACACATGCAGAAAGTTTCGCCTCTACAGGAATTCCATTGTTATATACATGTATGTGTAAAGGTAATGTACCAAACTATAGTGTACTTTCTGTCCGAATGACCGCTCAGCCGACTGTACATTCATTCTCTTGATAATTGAGCAATCTTGTCTATAATATTGTGCACTGCTAGCATATCGCACGTAGTCAGCCGCATTACCAACTCTTCCCATTGTAACTCCTGGGTTGAGAGGAGCAAGTCACGGTGTTTGTCTTGATCAAGAACATTCCTGTACATAATCGGGGATTCGGAAACATTCCCTAGCCAGGCCGCTGGTCCGGCGGGGGATCGAACGCACGAGCCTTATTACCGTAGTCCAGTGCGTTGCCACTAGACCAATACCGCCGATTGTTATCTTATTTTGAAGTTGTCTTTAAAATCATTTTCTGAGACAATATGAATACTACAATAATAGTTTCATTTTAAATTGAACCTAAACGCAAACGCAGGCAAACAAAAACATAAAATGACAGTGTTGTTTTAAATTGTTGACACAATGTTTTTGTCCGGCTGGCAGACAGTTCTTAGCTACAATGACATTTTTATATACAGTATAACCCGAGGACGAGCTGATATTGCAAACAAATTGAAGCCAGAAGAAGTACCGATTAACTCGATGTCCGATCAGGAGCCAATGTATCTCACACTCAGATTAAAAAAAAAAGTGTCCTTTTTTAGAGCACAATAATTGTCTACATAGTATGTCATAAGAATAAGGTTTCTTTCGTATATATATTGGAAGTAACAGAAAACATGTATTCCCCCAGAAACATCCCCTAGCTGTTATTGCAATTATAAAAACAGGGAATAGGACGGATTGAGAATTTGATAAAGTGTGTTTGTATTTTCAATTTAACAAAGGTTTACATGTAACTCTATTGCAATCATTTTTACTTCGAAAAATGTGTATTCTATCAAATCATATGCAGTAGTACAGTGGAAACGATGTAATTCTTTGCAAATACAGTAAATCATCTCTATTTCGAATGCTAATTATTGTGTAAAAGACCAGTGACAGCATAACGTAAGTTAACAGTAAAAGAGGAAACCCCTTACGGAGCTTTTAGCTTTAATGTCACCTGGCTTAAAGCAGTAAACTATTTGTAACATCTAACAATGTATACAATTTAGTGGTAGTAGTAGAAAAGTTTTTCTGTTATTCTTTATAAATAAAAGCATTTCTGTAATATCAGTAATTTCTTTTGTAGACTCAAGCTCCGGAAACCCGGCGTCTTATCATTTTCTGACTTGTTCACCACGCCAATTAAAACTAATCGTCTATGATTGTTTGAATATCATGCAAATGTTCCAAGAAAGAAATAGCAAACAGTGTAGACACTAATGAAACACCATGTAACGCATTCTGACCAATGAAAAGCTAAAGAATTGTCTCAAACTAATTTCAAACGCTATTTAAACATAGACACTATTAATCTACAAACAACTATATTTGTAATATAATAATTTTCCAATTACCAATGTCTTAAGAACAGATATCCTTAAAATATGCATACACTTCAACAATATTGTGTACAAGATTTAATGAAATGTTGATTCATGCATGGTGTTAGATTTATAGACTATTTTCTTTCGTAATGTTACACAAAAACTCAACCCGCATATCCTGCTAGTACATTGTATATGGGATTACTATTTTATTTTCATCATGTTTTAGCTAACATCATGTAACACGTATCAGTACGTATTATTTGTTTTGGTCGTACATATTCCATTCAATTTACATTCACTGTAAGCACACGCATTTAGTGAGGTCGTACATGTTGCAGCCGGGCTTACTGTTTTATTACATTATCCTATAACCTTCCTATCGAGACTTGACTGGTATTTGCAAAACAGCTTGGATCCAGATCAGACGCCGCGTTACGCGGCGTCTGATCGGGATCCAAACTGTTTGACACTCGCCAATTAATTCGTCTATTAAATAACCTGAAAAAGTAAATTCACAAATGTTGAAGACGAAAACTTCCAAGTAGACGATATTACGCCATGATAAGCGTTAACATTACGTTTCTACAGCACTCTTTGGAGACCTTATACACTCTGTAATTGTATAAGTACGCCTTCACCTCACGCATGCAAATATTAGCGCCGTCTGGAAAAGTTGACGACTGCAACAAAACCAAGTATTTAAAAGATATGCATTTTAGATCAGTAAAAAGTATCAGCATGTCAAACAGTTCGGACCCAGATGAGACGACGATTTAGTCGGTGTCTCAACTGGATCCAAACTGTGTGCAAATGATATCACAAAGTCATTCCAGTCGTGCAGAAAGTTAGACCAAATTCCCTTGTGGGGTTTAATTAGAATATATCTTTCTCCTCCGGCTTGAACAGTTCTTCGTAATTTCTAAAGACAATTTCGACTGTTTTCAATTACTGCAATCACATTTCGTTCCTAATTTGAAACTGGAAAGTTAATTACTAGGACTAATTGTGTTTGCATACTCATGTTTACAACGCCTAGTGTAAGTTGAAGCTAGCTCGTTTATAAACTTAACAGTCAGTGACATACGTGTTGTTAAATTATCAGGAAATTCCCCCAGGGGAACCTAAGCTGCAGTCGAAATGCCATCTCTCTCCGTTTAAACGAATCTAAAAAGCAAATCCAATTGCTATAAAATGCAGACAATGTCATGGTTTTGAAAATGTTCACCGTATATGTTAATCTAGATGGCAAACAATTTGGAGACATGGCGGATGCGCAGATACAGTGGAGAATCTGTTATTCTTTCCCAATAAACGCGTTTACGCTAAAACTATTATTTGCAGTGCAAACAGTTTGGAGCCAGATCAGACGCCGGGTAACCCGGCGTCTGATCAGGCTCCAAACTGTTTGCCACCAAGATAAACAAGAATTATCAGAATTGTCCAAAAGTTGTTCTTTTCTACATTTTAGTGCTTTGCGTTTGCGTACGTTTGCGTTTAAACGGGAAAGAATAACAGATTCTCCCCTGTACATGTTTTCTGGGGCCCGTTTTACTAAACAACTAACGCAAAATGTTTGCTAAAGTCAAAATCGTTTAACTCTTATTTCTCGATCATAAAAGTTTGCAAACAGCAAATAGCCAGATCAGAGGACGCGCTAAAAGCGCGTCCTCTGATCTGGTTATTTGCTGTTTGTAGCAAGTGATAATAAAAAATATGAATTAAAATTTAAAATTTTGACTTACGCAAAAAATTTGCGTAAGTAGTTTAGTGAAACGGTCCCCGGATCCTTATCTGACTCAAAATGTTTGCAATAGACAAATCTGTTCGATTTTGGAGGAAACAATTTGAGTAAATATCTGAACTTTAATTACACATATACACTACAATACAATAAATAATACAATACACTTCATTTGATTTCAGCATTAAACATTACAGGAATGTTCCTTATCCTACAATACATACAAAGTAATGATATTATTGTAAATGGAAATAAACAGTCATTGACAGGAAGCAAACACATTCTGTATATGTAGAATTTAATTCAAGTCGTGTCGGTGCTGTATTCAGCGACCATCGACTGATGTACAGTGGAGAATCTGTTATTCTTTCCCAATAAACGCGTTTACGCTAAAACTATTATTTTCACTGCAAACAGTTTGGAGCCAGATCAGACGCCGGGTAACCCGGCGTCTGATCAGGCTCCAAACTGTTTGCCACCAAGGTAAACAAAAATTATCAGAATTGTTCAAAAGTTGTTCTTTTCTATGTTTTAGTGCTTTGCGTTTGCGTACGTTTGCGTTTTTAAGGGAAAGAATAACAGATTCTCCACTGTAACAGGCGACAGCCATTCCCGTTCAAGAGAATTCGTTTTCTTCAACTTTTACTAATAATGGACGCTATGCCATTTATATATAATATCTTTATTCATAGAGTCAACAACTTCGGTAAGAAGTCATTTCTTTTCAGAGGTGTTCACTTGTGGAATGGTCTTCCTCAGAATGAAAGAGTGAGTAAATATTCCACTCAATTCAGATTTGATGTCAAAAACTTCTTGTTAGCTAAATAATAAGTTCTTTAATTGATTACTTTTTATTCATATGCTTTCTGATATATCTGTTTTAATTAAGATAGGTTTGTTTCATTTTATCATAATCTAAATGATTTGTTCTGATACTCTGGTATGTTAATTTGTGAACATGGTCTAGTCATTCTGAAACTGACTATCTTTGAACTTAACAGTGATTACAATGATATTGCTGTGATACTTTTAATTTAAGATACTATCTGTGATATTCATTTATAATAATTACCGTGACTCTCTGTGTCTTGCCACTATAATCAAGGACCACAATAGAAGTAAGGAAAATAGCTTTCATTTTTGTTAGCCTTGGTTTCTAGTGCGCATAGTATGGCTCTTATATGTTTTGCTTTAATTATGCTTTGCCATGTTATGTACACTTTTTACCAAAATAAATATATCTATCTAATGAGTATCTGTAACACTACAGGAGTTAAGTTGCTATTTGAATTAGTCTGGTTATTGGCATCAACACAACAACAATGTAAAAGTAAAATGACGAGCAATTTTGGAGAGTAAACTAAACTCAAATCCTTCTGCATGGTCGTCTGCATTGAAATTGTCGTCTTCTATATTTGTCAAATTTAGATTAAAAAAAGTTTGAATTAAAGAAACCTTAAAGACGAATGGCAAACAGTTTGGGTTTTGGTCTCGATCAAAACTGTTTGCAAAAACCATTGAAGTCGCGATCAGCATGTTATACATGTAGGTAAAGTCAAAGTGTGCAAAACTGAATATCATTTTCCATTTGAGCGGAACTATATCTAAAGTTCAAAACGGTAGACAACGGCATAGTGTTGAAAATGAGTTCGGTTTGGTCTTAGTGACAAACAGTTTCTAGAATTGTTAGACACGATGTACTTGCCGTTATATCCTCGCTACGGTAGATGTCTAATTGTTCCTCTCTAATTAAATGGAACTCATCGCTAAAGAAGCACAATGAAATATAAAAAATGATAATTTTTGAGATATTTCGATACATTCTAATTTGAATAGAAAAAAGTTTTCCAAGATTACTTGTAGTCTAACCTTGTTCCCAAATACAGTGGAGAATGTGTTATCATTTCCCAATAAACGCGTTTACGCTAAAACTATTATTTGCAGTGCAAACAGTTTGGAGCCAGATCAGACGCCGGGTAACCCGGCGTCTGATCAGGCTCCAAACTGTTTGCCACTAAGATAAACAAGAATTATCAGAATTGTCCAAAACTTTTTCTTTTCTACATTCTAGTGCTTTGCGTTTGCGTACGTTTGCGTTTAAACGGGAAAGAATAACAGATTATCCACTGTAATTGAAATGCAAATAACAGTTGTCGCACAAACGTGTTTATTAGGAAAGAATGACGTGTTTAATAGTGTGCAGTCTGTAGGATGGAATAATGTATTAATTCCTTTACCATACAAAAAGGGAAATTTTCTTGGTGAGAATTGATTAGAAGTGTGTTAAAGCTCGCCATTGACATGATTTATTTTTCAAAACTTTTGAAATTCAGATATTGGGTCATTTTGACCATTTACCCAATAGTATAGAAGACAGGTAACCTCTTAAGGCCCTCTTATTGCAGATTGAAAGTAAGCTCAGCTTTATTTTCAGTCGACTTTAAACTTTAATCTGCTAGGATTTCGAAAATATTTCATTTGGTACATGTTTATGACACAACGACCAGTATCGTTAAAATAATGTTTATTCCCACATTATTATATACATCTTAGTAGCAATTACATGTATGTTAAGGTCATATGAAACTACATAAAGTAGGAGATTGAACTGGTATCAAACCGATGGCAAAGAACTTTATTATATAACTGGTACTGAAACGTTATTTTAATAGAACAACAAAAACTCCTATTCCCTGTAACAAAACAAATACTTTGTCTTTCCTAGAAATGTCATGTTTTGTATCATAAAAACACAACGTGTTACATCACAAGAAATGGTTCGATTTAATTCGAAATATGTGAAACTAGTTTTCCCTTGACATATGACTTAGTTACAGGAAACTATAAAAACCAATGGTCTATCGTGGAGAAAAACTTATTCGTTCTCAATGAACGCGATTTGCGCTAAAACAAAACTTTCCTTTGCAACACGTTTGTAACAAGATCAGACACCGGGTAAACCGGCGTCTGATCTGGCTCCATACGATTTTCCACTCATGTTTAAATTAAATATTGACACTTTCTAGGACATGTCACATTCTATATACAGTCGAGAAATAAATTATTCTTTCCCAATAAACGCGTTTACGCTAAATCTGTTATTTCCATTGCAAACAGTTTGGAGCCTGATCAAACGCCAGGTAACACAGCTTCTGCTCAGACTCCATACTGTTACCACTCAGATAAACAAGAATTGTCAGGGTTGTCGAAATATTGTCATTTTTACGTTGTATTGCGATACGCTTGAGTTTCGTTTGCATTTGAAAGAGTAAGAATAACGTCATAAGTGCAGCATTTAAATATTTGATACCCGTGTTTCTGTTTGTTTGGTCAAAATTCTTAAAACCTAGTATTAAGTTATTACATGTAACCCTTTACCCTATAAAATGAGTTTTTACACTTCTAACTTATCATTAAACTGAAGAAATAGATCCGGATAGTTCAATCTACTTTAAATAGCCACCCGTGTTTAAACCAGAAACAGACTATGGGGTAATGGTTAAAAGCAGACTTCGATATCACAACAGTGAAAATCCTTAAATGTGTTAACAACTCAGCCTAAAAAGGTTAACACATTCAAACCTAACGAAGTGTAAACCCCTTCACCGCTTTGTTTTGGTCTGCTTCAGTATTGTTGTCTGCAAGACACGTTGCAAAGTTAGATTTAAGGCCATATGACTTAATAAAATATAGATAAGAGTGTCAAACATTTTGGTCCTGATCAGTACTAATTGTTTTGCAAACGCGCTTTAGAGCGTCATTTAGAGTGAGAGGGTTAAGTATACAATGAAGTTCCAAAGCAGAGGGTCTGTGCTTGTCGTAATTTTGCGGTGAATTGAACAAATAAACACTAAGCAAATAAAACACACACACACACACAACATGGTCAAGACCTAATTGAACAGAGAAAATTCCATTTAAAACCTTACGGGGGAATGAATTAAACCTATTTTACCGTGTACAAAACGTTATTTGTTCCAAGCAGAGGCGTTTGTTTTCCAAACATGGAAGAAATCTGAGGAGTGTTTATTTTAGGTAAAATCGTCTTAATGCCCATAGGACTAAACTAATTACGCATACATGTAGCTTATACTCAGTAGCCATATATGGCTGACCTTTAAGACACTCTTTCATATTTCCCAAAGGTATTATTAAGCATCATTTGCAAATTTAAAATCAAGATAATGTAGAGAACTGGACAACGACTTGTTTTTGAGAACGCTAGAAATAATGGCTAGAGACGTATTTTTGTCTGATACAGTGGAGAAAACGTTATTCTTTCCCGTTTAAACGCAAACGAAACGCAAATGCAAAGCATTTAAACGTAGAAAAATACAACATTTAGACAATTCTGACAATTCTTGTTAATCTGAGTGGCAAACAGTTTGGAGCCTGATCAGACGCCGGGTTACCCGGCGTCTGATCTGGCTCCAAACTGTTTGCAAAATAGATAATAGTTTGAGCGTAAACGCGTATATTGGGAATAACGTTGTCTCCACTGTAACTCAGGTACTCCTTAGTCTGTAAATGGAATATTTCAGTTTCATATTTAATAATTATAAGGCGTGTCAATTTTTTACGATTTAACTCGTCGCCAGTGTTGAGTGCATAAGTAATGTTATACAATGTAGAAAAAGAAGTAAATTGCAAATTAGAACAAACGATATTGTATTCAATTCTAGATGACAAACCGTTTGGTGACTGGTCAGACACCAATTTACTCGGCGTTTCAGCTTGCTGCAAATTGTTTTTACTCGAAAGTGTTTCTTGATATATACTCTCGTATATTAGAAACGCATATTCAAGCCATTGTCGTGTTTTCAAACTGTACATTATACAAGCGCCTGTATCTACGGACCAAATCAATCTAGCAAACAAGTCATTAAAACCAGACTTTACGATCTTGTTTTCTAACAGTTTCATAAAGGTTTGGTCTCCGACGATAAGGGTAGTCAGTCGGCTTCTTGTTATCTGATTACCACAATACAGTTTAATGTCAGCCGGAAGATAGTAACTTCTCGTACCGAGCCGCTTTCCCCGCATATCTTCTTTACTAACAAAATGTGATTGCAAAGCTTACTGCATTTTAACGACACACCCGAAGGAAACTAACATCGCTGAACCTGATCGTTGGTAATATATAGTTAACCCAATTCACTGCCGGAAAACCCTTTTCTCCCTTAAACTTCACATAAACGATTCCAGTTGCCAATTAAGTCAAGTCCATTTTGTACGTTTAAGGATTGATTTGCCAGTTCATGGCAATATGACTACTGACAAATATAGTTTTTCTATCAGTATCAAACAGTTTGGATTCTGTTTAGACAAGCAATGGCGTAATGGCGTGATTAAGATGCTATATTTAGATTAGATGCAAGCAATGTCTTCTTTTAGCACAATGTACAGTGGAGAAAACGTTATTCTTTCCCAATTAATGCGTTTACGCTAAAACTATTATTTCTATTGCAAACAGTTTGGAGCCAGATCAGACGCCGGTTAATCCGGCGTCTGATCAGCTCCAAACTGTTTGTCACCAAGATAAACATGAATTATCAGAATTGTCCAAAAAATTGCACTTTTCTACGTTTTAGTGTTTTGCGTTTGCGTTCCGTTTCGTTTAAACGGGAATGAATAACGTTTTCTCCACTGTACTAATGCATGTTCATTCACAGTTGTGTCGATTGATTATTCTTTGAAGGAGCATGGCTATAGTTAACGACACGAGACTACTTGCGCAATGCATAATAAATGCCTATGCGGGTACAGTGGAGAAAACGTTATTCTTTCCCGTTTAAACGCAAACGTACGCAAACGCAAATCACTAAAACGTAGAAAAGTGCAAGTTTTGGACAATTCTGATAATTCATGTTTATATTGATGGCACACCGTTAGGACCCTAATCAGACGCCGGGTTAACCGGCGTCTGATCTGACTCCAAACTGTTTGCAATTGAACTAATAGTTTTAGCGTAAACGCGTTTATTGGGAAATAATAACAGATTCTCCACTGTATATTGCCATTCTTGTCTCCTGCATAAAGCAGCTAGTATTGTGTATAAAATATTGTTAATCAACTTTCTGTTGTGTTGTCGTTTTAGTAATACAGTGGAGGATCTGTTATTATTTCCCGTTTAAACGCAAACGTACGCAAACGCAAAGCACTAAAACGTAGAAAAAAACAACTTTTGGACAATTCTGATAATTCTTGTTTATCTTGGTGGCAAACAGTTTGGAGCCTGATCAGACGCCGGGTTACCCGGCGTCTGATCTGGCTCTAAACTGTTTGCACTGCAAATAATAGTTTTAGCGTAAACGCGTTTATTGGGAAAGAATAACAGATTCTCCACTGTAGTTGCAATACAGTGCTCCCTCTCTACAACAACACCTATTGGGAGACACTGATTGAGTGTGTTGTTCGGAGGGAAATGTTAAATAGAGGTAAATTGGTTCACATTTACAAACAGCTTGAATAAAGGTCAGACGCCGCGTAAGATTCGCTATTGTAAGATTATGCAGTAGAAATAGGGTGTAAATAAATTGCTTGTACTATACATGTATTTGCTATGGTTTTTTATGTAAATATACATTCTACAAGCAGATTATTAACACCATTATTTCGTACAAAAATAGATATCCGTGAATGTGTTATGCAAAAGACTAATATTATGTTTAGAATCGAATAACTATAAACACAGATGCCACAGTGTTTACTTGATTTCTAAATATATGTATATAACTATATCCGACCATTGATAACTAGTGTTATTTCTCATATTAAAACTAAATAATTCTCAAACGTAATGCAAGACGATGAAGGAAATTGCAGCCATTGATCTATTCTGTCGATATATTCTTTCTAAATGGCAAATATATTTTAGCTTTTTTGATCTGAAAAGCATTATTTGGAGCTTGATCAGAAGAAATTCAAAGTATAGCGGAATTGACCTACATATTCATTCGGCTACGCTGCTACATGTATGACTGGATCCTGATTAGACACCAGGGGCCCCGTTTCTTAAAACTTCGCACGACAATTGGTGTGGTAAGTCAGATTATAAAAGTATCAATCCTTATTTACAGGTATGTCTCCATCTAATCCTGTATTTTGACATCTTGTTGAAAAATCAAGAATCAATTGTATTTTAAAGTTTTAACTTACGACGGTTTTTGACGTACGGCGTTTTATGAAACGGGCCCCATGTAACCAATTTTTTTCAGTCGACAAATTGCACAAACAGTTTTATTAAATTTAATATAACGTCTGCTCTACTGTATGATACATTTCATCCAGAGTATGCGATATCAACGCATTGCCATAGAAACAACACCGCCATAATTATATATGTAACAGGCCAGACAATTTAAGCATGTAGTGTTAGTGTCTCCTTTGATACATTGTATCTATCGGTCGTACTTGTGAAATATCGCCTCTTTTAAGCCAAGTGCATTTACAGTGGAGAAAACGTTATTCTTTCCCAATAAACGCTTTTACTCTAAAACTATTATTTCCTTTGCAAACAGTTTGGAGCCAGATCAGACGCTCTAAACTGTTTGCCACCAAGATAAACATGAATTATCAGAATTGTTCTTTTCAATGTTTTGCGTTTGCGTACGTTTGCGTTTAAACGGGAAAGAATAACGTTTTCGCCACTGTACACGGTAAAATTACAGGAAATTCAAACACACCATTTTTGCATGTAAAACAATAATATAGAAGTGCAACAGAGAATATCACACACACACAACGCATATTAGCATATATACCCATCAATCATCTGGCATAGAACGAAGTAACACCACGACATTAGACTACCTGTAATTTGACAGTGGTTGATAACAGGGGTTGATTAAAGGCGTACATGTATGTGATCTTAACTTGCTGTAAGAATAACTTTTGAAATAAGATGTAATTTGTAGTGAAACCGACACAACTATAAATAGATGCATGGCCGATGTACACGGCAGTAAAGCTTGCGATTACAGTGGAGAATCTGTTATTCTTTCCCGTTTAAACGCAAACGTACGCAAACGCAAAGCACTAAAACGTAGAAAAGAACAACTTTTTAACAATTCTGATATTTCATGTTTATCTTGGTGGAAAACAGTTTGGAGCCTGATCAGACGCCGGGTTACCCGGTGTCTGATCTGGCTCCAAACTGTTTGCACTGCAAATAATAGTTTTAGCGTAAACGCGTTTATTGGGAAAGAATAACGTTTTCTCCACTGTAACTACATGTATAATCAAATTGTTATGTAGGAATATTAAGTAGCTGAATAAACAGGTATTCTGTGTTTGTTTAGGTTGTACATAAAGCATTTGCATGCCTTAAAAACATATGACTTACTATCATAATTTGCACAGTGCCCGCCGTAAGGCTGTCTTAACATGATGAAACAGTTACATTTGAATAATTGTGATATATCTATATAGATTAATTAACTTTCAATATAAAATGGAAATACTCCTGAACATGATAGGCTATCCATGTTTGCCACCGTCATCGATACATCATCTGATGCTACAGTGGGGAAAACGTTATTCATTCCCGTTTAAACGCAAACGAAACGCAAACGCAAAACACTAAAACGTAGAAAATATCAAGTTTTAGATATTTTTTACAATTTATTTGTATCTGAGTGGCAAACTGTTTGGAGCCTGATCAGACGCCGGGTTACCCGGCGTCTGATCTGGCTCCAAACTGATTGCAGTGGACATTATAGTTTAAGCGTAAACGCGTTTATTGGGAAAGAATAACACATTCTCCACTGTACATGTACCAGTGTTTAAAAATACCTGACATCTTTGACATTTCCAGTGCATTCACGTTTTACCCCTCACTACCCTGCCCGTGCACACTGTTTATTTGCAAACAGTTTGGTTCTGATCAGATGCCGCGTATCGCGGCGTCTGCTCAGGAAACAAACTGTTTGACACTCCTAACATATAGTAATTTAGTAAATTTACCTAAATAAAAAAACGACAAATGTTTAAAGCAAATGAAGTCGTCGCTGCAGTAGAAGTGCTAAACTTGCATAATACTTTTTTAAATGTTTATCCGATTAGCACGCAGTTTCAACGTTGGATGAATAATAGATGCACTAGATGGGGGCGAAATTGGTGCACAGTATAATTGCTGCATATACTGTCTCTGGTCCTTTAAACTCCATGCTACTAGTAATAATAGTTTCAAAACAGTTATGGTATAGAAAAGGCTTTCAATACCCTGGTATCTCATCTTTTTTTCAAACCTCTTTAATACTCTACCAACACCTTTTGAAATATATTGCAGATAAGACAAGTCATGGAACCATTGCTAGATTACAAGTCCTCCTGACGACGATTACATGGATATTTAAAGATAATATGCCAAACTGATATACCACCGATATACCACTGGTGTACATCATCAGATAATTGCAATTTCCTGACTCCATGGCGACCATTACTGTATCGTGTATGATCCTAGTGTCATTGGCTTCACGCTTAAGCTGCAAGTTTAACAGCAAACACACGAGTTTATTACCAAGCAGGGATACATCGATTGTGTAAAAGATGGCATTGCCTTTCCCCTATAGCTTGACCTTAGTGATTACAAGAGATGCTGGTTTAAATCAGATTGAATGTAAAACAGAAAACTCCTTCTGGAAATGATGACTTTAACTTCAGCTTGCCTTAACCACTCAGATTAAAATGAATTGTCAGAATTTTCTAAAATGTGTACTTTTCTACGTTTAAATGCTTTGCGTTTCCGTTTCTTTTGCGTTTAAAGGGTAAACAATAATGTTTAACTCCACTGTAACTACTTTACATGCACCCTGCTTTGAAGTTTCTTTACTGTTTGTACATTTATGCTTTGGGCTTTGTTTGATAGTTCGCCACAGTGGTACAGTGGAGAAAACGTTATTCTTTTCCAATAAACGCGTTTACGCTTAAATTATTATTACTTTTGCAAACAGTTTGGAGCCAGATCAGACGCCGGGTAACCCGGCGTCTGATCAGGCTCCAAACGGTTTGCCACCAAGATAAACATGAATTATCAGAATTGTCGAAAAGTTATCTTTTTCTACGTTTTAGTGTTTTGCGTTTGCGTTGCGTTTCGTTTCGTTTAAACGGGAAAGAATAACAGATTCTCCACTGTACTCTATGCTCTATTGAAATCCGTAAATGACGTCATATATAGGCGTTAAATATATTGCTTCCAATGTTAAATCCGTGTTATTATATTAACCATGGACTATTAGTATACATTATAGCTGCTTTATTATATTGTCCGAGATATAATTTGAAAAAAGGGTTTCATTGTCAATACTGAGTTAAACAAGTACATGTTTTCAAAATACCGAACGCATATTTAGTGCAATAAAATGTTGAAACGAGCACTGTTTTAAAAGTGTTGACAATATTTAAATTTTGGTGGCAACTATGTTTAGTTTGAAACCAGATCAGACGCCGAGCTACTCAGTGTCTGACCAGACTTAAAACTGTGTTCAATAGTCTGTGTTCGTAATTTTACAACAAACATGTGTATTGGGAAATATTAACGTCCTACCGTTGTATCTGAGTACAATGGAGAAGACGTTATTCTTTCCAAACAATTAATCTAAAACAACAGTTTGGATCCTGATCAGAATCCGGGGTTCTCGGCATCTAATCAAGATTCAAACTGTCTGCAAATACCAATGCACTCTTTCCCGTTAAAAAGCGTTTACGCTCAAACTATTATTTCTATTGCAAACTGTTTGAAACCAGATCAGACGCCGTCTAACCAGGCTCCAAATGGTTTGCCACTGATTAACATGAATACAATGGAGAATCTGTTATTCTTTCCCGTTTAAACGCAAACGTACGCAAACGCAAAGCACTAAAACTTAGAAAAGAACAATTTTTTGACAATTCTGATAATTCATGTTTATCTGGTTACCCGGCGTCTGATCTGGCTCCAAACTGTTTGCAATTGAAATAATAGTTTTAGCGTAAACACGTTTATTGGGAAAGAATAACGTTTTCTCCACTGTAACATGAATAGTCAGAAAGTGTTTTTTTTTACGTTTAAATGCTTTGCGTTTGCGTTTAAATGGGACAGAATAACGTTTTTCCGCTGTAATACGATTTTAGTTTCTTCATCAAAACGAAACATCGAATTACTCTGTATTTGGCTGGATTTGAGTGGTTTTAATTAACAAATCAGTCCTCTAGGGAAGCAAACTCATTTCTTTTTTATTTAAATTCAGAGATGGAATATTGCAAAAATACCTTGAACTTTACAAACGTGAGAACCCATGCAGATGAGCTGCTTAAGGGAAGAATTAATACCATTGTCTTCTTGATAACACTATCTGCATAAAACCTTCAGAAAACACCAGTTCATGATGCGTTTATTTTTTTATCAAGCGCGGATCTAGGTCCTTCTTGTGATGGTAAATACGAGCCCTTCAGCATTTCGTCTGAACAAGACCGTACCTATAAAACTCTACCAGACATGGGGTAATGCAAAAATGTAATTGTAATGCACTGTAATGCATTACTGTTTCCGATGTAATTGAATGTAATGTGTAGTGCAGGGATTTTTGCAATTCGTGTAATTGTAATTTAATGCATTACAGTGCTAAAAAGCATGTAATTATAAGCAATACATTGCATTACATGGCATTACTTTTGTAACAAAGATGTCAGGAAACACAGGACATATTAATTTGTATTAATTGATTGAAGACTTCATCTACCATAAATGACAAAAATATATGTCTGTGTTTGATGTGCAGTTATATGGAGCAACAATATTCACTGCATCACATTAAAGTTCCAACAATGTTAAAAGTGTGCTCAGCTGTATAGTGTATAATTACAGTGGAGAATCTGTTATTCTTTCCCAATAAACGCGTTTACGCTAAAACTATTATTTGCCGTGCAAACAGTTTGGAGCCAGATCAGACGCCGGGTAACCCGGCGTCTGATCAGGCTCCAAACTGTTTGCCACCAAGATAAACAAGAATTATCAGAATTGTCCAAAAGTTGTTTTTTTCTACGTTTTAGTGCTTTGCGTTTGCGTACGTTTGCGTTTAAACGGGAAAGAATAACAGATTCTCCACTGTAAGACTATTCAGTGATTGGGATAAATACAGCAGGCAACTTAACCCTCTTACTGCCAAGCCCGACAAGTTTGTTTAAAGTGAGTTGCAAACAGCGAAGTGTGATCTGTCTCCAAATTGCTTGCAATAAAAACAATTAGTTTACCATTAAAGTATTTATAGGGCAGGGATACCGTCTTCTCCACTGAAAGTGTGACAGCCTTGGGGTCTTCATTTTCAACATCAGATAATTAAATTTTGCTGAAGTAAAAAGACGCCAATCACAGACAAGTGCTAAAGTGTCATAGAGAGGATACTCTCCCGCTTGTGCATATTTTTCATTTCAATATATTCTCTCAGAAAGGCCGAGTTTCCCATTAAATCTAGTCCACTTTGAACATTTAAGTTTGTTTTTGACAAGTTGGTGTATAAACCCTCTGATCTGAGTATAAACTGTTTGCATTAGACAAGTTTACTCGTCATAGATACACTAAAAGTAAAGAGTATACGCGTCGCTAGGGTTGAAATATTTACTAATATATTTGAAACACTTTTCTGAAAGCATTGATGTTAAAATATTTGAATCCTGGTCAGACACTGCGTAAGAACGCCGAGTAACACGGCATTCGACATTGAACGAACGAATTTGCAATTGTCAATAGGGCAAAGTAAGAGCATGAGCAAAATAATTATTCACATTGCTGACGCTAAAGTTAAGCCCCTTGACATATCCTATATTATGTTCTGAAATAGGCAATGTTCAATTTGAAGTCTAAGAAACTTGGGAATATTAATACTTTTGAATTGTCATTTTATGTAAAACTTTCCAACGTCGAACACCGAGGGAATACGACTTACAAATTCAATGTTCTGTGTCGTATGTACATTTTATGAACAGATAACGGAACAATAACGCATGCATAAATGGTTTTCCAGTGCACAATGAAAACAATGTGATAGTATACAGTAACAGTGTTCCCTTCTTACATCGGCCCTCCCAACAACAACTGCCTCCTAACAACGACCCTTGCTGCAGTTTCCAAACAGGACAATTATGTCTAACGCTTTTACTGCTCCACGATCGTCGGCTTAAAATTGTCGTCTGCTATGTTTTCTTAAAACCACATATAAGGGGACATTTTGATAGAATGAATAAAATGACGAGTGACAAACAGCTTGAATTCCGATGTTTATTCCTACTTGACCTTGGACATTCCTGTTTTTGGGAACAGCGACAAGGATCATTGTAAGGAGGGAGACGTTGTTCGAAGGGCCGTCGTAGGGATGGAACACTGTAGTACATGTAAAAAGTTAACTATTTTATAGGTTTCTAAAGGATTCGTCTGACATTTGAGCAAGGCACTATTTATTTTGCCTCTATCCGTTCTTTTTCTGACAGAAGGTGCTTTGTACTTTAACATTTTATTTTATATCTTGTGTACAGTGGAGAAAACACCATTCTTTCTCAATAAATGCGTTTACGCTAAAACTATTATTTCCACTGCTAACAGTTTTGAGCCAGATCAGACTCCAAATTGTTTTCCACTCAGCTCAAAGTGATAGTCAGACTTGTTGGAATGTTGTTTTTTACTAGATTTTAGTACAATGCGTTTACGTTTCGTTTGCATTTAAACGGGAAGAATAACGTTTTCTCCACTGTAATATAATGGAAAATACATTATCGTTTTCCAATACATACCTTAATGCTTAACACGTTATGACTTCTGCAAACAGTTTGAAACCAGATCACACATCGAGTAGCCATTTAGTTTAAAATAAGGCTTCCAAATTTTACAAATATTTTAATGTGTCCCCCATTTTTTTGCGTTGCCTTTGTGCATTATTTATGTTTAGACTTGTATTAACAACGTGTTTTATCTGTATCAGTCTTTAATTGGAATCAGCGGGCATTGACCTTAAGACAATACACTGCTTTTATTCTTTTAACATTTCGCTCGTTATCTGTGCGCAGAATGTGAATGCATTATCGCTGATTATACACATTACTAGCATCGACCATTATTGTGGTGCACTGAACGATCTCTACAGGTATGTACAGTAGAGAAGACGTTATTCTTTCCCAATGAACGCGTTTACGCTGAAACTATTATTTCCCTTGCAAACAGTTTTGAGCCTGATCAGACACCGGGTTACCCGGCGTCCGATAAGGCTCCAAACTGTTTGCCACTCAGATAAAAATGAAAAGTCAAAAATTTCAAAAAGTTGTTCTTTTCTACGTTTTAGTGTTTTGTGTTTGCGTTTCGTTTGCTTTTAAACGGGAAAGAATAACGTTTTTCTCCACTATACAGTTGAGAAGATGTTATTTTTACCCAATAAACACATTACGTTTAAACTACTATTTCCAGTGCAAAACGTTTGGAACCAGATCAGGCTCGAGCTGTTTGCCGCTCAGAAAAAAATAAATGGTCAGGAGTGTCAAAAGATGACATTGCTTCACATGATTGCGATGCGTTTGTGTTCCGTTTGCGCTCCACTGTATATTGTCTATCTGTCAGGATTAATATGCTGTAGAATCACAGTACATGTATGAAATGGTCAATAAATTATGCTTCACAACTACATGTTAGACCCTTCACGAAACCAAACGTTCAGACTGCTTCAAAATACTATAGCGTAACCATTACTCCAAAGATAAGCAACTTAACTAATTGATTTATTCCTCCACTGAAGAAAATTGTTCCATTTTATAAAGTCAGTAATAGGTACATGTATCGTAAGAAAACGTTCTATTTTCTAGCAGCTACATGAAGTAGCTTAAAGCAGGATAAAAGTAATGGATAGGTGTCATAAAGCGTATTCTGCATTACTTTCAATCTGCTTGTAATGGGCACCTATCTTTAATACTAGAAACAGTATATACGTGTATGTAGAAAAGGGGAATATACGATTGCATGTACTTGTCTAGATGAAAAAGTACATACACAGCGCAGAAGACGTTATTGTTACCTAATAAACGCGTTTATGCCAAAAACCTATCATCCGTTGCAGTTGGAAACAGTTTTAAGCCAGATCAGGCGCCGGTCAAACCTACGTCTGATCAGACTCCAAACAATGTATCATTCTGATTCAAATAGCAAGTCGGAAATTACAAACTGTTATATTTTCTATTTATTGCATTGCGTTTGTGTTTGCAACGGGAAATTTTAACACATTCACCCTTGCCAGAATAGCTAAAACCTACAACACGTGTTTATGTAATAGAATTCGATTTCTTTTCTGTTTTGTGTTTACATCAGACAGAAGCCATCAGGGAAATTTAGTGTGTTTTAGACATCCCAAAATTGAAACAAGTATTCCTGATTGATTTCACAATTAACTTTTAACTGAGACCCATTATTTGCACCGAGCGTTTATCTATAGGAAAATGCACTGAATAAGAAACTCATAGAATATTTTGACAGTAAATCGATGCTAGAGTTTTCTTATTTAAAGCAGCTGGAATATTCTCAATGGTATATTCTTGCTCGGATTTAAAGCATCGAGAAGGGTTCGGTAGCAACTACAGTGGAGAATACGTAATTATTTCCCAATAAACGCGTTTACTCTCAAACTATCATTTCTATTGCAAACAGTTTGGAACCTGATCAGACACCGGGTACCCCGGCGTCTGATCAGGCTCCAAACTGTCTGCCACTCAGATAAACCTGAGTTGTGCTTATCTGAAGCTCGCTAGAGTTACTACTACTATGAAGAAAACACTATTCTAACATGACACGTGGATTCGTCTCTATAAACAAAGAACAGGTCTATCGTGGTATACCTGAGACGGTATACCACGCTCTTCCCTACCCCGCTCCTCCCACGGTTATATGACATGATGTGACCACGTGCGTTCATACGTTACGTTTTTTAAATTTCTTTCGTTATTCATATAGCCCGTAAAGACCATATACTTTTAACCAGTAACGTTACAGTAATTTTCTCATTCTTCTGTCTTGTTTGATGTAATGTTTGTTCTATGCCAGATTATGGATCGGTAATTGTAAATTTGCTTATGAGTGTTAGATTCTTGTAATGCCGCGGAAAAAGTTATTCGGTCGAAAAACTTCATCCGCTGAGGAAATAAGTATGGAACATTTGATTTCCTTTCTAATGAATTTCCTTACATCTGGTCATGTTAGATTCGAAATAATCTATGTTCTACCGTTGTGAAACTGTATTTTACAACGGTCGGTCGTTGTGGTGCGCATGAATTGACCACTCAGGCCTTCGGCCTTCGTGGTCAATTCCTGCGCACCACAACTCCCAACCGTTGTAAAATACCGTTTCACAACGGTAGAACATAGATTATTTCTTAATTATTTCCCGTCGAAACGAAACGTAATGGTAATGCGATGAAATATAGAAAGTGACAACTGTTTGACATGTCTGACGATTTATTTTTATCTGAGTGTCAAAGAGGATGGAGTCTGATCAGACGCCGTGTTTTCCGTCTTGTGATCAGACTAACATGTAAGCCACTCAGATCAACACAACTCTCCCTGAAGACGTTAGTTTCACCGTTATATTGCATTGTGTTTGCTCTTTGTTTCGTTTACTATTGACCCATTTACATATAGGCCCAGTGGATCCTTCCATGTTTAAACATTCAATTAGTCAAATTTTTATCAAAGGGATGCCTTGTCAAAATTTTCATTTTTTTTATATTGCAATTCCTATCAGCAAACAGTGTATACCTTGATCAGACGCCGCATACATACAGTGGAGAATCTGTTATTCTTTCCCAATAAACGCGTTTACGCTAAAACTATTATTTCCGATACAAACAGTTTGGAGCCAGATCAGACGCCGGGTAACCCGGCGTCTGATCAGGCTCCAAACTGTTTGCCACCAAGATAAACAAGAATTATCAGAATTGTCCAAAAGTTGTTCTTTTCTACGTTTTAGTGTTTTGTGTTTGCGTACGTTTGCGTTTAAACGGGAAAGAATAACAGATTCTCCACTGTACAACGCGGCGTCTGATCCGAGTCTACACTGTTTGCCTATGCCGCATACATGTATATGGTATCGTTGGCAGAAATGGGTTAAAAATGCACCTTAAATTATATAAGAAAATAACTTCGTATCGGACGTGACGACATACTGGGCGTCTTACATGTACATATCAGTGTCAAAATATGTTGAAAATAAAACAATGAACATTTAGGCGCATTCTGCTTTTCTTTTAACCAGCTTCGAGTTTCAATCACTGTGTTAGTTTTGATGTAAATTGGTTCAATTTAATTAATCCAAAATTGGTCAATTAACTTATTTACCCTTTCAATGCCATACAGTGGAGAATGTGTTATTCTTTCCCAATAAACGCGTTTACGCTAAAACTATTATTTACAATACAAACAGTTTGGAGCCAGATCAGACGCCGGGTAACCCGGCGTCTGATCAGGCTCCAAACTGTTTGCCACCAAGATAAACATGAGTTATCAGAATTGTCTAAAAGTTGTTCTTTTCTACGTTTTAGTGCTTTGCGTTTGCGTACGTTTGCGTTTAAACGGGAAAGAATAACAGATTCTCTACTGTATTAGTCAGTAATATCTCTAGCTTATAGTGATCCAGGTCGGAAGGCACCGCGTAACGCTGGGTATGATCGCAATCCAAACTGTTTGTTCATAAATAAGTCCGATTATGAAGTTATAATGGCATTGAAACGTTTTATTGTATATACTTGATGCAATGGTATATATTGATATATAAGTAAATGTTCATTTCTACATGACCTGAAAATAATTTCAACCACTTCCAATAGCTAAATGTGAACACCTACATGTAGTGTACTGACTCTTGTACATGTATTCTGTAACCTTGCAACTATTACTGAATATGTTAAGTTGAGAACTTCATGGAATAATTACATTGTCAAATGAATTCCCTCGTTAAATTAAGTCCTGTTATTCTTAAAATTGTTTGACATTCAAGATTATCAATATGTATCCAGTTCAAATACAAAGCGCGTTTCTTTTTCTCTATTTTAGATTAAAAGCATCTCGAAGAGGGACATTTTGCTATACATGTACAGTGGAGAATCTGTTATTCTTTACCAATAAACGCGTTTACGCTAAAACTATTATTTGTAGTGCAAACAGTTTGGAGCCAGATCAGATGCCGGGTAACCCGGCGTCTGATCAGGCTTCAAACTGTTTGCCACCAAGATAAACAAGAATTATCAGAATTGTCCAAAAGTTGTTCTTTTCTACGTTTTAATAAATACATGTAGTGCTGTGCGTTTGCGTACGTTTGCGTTTAAACGGGAAAGAATAACAGATTCTCCACTGTAGCATGTCCGCCATCTAACCGAGTTTCTCGGTGTCTGATCTGGTTCCAAGATATAAGAGACTCGGGTTAAACCATTGAAGTTTGTTAACATGTACAGTAGCTAGACAGACGATGCTACAGTAAAGAATACTGTATGTCTATGTACACGTAATTATACATTGTATACGCCCATTTTCATAATAAGCAGATGCTTACCAAAAATGTTTAACCCTTTCGCTCTCAATGACGCTTTAAAGCGCGTTTGCAAACAGGACTCAAACTGTTTGACACTCAAATCGATATCTATGAAGTCATAAAAATGAACTCTAACGTTGAAACGTGTCTTGAAAACAACAAATAATAAGCAGACGACAATAAAGCGGTGAAGGGGTAAAATTATCCCGAATAATTTGATCATGAAAGGGTTAAATAGCTTCCCTGCCTAACCTCGAGCATAATTAATTGCAAACAGTTTGGATCTTGAACACACACCGTGCTACCCGGCGTCTGACTAGAATCCTAATTATTTGACACCCTTTTCTTGTTTTACTTAAACTTTGAATTTTAGATGTACACGCAGTATTGAAACATAATTCAGACGTCATGGCAATGAAGAGGTTGAAACTAGCCTAGGAAATGGACTGCAATTCTATCAATCGTTGACCTATATATTATGGAAACCATCCTAGTAATTATTCATACAAACATCTAACTAATACATTAATGGAGACTTAACTAAGCTTCTGGTATTCCTATCGGATGGCAAGTATGGAAATATGTCAGAATAATAAGAATAGCACGTGTCTACTTCCTACAGTGTTATTCTTTCCCAATAAACGCGTTTACGCTAAAACTATTATTTGCAGTGCAAACAGTTTGGAGCCAGATCAGACGCCAGGTACATGTAACCCGGCGTCTGATCAGGCTCTAAACTGTTTGCCACCAAGATAAGCAAGAATTATCAGAATTGTCCAAAAATTGTTCTTTTCTATGTTTTAGTGCTTTGCGTTTGCGTTTAAACGGGAAAGAATAACAGATTCTCCACTGTACAAGGCTATGCTCCGATGCAACTTCTGTATCAACATGAGACATAGCTTTAACTACTTCACTGCCATGACGTCATCAATTTTAAACGATTGTCGTCTGATTGTATTGCTTCAAGTGTTATTTTGGGTATTTTGACTTCAGAAATATTGAAATGAGTGTCAATCAGATTTATCTTGGTCCAAACTGTTAGCAAACACATGTAAGTATTGCACTTAGGGTAAAACTGTTTGCTGGCGGGGAGGATTGAATCAGACGCATACACTGCGTATTAATGGGGTAATAAGTTAAAAACGAAAACTAGTTATACTTTCTAAACGTGATACAGTCCGTTTGAAATATAAATCATCAAATGATGCCCCTATACATCTGTGGAAAATGTCGTTTTTAAAACTTGTTATTAGCATTTTCTTTAATTTGTTCCAATGTTTCGTTTACCAGTGGAGAAAACGGTATTCTTTCCCGTTTAAACGCAAACGAAACGCAAACGCATCGCAGTTAAATGGAGAAAATGACAATGTTAAGACAATTCTGACTATCTTTTTTAATCTGAATGGCAAAGAGTTTGGAGCCTGATCAGAGGCCGGGTTACCCGGCGTATGATCATGCTCCAAACTGTTTGCACGGGGAATAATAGTTTTAGCGTAAACGCGTTTATTGGGAAATAATAACGTTTTCTCCACTGTACTGGGCTGGATCGGAATCCAATAAAACTAAAAAAGTACATGTAAGTCATATGGTAATTATTTACTATTTATAATATTCTGTTGACATCTGCTGACATCAAATCTATAACGTTTGATAGAAGTATAAATGATTTGCAATGTAATATAATACATGTACGAGTGGGGTCGAACTCGTTATGTAAAACTAGTGGCATGATGTATTGCATGCAATGAATTAATCAGAACCTAAATATTATTACATCGTCAGGTATTCATGCGTGACCATTTCGACATGAATACATGCATTTTATGGCGCTTCAGTGTTGGGGCCATAAATCTTACTCATGTATAAATGCGGTTCAAAATCGAGTCATGAGATTAGTTTTAGGAGTTGGAAAATACACTCCACACGCAGCGGTTGCAGGCGAAATGGGTATAGGCTGCCCCAGCACAAAGCAACGGAAGAATCCACTGGGCGCAAATGGGTTCAATTCATATCACCAAAAAGTCCAAAAGTTATTATAGAGTCGGTCATAGCGTGCAGACGGTAGAAGAACCTAGGCACCTCTTTGACAAACGATGTAGATCGGACATAAACCATCATATAATTGCGACACATTCCGTATTTACTAGGTGTTATGTTTATAGTATCTTTAATAATTGAATATTCAATATCCTCCAGCTTATCACGTGACTGATTATATTCCAGTAATATGATGTTATTTACTGTTATTTAATGACATGTGTGCTAAATAACTACTACCTGAATTAATTAATTATAAACTCCTTTTTCTGCAATGAAAATATCTGCTTAAATATAAACTGTTTAATTTTCTCTACATGATTCTTAGAGTTTGAATACTTTAACTACATGGCAGCAACATGGATGTAAAATGGTTTTGATTCTAATTAAACACTGGGTTATTTGGCGTCTGATTTGCTTTCAAACTGTTTATAAATGTCAATATATATGTAGTTTGGTTTGGCTGTGTCGGAGGCCAATGCCTTCACTGCCTTATTGAGACTGCTTTTACGTTTGAAAACGGTTCGTATCATGATCAGACGTGGAGCCATCGGCGTGTGAGCTTGGTCAAACCTGTTTGACACTAATATCAAATACTTCTTCAGACAAAACTGTCCCAAAACCTTATTTTGACTGATGAAAAACAGAAGGTAATTTTCACCATTGACTCCAAACTCTATGTTTCAATACATTCTAATCACTCTATGACTAGTAACGAGTGTTTTTGTAAATTCTTTTTCGAATTGACAAACAGTGTAGACCCTGATAAGAGCGTCTTTGTTCTAGGCTACACTGTTTGCATAAGGCATGTGTACTTGTACTCTTATAATGTACATTGATTGCAAAATGACGAATGTATTCATCGATAGAGTGTGATATGTTAATAAACAAGACTTATGTTACAAAGTTTACGACCGTTATATACAGTGGAGAAAACGTTATTCTGTCCCGTTTAAACGCAAACGCATCGCAGTAAAATGGAGAAAATGACAACGTTCAGACAATTCTGACTTTTCATTTTGATCTGAGTGGCAAACGGTTTGGAGTCTGGTCAGACGCCGGGTTACCCGGCGTCTGATCTGGCTCCAACTTGTTTGCAATGGAAATAATAGTTTTAGCGTTTATTATAGGAATAAACAACATATTTTTGACGTTCATGACGGTATGACTACATTAGCTTCGCAGGGGGTAAATTACGTAAACGCCCGAAGCAGGGGGTAAATTACGTAAACGCCCGAAGGGCGTTTTCGTTAAATTTACACCCCGAAGCTAATGTAGTCATACCGTCATGAGCGGCAAAGAGATGTTGTTTGTTCCTTATATTTATATTTGTAGTTTCTGTCTTGTCAATTTAATGTGTTTATTTGCCAGATTTGTTTTTCTGTATAAGAATTTATCATATACCGGTCAAAGAGGTTTGATAGATGTAATGTCGATGTAATAGCCATTCCAGTTTCTAAATATGGTGAGAAAGTAGTCCCAACTACATGTACTGTAACTGTATTAAAAAATCAGGATTTTTTCCAGTAAACTTTCTCACTGTGAATGGAAAAGACTTACAAGGCAAACAAATAACAGTGCAACTTGAATATCTATTGCCAAAGCACATTCTAAAAATACAGGTCGCGGTTGTTTCTTAACCCATGTACACACATAGTAACGCGATGGCAACGACCTATGGGTCTGTATCACTCCGCTAGTGTCATATGACCGTCGACCAATGGGAGCTTAGTGTTAAGTGCCCGATGTAGTTTATTTGAAGAAGTCCACGAATATTACGGGCGAAATCCGAACTGGCTAAAACCAGATTCGAAGTGTAGGTTTATCGAAGGATGACCTGCAAATTTTTAATAGGATTACATAAAGACTTTACAGAGTAAATGTAAATATTGTGAAATGATAACGTTTTCTCCACTGTATATGTACATGTACTGAGGTAACTGCTTATAACAGAGCAATACCGTAACCGAACATTTCACATACATGTAAATATATTCTCTTGTCTAAACAAGTGTGCGTGTACATTTGTTCCAACATTTTTTACGTCAAACGGAGCCAATAATTTAATATACATTTTCTGGTAAAGTTCATGGCCAACCAGCGTGTAGAATAATTAATACATTCTTGCCAGTAATGAAATAGCATTTACAGAGGCATTCAACCCGTTACCACATAGCCTGATTCTTGTTTCAATTATAAGTTATTACAAAAGTACTTAAAATGTTGAAAGTAAAGCAGAATAGTTCTCAGTAATCACTCTGCTTTACTTTCAGCCTTTTGTTTAGCATCCTTAACTCTTTACCTTATAGACCGTTTCTGGTATTGAAGATAGCTGACCACTTAAAGCAGGTTGAAAGTAAAGCCGAATGTGCCTTAAGGCACATTCGGCTTTACTTTCAGCCTGCTTTAAGCTAAAACTTGTTAGGATATATAAAATATTTGTAATGGTAATTGTTCATGAGGGTATAAATTGGAACTATTTTCTTCAGTGTAGGAATAAATTAAATACGCTAAAAGTCGCTTATATTGGGGAAAGGGTTAAGGGAGGTACCGCAACCGCATTGTATTGTTTAAGATCGGGAATTCCTAATTGAGAATGTTAGCGTATGAATTATTAAAAGGGTAAAGAGGCGTATTTATCGGAGTAACGGTTTAAACGTTTGACAGCCAACACGATGATACAGTAGAGAAAACGTTATTCTTTCCCAATAAACGCATTTACGCTCAAACTATTATTTCCATTGCAAACAGTTTGGAGCCAGATCAGACGCCGGGTAACCCGGCGTCTGATCAGGCTCCAAAATGTTTGTTACTTAGATAAAAATAGATAGAGAAAAACCAAAAAGTTGTTATTTTCTACATTTTATTGTTTTGCGATTGCGTTTCGTTTGCGTTTAAACTGGAAAGAATAACGTTTTCTATATCTACAGCAAAACCTCTCTAGTACGACCACTTAACCGAAGGCTTATTAAATGTATTAAAACTAGTGAACATGATATTTCAAACAAGTTAGTGATCGAAATTGGGAGGTTTCACGGTATATCTAAGCTGATTGAAACGTTTCACCTCAAGGCCAACATCACTTTTGATGTTTCTTAACAAGTGTAAAAGAAACAACACACCGCACTACAAAAACAGGTATAACAAGAAATATCTTCAAAAAAGATATTCCGTCGAAAGTTTCAGTTTATTTTTGGAGTGAACAGTATTTATTATATAAACTTTATACAGGAATTATACACAAGTTGACCCAATGTTTAATTCCGTGCTTAAAATGTCTGTTCAAATTTGGTCAACACAGCCTCTATGGAAAATGTTTTGGTGGTCTCTGACCTCTAGGTCATTTCAGCATATTGACCAATGAACGTGCTGCAATTCAAGCAAGCGGTCATTGACCAAGATTTCTGATCATTGCTGAAGAGGTTAAATCAGATGACATGCCCGTCTTCGACGGGAAAAAGGCGAATCCTTGTACATGTAACAAACATAAGGGGTTTAGTATTTATAAACAGAGCAACTCTTCTCCACTGAAGGTGTTGTTCCGTGAAAGAGACTCTCTACATTCGTGTTTTGAGGGCAAGTTTGATATGTACATGTACAGTAGAGAATCTGTTATTCTTTCCCGTTTAAACGCAAACGTACGCAAACGCAAAGCACTAAAACATAGAAAAGAACAATTTTTGGACAATTCTGATAATTCTTGCTTATCTTGGTGGCAAACAGTTAGGAGCCTGATCAGACGCCGGATTACCCGGCGTCTGATCTGGCTCCAAACTGTTTGCACTGCAAATAATAGTTTTAGCGTAAACGCGTTTATTGGGAAAGAATAACAGATTCTCCACTGTATGATTCATTTGTTTAATTTTGATCTTGGAGTTTTTGTGTGGTGCTATCAGGCAGAGTACATGTATGTAATTGTTTAGTTTATGTGACGTCACAGTCAGAATGATTAATCCAAAAATATTTAAAATGAGAGAATCACTACAGTAGTCATGTGAAAGTTAAGTGTATCCAGACTATGTAAATAGTGTGCAAACATACTTAACCTTTTGACACCATGTTATCGACTGTTTAACAATTTTATTCCTTAAATAAGGCTGCTTAACCCATTTGTGCCCACGATCCCATATATGGGACATAGGCAAACAGAGTAGACTCTGATCAGAGTCTACACTGTTTGCTGATTTAAGTTTCAATATAAAACAAAATGAAAATGAAAATTTTAACCAGGCATCCCTTTGATAAAAAATGGACTAATCCAATATATAAACATGGAAGAATCAACTAAGTATACATGTAAATGGGTTAAAAGTTTGTGCCTGCACTATTGTTTGATACATGTACCTTAGATCCAACGACTGTCGATAGTGCACGTGTCAAACATTGGGTAACCTGACCAGACAACGAGTTACTTGGCATCGGATCTAGATCTACACTATTCCCATTGTAAATGCGCATGCTTACGTCGGAGACTGTGTTAAATTAAGGAAATTTTAATCAATATCAGACACTTCGATAGGCTAAAATAACGAAGTGTACAGAAGTTACCCATTCCTTACTCCTTAGTAGGAAAAACAAACTCGCATGACAGAACATATTTGTTCAAGAAATGCAATTAAACGTGAATTCGGGAGGAAAAGTTCGTAGACAATATAATTGTCTGAGAAATAAGTCAGCTGTCAGCTGATATTGATCGTTTGTGCCCTTAAATCAAATCATTGATTCGCCCAAATGTCAGTTTCCGCTATGATTCTTTAGCTTGTTATGGCGAACAATAAATCATACTTTTAAAAATGCAATAATGGCGTATTTCTTTAGGTCAATAGCGTGTCCACAAGGGCGTCACAAGTACGAGTTTTTGACTCGTGTATGACAAAAGTGGAGTGGACTGATACAGAAAGAGACGTTTGCCCTCTCCAAGTAAACGCGTTTCTGCTTCAATAAGTATGTCAAATTCAAACAATTTGGAGAAATACTAGATGCCAAGTAAATAGGCGTCTTATCAGGTTGCAAACTTTTTGCCACTAAGGTTGTATCTAAACGTCAATATTTTGTACATGTAATGCAATGACATTTTCGTTCAGTTTCGTTTTAAGTGAGAAATAATGTCAAATTTCGTTTCAATGTCACTTAACCCATTTGCGCCAAGTGGATTCTTCCATATTCATATATTGGATGAGTCCATTTTTTATCTAAAGGGTGCCATGTCAAACATTTCATTTCATTTTGTTTTATATAAAAAATCCTATAAGCAAACAGTGTAGACTCTGATCAGACTCCGCTTATGACCGTCTACACAAATGGGTTAATATTATGTAATGTGCCATAGGAAATTGAACTTATTGTATTTATCAGAGTGGCAAACAGTTTGGAGCCTGGTCAGACGCAATGTTGCCCGGCGTCTTATCTGGCTCGAAACTGTGTGCAATGGAACTGATAGTTTTAGCGTAAACGCGTTTATTGGGAAAGAATAACGTTTTTTTCCACTATATCTCGTTTGCCTTGGAACGAAGTAGAACAACGTAATAATACAAAACCGGTCCAAACATTGAATGGACTTGTCGAAATGTGCCAATCAGGATGCTACAAATGTATCAATGTAAGCAGACAAAATATTCCCGGCGCTGGAAAGTACTTCTAGGCTTATTTTGTTTACTTCTAGGACAATGGAGTAAATTATTGTTCCAATATTGGAAGGAAGCGCGGTCTACAATACACTTTCGTTATACATGTAACAATTACTCGGATATATACTCAGTGCTAGTATATACAGTGGATAAAACGTAATTCTTTCCCAAAAAACGCGTTAACACTAAAACTATTATTTCCATTGCGAACAGTTTGGAGCCAGATCAGACGCCGGATTACCCGGCGTCTGATCAGGCCAAAAACTGTTTGCCACTCAGATGAAAATAAATAGTCAGAATTGTCAAAAAATTGTGATTTTCTATGTTTTATTGCCATGCGTTTGCGTTTCGTTTGCGCTGAAACGGGGAAGAATAAGAATTTCGCCACTTTATGTCCACTGTAATAGGCTATGTAGGTGAGAGAGTTAGATGATCGTTATTGCGAGACGTCCCGATAATAGAATCACTTGTGAAGTCTTTCCTTGGAAGACTATAATTGAAATTTACGTTCTACCATCCATAAGTGTATTACGTAGAACTGTATATTTGAATAAGCAAACACAGCGCGGACCTATTTGAAATCTGGAAACATGAAACTTGCCAGACGCCAATTTCAAGAAACAGTCGCAGCACCCCGGAAGAAAGAGGTTTATGCTTCTTGAAGAGTACAATGTAATTAAAACGTTCACCGCTATGTTCGACCTAGTTCGATTTGCAAGCAGTTTTACAGTTGAGATATGTTTTCTCCCCGTGAAAACGCAAACGGAATGCAAACGCAAAACACTAAAATGTAAAAAAGGACAACATTTTGACAATTGTGACTTTTCGTTTTTATCTGAGTGGCAAACAGTTTGGAGTCTGATCAGGCTCCAAACTGTTTGCCATTGAAATAAAAGTTTAAGCGTAAACGCGTTTACTTGGAAAGAATAATGTTTTATCAACTGTGTCTTGATCAGATGCATCATAACGTGCCATATGATCAAGATCACTGTATTGCACATGCACATGTATCGGTACATTTGAGTAATTCCTTATATCAACACATCTTTGAAACTGTAATTCAAAATGTAACATATTTTTAAGCAGGCGATACTGTTCTAGTGAATGGGTAACATGTTATCCTGTCGATAAAAATGGCGTTGAAAGGGTTTCCGGAAGAGTTTTCTTCAATGATATATGTGTCTTATCAAAGTAGCTTGACTGTTTGGAATTCGTTCTCTAGGATCAAACAGATATGCACCCTTTAATCGATGTATTACCGTCTGCTTTGAAATATCATTTGCTTTGTTGTTTTTCAAATTTTGATATAAAGCAGTTTGAAAGTAGATAAACAGATGTACGATTGTCAAACAGTTAAAGTCAAGATCAGATGCCGAGTAACGGGGCATGTGATTTAGACCTAAACGGTTTACAATATCTATATTCATATAGCGATGAAAAGGTTAAGTGGTAATAAGCAAGTGTTAATGTAAAGTTTACTTTATAAAACGCAGAAATAAGCTAAAATACGACCTGTGTGTATAATTATTTCTGTTAGGAGTTAACCAATTCACATTATTAGACGCCGCGTAACGCGGCGTCTGATCAGGATTCAAATTGTTTAACACTAAGTATGGTACTATTTCAATAAATTGACACTAAAGTAAAATTTGAGACAGAAAAGCAGACGACCATTGTATAAACTAGATGACGTCATACTAGTACAGTGGAGAATCTGTTATTCTTTCCCGTTTAAACGAAACGAAACGCAAACGCAAAGCACTAAAACGTAGAAAAGTATAACTTTTGGACAATTCTGATCATTCATGTTTATCTTGGTGGCAAACAATTTGGAGCCTGATCAGACGCCGGGTCACCCGGTGTCTGATCTTGCTCCAAACTGTTTGCACTGGCAATAATAGATTTAGCGTAAACGCGTTTATTGGGAAAGAATAACCTTTTCTCCACTGTATCAGTAAAGGGGTTAATTTATATTAAGCATCCTAAGCATGACCTGATTTTTCAACTGTTTTGTTATTCAAATAGGAAACCTTTGAATTGGTATCCATTTCTAGCATTGAGTTTCCACGAAATGTTTATTCAAACAGAAAACTGTAATGAAAAATAAGATTGCAGTTGACATTTAAAAGCAGACGAGAGTTTCAGCAGAATAAGGATAAACTGTTATTCCCGCGCTAAATATCGTCTACTTCAAATATAAGACGTAAATTGTATTGTTGTACAGTGGAGAAAACGTTATTCTTTCCCGTTTAAACGCAAACGAAACGCAAACGCATTGCACCAAAGTCGAGTGAAAACCAACATTTTGACAATTCTGACTATTCATTGTGATCTGAGTGGCAAACAGTTTGGAGCCTGATCAGACGCCGGGTTACCCGGGTCTGATCTGGCTCCAAAATGTTTGCAGTGGAAATAATAGTTTTAGCGTAAACGCGTTTATTCATAATTGGGAATGAAAAAAACGTGTTCTCCACTGTATTTATACCTGCAGTAGTGTACGATCAAACGTCAGATACTTTTTGTACTGAGGTAGACTACCGTGTGTCTAATCTTGATCAAAACTGCAAATGCAAGTCAGGTAGAACATCGTATTATACGATATATAATAAAGGCTTAGCCCGGCTTGGAAATAAACACCAATTTACGTGCAAATTAGATCCGTTTTCGATAAACGAAATTCTTTAAAGACATCATTAGATAATGACTTCACTTACCATTATATCGGTACTGAATTAGCGAGGAATTCAATCAAGCCGATGAGATTCCTCAATGTAAAACTGATTGGTCTACGGAAACCAACGAACATCACCGATCGATATCCGTAGAATTCACTTCGCAAAAAATACATTCGATAGCTATCGCCTAGTTTTCCTGAGGGATAGTCTGATAAATATAACAGTAACACCAGACTTTAACAACCAAGCAAATACTAAATAATTGTGTGAACTGCAGAAGGTACAAATGTAAATTGTAATACAGAAAGCTATAGGAGTTTCTGTATCACTTTGATTGTGCTTTAAGCATCCCACTACAGTTACATGTACCAGAAACGCATTATAAACAAGGTGTTCAGTAAGAGGTATTATAACTATTGACGTGTACTGTGACGAACTGTATGCGAGTAATAAATACGTCGCCTAGCCCTGGTAATTTTTACACAACGTGAAACAGTTTATGATCAATTGTCTGACAACGCTAAACAGACTCATACACCTGTTGTCTTTCTGGTGTTTCATAAATGTCCATGATTTTTTAGCAGTTGGAAAGGATACAGCTAGACGTAATTTCTCAAAGCAGAATTATTAACTGAACAACAGAGGTATTCAAATGCATCATTTAAATGCTCAATCAAACTTGCGTACCGTAAAAACTAAAATTCCTAAAATATTTACACACTCTGTATTATCATAACATTTGAATTAACTGCTTTTATCGCACACTATTTTGTCCAAAAATGTGCCAAATGAATAGCAAGCAGTGTGAACCCTGACCGGACAACTTCCTCAGGGACATTCTGACCATGATCTACACTATCTGCTCAGACCTCTCCGACACAATAAACAAGTTTGTGCTAAAACAATTAATCAGTTTGACACTCAGAATACAACTTATCGTTAGTGTATGCTTATGGTTGTCATTTTTGTGTTTTATTGCATTGCGTTTCCACATGATTTCGTGTAAATATTAAGTAATAAGCTATGATCCACGGTAGAGAATTGAGTTGTTCTTTACGTGTTAAGATTATAAAATTATTCTGCCAATGAAGAGGGTCACTGGTTGAAGTTGTAAGATAACATTTAAGCAAACTACAGTGGATAAAACGTTATTCTTTCCCAATAAACGCGTTTACGCTAAAACTATTATTTGCAGTGCAAACAGTTTGGAGCCAGATCAGACGCCGGGTAACCCGGCGTCTGATCTGGCTCCAAACTGTTTGCCACCAATATACTAAAAACCAAAGGGGAGATTTGGAGACATGGTGTTATTACAATTAATTATCCTTGTGTGCTTTTAAAGGAATATGTCGTTATAGACAACAATGTTGATGCAAGCACACTGCAATGTTTGTTGTCCTTAACAAATTCAACCCTAGTGACGATTGTCCTCGTCATTAAAAACAGTTTAATATTAGAGTCGTTTTACGATACATTATAAAAAGCTAGATTAATTGGAATTAGGAATTATCCATTAAATGTTACAGGGGTGATTGGGTTAAAGAAAAGTATTATTATTATGAAAAAAGTGAAGATTGAAGAACCTGGTAAAACGCCGAGTAGCGAAGTGTCGCATCAGGATATTCACTGATTGACAATGGACCATTTCGTAGACACTAGTATTATACATGTACATGTATTGGTTTATGCAGGTCTGTCTATATCAAATTGAAAACAATATTGATTGTATACATCATGTTAGTGAAAACGTTATTGTTATTGTTTCCCGTTCATGCGAACCGAGAAACAAACGTGAAACAATAACATGCCAGTTTTTCAGTATTGATAATTTAGCATTATCGCATGAACCCCTTTATACCCAGTGGATTATTCCATGTTTATATATTGGATTAGTCCATTTTTTATCAAAGGCATGCCTGGTCAAAATTTTCATTCTCATTTTGTTTTATACTGAAAGTCTTATCAGCAAACAATGTAGACTCTGATCAGGCGCCGCATAATGCAGCGTCAAAATGATTAGAATAAGGCATTCTCTATTGTGACGCCAGCTTCACCGTGTAAAACTGAACGTAATGCTGGTTATGCAATACAATGTTTGTTTCCTTGGAGTTCAGTGTAAATATTCTATCCTACAGTGGAGAATATGTTATTCTTTCCCGTTTAAACGCAAACGTACGCAAACGCAAAGCACTAAAACGTAGAAAAGAAAAAAAATTGGACAATTCTGATAATTCTTGTTTATCTTGGTGGCAAACAGTTTGGAGCCTGATCAGACGCCGGGTTACCCGGCGTCTGATCTGGCTCCAAACTGTTTGCACTGCAAATAAAAGTTTTAGCGTAAACGCGTTTATTGGGAAAGAATAACGTTCTCTCCACTGTACCCTTGTTTATTGTCTTTAGTCAACACGTTCAATTAGTGATATATAACACTCGCTTACTCTTCTCTGCCAGACTCGAGAATGCTTGTATTTGAAAACATTTTGGATTCAGATCGAACGCCAAGTAAATCAGGATACAAACGGTTCAGCTCTCATATCGATGTTTTTTGTCGTAAAGTATTTAATCGCAATATGAAAGCAATATAGTAAAACCAACAGTTTTGAACGCATGTAGGTCATAGTATAGTGCTGAAATTATTAAAGGAACTGTTAGTTCGTTTGTAACAGAGTTTAACTAATGCTATCCATTAGATACACATGTATCAAATTGTACTGCATTGTTTTGTCACTTCATGCTGGCAGTCAGTCAATTGAGCGTAAAATCGATACGTTTTATAGATATTAAAATATTTTGAAAATAAAAAGAGCACAGTTTCTTTTGGAATGAAGTATATTTAATCGTATTATGAAAGCAATATAGTAAATCCAACAGTTTACAACGCATGTAGGTCATATTCTAGTGTTGGAATTATTAAAGGAACTGTTAGTTCGTTTGAAATAGAGTTTTACAAATTCTGTCCATTAGATATCAAATTGTACTGAATTGTGTTTGTCACTTCATGCTGGCAGTCAATCAATTGAGCGTTGAATTTGCTCCAGTGTTTTAATACAGTGAGGAAAACATTAGTATTGCACAATAAACTCATTTTTGTTTAAACAGTTATTTCCATTACAAACTACTCGTAGTCAGATCAGACTCCGAAAGATAAAACAAAGTACTCTTTATTTAATTCAAAGTACTCTTTATTTTCTCAGGTTGCATGTGTACAAATACATACAGGGGCCCATTTAATAAAACTTCGTACGACAAATGTTGTCGTAAGTCAGATTATAAAACTCTCAATAGGTATTTATTTCTCCATCAAATCCTGTCTGGTAACATCATATTTTCAAGACGATTCCAAAAAGATGTTACAATACAGGATTAGATGGAGATATCAGAGATTAAATGTACGTTAAAGTTTTGACTTACGACAACATTTGTCGTAAGAAGTTTTATGAAACGGGTCCCAGGCTTTTTACAATACTGTCATTTGCTGCATCTAATTGTATTGCTGTTCGGTTTTGTTTCGCTTAAATAAGTACCAACAATAACATAACGTCTTCATTGCTGTGTGCTTTTTTGTATGGATGTTTTCTACTGTTTCATCTGCACATTTGTAATTTTGCATTCCCCTCTGTCATCATGGAATGATTACAGTGCAAACACAGTGTTTGTTCTTTAAGGTTTTTGAATTGTGCACCTACTAATTGCTACTCTATCAATGTTGACTTCCCTGGCGTTCGCAAACAGTTCTAAACCCCAACAATTCGGCAAGATTCAAACTATTTCTTTGGATTGTAATGCAAACAGGTAAATACTTTAATACAAATACAACAAAAACCCAAATCAAAATGATATTTAACGAATATTTTTCTTCTGTTCTCAACACTTTCTATTTGAATTGCTGACTGTTTCGATCACTACTGTGGTAAATAAGTAATAAAAAACTATTAATTTAATATGGATTAACCAACACGATGAACTAATCCAAATATTGATTCAAAAGTAACCACAACTTGACCATGACCTCATTAAAATGCTTTGTCACGCCGGTACCTATCACCTTTTTGGAATTTTATTTATGCTTCTTTTCTGGACAAATAAGGATACATAAAACGTGTATCGTGTTCTGATATGAGCGAGCAAATACAGAAATTCAATAGTAAAGCTTTCATCCCGGCGTCAGCTGCCACGATAACCATATCAGTTATAAATTAAAATGCATTTGGGATATATTGAAGGCGCGATGAATATCTTTCATACATTTTGGAATCTGTTTGGAACTCTCTGTCCGTCATAATTGCATGGTCATAGAGAGTGATTGAACCAATCTCTTGCTAATATCGTTACTTGACGCCTTTTGAAAATACTGTAAACTATGACCAGACAGTCCTTGTTTTCTAACAGAATATGTCGGACATGAGTCTGTATTCTTTAGAGAATGGTTTTCTGCTATTGCATTAGCTACAGTGAATAATCTGTTATTCTTTCCCAATAAACGCGTTTACGCTAAAACTATTATTTGCAGTGCAAACAGTTTGGAGCCAGATCAGACGCCGGGTAACACGGCGTCTGATCAGGCTCCAAACTGTTTGCCACCAAGATAAACATGAATTATCAGAATTGTCCAAAAGTTGTTCTTTTCTACGTTTTAGTGCTTTGCGTTTGCGTACGTTTGCGTTTAAACGGGAAAGAATAACAGATGAACTAATTCAGTTGATTGTTGTTCATAGTGGACAGAGTGTTATACTACTGTATGGCTATTCAGAGGGAGACGGATTAATTGTAAATACGCAGAAATGGAAGCTCGACGTGCCTAAACAATCTGATCATTACTTCATGTTTATCTCTACGTCAAGCAAAATAATCAGCCATTTTTATGCGGTGTGTTTTATCTCAGCTGCTACTCTTTGTCTTGTATATTTTTTCCCCTGACAAATATTGACAAGTCTCTGTTCATTCCGAGGAATATAGAATTGTCTTATATAATGTTTGATAATAACCTTCTCTTCTAAAGTCTGTTTTTCTAGTTTTGAAGAAAAGTGACAACATAAGGCATGTTGAAAGTAAAGCAAAGTTATAATCATGTACAGTACGGTATACGTTATTTCCTCCTAAATACAGTGGAGTAAACGTTATTCTTTCCCGTTGAAATGCAAGCGAAGCGTGAACGCAAAATACTACAAAATATAAAATGCTGATATTTTTGACAATTCTTACTTATCATGTTAGTCTGAGCGACAAACGGTTTGGAGCCTGAACGGATGCCGGGTTACCCGGTATCTTATCTGTCTCCAAACTGTTTGTATTTGAAATAAACGTTTTAGCGAAAACGCATTTATTGGGAAAGAATATTGATTTCTCCACTGTACACGCGTTTGTGCCATAACAACTATTACCTTTACAAACAAATTTCAACACAGATCATTTCCGGTTAACCTGGCGTCTGACCATGCTCCAAAATACTTTGTTCCAATATTAAGATATACCGTCGACAGATTCAAAATCTCTGTCATGTTCGACATATTATTGCATTGTTCAATTGGTTTGACTCGTTCACTGCCAGTGTCGCTATAAGGCGATTTTGCAAAACATTTTGATCTTGATCAGACTCAACGTAACGCGGCATCTGACCAAGATCCAAAGCTCTTTTCATTCTTATAGATATTTCTTCAGTAAAAACAATACCCACACATGTCTTCAAAATACAGTGGAGAATCTGTTATTCTTTCCCAATAAACGCGTTTACGCTAAAACTATTAGTTGCAATGCAAACAGTTTGGAGCCAGATCAGACGCCGGTTACCCGGCGTCTGATCAGGCTTCAAACTGTTTGCCACCAAGATAAACATAAATTATCAGAATTGTCCAAAAGTTGCACTTTTCTACGTTTTAGTGCTTTGCGTTTGCGTACGTTTGCGTTTAAACGGGAAAGAATAACAGATTCTCCACTGTATATTGCAGACGGCACTATCCATGCAGACAATAGTTTGGTGGTAAAAGGGTCTATAATGCAGACGATAGAAGCAAAGTAGAATCAAATTCAGATCAGGTCGTTTCTGATCCGAGTAAGCCAATTTGGTGAAGCAATGTATAGCTTTTGTTCCTTTACTTCGCTCATAGTTGTAATGGGAAACCGAGGTGTGCACACATCTCACCCATGTATGCTTCGCCCAGCAAGTGCCGCCTCCCCCACTAATATCACTCCTCAATCCACCACAGACGTCTGTAAAAATCATTCATATCTTGCTTCCATATAAGTAACACGATTTTTTTCAGGACTTACATGAAAGATACGAGAGTTTCGCAAAATTTTACTCTGAGAAAAAATGTCTGTCTGATATGATACTTTACTGCCTCGAAACGAAGGCTAACTTATCTTGCACGCACCAGCAAATGTAATGCGTCCTATAGCCCTGTCTAATCGAATAACTACTACGATTTTATGTCTAGTTTGTCTAAGAATGGCCCATTAATTGTGTTGATAAGACCTAATAGGCAGTGCACACAGCCATAAAAAACCAACGTGTCCATTAATGCAAATTCGCATATTTGGGTTATCAGTCGCGTAATACCTAGAACAGTACATTATCTGAGTCTCTTTTAGAACCATTCAGCGGTAAGTCTGTGTCCCAGATTTGAGGCAAGAGGTTATTTACTAAAATCATGATGACAGTAAAGCGGAAAGCTCCCGTTGGGAGCTTTCCGCTTTACTGTCAGCATGCTTTAAAGTTCATTTTTGTTTGTAACATAATCAATGGCCCTTGTATTGAGTGGTATAGAAACAGGATTTTATTGTATGTCCGTCTCGACGAAGACCATAAATGTGTGACGCACCAATAAGAGGATATTGACTAGAAGAGAGGGTCAAAACGTACCATCTAAATAGCGTTACGTATCGCCAGGATCTTCTTGGTTTCATACAGAGGCGTCATTACTTTTATTGCGAATGTGATGTGAATTGCGAAAATTGCCAACAATAGTATTGGACGCAATAGTTACCCATATTTGTATACACTGACTGTTTTCAAACGAAGGTATAGTTCAGACTCGTACATGTATATACATGTACACATTTTTTACATTTGTGTGTATGTCTGTCGATTAATGCATGTAATGTCAGTGGAGACAAAGTTAATATTGCATGTTTAGCCACGAAAGAAACACAAACGCATTGCAATAAAATGTTACAAAATGATATCTTGTTGACAATATTTATGACAACTACTAGTTTGGACTTGGTATGTAGAATAGATTACTATCTTTTTTCATAGCTGACTTACTGTCATTTTTCATGATTTACATGTACAGTAACACATCTCCAATTACTACCTTTAAAACAAAGTCTGATTGATTGAATTTGAGACAATTGATAGCTGTTTACTGTTACAGTAAAACCTCTCTTTAACGGCCACTAAAATCGAGGGCTAAATGAGCTTTCTGTTTGACTGTCACATGTCGAGAACACGTAACAAATTATCACATTTTAATGGTTGTTATAGAGAGGTTTTACTGTAGTTTGCATGTTATAGCCTACTTACAGTCGATTTGCATGTACTGGTGCTCTTATGTCCATGCAGTACAATGTATTATATAGCCTACTTACTGTCGCTTTTACAAATATAGCTTGCTGACTGTCATTTTGCATGTTATAGCCTATTTACTGTCGATTTGCAAAAACGAGCTTTCTTATTGTCAGTTAGCATGTTACAGCCTACTTTCCGTATGTCTATTGCAGTCTATGGCAAACGCACTGTAATTCAATAGTATATACATGTAGCATAAAGGCTTACAGTAAATTAACAAAATATAGCTCAGTCATTGTCAGTTTGAATGTTATAGGTTTTATCATTTGTTTTAAATAAACTGTAAAACTTCTCTAATACGACCACTAATTAATGTTAATTACTTGGTGTTTAACCCATTTGTGCCCACGATCCCATATATGGGACATAGGCAAACAGTGTAGACTCTGATCAGACACCGCATTATGCGGCGTCTGATCAGAGTCTACACTGTTTGCTGATAGGAATGTCAATATAAAACATAATGAAAATGAATTTTTGGCCAGGCATACCTTTAATAAAAGATATACTTATCCAATATAAAAGATGGAAGAATCGACTGGGCGCAAATGGGTTAAAGCAGGTGACTGCTTAACGGAAATGAGAAAGTACATGTACAACGTTCATCTTGCTTTAAGCTGTCATCTGTTTTTTATGAAACCATTTATTCCCCCTCCCGTTTTAGTGGTCGTAAAAGAGGGGTTTCACTGTATGCATCATGTGCCAGACAATAAAGGAACATCACTACAGTCGAACTTCGATATCTCGAACTCGGTTAAATCGAAAATAACCGTATTTCAAAGTTTAAACGGGGCTAAGCCTTGTTTTAACTTTGAAATATGGGTATGTTCGACCTAACCGAGCATGCAATAATGCAGTTCATGTGTCTAACTACATGTATCGGATAGTTCGAGTTAACCGAGTTCGAAATATCGAAGTTCGACTGTACAAAATAGCATGAGCGGTTACAATGTATCACAGGTGGCATCAGGTGAGCCGTTTATAATTTATATGCCACTCAGATGATAATAAATAATCAACTTTTGAAAAAATCAATTGCTTTATTTTAGTGCAAATCGTTTTTTATATTCGTTTAGATAGGAGGGATTAAAGAATCCTTGATATGCTACTAACAACGGTTTCAAAACCAATAAATTAGATATAATACGAGGTAATATTTTAAATAAAGTCAAGCAGGCTTAAATAAAGTCAAGCAGGCTTTACCCCTTTATTTCCTTACCTTGATTATGCAGGCTATTTGAAAACAGTTTAGGTCCTGATCAGACGCTGCGGAACGCATCGTGTGATCAGGATCAAAACCGTTGACACTCAATTCAATATGCCTTAAGTCGAAATACTTAAACTTTAAATTTGAGAAATAAAATCAGACGGAAAGTGCTTAAAGTTGATTACGTCATAGGAACGAAAGGGTTACAGAGGAGAAAACGTTATTCTTTCCCAATAAACGCGTTTACGCTAAAACTATTTTTTCTATTGCAAACAGTTTGGAGCCAGATTAGACGCCGGGTAACCCGGCGTCTGATCAGGCTCCAAACTGTTTGCCACTCAGATAAAAAATGAAAAGTCAGAATTGTCAAAAAGTTTCATTTTTCTACGTTTTAATCTTTTGCGTTTCGTTTCGTGTAAACGGGAAAGAATAACGTATTCTCCATTGTTATATTAAACCTTCGTGGTGGAATTCTTGAGTGCATGTCGAGAGCATGTAATAAGACTGATAAAACTGCCATTGAAACTTTTTCTCCTGGTTCGTTATTTTCATTTCTAACTATTTGGTTATCTCTATGAAACTTTGTTATACTTTGATCTTATCACCGAATTCTTGTGTTCAAGTTAATATCTACTTTTACATAAGCCTTACAAAAACACAAAATCAACTGATTAAGCCCTTTATTCTATAGTCTGTATCATGATCTATGACCACTTACAGCAGATTGAAAGCAGAACAGAATGTTTGTTAACCACTAATGCGCATGCTGCCTTACTTTAAGCCTGGTTAAAGCTATCATCTTCTAGGATATAGGATATATTTTTTATACTGCATATCTATTACTGTATGAAAAAGGGGAAACTATGGAGGAAATTGCAAGGTTTTGTAAACTTAGACTATTATTTTATTAATAGAGGCGAACAATTGTGGAGCCTGGTCAGGCAACAAGCTTCTCGGTTTCTGTGGTATGGCTACAAAAATGTTTACAATGGATAGACATAGTTGTTTTAGCAAAAACACGTTTATTGTGAAAGAATAACGACTCCCAACCGTTAAACGGTAATGGTGCTTTACAGGTGGGTAGGGGGCTAATGCTGGAAAATGTGTTTAGAATACCAATGATTTAATAGATAAACCAGGATAGAAGGATTCAGACTTGACGTATTGTTGTTTCCTGAACTTCACAGTATGAGTCAGTATCAATATAACCCCATACAACAAGATTCACCTGCTATTCTCATTAATCAAATCCAACGTAAGCAATTTATTACGATTTTAAATAACTGGATATAAACAGTATAGTAGTCAATGCTGAGTTCGAAACGTCTAGATATTTTGCACGTATTAAAATTAACCGTTATGCATGTAGTGCAGCAGTCGACAGAAGCGTCCGAATGTCTGAGTCTAATCCAGATCAAAACTGTTCGACTCTTGTAATGATATTAATGTAGCCCATTTATGCCTAGATAAAGGATATTGAGATGAACTCTCTCTGTGTACTTGCTGGAATAATTCTTTATTTAAAACAGTGCTTGTCTACAGAGAAAACAGTATTTCATATGATATAGCAAACAGTGTAGACCCTGATGAGACGCCGCGTAACGCGGCGCCTCATCATAGTCTACATAGCTCGCTAATGTCCAATTTACTATAGACACAAGGCTTAAATAGGCTACACTGTTTTAACTCAACCAGCTTTGAATCTTCAAATAGACAATTTCAAATAAAGTCTAGAATGAATGAATAACGGTCAATCGACACAAGATGGTTAGTTGGAGCCGAAACCAAAAACGTCTAGTGCATTTTAACAACTTTGCACATTTTTAAAACTTCAATACAAAATTGCAAACAGTGCATAGCCTTATGAAAGCGTTCAATTAGGATTCGTCTGATCTTGTTTAGACATTACCATTCGTCACAGGTACAGTATGACGTTTGTAAATGAAGGGTATGGCAGTCGCTAGGGCTCGATGAGTTAATTCTAAGTTTGGGATATATACTGCAAACATTAGTTCAAAGCAGATGAGACAGCGGAAGCATATTTACCCTTTAAATCCTGAATTTCTCTTGTGGGTATTTATTATCCTTTTGGACTCTTCTAGTACAGGACCTTTGAACCAGTCTAATGTTGCATTTTTGGTATGAAAACATAACGAAAGAAAATACCAAACTCTGCAGACTCTGATCAGAGGGCTCCTATAGGAGCCCTCTAATCAGAGTCTGCACTTATTGCATATATAGTTATCTCTACAGAGGGATGTAGAGTTCAAAGGGTTAAAACATGCGTTGATATAACTACGAAAGAATATAGCTACATAACCTCAAAATGTATTGCGGATGAGATAGACAACCACCTGTTTTCAGAGCTAGGTGGTCTGTTTAATTAAGAAATTTCCTGTACAGGTAAATGATATATTTAGGTACAATGTACCAAATTTTTATTTAGACACCACGTCTAACTTTCGTTGAACGAACAGTCAAACAGGTGTCCAATCTACAAAACAAAGGTAGTATTTAATGACAAGTGGCAACTTAGCCTTCATGCTATGCGTATTTTTGTACACACCGCTTATCGCCATCACCATTCAAAGCTAGTCGGTAATACAGTTGAGAAAACGTTATTCTTTCCCAATAAACGCGTTTACGCTAAAACTATTATTTGCAGTGAAAACAGTTTGGAGCCAGATCAGACGCCGGGTTACCCGGCGTCTAATCAGGCTCCAAACTGTTTACCTCCTATACAAAAATGAATGTCAGAATTGCCAAAAAGTTGCATTTTTCTACGTTTTAATATTTTGCGTTTGCGTTTCGTTTCGTTTAAACGGGAAAGAATAACGTATTCTCCACTGTATAATACTCGACGTCTCGACTGTGTATGTACTGTTTGCAACCATCGTTACATACATGTGTATGTCTGTAGCGTGAAAGTTACGTTTATACATAACAGTGGAGAATACGTTATTATTTCCCGTTTAAACGCAAACGAAACGCAACTGATCGCAATAAACGTAGAAAATTACAACTTTTCCACAATTCTGAATGTTGATTTTAACCTGGATGACAAACAGTTTGGAGCCTAATCAGCTGGCTCCAAACTGTTTTCATTGGAAATAATAGATATAGCGTAAACGCGTTTATTGGGAAAGAATAACGTTTTCTCCACTGTATATGTCATTCTTTCCCCACTAAACGCATTTGTGCTAATATAAGTATTTCAATCGAAAGCCGTTTGGAGCCAGATCAGACACTGGGTAACCCGTCGTCTGACCAGACTTCAACATTTTGCTATTATTTTCTATATAATATTACATATACATACGTTTGCGTTTTGTTTAAACGAGAAAAATTACCATTTCCTACGCTATACATGTACATGTAAATGTCGCAACAGCGAAATGTTTCGGCTATTCCATGCTTAAATATTGGATTAGTCCATTTTTAAGTTTAAGGTGATTTGTCTAAATTTCATTTTTTTGTATTGTTGTATATTGAAATTCCTATAAAAGGTGTATACTCTAAACAAACAGATAACTATGAAGAGATAGTTTCCAAAGCGTTCATTTGTAATGTATTTATTACATTGACTTTACGTTTCGTTACGTAAACACGGAAAAGAATAGCATTTCCCTCACTGTACGTGTTTATATAAGGTTACAATGTAAGGGCATTTGAAGCGTCTTTAAACCTTTCATGATCAACTATTCGGGAGATTTGTACCTTTCACCGCTTTATTTGCGTCTGCCTCAATTTTGTTGACGTTTCAACTTTACAAAATGGGGCAGTATGGCAACGTGTGTCAAACAGTTTGGATCCTGATCAGACGCCGCGTTACGCGGCGTCTGATCAGGATCCAAACTGTTTGCAAATGCGCGTTTAAGCGTCATTGAGAGAGAAATTGGTAATTGAATTATAACGCCCCATATGCTAGTGTGCCTGCAATTTACTACCATAATACATACTGTTACAGTAGTGAAGACGTTATTCTTTCCCAGTAAACGCGTTTAAGATACACTATTCTTTTTTGGCAAATAGTACGACGCCTGATAAGACGCCATGTAAACCCGACGTCTGATAAGGCTCAAAACTGTTCGACACTCAGATTAACATGAATATTCAGTACTGTTGAAAGGTTGTCATTTCTACGTTATTGAGATGCGTTTGCCTTGTTTTGCGTTAAAACGGCAATTTTAAGCGTGTGTATGCAAATTTAACATGCAATTTATCCCCACAATTCCTACTTCTTGGAATTGAAAGCATGAGAAATTACAATGCAAAATACTCGGATGACTTAAAGTCCCGGCTAAATTCTCGATGTAACACAATTATCATTGATTATTTGCTTGTGAGCGCCGGTATGCACGGATTGTCACCGGTTGTCGCTAGCAATGGCTTAACAACATTGAGACATTCGTGACAAATTATACGGAAAAAACGTTAACACAATCCCCTACTAGGTTTTCTATTTACCAAGCCAGCAAGCAAGCTAACTCACTAGTATTGGAACAAACATTGCTGATTTCATCAGCAGGGATTCTGTAATTGTTTTCGATAGAGATATATGGCTGAAAAACATCGCAGGGCTTTCTATCAAGTAATTTATGCCCAAATCACATTTGAACCTCTCTTTATTAAACGTAGAACAAGCGTCCATGCTATTTGTTATCTCAAGTCTATGTTTGCTTTTCTACGCCCCTCACAATTCTTGTAAATCCGGACCATATGTTTTATAAGAGAATCACGATAATGGCGTTTGGTCCCCGTTTTCAAACATGCTATATGCCTAATGATCGGAAAACAGTGCCGTTCTATGAAACTCCGTTATTTGTTCCAAATGAATACCTTTGTGCTAAATTGTATACCATTTGCAAACATTTGGGAGTTAGCTAATGCGCCGAGCAACTCAACGTCTGATCTGACCAATACCTTTCCGCCACTTATGTTTTAATGAAAAATCAGCATATTTATTTCACAAAAGAAAAACACATGTATTTTTCCGCTTTGTTATGCTTTGCGTTTCATGTCGTTTAAGCCGGAAAGGATAATGCATTTGCCGTTTGTCTCGTAAATCCCAACCATATGTTTTATAAGAGAATCACGATATGGCGTTTGATCCCCGGCTTCATACATGATATCTGCCTGATGAGCGGAGACAGTGTCGTGTATCTTACCTGTATCAGTCAGAAGCTTGGGTCAGAATTCGGCTTAGTCCCAGGTTATCTTACATGTAATCACCAAGCGTCCATTGATACACAACAGCCTTTGCACGTGCGGTTTATTCCCCGCAGTTCTTGGCACTGTCAAACTAGATTAAATACCAGTTTAACTGAATGTTATCGGATTCACCGCTGACTCGCCCTTCTCTCTTTTTCCACCTAGATAAACAATATTATTTCAGAAATGTAAACTTATTTTTCCAGGTTCATATAAATCCAAGTACAAATATATTACAAGTTTGATTCAGCAAACCAAACACTTAAAATTCAAATTTACACCAATTCCAACAGCGAAACACAATCTGTTATTGGTTTAACAATAAAACACTAATTGTTTTCCAGGAATGTAGTTCAATCCTTTGCAATTGTGTCAAAAACAGGCAAAGCAATGTGCTGTAACAATTCCAGTACAATTGCGATTCCAACACGGAGTCCTGCTGTGTTTTTATCACTTTAAACCAGCAATATAACGATATTCTGTAGCAGACAAATGGGCAAGGCTATGTGAGAAGCGATCGGAGCGTCTCTACGGCAAGCGAGTCGCACGCTGTACATTCATTTCGCTATCGGAAAAAAGAGCTATGCGAGGCCGCAGATAGTCGTCCGCAGCAGCAGCAGTAGCGATGGCGCGGTTCTGTTCTGTTCGCCTCCTAAATCAATCAATATTTGGTTTGCAAAGCTGAACGTTAACAGAACCAATACAGTGAAACCGCTCTTTTACGATTAGTCAATAAAATACTTATAAAAGGTGGATAATTATTATTATTATTTTTATTATACCAGATTTATATAGCGCTCTTTTCACACAGGGGTTGTGCGTTCAGAAGCGCTTTACATGAAATAACATAAATGTACCTACACATCGAGAAAAGACAATATAACTACAATTAGATCTGAAATAAAACATGAATAAACATATAAGAGACAGTCCCCAAAACGGCGAACACATTACCCCCCTCAATCAGCAATGAACCGACCGGCTAAAGATTGCCGGCTGATATAACTAATGGTAGAGCGCCCTATGCAGGCCATCGACAAAACACAAATAACTATAATTAGATCTAAAAATAACCATATATAAACATACAAAAGACAGCCCCCAAACGGCGATCACACTACCCCCATCAATCGGCAATGAACCAACCGGCTAAAGATTGCCGACCAATAGAAATAATAGCAAAGCGCCCAATGCAGGCCGCCTAATGTAACATAACTAGGAAAAATAGCATGCGACCATAACTAAAACCTCTATAGAAGATCAATGACATGATTAAAAATGGTGAAAGCTGTCCAAGAATTATACCACAGACCCCGTCAGCTGGTTTCAAAAGAGATCAGAGTCGTATCCCTACCATCAAAGATCCACCGGACAGGCATTGGTCGACGGTACAACCCCAGAACGAAAAATTAGACCCATAACATATACAGAATGAACATAGACCTGGGGTAGCAGTCATCTACCCTTTCTACCCTACACCCGCGGGACCTACATGTTCCATGGCTGAAATAACACCCTTACTTTATAAAACATCAAGATAAGAAGCTGTCCCTGAATAATACCGCAAACCCCAAGCCAGTCGGTTTCAAAGAGATGAGGGACAATCCCTACCATCAAGATCCACCAAACAGGCACGGACAAACGGTACAACTCCAGAACTCCCATTTAGACCCACAATATCCACAGCAAGAACATAGGCTATAGATAGCAGTCATCCATTTCCTAATGTGTTCGAATAATAAATATTAAAGAAGTGTGTTTTCAGACGTTTTTGAACACTGCAACTGAGCTCGCATCTCTGATGTCTGATGGTAGAGTGTTCCAGAGCTTTGGGGCTGCATGCATGAAACTTCTATCTCCAAGCTTCACCAAACGACAAAGTACACTGTTCGTCGTTATAGGTGAATATAGGAGATAAGTGTGAGGTTGGGCGCCCCTAAACCCAGGTTTAACCCCCCAGTGGTTGTTAATAATTAATTAATTTATAATTGATTATTGATTGCTACTGACCGTACCAAGGCGGGCTCCTATGTTCACTTAGCTTTATGTTTGTCTTGCGTGTTGTTTTCTATTTGGTGTGTAGATGAGGGAATGGTATTGCGTGTGTGTGTGTGTGTGGTTGTGTGTGTGTGTTTGTTATGGTATGGCTGTGTGTGTGTTCTGCTTTAGAGATGGGTGTATTGTTTGTGTTGCGTTTCCTGCTTGAGTCTTCTTTCGTATTTATTTCTAGCCTGCCCTGGAATATCTGTTTAAGTGTTGGATATCTTGATGATTCTTCTGCTGTGGAAATCTCTCACTGCGTCATGTAGGGTTCATAATATTTTAGTATTTTAAAAGCATATGTTTCTTTAATCTGCTATTTAGCTGCTTTCGTCTGTATATATTTAACCCTTTACCTGCCAATCCCGGTTTTATTACAATCTGCAAACGGTTCAAATCCAGATAAGACGCTTAGTCAGGCAGCATTTCATCTTGATACAAACTGTTTGACACTCGTTTTTGGTGTTCTATAATTAAAAATTGCATAAATCTGAATGTTACGAAATTTGTAAACGACAATTTCAAAGGAGTCGATATGATAGCAGGATAAGGGTTAAAACTATAGAAATCTATGTATGTAATACTTTCATGGAGGGCCTCATGGAGGATTAGTCATTAGACTAAATGGGCTACCCTCGTTAAATAAAGTCATTCATTCATTCATTCATTCATTAATTCAGCAGATGGTTGCTTAAAAAAGGTTAAGCAGCATTCCGCTTTACCTTCAGCCTACCTTGCGGTAGTAGTCAAGTGGTAACACTGTTGGACTACGTTACCAGGGGTCGTGAGTTCGACCCCCGCCGGACCAGCGGTCTGACTAGGGGATTTTTCCGAATCCCTGATGATGTACAGGAATGTCATTGAGCAAGACATGTACCGCGAATTGCTCCTCTCCATCCAGGGGTTAAAATGGGTACCTGTGAGGGTCTGAGCCGGTACTGCGGCTGCTTTAGCGCCATATGTTAGCAGTGCTCAATATTGTAGGCAAGATGGCTCAATGATCTGGGGGTAAATGTACAGTCGGCTGAGCGGTCATTCGGACTGAAAGTAGACTTTAACTGGTACTTTACTTTTTTACTTTTTACTTTTACCTTTAGTAACCATGCTCATGCGTTCATTTTGTGTTTCAATACTGAAACAAGCTATGGGAAAAGGGGTAAAAACTTATTGCGGAAGGGACAACCTTGCTAATGTAGTACATGTAGCAAATACGTTAAAACTACTATCTGACCATGTAGTGTTGTTGTAAATCTAAATCTAGATAATACATGATCTCATAAAACATTGTTTTTATTCTATGTGGTTTGCATTATATACTCAAATCAGGGATGCAAAGATGATTAAAAACAAAATAATAAAAAGCGTATATATATAGTTGGACAATCTTCACGATAAGCACTTACAGTGTTCACTCCCTACGGCCTCCGAACAACGACTTCTTCCTTACAACAAGGCTTGCCACAGTTCCCAAAACAAGACTATTATGTCTACCACTTTCACGACTGCAATGTCGCTCGCTTAGTGTCGTCTTCTTTTGTGCTCAAAGTTAGATATTGGTAATTTTGATAGAATAAACATAAAGACCATTAACAGATGAACCCAGATCAGATGCTGTGCTGTGGGGTTCCTGTTCTGGGTTCAAACTGTTTGCAAATGTTCTATTAGCGTATTAAGTTTCCCTCCCTTTAGCAACCCCCTCTGAACAACACAAACATATATTATGTGTCTCCCAATCGCGGGGGCACTGTACTGCATTCCTTTAAAGTGTTATTGTATGTTAATACAAGTAATAATAATGTATGTATCACAGGTCATTTAACGGACGAACATAAAAGTTTACTACGAAATATGTATTGTATTAAAATATTGCGAATTTTATATGGGACACTGCAATAAATATCAAACGTTGAACAAGTTTGGATGAAGTTTGCACCGAAAAACAAAGTAATTCCACCCTGTGTTCATTAGCAAAAACTCTACAGAACCTTTTGTCGCCAACCTCTCGTCTCAGAGCGACCCACAGGTTCACGTGCTTTTAAGACTGCATGTTTTTGTCTCTCTCTTGGTCACTCCTCCTTTGAGCACCCTGAGCAATGAGGATTGCGGCGAGAGGTGTTTAGAGTTTACGCTAATGAACACAGAGCTGATGTCTGCTAAACTGACATGGGCAAACAGTTATGCCTTTAAAAGTGTAGGTGTAGCTTTCGTGTAGCGGTCGTAGTATAGAGTGTTTATTGTACATTAGTTTCCCAGTCGAAAACTACTTCCTGTGATACATGTACCAAGGAGAATATGTTATTCTTACCAAATAAACGCTAAATCTATCATTTCCATTGCAAACCGTTTGGAGCCAGACCCATCGTCTGATCAGGTTCCAAACTGTTTAACACTCAGATTAAAATAAATCGTGGGGCATTACAAAATTTGTGTTTTGCGTTTGCGTTTAAACGGGAAAGAATAACGTTTTATCCCATGAAGAATCAGTTATCACTCGTCCCATCCTGTGGAGTAGGCAGAAAAAGTAATCCGGTCATCTATTTGATTCCAGCAACGGGTGGCAGAACTTAACCCCATCAATTCCAGTCAATAGTCTATTGAAAGCTGCGTTGTCTTCTTCCTGAAGTTTAAAACTGTGGAAATTGACTTCACCCTCTCAACCCCTACAGTCCTCTGTAGAAATTATTGATTACATATGATAAATATTATCACAGGGAAAAATTCTTAAAATGAACATAAGTTTCTTTTATTTCCTGTTTTGATTACATATGCAAATAGTGAAGACCCTGATCAGAGGGCTGCTATAGGAGCCCTCTGATCAGGTTCTGCACTGTTTGATATTTTCATTCGTTTATGTTGTCGAATCAAAAATAAAACAGTAGACTATTATAAAATGCATGTACTAGAAGTAGAAGAGTCCAAAAGTATGATAAAATCTAACAAGAGATATTTAGTGTAGAAATGGTTAAGAAACATAGCTAAACGTGGCAAATAATTGCTTCTCAGATAACAATACGTGGTCTAGAGTTTCAAAAAGAGGCACGTTTGACATTTATTTGCACTGCGTATGCTTTGTTTTGTGTTTAAACGGGAAAGGAATAAGCCTTTCCCATTTATACTAATGACAGGCTGTGCACTGAAGTTACCTATTGTGAGTAGTTTAATAACAAAACTCGCTTGCTACCCTTTCTGGTTCCTTTGAGGTAAAAATCCGTCAAACGAAGTCACTGTCATATTATCTTCTGCTTCAAGTGTTCGCCTGCTTTTAAATTAGGAATTGGTATGTTTCTGACTTATTGATACAGTGGAAAAAACGTTATTCGTTCCCGTTTAAACGCAAACGTACGCAAACGCAAAACACTAATTCGTAGAAAAGTGCAACTTTTGGACAATTCTGATAAGTCATGTTTATCTTGGTGACAAACAGTTTGGAGCCTGATCAGACGCCGGGTTACCCGGCGTCTGATCTGGTGACAAACTGTTTGCAAAAGAAATAATAGTTTTAGCGTAAACGCGTTATTGGGAAAGAATAACGTTTTCTCCACTGTACGAATGCCAAACTGTTTGATCTTGATCCAAGATATTTAACAAGTGTTGTTGAGTTTAACTAAGGCACTGATGATATGTGTACAGTGTTTGAGGACCTTGCTGCTTGTTGATAAGTACGAGTTTATATTCAATTTAGAGTAGACACTGTAACATTTAAAAACGATAAAAGAAACTCGAACTGTATAGACCCTGTTCAGAGGACCTATCACTGATCAGAGGGTTTACTGCTTGGAAATTACAAATAAAAAAAATATGCACGTGTTGGTTTCCAGTCGAACACATGTAGCGAAAGTAAGCTCCTTAATGCAGAGCAAAAGTTCAATTTGAGTTTTTCCACTTTACTTTTGCCAAGCCCTTGGAACCACCTGTCGCTACAGATCGTAATGCTACTTTACTGTATAGTCTCTATATACAGTTGAAAATACGCTATTCTTCCCTTTTTTTAATCTGAGTACTGTATAGTATCTATGTACAGTGGAAACTACGCTGTTCTACCATAATTTAAACGAAAAGAAACGCAACAAACGCAACAGAATAGATTGGATAACATTTTGTTTTGCAATAAAATGTAAAAAACCCTACTTTCTTGGCATTTCCAAATATTCTTTTTAATCCGAGTTCAGTATTGTCTCTATGTACAATGGAAAATACGCTATTATTGCCTCTTTTAATCGAAGAGAAACACAAAAAACTCAACCGAATATATTGAATAACATTTTGTTTTGCAATGAAATGTAAAAAATGACACTTTCTTGACACTTCCAAGTATTCTTTTTTAATCTGAGTAGCAAACAGTTTGGGGCCCGCTTGAAATGGAAATACATGCTAAGCACAAGCGAGTTGACCAAGTATGGTCCAGATAACTTACACTGCTGTACCCCTTTTTCTGTATTCCGTGTATTGTGATTGAATGGAGACTGACAACCGAACTGTATTTTGCACAGAGAGAGTAATATAGAAATACTAGCAAAGAAATAACACAGAACTAGAACATGTACGTTCATATGCCGTCACGCTTATCGAAAACGAGGACGGGATAAATTACAAACGGTACGATACAATGAGTAATATACGTACAGTTTACTCTTACAATTATCGTGTAGTAGAAATACACACGGAAAGGCTACATTTCACATTAAGGCATATAATAAAGAGTATGCACAACATTAAGACGCTACCGCCAGTATCAGATCAAGTTTAATTTCGGGCAAGAAGAACAACTTTATAGAAGGTTAATCAGTAATAAATTAGAATGTGAATAAGTCCAATCAATTAACCAAGTTTGTTTTCTTATAAATATAATTACGTTGGCCACACGCACAGGTATCGCTCAGACGATCATGCGGTTTTACGATTCGATAAGTGAAAGACGAGAGGAAAACTTTACGATTAGTCGATTAAACACTTTGAAGGAGGATAACGAAATAAAGTTTGCGAAAAAAATGAATATAAATTATTGGCTTTGTACACATAAACTTCAAATGTATTATATTTTGTTTATATTATACATTGTAATATTTTAAGCTTATATTGCTAGAGAACGAAACCGCTCGAAACAGCAAGAGTTGTAAGAGCTTAATGCGACACCAATCTGCTCGGGACCTGTTTCTGGGCGAACAACGTATGCATGGATATCATCGTTTAGAGCATAACCAAGTTTATTTTGGGAAAGAAAAATGTCAAACCTTTTGTCATGTCTATAAACACATTGTACATTAACAACTTGCAAAACTACCTACTGACCTACATTTGTTATATGTCAAGAAGAATATGTATTCCTATTCATTGCCTTTTATCTCCGAAATGCAATACTTATGTAAGGTTACAATTACTGAGCTCCTAAAACCTACTTCTTTCACGCGAGAACGGTCATACAATAATGTATTATTATTACGACCACTCACACAAAGATTGGTACATGGAGTTCAAACCATGTTTCTGCTTACAACAGGGTCAAACAATAGCAAAAACTAGTTTAAGAGCTTTTGCTTTAGATTCACTATGATTTAAGAGGCGACATGCACTTATCAATGATATGTAGCCTTATTTTGACAGGTGGAAAGAGCTGGTCGTATCTGTCCTTCATCTTGCACCGCGAAGAACCATGATGTCTACGAAACATACAATTACATAAAGTAGAGAATAAAAGCAAAACAAATACAATAGAACAATCAGGAGATCGCTTTTAGTCAAACTAGCAAGGGAAAGCTATTACGGGCGTCGTGCTGGTTTTGTCTCCGGAATGACCCTTTAGCTCTGGCTTAGAATCAACGAGTTCTTAAACGTTTCTAGAGCTATCGAATTACCACATGGTGTTAGGAGAGTATCTCACCGCGACCTTAACCTGTTTAACACCACTGGCTGCCACTATTGAAGTTACATAGGCACTTTCTAATAGTTTCAAATTGCACCAACCCTTTTACCTTCAAAATGCGATAACTTCTTGCATGAAAATCGAATACAGTACAAGTTCGGACCTAGCAATATATCTGGTTAAATAGGTACACGGTTTAGAAAGACTAAACTGTCATTCAGACTAATCAAAATTGTCAGTGCTTTTAGACAGATATTTGTTTACAATATTATTGTGTATTACTTTTATACTGCATTAAGCAGCCACCTGTGTTACGGGATACAGTGGAGAATCTGTTATTCTTTCTCGTTTAAACGCAAACGTACGCAAACGCAAAGCACTAAAACGTAGAAAAGAACAACTTTTGGACAATTCTGATAATTCTTGTTTATCTTGGTGGCAAACAGTTTGGAGCCTGATCAGACGCCGGGTTACCCGGCGTCTGATCTGGCTCCAAACTGTTTGCACTGCAAATAATAGTTTTAGCGTAAACGCGTTTATTGGGAAAGAATAACAGATTCTCCACTGTATGTATACTTCTTCATTGGATAATGATAAGTAAGTAAAATAGAGCAATGCGTTCGTGTTTAGAACCTTCCGGTAAACGGTTTAAGTGAGATTGATTTTCGAACGTTAAACTCTATATAACATGCCGTCAAACTTCCTAATTCCTAACAGAAAACAAACAATTTATTCCAGGATTCCACAAAATAGATGATATAAAAATGGAAGGACAAACGCGATACATACATATTACCAGTTGGCAATGCGGTACAAGGCAATGCATTCAACTCGAGATTTTTATGTGCGGAAATAGCCGATCTGACGAGCACATTTCCTACAAGAATTTCGAGGGCTGAATATAACGCCCAAAATAAGGCATATAGTAAAAAAGATTGACAACTATAAAATGATATATTGCATTTGCATGGTTTTGGAATAAGAAATAATCTATATTCTACCGTTGTTAATCGGTTGGGAGTTTGATTGCACAGAAATTGGCCACGAAGGCAAATGAGGGTCTAAACGGTCTTCACTGTTTCCTTTTTAGTAATAAAGAAAACAATTGCATCGGACTATTTTCACAACGAGTATTGACACGTAGTAGGACAGCCTTTCTTCTTTTACTGTTCCAGTCTACCCATTCCACAAACGTCATACCTAATGCAGGTAGCATATTTCTAGCTTTGTTCTGAACAAAGAGGATCTCTAAAAGCAGGCCTATTTTATGTTTGCTTTAAGCTACCAGCTGCTAGGAAATATTACGCCACATACCTTTAATTGAAGGAACTGTACTTCAGCGTAGGGCTGGCACAGGCATAGCCTGCACAATAGGCTACTTTCACAGCTTTGTTAATCGTACTAGATATACCACGGTGAATGTGTTCTTTGTTTATAGAGACGAATTCACGTGTCATGTAAGAATAAGGCATAACGCATGTCTATAACAAGGCTCATCAAATCCCATATAGCATTTCTGATTGTTTTCTTTTTCTACAACACAGTGCGATATAGTATCAAGCATTGTCTTTTATATGCAAAGTGGGTCACTGTATTGATATAAATGGTTCTTAAACTGTTTTGCTTTTAATATTCTTTCTAAAAACTATAATTGCTCTAGAATTACTAGATTACATTTTATACAAATATATTGAATGAATTAGCTAATTGTATGCAATTCCCTTACATAATAAATTAGCCAATAGTGTAGTCAATGATCAGGGGAGTTAATGTACAGTCGGTTAAACGGTCAACCGGGATGATAATGGACTATCACATGGTGCTTTACTTTACATTTAAGCTTGAGAGAGTAAACGTACGGTAATTTATAAGAACGGAAACATTAAGACACACATACACTTGGATTATAGGTTTCGGTTCAAATAGAGACTAATTAGATTATTTGCCAAATATATCACGTGTCATTGAAACGACCGTGTTGTCCCCGGTAAGGCAGCACCAACCTGAAATTTGAAACTGGACATAAAAATCACCGTCTATAAGTTGCAGTATTGAAACTGTTTTTTCTCGTATAAACGCAAATGTATGGCAGCAACATGTAGCAAGTTTCAACTTTTTTCAAATGTCTCCCGATTTAATTTTATCTGAATGGCAAACAGTTTGAAGTCTAATAAGACGCCGGGTTTGCAAAGGATATAACAATGTTAGCAGAAACGCGTGTTTTGGGAAATAATAACGTCTCCCTCGCTGTAAAGATAGTGAAATCAGATTCTGTCGATGCAGTAATCGTACAAGTTTCTGGAGCGTGAGTATTCCCATCCATATGAAAATCACTTCTTTGGAAATGTTCAGCGATGTATCATACAGTGCAATAGATTCATTAGTGGACGATCGAACACATTATGAACGCATCTATAGTATTACAATAAGTATTAGAACACGTTCGCCACACAAAGTTACTAACCACATTTGCGATGGCTGAAAGATATTGTATTGCAGCTGCTGAAGGCAGAAAAAAATGCATGAATATATCATACAGTATGGGATAGTTTCTATATTAGTAGACACTATCTTAAAGCAGACTGAACGTAAAGCAGAATGTTGATTTACTTTCAATCAGATTTAAGGGTTTATCTTTCTTCAAACCTGAAACAGGTTATGGAGTAAGTGGTAAAATCCTATTACATGTAGCTATAATTCTAAGCCATTTTCCTTTTTGAATATTTTTATAGATCTACAAACCTTCACCCACTATGAATAATATGAACTAGGTATTTTAAATTGGCTTATAAGATAAGAAAAACAATATTGTTACAGTGGAGAATATGTTATTCTTTCCGGTTTAAACGCAAACGTACGCAAACGCAAAGCACTACATGTAACACATAGAAAATAACAACTTTTGGACAATTCTGATAATTCTTGTTTATCTTGGTGGCAAACAGTTTGGAGCCTGATCAGACGCCGGGTTACCCGGCGTCTGATCTGGCTCCAAACTGTTTGCAAAAGAAATAATAGTTTTAGCGTAAACGCGTTTATTGGGAAAGAATAACAGATTCTCCACTGTAGAAAAGAGACCGGTCACATGTCAGACTAATCCTGAAAGAAAACAGTTAGTACGTTAGGACATGTTTAATATGGGTCACCACTATTTTCAATGAGCCCCAATATATACTTTTGCAAGGTGAATGATTAAAGGTGGACTTAACCCGTTCAACCCTACATCCCTCTGTAGAGATCAATGATTACATATGCAAACAGTGTAGACCCTGAACAGAGGGCTCCTATAGGAGCCCTCTGAACAGGGTCTGCACTGTTTGATTGTTTCATTCTTTTTGTTATCATATCAAAAATGCAACAGTAGACTGGTTCAAAATGAATGCACTAGAAGAGTCCAAAAGGATAATGAATACCCACAAGATATATTTAGGGTTGAAAGGGTTAATACAAACGGAATATCACCACAGTTTGTGAGCTGGGGTCCTGTAACAGGTCTAGTTTGTTATATGCAATCTACGCCTCTCGTATGATCTGGAATACACAACTAACGAGAACTGGTACAAGACCCCGAATCACACACTGTGGTGGAAAGGATTTAATATTATACATAACCTGTTTGGGACTATTTCGATATGGTGTTTAACTAAATAATCGAATGCATGCATACATGTACATGAAAGCCCCCTATATGTTAAACCTCCTTCGTATACATATGCTATCTGAAACTATTTTTTTTTTTTGAAGTCATGTGACCACCAATACTTACGTCATGCAATACGCCATTACTTATATCAATGACGAATCAATTTGTTCTCGACATAAATACGCCATTTGTATCGGTTCGATTTAGAAGAAGAGTTTTGTAAATTACGGTGTTTAGACGTTTTAGCGTATTATTTGAAATGTGTTCAGTTTTATCATTTCGAGGAAAGCCTAAGTGAATGTGAGTATTGTGGGTTATACACGCTTAAAATGGGAATTAAATGTTCAAAGTTCATCAACGCTTGGTTTCATTTCTTTTAAAGAAATAGTATCGAAACCTGGTATTCCGAAACTTCACACACACACGGATTGTTTATATAAATAGATCATGTATACAGTGGAGAATCTGTTATTCTTTCCCGTTTGAACGCAAACGTACGCAAACGCAAAGCACTAAAACGTAGTAAAGAACAACTTTTGGACAATTCTGATAATTCTTGTTTATCTTGGTGACCAACAGTTTGGAGACTGATCAGACGCCGGGTTACCCGGCGTCTGATCTGGCTCCAAACTGTTTGCAAAAGAAATAATAGTTTTAGCGTAAACGCGTTTATTGGGAAAGAATAACGTTTTCTCCACTGTAACAAAGAGTTTAACTAGGGTCGATATTAGGTTTTTCATATTACTCATGTCGCGTATTTAAGAAGCTGTCATCTCTATTTCCCCCTTCACTGCCAAGACGCAATCTTTATTTTGACCAACAGTCGTCTGCGTTTTCTTCTCAAATTTAAGTTTCACGAAACTTTACTTAAAAAGAATGAAATGAGTGTCAACCTCGAGCATTGTTCAGTACGATGCGCCAGTCGACAGGAGTAGACGATTACTGTACGTAGAGTACCGATATTGATCGACGTTAGTCAAATCCATTAGGAGCGGTGTACCTTAAACGCAAGTCACGTGGGGAAAATTGAAAGAATGTGAATCAATTCTATTGGAGTATTTGTGTAGTCTTCGGGCACAGATAGAGCCTGTTCACCTGAGATCCTCGAGTCGACCCGAGTTCCTCAGGTTACAGGTGACCAAACCGTGTTCGTACTCGAATGGCGTCATTTGACCTCTGAACCGAACTCTAGGCTAACCCAGTCCCTGCGCAGGGTTAGTCGAGTTTCAAAATGGCGTCCGCCAATGACAACACAAACGCCTAATAGTAAAATGCTAAATACCGTATATTTTAAGCATGTATAAGAATGTTTTAATGACCAGTCCCGTAACCGTGCTATAAGGTAACAGATAGTAATCTAAATAAGGGGAGATCCTTTGAAAGCACAGAAAACAAAGCAAATACTGAAAATTGCAGACTCGGTTTAATTGAGTCTGTTCATGAGCAATACTTGAATATGCAACAGTGCTCACGCCCCCTAGCACCAGCTTAAGCGGAATTCAACTTTCAACTGTAAATGCGCTGAAATCAATGATTGCAAAGGACCCGAAAGTATAACAACACTGAGAATGAAGTACGGGGCGACTTTTTACAGCCGCCACACAAGCACTTAACATGTGCTGTTGTAATTATATAATCTAAATAAGGGGAGATCCTTTGAAAGCACAGAAAACAAAGCAAATACTGAAAATTGCAGACTCGGTTTAATTGAGTCTGTTCATGAGCAATACTTAAATATGTAACAGTGCTCACGCCCCCTAGCACCAGCTTAAGCGGAATTCAACTTTCAACTGTAAATGCGCTGAAATCAATGATTCCAAAGGACCAGAAAGTATAACAACACTGTGAATGAAGTACGGGGCGACATTTTACAGCCGCCACACAAGCACTTAACATGTGCTGTTGTAAATTATATAATCTAAATAAGGGGAGATCCTTTGAAAGCACAGAAAACAAAGCAAATACTGAAAATTGCAGACTCGGTTTAATTGAGTCTGTTCATGAGCAATACTTAAATATCCAACAGTGCTCACGCCCCCTAGCACCAGCTTAAGCGGAATTCAACTTTCAACTGTAAATGCGCTGAAATCAATGATTCCAAAGGACCAGAAAGTATAACAACACTGAGAATGAAGTACGGGGCGACTTTTTACAGCCGCCACACAAGCACTTAACATGTGCTGTTGTAAATTATATAATCTAAATAAGGGGAGATCCTTTGAAAGCACAGAAATCAAAACAAATACTGAAAATTGCAGACTCGGTTTAATTGAGTCTGTTCATGAGCAATACTTACATATGCAACAGTGCTCACGCCCCCTAGCACCAGCTTAAGCGGAATTCAACTTTCAACTGTAAATGCGCTGAAATCAATGATTCCAAAGGACCAGAAAGTATAACAACACTGAGAATGAAGTACGGGGCGACATTTTACAGCCGCCACACAAGCACTTAACGTCTGCTGTTGTAAATTATAGGGTTTCATTCTTCGACAATTATAATCATAAAATTGCCATTATTGGTCCGGGTTGGCCTGGTTCCCATTTTGTTTCAGGCCGTTTTGACCCATTACTTACTCGCCTGAAGAGTGTGTTGTACTGCTGAAAGATGCGTGCGCATTCAGAATTAAGCGCCATTTTACGTCATTTGATCAACTCTACTAGACTCGCGAGTCCCAGGTGAACATGCTCATAGAGACTTGTGCAGTAGAGAAAATGTTATTCTTTCCCAATAAACGCGTTTACGTAAAAAACTATTATGTCCCGTGCAAGCAGTTTGGAGCCTGATCAGACGCCGGGTAACCCGGCGTCTGATCAGCCTCCAAACTGTTTGCCACTCAGATAAAAATGAAAAGTCAGAATTGTCAAAAAGTAATACTTTTCTACATTTTAGTGTTTTGCGTTTGCGATTCGTTTGCGTTTAAACGGGAAAGAATAACGTTTTCTCCACTGTATATCGTGTTCACGTTGACGTTATTCTTTCCCGTTTAAAGGTAGACGATACGCAAAAGCAAAACAATAACGTGTAGAAGACACTATTCTTTTTAATCTGAGTTGTCTGGTGTGGCTCCAAACTGTTTTCAGTGGAAATAATTGTTTTAGCATTAACGCTGATTTTTTAGGAATTAATAGCATTTTCTCCACTGGAAAGCGGTCGACCATTCTCGTCAAATGACGGCTTTTACTGTACATAGCTTCATACCTTAAACACAAGCCATGCTGAAAGGTTAATCAATTCTGTTTGAGTATGTGTCGACATGTTATACTATATTCTTCTGGCAAAGATTGAGAGAGATAAACCATATTCACTGTTTACATATCACAGAACACTCACAGCATGCCTGGCAAAATCAATAATAATAAAACTCGTCCTTCATTTATGACGTTAACAAATAAAAAACATATATCTAGTCTGGAAATGACAACTCGTATCTGCTATACGACCGATATAAGGGAATACGATAGCCTACTCTTTTCCTTTTTAATACATTCAACCAAGGCGACGAGTATATCCGTCATTAACAAAGAGTGTACACGTGAAGATTTATCTTATGCAAACAGCATACGATAGACAAAATAAAGGGTCTCCTGCAATTTTTTACAATCAACCCTTAAACAATAAAATTGTACTAGATTGAAAATTGGAATTGCCCAATACAAATTCCAGGGGCGAGTTGTTAAACAGAGGTAAACGCACAATTCACTTGCAAAATTGTAATGCAGGTTACGTTACATTAAAAGCACACTGATAGCTGAAACTTCAAATTTACTGTTCAAGATCGAAACTATAAATGTATAACATTAGTTCATATGTGACTTGTTAAAGTTGTTTTTACAATAATTTATCCATAAATAAGAAACAGTACTCTGATCAGAGGGCTACTGTATATGAGAACTGTAGGAGCCGTCTGATATGGATCTGCACAATTGACCTATGATACAGTTGAAAAAACCCTTATTCTTTCCCGTTTGAACGCAACGAAACACAAACGAAACGCAAACGCGTAACAGTAAAATGCAGAAAAGTCCAGTTTAAAAAAAAGATGTTTTACCATTTATTTCAATCTGAGAAGCAAACAGTTTGGCGTCTGATCTGGATCAAAACTGTTTGCAATGGAACCCATTGTTTTAGAGTAAACGCGTTAATAGGAAAAGAATAACGCTTTAGCCACTGTAGACATACAATTTACAGATGCACTGTTTATAAGGGTCGCCAATACGAGTCACCAGGGTTCATTGGTTTCATTGTTGATGATTAAATATGTGAGTCAAACCCGTGTGTACATATAACCTGGTTAGACGTTGAGATACTTGGCGCCTGTTGAGGCTTAAAAACGATGTACATGTAGAATGCATACATGTGTATCAACATTGATTAGAGAGAGATATATATTTATTCCCTTGATGAGTATTAAACGAAACGCGTTGGAAAATAAAAGTTTAAAAAATCCAGTGAATGTCTTCAACCTTTTTTACTTAATTTACTCGTTCTGAGTTTCGTTGTAAGTTACACCTCGTTGTAACATTTACATATTATGCTAAAATACGTACCTCTGTACATAGATAAAGAGTTGAACACCGTGATACAAAGTGATTCATATCGACATACATGTAAAAAGTAATATACCAAGTTATAGTCTACTTTCAGTCCGAATGAACGCTCAGCCGACTGTACATTTACTCTCCTGATCATTGAGTCATCTTGCCTACAATATTGAGCACTGCTAACATATGGCGCAATCAAATGCAGCCAAAGTTCTGGCACAGACCCTTCATAGGTACCTATTTTAAACCCTGGATGGAGAGGAGCAATTCGCGGTAAATGCCTTGCTCAAGAACATTCTTGTACATCATCGGGGATTCAGAAAATAAATCCCCTAGTCAGACTGCTGGTCCGGTGGGGGATCGAACTCATGACCCCTGGTACCGTAGTCCAATGTGATATCACTGGACTACTGCCGCCGGTAAAAGTACAGTGCTCCCTTTCTACAACGACACCCAATGGGAGACACATATTGTGCGCGTTTTACTTAGGGAATCGTTATAGGGAGAAACATTAAGATTCGACTTACATTTGCAAACAACTTGAATTCATGCTGTTTCGTCACGCGTCATAATTTTTAATCTATAAAAATGTCAACTTAAATGTAACTCTGAGAAAATATCAGCAGACGACAATTTTAAAGTCCCAACATTACTGTCAAATGCCAAAATCGCTCAAGTTTTAAACCTGAAAATGAAGGCACAACCTATAAAAAGAAGTAAATACCGATGATTATTCAGGTTACATTGCTTATACAAACCCGTGAAATTGGTGGAAACAAGTCGACTTTTAAATCTGTTTTGTTGACATTCGATCGAAGACGAATTATTACGGAAATGTTCCGGCTTCTTACGGCTTTGCACACAGTGTATATAAGCTTTCGCCGCGTTTCGTATCAATCACGTGACTTTTACGCAATCGTACGAAAATTCCCTGAACCAACCCGTTAGTATTATTTGTAAACAAACCCGCTTAAATGTAAACCAACACGATAAGAATTCGACACATTTAGGTAGTATTCTTTACGAAGTGGGGGTATATGTAAGGCTTCTTTTACGTGATTTCACTTAGTTCTAATACATAGAAAATGAACACATATAAGAAATTGCGCGTTTTAAACACTAATTTCGGTAGTATTGTGCCTTTAAGCAGACGATATTGCAGTAGTGCAAGCGTTAGACAGAAATGTCATGTTTAGGGATCTACGGCAAGGGTATTTGTAAGGAGAGATTCGTTGTTGAGGGGGCCGCTGAAGGGTGGGAGCACAATGTCATGAAAACATTGATTACAACGTGACTATTAAGTGTGTTGCCTAGAGTACCAGTCGAGCCTTTGGCCTTTTGATTGCCAAGTGTAAAACGTTGGGTGGATTTTCAAAGGTGTGCGATTCGCTTTATATGGCAAGTTATTGATTATAGTGCTTCTATATGGGGTTATAAAACATATGATTGTAAAGAAGCCATCCGTAACAGAGCACAAATATTATTTTAAGGTGTAGGCAAATACACATCAAACGATGATGTAGCTGGAGAAATGGGTTGGAAGCCACCTTTAGTTCGACAGTGGAAATGTATTGCACTGCACTGGTTACATTTATCATATATGGACAGGTCAAGGGTTAATAAACGCGTTGCACTTTGGTCGTACGGAATATTAAATCGTTCTTGTAAACATTGGTACTACTAAGTTCAGTCTTATTTTTATGAGAACGATTTGAATAATATTGTCGTTTAGACTATCCAATTTCTAGATCATTTGCTCAAGTTGTTGAGACTAAAACATTTGAAAATTTCATAAGTAGCTGGCTACATATAATTAATAGTTATGTTGGGATATTTGACCGTGGTCGAAACAAGTTGAGATTGTACAATTGTTTTAAATCGAACTTTTCTACAGAACAATAATGTAAAATGATACTCCCGTCATTGCAGCGTTCGGCTTTTTGTAAATATAGATTAAGATTCGAATTAAATCTGACCGTTATGATGGTCTTCGTTAGGAGAGTAGAGTTTGCCAATTGTGTACTAACAATACTGTAGAAAATAAAATACATGTAATTTTGAACTGTAAATATTTACAGTGATTTAAGAAAATAGTTGTTTACAAAAGCACGTACTTTTAATCCAGATTTCTTAGACCTAAATAATTTTAATAAACATGTGTTTCTATTTGACAACACTAACATGATAAGAGATTAAACCAAAACCTGCTTTTACATTTTACAGCGATAAAAAGTATGTAAATAATCTCAGTTTAATTCGATTAGATAATTATCATTTCATTTTGATCTTTAAGTTTTCTTAACAGATGTAAATATTTGAACATCGAAATCAATTATCTTGCTTTTGTTGACTATTCTTAGCATTTTTCTTTACTCTTTTTTTGCACGGCTTTAGTATGTTAAATCATTGTCATATATTGTAACATTCTAATTATTTGTGTCATACTGTGATATTATAAATATCTGTTTTATATATGGCATGTTACATTGTATGCCAATTATATCATCTCTTATAATTCCTTTATGGAGTGGCTTTGCGCTATTTCAACGCTTTTATTGTATATGTTCCTGTATGTATTGAATGAGCATTGCTGAGATGTAAATACAGATTGTATCTAACCTAATGCATGACTCTAGGGAATAAACCACGTGAGTGGACGACGTTACAATCAAAATTTATTTATCGATGGCACAAACAGGCGAATTTGCAAACAGCTTTGATCCTGACAAGACGCCGCGTCAGACAGCATTTGATCAGGATCAAAAGTGATTGATCAGGTATCGTAGCGATAGTCCTTCAGTGAAAAGCCCTAATTCTGACATAGAAATGTTCCAGACGACACTTTCAATGCAGACATTTTGCAGGGAAAGATCTTCCCAGGATGTAACTTATATACGTTCGAAGAATGCATCCTAAGGAGTCCATTCTATCTTTTCGACTGAAAAATTAAAATAATATTTCAGATAGCTTCACACCTATATTGTTTCTTTTTGTTTAAATAATTATTTGTCCTTTCAAACAAGAATGTTGAGGAAAGACAAATCTACTGTTACTTGTAAAATCAATAACGTTTAGAACGTTTACAAAATTAAGCGTGGGTGTCACGAACATTCAGTCTGCGTAATTTAGTCCAATGTTAACCCCTTATCTACTTTATTCGGTGTACTATAGTTTTTTTCAAACAGTTTAGATCCTGATTAGGATCCAAACTGTTTGACACTCATTTCAATATTTCGTAAGTCAAAATACAGACAATTTACATTTGAGAAAGGAAACCAGTCGGCAATTATTAAACCCGTTACTCAATAGCCTGTTTCTAATTTTAAAGATAGATGACAACTTAAAGTAGATTGAGAGTAAAGCAGAATGCGCCTTAAGGCGTTTTCGGCTTTACTTTCAGCCTGCTTTAATCTATCAATAACTAGAATGTAGAGAATATTTCTTATGATACATATTCATGACTGTATAAATTGGAACTTTTTTATTTAGTGGATGAATTAAAAAGAGGAGTAAAAAGGGCATTTATGGGGTAATTGGTTAAAACTAATGGCGTAATTTCCTATAAAGGGGTGGACCATTTCACTGACAAAGTATTCTGCTTCTTTTACATTTGCATAGGCATCAATAAATTTTGCTTTAATACGTCGTACGTTGTCCTTCTATATCGGTTCATTATTCTGTGTAGTGCAATGACACTATATAAACACGGTAACAAGCATAAAACAAATTGTATCCAGATCAGATCAGACGCCGAGTAACTCAAATTTTGATCTGGATCCAAACTGTCCTTTATGTTTGACTTTTGTCACATATGGAAGGAATAATATACATGCACGAGTCATTGGCTTCTATCGATTACATTAACTACTTGTCTAACGGATGGCCGCGAGCAATAGAGCTGGGTCACATTATCCATGCTATAATGGAAGGACCGTCATTCTCATCCCATTTATTATACATTGTTGAAAGGTATTGTTGATACTAATTGGAAATTCACCATCGATCAGCATGATAATGAGATATACATGACATCTATAGGTCCGCTTCGGTCATGTAGTTTCTTCCCTTTGGCATGCGATTAAAACATTGTTTGCCATAATACAGCTTTTTTCTGATAACCTCGGAACTGTTTGACGTTTGGAAATGATTTCGATCCAGAGCAGACGCCGAGTTATATGGCGTTCAATCTTGATCTAAATGGTTTAATATGTCTTTGAGTTCTTAATCTTTTACTTCGTAGCCTGTATTAAGTGGATTATTCCATGTTTATATATTGGGTTATTCCACTTTTTTATCAAAGGGATGCCTGGTCAAAACTTTCATTTTCATTTGTTTTGTATTGAAATTCCTATCAGCAAACACTGTAGACTCTGATAAGACGTCACACAATGCGGCGTCTGATCAGAGGCTACACTGTTTGCCTATGTCCCATATATGGGATCGTGGGCACAAATGGGTAAAACGAGAAATAATAACGGCTTACCCTCTGTAAATTTACAAATGGGTTAAGGACACTGGTGTTCACATAAAGCAGGTTGAAAATAAATAAGAATCCGGCTTCAGGTACATTCTGCTATACTTGCAGCATGCTTTTAGTCACCCTTTGCTAGACGAAGGATATAGAAATTACTTTATTCCCTAGCGGAGTACTTTTAGGGCGTAAATATCTACGGAGAATTCAGTTAAAGTAGGCTTACAGTTGAGTTTTCCGATCGGCAGTTAAATACAAAGGAGAGGATTGCATTATTTACTTCTTTTTTTTAAAAAGAAAAACGCATTCAATTAAAATATGAACAGATGACCACTAAGTCTTGTTAAGAATTCTTACTCTTCGTGTTAATCTAAGTAGCAAACATGCGTCTGATCTGCTCAAAATTGTTTGCCTGGGGAAAAAGGTTAAGCATACAGTGGAGAAAGCGATCTTTATTTTAAATAAAAAGCTTGACGTTAAACTATTTTTTCTATTGCAAAATGTCGGAGCCAGAGTAGACCCCGCGTAACCCGGCTTCTAATCAAGCTCCAAATTGTGTTCCACTTCTATTATCCGGCGTCTGATCAGGCTCCAAACTGTTTGCAATAGAAATAATAGTTTGAGCGTTAACGTTTTATCAATTCAATTCAAATACTCTTTATTTCTCAGTTTGTACAATTCTACAAATACATGAGAACTTTCCTAACACACATTCCACACATTAGGTCAGGTACATAATTTATAAATAGAACATCAGTTATAGTTTCTTAACTGTTTGCTAACTTCGAACGGAAGAGAACAGCATTCATTTGTTTTTTGAAATTGCTATTGCTATTATCCACTGTACATGTATGTACCTTCTCTGGCTACAAGTGCGAACTATTTAAAGCTGTACGCCCTTTCGCACTTATAGGACATGCTTGTTCATACATTGTTATTCTGGAGGCAATGTCATTGGCCATCATCAATCAATTCTCTATAGATTAGTTAATCCTTTTATGTCTGCATATTGCAATGAACTATCTCTATGTGCTTGCTGGACGATTTCATTATATGTAAACAATAGTGGTCTTAGGACACCGCAATGTTTTTACCATTTATCAGAACATTTAAAATGCAGTTGAAAATAGTGCTCTGATGTGAAGCCGCGTCACGCGGCGACTTTTCAGGGTCTACAGTGTTTGCCAATGTCCCCTTTAATAGACACGTGAGTTACAGTGGATAATCTGTTATTCTTTCCCGTTAAAACGCAAACGTACGCAAACGCAAAGCACTAAAACGTAGAAAAGTACAAATGTTGGACAATTCTGGTAATTCATGTTTATCTTGGTGGCAAGCAGTTTGGAGCCTGATCAGACGCCGGGTTACCCGGCGTCTGATCTGGCTCCAAACTGTTTGCAATGTAAATAATAGATTTAGCGTAAACGCGTTTATTGGGAAAGAATAACAGATTCTCCACTGTAAATGGGTTAATAGCATATCCATTACATAGGTTTGTGGAAATATATAGCAATTTGCAACGGTTCGATTTCTGATCATATACCGAGCAGGGTATTTACTGATCAGGACTGAAACTGATGTAGAATTGCATTGCCGTTTGATCATTTGTTAAACGGTAGCTGCAGGCAACGATGTACGTTGTGCATGTACAGTGAATAAAATGTTATTATTTCCCGTTTAAACGCAAACGTACGCAAACGCAAATCACTTTAATGTAGAAAAATACTTTTTTGACAATTCTGCCGTTTAATTTTTATCTGAGTGGCAAACAGTTTGGAGTCTGCTCTGGCTGCAAACTGTTTGCATTGGAAATAATAGTTTGGGCGTAAACGCGTTTATTGGGAAAGAATAACGTTTTCTCCACTGTAACAGGCAGCAATGCATTGGAGATACGAATACATGTACATGGATACAGTGGGAAATAAATCGTTCAATGTTTTACTGCTTACAATTATTTGTTGGTTGGTTAAAAAGCTACCGCTTTTGTTTATTGTTTTGTGTCTTGCCGACTCGAACAAAAATTTATTTGATTATTTGGTTTGGTTTGGTCTTTCCCAATAAATGTGTTCAAACAATGATAAGTTGTCATTGCAAACAGTTCGGAGCCAAAGAAGTCGCCGATCAACAATCCCAAATCTAACTTACAAACGATATTGCTGACAACAATATTGAAGTAGACGACAATATGGCGGTGAACGGGTAAGAATCTCACTATAACTTTGATCATGAAAGGCTTTAGACAAATCGTTAGATTTTTTTCACAGTTTAGTGCATCGATTTTGCATTTTGTTTGCGTTTAACCCATTTGTGCCCACGTGCTAAAATAAAATATACAATGTACGAGTATATAGAACAGTGTAGATGAATTTAAATATATACTGACTCGAAAAAGAAACTGAGCACTTTTATATTGAGTGTAACCTTTTCGTTACTAAGTTTAGAATGATAAACTTTAGCATAATGAGTGATAAAATAATTCTACACACATATTGCACTAATTTATCCATTATTAAAGCACCTAGATGTCATGCAAATGGCTATTATGCAATATTATGCACGTGCTGCCTGCACAACATGTAAATAAGTACAGATTTTTACTGACCGATTTCTTTACTGATTATGCAATAATAAAATCACAGTACATTTGAATTTAACTCGTTAACAATCTGCAACGGCTTCAAGAAAACAAACGGATTCAGACACTTTAGCATCTCTGACGTCACTGGGCAGTTTGATTGCAACCGAAATACCATCATGACCCTTTGACATCGTAACGGTCAAAATAGAAGCGTTAGAAATCAGTCAGGATCCAGCAAACTATCATGTCAGGGTAGATACATGCCGTTGACGAATGTACTTCACGTTAATAAAATTTATGCCAGGCACCCCCACCCAGATGCAAAACCTGACTACCCCTCCCCCATGGGCTATCAGTCTAATGGACGATGTTAAAAGCATTAAACACAAAGTAGAGAAAATTGAGGCTGTCGAAAAGGCTGTAAACAACATTACCATGAAATTGAACCAATTGGAAATGAACGTAGACACTATGGACAAGAGAGTGGTAGATGTAGAGAAAAACTGTTCTGTCGTAAATGAACTGTTTGATGACCATTCCTCTCAATTGAAGTCTGCCAACGATGAAATCAAACAGTTAAACCAGTCTTGCAATGCCATGAAAGAAAACATGAAAATGCTAGAAAGCGATCGTGACCAAATGAAAAGCAAACTTCAAGACACAGAATTCAGATCAATGAAAGAAAATCTCATATTTTATGGTATATCAGAGAGCCCTTCTACAGAATCCCCGGAAAACTGCGAAAATCTTGTAAAAGAATTCATAGCAACTAACCTTCATATCGATTCGACAAACATTATTCTAGACCGTGTGCACAGATTAGGAGCCCGCAGAGCAGGAGCCAAACCGCGCCCAGTAATCGCAAAATTTCACTACTTTCATGAGCGTGAAAATGTGAGAACGACCGCTTTTTCACTTAAAGATGATCTCAAGAAATCTAACGTCGGTGTTGGCATTCAGCTTCCCAAAGAGTGGCGAGAATCCAGAAAATCCCTGAGTGCTGTATTTCAAGCCGAAAAAGGGAAAGGCCACAAGGTGAAATTCGTCGGTGACAAACTGTTCGTGAACGGCCAACAGTATAAACCCACGTCTACCAGTACCAACTAGAGGGGTCATGAGGAGCAATTAGACATTGTTTCATGGAATGTGAATGGCTTAACCAGAAAATTGACAGATGTACATTTTTTAGATTTGATAAGAAATTATGACGTTGTTATTTTACAGGAAACATGGCTATCACCAAATTCTCATTTTAATTTAAATATCCAAGACTATGAATCAGAGCACTTGTATGGAAACAAATCTATTAATACAAGAAAAGGCCGATATAGCGGCGGTGTATCAGTTTATTTTAAATCGAAATTTAAAGGTAAAGTCCAAATTATAGAAAAAAACCAATGTGGTATCATGTGGATAAAATTATGTAAAACTTTGTTTGAATTTGATAATGATGTATATATATGCAGTTCATACATAAAACCACGTGATTCACGGGTTTTATTACCAGAAGATGTTGATATGTTTGAACAGATTGAATCTGATGTTGAAAAATATAAATTATTGGGAAAAGTTCTCATTACAGGAGATTTAAACAGTAGAACTTCGAATGAACCTGCTTTTTTAATCTTTGACACTTATTTAGACAATAATAATACAGAATTAGAATTAAATGCTCATATTATGCAAAGAGATAGTAAAGACAAAATATTAGACGATCATGGCAAGCGTCTGCTTCAACTGTGTAAATCAACTAATCTATTAATTGCTAATGGACGTTTATGCAATGAAAAAAATACCGGTGAATACACGTTTATTAATTCTAACGGTTGTAGTGTTGTAGACTATTTATTATTAAATCACAGAGACTTCAGCATCATCAAACATTTTGAAATTCAATCACTCAATGAGTTTTCTGATCATTGCGCAATACTTTTTACTATAGAGCGTAAAAGTCCAGAGATTGAATCACGTGACACAACTGCCGACAATGAACAAATACATAGCGTGGGACGTCTCTCAGGTAGGGGCGTTCCGCGAGCTACTACTAGACGACAATAATTCGCTACTACAACTGACCGCAAATTTACATAACAATAGCATAGATCAAACTATCGAAACCTTTACAAATCTTATCCAACGACACGCGCTTAGCATATTTGGTAGAGACAAACAATCAATTTCAAAGAAACAGACGAAAAATAAATGGTTAAATAAGGAGTGCTATGACGCTCGAAGAAAATTTAATAAATATAGGAATATATTTTTACGACATAAAACTAATGAAAATAAAATATCTTTTCTAAGAAGCAAAAATGAGTATAACAAGATAAAAAAGAAATGCAAAAAAGAATTTAAAAGAAATGAAGGGGATCGAATCTCGAAACTCGCAAAGTCAAACCCCAAATCCTTCTGGAAAAATGTTAAAACACAATACAAAAATAATGTTACCAACCCAGATATTCCTATTCAGGACATGTATAAACACTTTGACACATTATATGGGACCAAATCGCAAAACTCTGAGGAAGACATTGATTCAGCGGAAATTATATTAGACCAAGATTTAGACTCAAACTTTACGCAAGAAGAACTAAAAAGTGCAATTTTCGCACAAACAATTCAAAAAGCCCCGGTGAAGACCTCTTAATAGCAGAAATATTTAAATCTACATTCGATATAATTTCTCCATTTTTACTATTTTTTTATAATAAAATATTCAACGAGGGAACTTATCCCGGAAATTGGGGTCATGGAATTATCGTACCTTTGTTCAAGGGCGGGGATCCGGAACCAAAAAATTTTAGAGGAATAACTTTAAATAATATTATGTCAAAAATTTACTCCAAATTGCTTGTAACTAGATTAACCAATTGGGCTGAAACACGCGAAAAATTCATTGATAACCAATTTGGTTTTCAAAAAGGAAAATCTACTGTAGACTGCATATTCATTCTTCATTCCCTTATTACTAAAACATTATCTGAAAAGAAAAAACTTTATGTTGCCTTTCTCGATTGGGAAAAAATGTTTGACAGAATCGACAGAGTATACTTATGGCAGAAACTTTTAAGTGAGAATATTAGTACAAAATTCATAAAAGCAATACGATCGATGTACTCTGTAGTTAAAGCAATCGTACATTATAATCGTACAAAATCGGACCCTATCACGTCCTATATCGGAGTCAAACAAGGGGATCCGGCAAGTAGTATACTGTGCTTATTTTTTCTAAATGATATATTAAATAATATAAATAGTAAAATCAATGGTATTATTAATATTGATGATGTACATGTATTTTTACTCTGTTTTGCTGATGATGCTGCTGTATTCACACAGGACCCAATCTCTTTACAATGTATATTGGCTGATATAGAGAATTATTGTAACACATGGAACTTAAAGCTGAATGTTGGAAAAACAAAAATTATGATATTCGAAAAAGGGCGACATACGAAATTTGACTTTTATATATATAACTCACGCATTGATATTGTAGACTCCTTTAAGTATCTTGGAGTGTATTTTTACAAAAATGGCAATTGGAGCCGTACTCAGCAAAGGATTGCTCAGCACGCCTCTTTTTCACTTCACAATCTCTTCATAGTTTGTAATCAATTAGAATTACCTATCTCTCAGAAATGCAAATTGTTTGATACACTTGTTTCTCCAACATTGAATTATGCAGCTGAGGTCTGGGGTTTCCATAAAGGCCCCAGCGTTGAAATTATACACAACAAATTTTGTAGAAAACTTCTTGGTGTTAAAAAATCAACGAACACAAACGCATTGTATGGGGAATTGGGTAGAGCACCTTTTTATATACATAGAAAACTGTTGATGATTAAATATTGGATAAAAATACTTACAAAAAGAAATGATTCTTTACTTTATAAAATTTACAAAATGCTACAAAATGATTTAGATAATGGTTCAAATTATAAAAAATCAAACTGGGCCTTCCAAATAAAAAACATTCTAGAAGAATGTGGCTTATTTCATATATGGCAGGACCAGTTTGACATGCCTATGTTAAACTACAATTTCATTAAACAACGGATCTTAGATATTTATCATCAAACGTGGTATACCCCTTCCAAATAAAAAACATTCTAGAAGAATGTGGCTTATTTCATATATGGCAGGACCAGTTTGACATGCCTATGTTAAACTACAATTTCATTAAACAACGGATCTTAGATATTTATCATCAAACGTGGTATACCGAAATAAATAATTCAAGACGTCTAGAAACTTATGCATTATTTAAACATTCTTTTGAATTTGAAAAATATCTAGACTTTGTGAAAGAACCTAAATATCGAATTGCTTTAACGAGGTTCAGGATGTCATCTCATGACCTTGCTATAGAAAAAGGAAGATATATCAATGTACCTAGAGAAGAAAGAATTTGCATTAATTGTACTTCTAATTTAGTTGAGAATGAATTTCATTTTATGATGACATGTAATAAACACTCAGAAATAAGATCTAAATACATGAAAAGGTATTACTGTACATGGCCTACAATACAGAAGTTTACCAGTCTGCTATCAGAAAGCTCTAAACTGAAAATAATAAATTTGTCTAAATATATATATTTCGCAAATCTACAAAGATTGTAACTTCATTATGATATACGTGTATCTAACAAATGTGCTTTTTATCTCAGAACAGTCTGATTGCAGATAATTGAGTATCAATTATCCACAACCAAACGGTTTGGAGACACCTGGTCATGCGGAGTTATTCTTATTTAACCAATTACCCCATAGCCAGTGTCTAGTTTTAGTTCTAGAATACAGGGGACCACTAAAGCGGGTTGAAAGTGATTCAAAATGTGCTGTTAGGCAAATTATGCTTTACTTTCAGCGTGCTTTGGGCTATCAGCTGCTAGGATCTAGCAAATATTTCTTATGAGGCAAATACATGGCTGTATAAAGTTGCTTATTTTCTATGGTGAAGAAATAAGTCGAAGGTGTAAATAGGCGTATTAATGGGTAAATGGGATTAACTGTTTAGTTTACTATATACATGTATGTATAGATATAGTTACTTACTAAGCGAATAGTGTAATCCAATCGAAACAGCAACGGTAGCAAAATTCCTTGTTTCAACATTGTATTTATAAGCACAACAAACCGTGGGAATTTTCACATTATATAGCCAGTGCGTGTGTACACACACATTCTAGGGTTTCAATGAACACCACGTGACTTTTTTAACATCAGCACGGCTAAAGCGAGCAACATGGGCTGTTTTGATTGGATAACACTCGTTCGTTCATTCATTCATTCATTTATCATGTGTATAGTGTCTGACAACGGGTACGAGTCAAAATAATAATGTTAAAAATTCTAAATCAGTAAATGTGATATTATTAAAAGAAAATAGTGCTAATCGGATCCAAAAGTCTGCAATTACTATACATCTCGATAGCAATGCCTGACTTTTGAAAACAGATACACGAAGAAAAAAAGCTTTCAAATCAATATATTTAACCCTTATCCTGCGGTGATGTCGTCTGCTTTGAAATTGTCGTCTGCAGAGTTTGTTAAATTTAGATTTATACATTTTTTAAATAAACCTGAAGACGAGTGTCAAACAGTTTGGATTCAGATCAGACGCCGCGTAACGCGGCAACTGATCTGGATCTAAACTGTTTGCAAAAATCAATAAAGTCGCGACGAGCAGGCAAAGGGTTAAAACACTACTGTAAACCATAAATAACCATTCACGACTCTATAGCTCTTCTGTAAATTCATGTTTTGCTTGTATATACATATTTGACCTTGCTCTAAACATGCTGATGTATGTTTTATGCAATAAAGGATTGAATTGAATTGAATTGAAATACGAAAGAAGACTCAAGCAGGAAACGCAACACAAACAATACACCCACCTCTAAAGCAGAACACACACACAGCCATACCATAACAAACACACATACACACAACAAACACACATACACACGCAATCCCACACACCAAACAAAACAATACGCAAGACAAACATTAAGCAAAGTGAACATAGGAGCCCGCCCTGGTATGGTCAGCAGCAATCAATAATTAATCATAAATTAACCATTAACAACCACTGGGGGTTAAACCTGGGTTTAGGGGCGCCCAACCTCACACTTATCTCCTATATTCACCTATAAAGACGAACAGTGTACATAAAATATAAACCCTGTTCCACAACCTTACACTCAAAAAGACCGCCAGCACAGTAAGTAAATACATGTAAAACATCTAACAAAATTCTATGACAAGATTATTAGTAACACGGGAAAGAATTAAACATTCAAGCCCGTGTTAAGTCAGGTCAATACGTTCGAGATTTATTGCATTGGTTAGTATAAGATGGGGGCATTTCACATACCGATTTAAATCCATTTACTTTTTCAAAACTTTAGGAAACAATACCGATTTGTAACCTTTACTTTTAAGCTCTACAACATTCAAGCGTTAACAGTGCATTTATTATGACACGAATTTGGTTAAAAAATAAAGCATCGAGTAAATATTTACGAACATTTTGATACCACACTTGCCTATATTTCTTAAAAAAAGATGGAAATTTTAGTTCTTAAACAAGTGCACAGTTTCGTTTTCGTGTCAGTATAGAACAAAACGAAAATTAAAATATAGAACTAGCAGCCCTTATATCAAAAGTGGACACATCCAATAATTAGGCAAGGAGGAATACATTGGGCATACATTGGTTACACGGTAAAGAATTATGCCATCTCTAAAGTAAAAAAACAAAGAATTCCCCAGAGCGATTTGACTAAACAATTTAGACAGTGCATGGAGCTGTATTCTCCTTTGTATTTTCAAAACTTTACACGCCATTCACATGTAATTGTTGTGTGCAAAATTTGTCAACTTTAATAAGTCTCAAAATTGAAGGCAATTATCTTAGAGGCCGTTATTAGACAGTACTTGACAAATGGATTCAGCTGAAACGCCCAGCTACTCAGAGTTTCATCTGGGTCCATACTGTTTGTAACAGATACATTAACGACAAATTCGCATGAAACGTTAAAAGGTTAAACCCACCGATAGAAGTCATCTGCTGTTATATTTTCTTGTGTTCTTTTTCAACCGAGTAAGTACACATGTAATATCTATTTAGACCAGCATTTGTACATTTTCAACCAATGATAAAATATCAGAAATCTAAATTTAAGGGCACCTGCTTAAAACGAAATGGGCTGGATGAACGTTAACTGATGTTGAATTGTGAGTGCAAAATTAAGAGACCCAGAATGCAATTCGATGCATATTTCTATTTTAAACTCGCCTGTTCGTAGAATAGCAGAGCTTATGCTTTAGCTCCGACGTAAGCGTGAGTGAGCGTAGCCAAGGTAAACGTTTTTTAACGGGCTGTTTTAAAGCTTATTACTTGTGCTAAGGTACTGAATTTTGTATTGAGTATTTTTAGGGGTCAAACATTTAAAGTTGTTGACATGTTTTGGACTTCGATGTTACGGCTTCAAATCACAAGGAAAATATATTTTGGATGGGTTGTTTTTAAGTTTTATACTTGTGCTAGAGTGCTGAAATTTGCATGAAGCTTCATTTAGGGTCAAACATTGATGTTATGAAATTGGAATCTAAAAAACAATTTTAATATGTGTCAATTTGGATTTAGGTATTTTGACTACACTCACCAGGTTAAAGTTTTTGGACGGGTTGTTTTGAAGTTGAATATGTGTGCTAGGATGCTGAAATTCTGTATGGAGCTTCGTTTGGGAATATTTATTGAGGAATTTGATTTATTTCAATGTTTAACATGTTTTGGATTTAGTTGTCTTTAGAAGTAGACTAAGACTACCATTCATTAAATAATCTCTTAATCTCTTAAACAATTTGATTTTTTTTTCGATACAAAATGTTTTAGACATAAACTTGGAACAGGCGAGCATCAGGTGGATGTGACACCCATTTCTGGTTAGATATGAAATATGTTCAAGTAAATTTCATTTCAAGAAACTCCATGAAAGAAGTTTGATATATAGATCAGTACAAATGTAGAATACTGCGAGAATCTCTTATTAGCAGAATAAGATTTTAAATATTGTTTTGACATTTCTGTAGGTGATAAGTTTTTGAATTGCTATGCTCTATTTCTAGAATAGTTCCTGGAATTATTTTTTTGTGTGGCTTTTTTAATCCAAGTTGTTACACTATTCTTAGAAAACCTCAATTTCATACCCTTTTCACACCCATCTACAACATTACTTACACCACACACTCCGCTGAATATCTTTTTTGAAGATACAGCGCTCCCTTTCTACAACAACACCTAAATGGGAGACGAAAATGTGTGAGTTGTTCGGAAGGAGTCGTTATAGGGAAGGAAAATAGCTTAAATTGCAATAAGCTTGAATCCAGATCAGCCGCCGCATTACGCGGCGTCTGATCAGGATTCAAGCTGTTTGTCACTCGTCGTTAAGTTTTCCTGCCAAAATATCCATTATTTAACCTAGAGAAAAGACAACAGATGACAATTTTAACCCTTTACCCAATAACCCGTTTATAACATCAAATACAGGCGATCACTTAAAGCAGTTTGAAAGTAAAGCAGAATGTACCTTAAGGCACATTCTGCTTTACTTTCAAGCTGCTTTAAGCTACCATCTACTAGGCTATATAAAAATATTTGGTATAGTAATTGTTCATGAGGGTATAAACTGGAACTATTTTCTTCAGCGGTGGAATAAATTAAATACGCTAAAGGTCGCTTCTATTAGGGAAAGGGTTAAACAGACAATGGTGCAGCAGTAAAAGCGTTCTACCTAATTGTCCTGTTTAGGAAATAGTGGCAAGGGTCGTTGTAAAGAGGGAGTCATTGTCAGGAGGGCCATTGTAGGGCAGGAACACTGTAAACTGTTAAACTTGTTTTGCCTAATCTTAGTTTCCATGCGTTTGACTAAAGACGCATCGGTATGAGAGCCAATACAGTTTGGATCCTGATTGTTTCGGCGTCTACTCAGGATCAAAGCTGTTGACAATCTTCAGCCATATCGCTTTCATGTTAGCTTTGGAAACACCGCGCTCCCTCTCTCCAACGACCCTCCAAACAACGACCCCCTCCTTACAACGACTATTTCCGCTCTTCCCTAAACAGGGCAAGTATGTTTGACGTACTGCTTTAAGTGTCTGCTTAAAGATGTTGTCTGATGTTTTCCTAAAAGTTATATATAAGTAGACTTTTTGTTTGAATGAATATAATGACGAATGTCAAACAGCTTGACTCCTGATCAGCAAATGTAGTTCAAACCTTAATGTTCCCTTTCTATAACGACTCCCTCCGAACAACGCACGCACTCTATGTTTCCCGATGGGTGTCGTTGTAGAGAGGTAGCACTGTATGGTGCAGACCCCAGTATAAAAGCAGAAGATACAATGGCGATGATAAAGGTTGAAGCAAATTTAGAGATACAAAGGTTTAATGACACCACCATGGGACTGTTAGAAACGTCAAGGTTGTATGCAAACACATTATGTTTATCAGAACCAGTACAATCTTACATTTTGTTTTATTACTATGCACGTTGCAATGTGAGTTTTGTTAGAGAGCAGCGGTGGTTCCGTGCAACTGACTCCTTGACACTCCCTGTGTCTTAACCCTTTCATGATCAAATAATTAGGTAGATGTTTACCCCTTCACCGCTTTATTGTCGCCTGCTTAAGTATTGTTGTCTGCAAGACGTTTCAAAATTAGATTATAGAGTGAATGACTTAATAGATATCGCAGCGTCTAATCAGGACCCAAACTTTTTGCAAACGCGCCTTATGGCGCCATTGAGAGTGAAAAGCTTAGCCCCATTTACAACCTTACCCCGTGCACACTTGCAAACAAGCTGGATCCTGATTAGACGCCGCGTTACGCGGCGTCTGATCAAATTCAAACTGTTGGTACTCATTTCATTTTTTCTTAAAACAGTGGAGAATCTGTTATTCTTTCCCGTTTAAACGCAAACGTACGCAAACGCAAAGCACTAAAACGTAGAAAAGAACAACTTTTGGAACATTCTGATAATTCATGTTCATCTTGGTGGCAAACAGTTTAGAGCCCGATCAGACGCCGGGTTACATGTGTACCCGGCGTCTGATCTGGCTCCAAACTGTTTGCACTGCAAATAATAGTTTTAGCGTAAACGCGTTTATTGGGAAAGAATAACAGATTCTCCACTGTACCAGAAATGAAAGCAGACGACAATTGTTTGAACTTGATGAAGTCATGGCAGAAAAAGGGTTAATTATTAATGATAAATACAATTTGCAAGGGAAAATGTTCTGATAATAAAATCTGCTCTGGTGGAACGATCTGATCACAATTCGAATATCAGTGCAGAATGTTCCAGCCGATATAGCGGAAAATGACATAAGGGTCTAAGGGAGGTAACTGATTTACAGAAACGAGTTTACTTGTGTTACAGTAGAGCTAATGTTATTCTTTCCCGCTTAAACGCAAACGAACCGCCAAACACTTACACGTAAAAAAGTAAAACTTTTAGACAATTCTTAAAATTCATGTCAATCTGAATGGCAAACAGTTTGAAGCCTGATCAAACGACGGGTTACCCGGCGTCTGATCTGGCTCCAAGCGGTTTGCAATATAAATAATAGTGTGTAGCGTAAACGCGCTTATTGCGAAAGAACAACGTTTTCTCCGAGGTATGTACAGTGGAAACTTGTTATTCTGTCACGTTCAAAAGATACGTAAGGGAAAAGCACTGTCATCAAAATATAAAATGACATATTCATGAATTTGTTGACGTAATATTATAATCTGTGTGACAAACAGTCTGGAACCTGACCCAAGGTCGGGATAAAGCGTATTGAATAGACCACATGTACAACTTTCTTCTTTGTTATGGCGGGGTTTGGTGAAATCATCTTTGACACATCATCATTTAATACTCGTGAAACACAGTCACAGCCATTATTAGCATTTGCTTAGTTTTTTCTACCGCCGAACATCGATATCTCGAATTCGGTTAAGTCGACATACCCGTATTTCAAAGTTAAGACGCGGCTAAGCCACGTTTTAACTTTGAAACACGGATATGTTCGATTCATCCGAGCATGAAGTAATGTTATTTATATATCAAAATATCGGATAGTTCGAAGTAAACGAGTTCGAGATATCGAAGTCGACTGTATTTCTTTTATTTATATAATTTTGATTTTTGTGCGTTTTGGATCAAGTGTCAAACGCACGCGAAAGTACGGCTTGTGTTGTTTTCCGACGTGTCGTGGTGTATGCACGCGGTTTTGATTTCTCCGTCTTCGAGCAACTATAAGTTGTCAAAACTGCCATACATATGTATGTGGCGATCGCACAACCAGGATAAGCGATTTGTATTTACGAGAAACGTGGGACTGATTTATCCTGGGCCATTCAAACTATAGGTTAGTTAGTAAGAATAAATTTAAGTGTAACGTACGTGGTACGTTGGTATATGCAAATGTTTCCAAAATCGTTGCATGTTTGGAAGTGAGTGAATATATATATGGCGGAACAACCATCTCTTTGTGTGAGTTCCAGCGTTGCACCGACAGTTTGTTGTTGCTTGGTCACTCGGTTTGCACGTTACAAATGGTGGCATCGATAAGAACATAGGTGTCACTCCTGTACAAAATCCCTCCATAGAACTCTATAGTAAATTGTCCATATTCTCCTATCTCTGTCCAGTTCCCTGACGTTCCGAACAATACATCGGTCCTGTTTCCATTGAAGTCAATTATAAGTCACCAGAATTATCAACAGAAAGTGGCACCATTAACGTTAAACTTTTCCACAAATTTCACATTTCTAAGGTCACCGTCAATATTCACAAAACGAAAGTTGATGACACTCGCATCTCTGACCACATGTTCTCGCAAATTAGTTCCCAAATAGAACCCAGAAACACCTTTGATTTATCATTAACATCACTATTTCAGCTAAAAAACAAATGCATCTGCAGTTAATCAGCACTTTCAATAAAAAATATGAACATGAAACACACACATCAATTTTTCACTAAGTACTATTTAGGCACCCTACGACCCAGGAGCACTTCCGTACAGGTGTGACACCTAATGACAACTGCCGGACCGGATTGCCTTACACACGGTTCTCCCAGAGTCCAAGGTTCGGGACGAGACTCCTCGGAGGGATCGTAACGTACATGTATGTGGTACGTTGGTATAAATAAATTACTGAAATTAGGCTTCCAGAATCGTTGTTTGTTGAGAAGTGAGTGAATATATATAGCGGAACAAACATTCTTGGTGTGAGCTTAAAGACATTTCCTGACCTACTTTCGGTGATAACGCCTGGTCGGCACTTCCCTTGCAATAATAATGCACCTTGTGCACATACCTATAGCAAAGAACCCTTGAAGCGTCTCACGTGAGACCCGACCTTTAAATTTGACAGTTTGGTTAAAATAACCGTCGAAATACCTTTGGTATATGAGTATGTCTGGGCCTCACCAGGTAAGCTGAGATTGGTATAGCTTATGGTGCATGCTTTTATAGTTACTTTCACGCCTATAGAGAACAAATGGGAGGTCCATCAAAGGACTCAGGTTATGTCTTTAAGCTTTACACCGCTATAGTTTGTTGATGTAGGGTATCTCGGTTTGCACCTTACAAAGGTGTTTAATTCTCACCCGACCGATATATCGCCTGCTGTAAACGTGTCAGTTGCAAACTAACCCCATTTATGCAAAGCGGATTTTTCCATGCTGATATATATTTAATTAGTTCGCTTTTGTTTTGTTTTATAATGAAATTCCTACAGTGGAGAATCTGTTATTCTTTCCCGTTTAAACGCAAACGTACGCAAACGCAAATCACTAACGCAAAGCACTAAAACGTAGAAAAGAAAAACTTTTGGACAATACTGATAATTCTTGTTTATCTTGGTGGCAAACAGTTTGGAGTTTGGTTACCCGGCGTCTGATCTGGCTCCAAGCTGTTTGCACTGCAAATAATAGTTTTAGCGTAAACGCGTTTATTGGGAAAGAATAACAGATTCTCCACTGTATTAGAAAAATGTATAGACCTTAATCAGTCGTGTCGAACTATTCGGCGTCCGATCAGAGTCTACATTTTGCCTATGTCCCTTTATGGGACACTAGGCACAAATGGGTTTAACAATTGTATTATAAACAATTGTGTTGTATAATAACTTATATTTCAATAAAGTTTAGTTACAAAGATCGCAATATTTAAAAAAAATAATGTTATTTTCTCCATTTTATTACACTTTGTTTGCATGTACGCGGGAAAGACTAACACCTTCGCCACTGTTAAATGTTGCTCCAAATGGGCTCTGAAACCGATTCCACCCTCCTCCCCTTGCGACTATTTTCAATGACGAATGATGACGTTTAGTGTATAGTCATATATTAATGTTCTATAATGGAATAAAAATGCAAATAATGTAGACCAATTTGCATATAATATGTGATTTAGCTGTAGTAAAATCTTTATTACAGAATAAATAACAGGAAGAGAACCATATTCTGGGAATATGCTCTTTTTCATGTTTATGTCTGTGATAGATAAATGCAGTGACGAAGTAGTTCTATTCTGTCACTGACCGCAAACGCGACCGTAAAACGGGGGTTGGATATGCTGTTTTGGTTTTTATGGAGCGTAGTCTCCCTGGTCCAAGACAAGCATTAAAGCTACAGTGGAGGAAACGTTATTCTTTCCCGTTTAAACGAAACGAAACGCAAACGCAAAACACTAAAACGCAGAAAAGTGCAACTTTTGGACAGTTCTGATACTCCATGCTTATCGTGGTGGCAAACAGTTTGCAGCCTGATCAGACGCCGGGTTACCCGGCGTCTGATCTGGCTCCAAACTGTTTGCGATGGAAATAATAGTTTTAGCGTAAACGCGTTTATTGGGAAAGAATAACACATTCTCCACTGTACTAGGAAAACATGTATAAAATGTTCTGGGTGAGACAGTTCTAATGAGTAGACTGTACTAACACAATAGGGTTAAAACAGAAATGAAGATTTTAATATTTGAATGCATCCCATATCTGGAGCACTGTTTAAAGGTCAGTTTAGAATAGATTATTGGATGTTTGATGTTGAAATATGTTTTACTTTCAAATTGTTACGGGTTTGTTATGGGTCAAACCGTCTTTCTTTGAGGATGAAGTTATACATGTACCATGATTTGGTAAGATGACAAATGGAGCAGGGTAAAAGGATATTTCCTACGTGTCTAATGGGTACTAGTTAGAAGATGAAAATGAAAGAAAGAAAGATATACAGCCACACATCTTAAGCCGACGTTCTTCGCACTTTTGAACCTATTTATACTCGACTTATTACCCCCACCCACACACGAACGCACACACGCCGATTTTCTCCATGTCGACATGACTTTTCCATTTTCCCCCACCTCTTAGGTTAAACATACTAATTGCATCACAAGCTAAATCACTGTTGAGAAAAAAGATCTAATGTGAAGACCATGAATGCTGTGTAATTCCAAAATGTGCTTATTTGATAACATATTTCCGCCATTCAGCAATGACATCTCATCGCCTCACGAAGGTGCAACTAAATATGTGCAAAATTTTAAACCGAATTGACTCTTTTAGGTACATGTAAAACTCAATTGAGAATATGTATATTCTTCCTCCTTTTTTTTTATAATTTCCAGCTTTTATATTTCCTTTTTGTGATTATATCAGCACAAAATGGGATGACTATTTTCTTCTCGTAATGTCGTAGCTAAGACATAGTAATTTGGTTAGATCTATAGTTTTATTTAAATAACGTTCCATTTAATTATTTAAACCTTTTTGATTTTTTAAAAATTGTTTGATGACAGGATGAATATAATAACTTGTCACTAACGGATATCTTCAAGTTTATCCGGTTAAGACGAAATTCGAAAGGGCTCAACCCTCGATTTTCTAACCCTCACCGGATACACTTTAACATATTCGTCAGTGACATATTCATTCCCCCCATTTAAACAAACCGAAATGCAAACTGCAATTGAATGCAGGAAATGGCTGGATTGATATTTTTGAAAAGTGACCAATTATTGTTAACCCTTTCACCCATAGAAGCGCCTTTTAGCAAGTATGATTTATTCCTCCACTGAAGAAAATAGTTCCAATTTAATCAGTCATGAATATATATTAAAGAAATATTTTGTTATATTCTAGCACATGATAGCTTAACGAAGGCTGAAAGTAAAGCAGAATGCGCCCTAAGGCGCATTCTGCTTTACTTTCAACCTACTTTAAGAAGTCAATTATCTTCAATACTAGAAAACGACTATAAGGTAAAGGGCTAACCGAGTTGCAAACAGTCTGGTTACTCCACGACTGGTTAGGAAACGTAACAACGGTCTGAATTGTGCCGACATTATTTAGAACAACAGCTTCGATTGGAAATCATATTGTCTTCGATGCTATAATAGTGTTGTGTGCTATTCGGTTTGCAAGCCTTCCAGTATGAGATCAACGGTCCTTGTTTCGTATACAGTGTACCCTCCCTACAACGGCCCTCCCAAAAATCTTCTTACGACGACCATTGCCGCTGTTCCTTAAACAGAACAAATATATGACTGACATTGTTACTGCTTAAATATCTTTATGTCGTCTGCTGTCTTCCGACATAAAAATCTCAATGACAAGTGGAAAACAGCTTGAATCCAAATCAGATGCCGCGTTACGCGGCGTCTGATCTGGAGTCAAACTGTTTGCAAATGTAAACCAATTTCCCTCCGTATAACGACTCCCTCCGAAATACGTACACAATTGTTGTCTCCCATTTGGTGTCGTTGTACATATGCAGAGAGGGGGCACTGTGTATAGGCTATAGGGTAAAGGGTTGACCCATTACTCCATAGCATGTTTCTAGTTTTACATATACAGTGGAGAAACATTGGTGCAGTACATGTAGTAAATATATTGATTTCCTAAATGCAAAAAAGACAAACATGTAGTAAAAGACAAAATGCGTAACACTTGTGACGAATTCAGCTCAATTGTTCACTTACACTTAAAATAGAGCATTCCAAGTTCCACTTAAGTCTAGGCCATTTTGGACTATTTAGGGTTGTGTTCTGCCATATATTGCATAATGAAACAAAGTGCTGACTCAGATCAGATGGCTCCTTTCGGACGCCTCCCGGTCTAAGTTTGCACTACAGTAACACTTCTCTATTACGGCAAAATATTTGTGTTAATTGTAAAGTGTTTACGACAGGTGACTGCTTAAAGCAAGGTGACAATAAAGCAGAAATTTCCAATATCAGATTTCAGTTCTATTGTCACCTTGCTTTAAGCCGGCATCTATATTTAAACAGTCAATTAACCTTCCTTTTAGAGGTCGTACAGTGGAGAATCTGTTATTCTTTCCCGTTTAAACGCAAACGTACGCAAACGCAAAGCACTAAAACGTAGAAAAGTACAACTTTTGGGCAATTGTGATATTTCATGTTTATCTTGGTGGCAAACAGTTTGGAGCCTGTTCAGACGCCGGGTAACCCGGCGTCTGATCTGGCTCCAAACTGTTTGCATTGCAAATAATAGTTTTAGGGTAAACGCGTTTATTGGGAAAGAATAACACATTCTCCACTGTACTAGAGGTTTTACTGTATTCGCATGAGGCAAGTGTACACTTCCGGGTACATTGTTTGTTCTTGATGAGTATACTCGTCCCTGGGGTTCAATGTGAACCATCCTGCATGGTGTAGGCAAATTGCTACATCATTTGCAAACGGTTTAGGTCCATGACGGCTGGTCAGTGTTCAAATGTTTGGCACCCTTATCGACGTTTCTTTGTTCAATATAATACTTTCTATAATATACATGCTAATACTATTTTAAAATCCAAATAATTCTGTTATTCACTCAGCACACATTCTATAGAGCGTGTTTTATTTGAAAACAAATTTTACCCTAGTTACACTGGAGAATACGTTATTCTTTCCCAATAAACTGTCATTGCTATTGCAATTAGGAACAATATTTTGTTTAGAGCCAGATCAGATGTCGGGTAACCCGGCGTCTGATCAGCCTAAAATATGTGGGTTACTCAGAATAAAATTAATTGCAAGTTTTAACATTATGTTGTTTTGTACATTTTTTTGCATGGCGTCGCAATTCAGTTTGCGTTTTAACGGGACAGAAACATATTTTCCACTGTACATGCTAAAATCATTATGCAAAGTATTCAGTATTCGTCTTTCGTTATTCGTAAATGTCACGATGAAACGACTGGTTGATATTCAACAGATGATATCATGGGAAAGACAGAACAGGTTGAAATATGATACATGTATCGGCATTTTAATGCTTAATGACAAATTCCATTTTTCAAACAATAAATTGATTTTAAAGTTCCACGTCGTGTTCTTTATTTGATTTATTGGATATGGCAAGGTGTCATGTTGATTTCATGTCAAATTAAAATAATTCTCATCTGGTTCTATTTCACATGTATTTATACATGTACATTGTAATCGCATACAAGGATTGGGTCGGATGTATTCTGCTTTTAGATACTCTCTTCTTAACACGGATGCTATAGCATTGGTGGACAAAAGTTGGTTTTTTGTAAAAAATTAACTGTTCCACTATCATTGGCGCCAAAAGTCGCGTTTGCAAACAGTTTGGATCCTGATCAGAAACCGCTATACGCGGCATCTGATCAGGATCTAAACTGTTTGACACTCGTATCGATAGGTTTTCAGCCATACTACATTAGATCTTCTTTTGAAACGATCTTGTGAATAACAACATTGAAGTGAACGACAATAAAACGACTAAGGGGTTAAAATCTCACGACAAGTTTGTCAGTGGAAGGTTTATTGCAAAGGATTACAGTGGAGAAAACGTTATTCTTTCCCAATAAACGCGTTTACGCTAAAACTATTATTTGCAGTACAAACAGTTTGGAGCCTGATCAGACGCCGGGTAACCCGGCGTCTGATCAGGCTTCAAACTGTTTGCCACCAAGATAAACATAAATTATCAGAATTGTCCAAAAGTTGCACTTTTCTACGTTTTAGTGTTTTGCGTTTGCGTACGTTTGCGTTTAAACGGGAAAGAATAACAGATTCTCTACTGTAGTATACCTACCACTCTTTCAAATTGCTTTGATTACCCCATGAAAAAAATCGTTGTCGCGAATTTGATTAGTTTTTACAAAAAAGAAAATGTGTTTGACAAAAAAGTGGATGTTAACACATTCAACCCTAGCAACGAGTATGCTCATAACAAGGGAAGTGCAGTTCCCTTTTACCTATTCGAACACTGTATACACTGATCAGAGGGCTCAATGAGCACTCTGATCATGGTCTGAATTGTTTGGCAGTTTAAATTATATCGTTAGAATCAACCCTAAGTAGTATTAAATGAACTAAACTTAATTCTCTCTCTTTTCAGCATCAACTACTATGGTATCACTAATTATTAAAATCCCCATTGGCAAGACGATTTTAATGAATGGCTTTATATTTTTTAAACCCAAACACAAAATAGAATATTACAAAAGGCTATATTGTTAAAAGTTGATGACTTCTGTTAATCTGATTAGAAAATAGGTTGAAGTCTCGTCAGGTTACCCGGCGTTTTCCCTTGATTAAAAAGTTCCTATTCCGTCATGATAACTGTTCAGTGATCAGTATTCGGAAATAAAGCACATTATTACTTCAAACGCTAATGCTCAAAGAGAACAATCTATCATCATCATAGTGGATCTGCACATTGTTTTACAAGTATATGCTGATTGCTGAATACCACCAACATCGCATCATTGTACAACATCCGATGTTATCCTTGGTAATAAACGTTTTTGAATTTAATCTACATCATTAATAGATCCTCATTTAGCTGGAAAGAGAATATTGGTTGATACATTAGTATCTCTGCAGTTGTAAAACTTCTCCTATTTAGAGATGATAAATGAATAAAGTTTTACAGCACTGCGACACAGAAAAGTATGTCATATAGCGCCGATTAATGACGACGGATGATGAGATGGTGATGGTGATGGTGATGATTTCAGGACGATGGTTTTGGCTAACCCTATTTGTTGCTAAGCTGCGCATGAGCTCAAATCCACCAATCTGCCTTACTTTTAGCTCTTGGCAGAGGGGATAATATCGGTTTAATAAACAGAAACATTCACTATGACAGTTGCCCGAAGCACACGACAAGGTACATTTGTACGAAGGGTTTTGGGCCTATTCAGAGAAAACTTTTTAAATATTGACATGCATGTGTGCATGTAGCACAAATGATTATAACAAGTAAACATAACTGATATGTTTGTTCGACCACACACTACATACACAACGAATTAACTCTTTTACTGCCATGACGTAATCAACCTCGAACAAGTTTCGTTTGCTTGCATTTCTCAAATTTAATGTTTTAGGTAATCACACCGGTAAGACGTAACGTCGCCGGCTGCTGTTCTACGTACCGGCTGCTGTTAACGCAACGCTAAAGCTGTGGAACAAAATTGGCTGCGCCCTTAGTAATCAACGAGGTAAGGACTCCTGTTATCTGATCAGGATCCAAACTGTTTAACACTCTTATCGATATTTTTTAAGTCATACAACCTTAAATTTAACTTTGAAACGTATTGCAGAGAACAAAACTGAATCAGACGACAACAAAGAGGTAAAAGGGTAAACATCTAAAAGGCTTAATAGAACAGGATTTATGACGCGCAACGCAAAAAGCGTGATGGACAGACAGACGGGTGGACAGACAGACGGACGGACGTCGGATAAGTGACCCCTAAGTGTCCCCTCTGCCTACAGCAGGTGACAAAAAGTATAAAGAATATAGACCAAAATGTCTTGTAACAACATCCCTTAAAGTTGAATAATGTGCACACAGTACAGATGTAATAGTTTCAAAACACAGCCAAATACATGTATTTCAAAAGGGCAGTTGCCTTTATGTTTAATGTGCATAAATCGAAATTTTGACAAAGTGAACTCATTCGTAGAATAGACTAGACCGATCCATATTTGCTTAATATATGCATAAAACTCTGTAAATTCACATTTGCACTGGAAGCAGAATCAAAGCGGTCTAAAAGTATACGCTATGTAGGTAAATAGGTACAAACTACTGAAAGTCTGTCTTGTTACGTGAGAGAAACAGTTGCGTATACGTATAGTAGCTCGGTGCATTTTTCACTCTACAGCCTGAACGTTGTATCGTGTTCGGCATCGAGGAACGTTGTATTTGAAATATAACCCGTAAAGTTTTTTATATTCACTAAAGGGGACATTTTATGTTAATTTATCAATACGGTCCATCAGGGAGTGTTTTGGTTTGGATAACATTGCAGAATGTCTAACACGCCAGCTTTACGAAGCATTTTCAGAGATGTTCAAGAAATCCGGTATATGTCGAAACTTTATCGGGTTAAACGTCTTTACTGAGCGAGTATCCAACGAGAACACAACGCCGGAGTATGCACATATAACCGTGCAACTACTCCTTTTTTGATATTTTAAAGAAAGACTCTCGAAAACAATACTTTCTTGTCCTTACCTCGTTGAGTACTAAGGGCGCAGCCAATTTTGTTCCACAGCTTTAGCGTTGCGTTAACATCAGCCGGTACGTAGAACAACAGCCGGCGACGTTACGTCTTACCAGTGTGGTAATTGACTAAAGTCATTCCACAATAAATGTCACATTGTTTGGGTATTAATCTTATACAGCATTAAGCGACGTCTGATAAGGATCCAGAATGTTGGAAAATAATATTGTATTAGAAGTAGGCATTGTATGGGTTAATGGATGATGTCAAAGAAAAGTGCTATACATTTGTTTCTTGATGTGTTAAATAATTATGCTAAACAGCTCTGTAATTATTGAAAATGTACATGTTATGATTTATACTTTGGATAGAGACTGATATATGTAGTAAATAATGCTGAAAAAAGATACAGTCAAATCTTGTATTAAATGACCAATAACTTAAATAACTTAAATATCTCTATAGACAAGTAACTGATTAATGCAGGCGAGTAGAAGTTCCCTTCTGACTTGAATACGCGTAGTCCGTTCTGGATCCAAACATTCTACAACAGTCGAATTTAGTCACCTATACTGGTGAAAATGTTATAATGTGAGAGTAAACGTGTTTTCTATATTCATGGCATTGACATTAAACTGACAGACCATACGTTGTCTCAACGCTACATCCAATCGTTTGAATTTGAGAATTATTATTATTATTATTATACCAGATTTATATAGCGCTCTTTTTCACACAGGGGTAGTGCGTTCAAAAGCGCTTGTAGCGTAGATTTCGAACGATACATCATACATTTGTAAGTGTGTACAATAAAGCGTACTAGAGTGCGCTAAACCCATGAACGCATAGCGACACATTGGCGCGTCGTTTATGTTCAGCATTGCATTACTGTACAAAAACAGATGTAAGCTTCGACAATATCATGTTTGAATTGAATCTACATAATTAATAAATGCCACTTTCAGCTAGAAAGGGAATATGTGTTTATACATAAATAATACTGTATCCATTCAATATCAAAGGAGCGCCTTTTTACAGAAAACACGCACATGTATCATTACATAATAGCTATACATAACTACTCATTCGTATAACATTCGATCACACACCATACAAATTAATGAATTAATGGATAATGTCAAAGAACAATATCAGTCATTTGTTTCTTAATGTGTTACATATGGTGAACAGCTATGTGATTACTTCAAACATGTATGTTATAATTCATACTTTGGATAGCAACTGATATTGTTACAAAGAATACTGTAAAATGAATAAGTCAATTCATATCAGCGAGTAGTATACTCCTCATTTACAAACAATGTACATAAGGAGAGTACAATTGCCCTATGCAAACATTGTATATCCTGATCAGTGGGTTCCTGAAGGAGTCTTTTTATCAGGGTCTGAACTGTCATTTTTTAATATATGTATATTATTACAATCAAGTTGAATCAGCCATAAGTAGTGAAATTGGCTAGAATTAATTGGCAACATTGCCCTCTACTTCTAAGCTCACCATCTGTCGTGAGGGCGAGGTAATCAGAACTACAAAATCAGCAGCTGACCCGGGCAGGACCAGAAAACAGTGACTTGGTAACTGGGAGAATGCATAGGCATCTAGTTATGCTGCGTTTACACTCAGCCACGATAGCTACGATTTCCACGATTGGGAAAAATCGCAGAGCTTCACGATTTATTTTCTTTTTCTACGCTATATCACGCTTTCTTACGCTCTCTACACGTCATCAATCGTGGCAGGTCTTCACAGTAATCTTGTTGGGTTCGTAATACACCGCTACAGGAGGTAACAAGACGTGCAGAGAGCGTAAGAAAGCGTTATATAGCGTAGAAAAAGAAAAGAAATCGTGCAGCTCTGCAGTTTTTCTAAATCGTGGTCATCGTAAATAACCATCGTGGCTGAGTGTAAACGCAGCATTACTGCCTCTAAGAGGACGGACAGAAACAGAAAAATCAACTCAGGAACTGGACATTTCTATTTTACTTTAGCTTGCTGTTTCAATCAATCTTGTAATCTTTTTTAAATGGTCGTAATAAAGGATTTTAACCTACTTTGAGACTCTGTTATTTAATGTTAGGCTATTTACTTTAGCCCCGAACTTAAAAAAGTAAAACAGATATAATAGATAAATCACGTATTCAACAAAATTATTCTTATCAGCATTTCGTGTACCATGATACAATAAATACCTCGATATACGATCATGATTCAGCTCACCCATTTGCGCCCAGTGGATTCTCCCATGCTGAAATATTTGACTAATCCAATCTCTATCTAGGGGATGCCTGGTCAAAATTTTCCATTTCGGTTTGTTTTATTTAGAAGTTGTGTCAGCAAATAGTATGTACTCTAATCAGACGCCGTATAAGGCGTAACCATGGCAATACGTCATCGTTAATTTATTTGCCCCCATACAATTTTAAATGGATGCAAGCATACTGGTCGCTATGGTTAAATATGTAAAATCGTGATTTAAACATGTTTAAACAATGAAAAACGACTATGGTCGACTTAACCGAGGTTTTCAAGGTTCTACTCTACTGGAAACAAAATTACTTATCTAAGAGGACAGTATTGAGAATACAGCTTATTAATTATATTCACAGGAATTGTTTTCTTCGCAGGCTTAACAAATATTTACTCCCTTTGTTCTGCAGTAGACTCAATATTTGCACAGCACATTCAAGTAAAAGACGCTTTCTCAAACTAAGAGATGTGACGTCATATATAGATCCAAACTGTTTGCATACATGTACGCATTTAAGTTTAGTCGCTATTTGAAGTTAAAATTTAACCAGCAGCAAATCATTTACACTTATTAGAGTTTATGTTTCATATTATTAAACAGAAACTAATTACACAAGCTGTAAATTATTTACAGAGTTTTCAGTTGTCTGTAATTGATATATTGGAAAAGTACAGTGTTGAAGAAGTTATGTATTCCAAATAAACACGTTTGTGCTAAAACAAGTATTCTTAATGGAAATAGTAACCCGGCGTCTGAGCATGCTTCAAACCATTTGACACAAATACTTCAATACTCTTAAAAACAATGTAATTGTGTTGCAAAGCGTTTAAGTTTAGTTTCGTTTAAACGGATGAAAAAAAAGGATTCTCCATTGTACAATTACTTACATTTGTTTAATGTTTTAGCTATTGTCTCTGTTTTAACCATCACATATGTGTTTTGAACGCTTAACCTTTCGCGATTTGGCTGATATCTGCAACCAGTAAATGCAACGTCCGATCTGGTGCGTACGGTTTGTCACGCAGTGTGAAGCTTTTGAGTTATTCTTATTTTGACAAATAAGCTGATGGCTTTTGCAAGCATATATTAAATTGACTAGTGACATTTAACAACCTTCTCCAGAAACACAAAGATATAACTTACGAATTATTTGAAACATATTACTGGCAGTAAATTGATTTTAATTTTTGTTTTCATTACTTAGACACTAGTATTACTGCCAATGGTTTTACGTTCATGTGTATTTAAAGAACATGTAACTTATATTGTTCAGGGTCTTTTTTATTGAAAAGTTTAAAATCTAAATACTATCGCTTTGTTGACAGTGACTCGCATTTACTATATTATTTACATAAACCATAAAAATATTTACGAAACAACTATTAACAGTTGATTTACTTCAAATAATATAATTAAGACGGTTTTTTATTGATGCAAAACTACAATTATCACTAATTTACTATTATATCTTTAGATACTTTGTTAAATATATCTGCTTGAATAGAACGGTAAACCTTAGTAGATGGTTTATCAGTCTTGAATATGTTATACTCCATTTCGATTCCGGCATAGTTACCAATTGTTTGCAAGTCAATATGTCAGAATTTGTTATTTTATTTTGTTTGCCTGAGAATGATTTAACTATTACAAACATTATTGGTAATCGGAATGGTGATATATGCTTCGATATCACAACTTTATTGTATTTAGTAAACATATTGAAATTTTTGCTTGAACATTGTTGATTTTCGATATGTGCTTAAATCATGGCCATATAATAAAATTACGTAGCAAGATTACATTTACAGCCTGAATATTCAGAAACTATCAAGATGTTTTATCATATAAACATGCATAGAAACAGTGCAATATAAATCGTATGGTACAGTGTGCATATAATATACTCATTTTATACGGATAACCATATTATTTTTTGATAATTTATCACTACAACGGCTGTTCAAATCAAATTATTTCAACAAACGTGGAACGCCACGAGTCAATGAACCATTTGTATCTCAAGAGCATCCTCCCTAATAAACAAAACCCTGAAGAAACGCATAGCAACATGACCAAATAATTTGTTGATGTTGTTTTTTGTAATTGTTTTTAATGGTGTTGAAAGATAATGACGTCGGGCCATAAATAATAATGCCTCTATTCTAAAGCTGACGTAAAGGAACTGTACCAATGTAAGAGCATTCAGGGTTTAGTGTCATCATTCTCTAGATATTGTTACGAATCAGGCGCAACAGAAAGACAAAGCTAGCAACAAAGTTTTCAAAAATTGGGTCGATTAAATGGCAAATTGTAATAAGATTTAAATACATGATGTTCAAAGTTTTAAAACAATTCCATTCATTTATGATTAAAAAACATTGGAATGTTTGATATAATGTCCCACACTTTTAATAATCCAGTGATTATATCAGTAAACCCTGCAAAGAGTTCTCATTAACACATTTATGCCAAGTGGATTCTTCCATGTGTATATATTGGATTAGACCATTTTAATCAAAGAGATGCCTGGTCAAATTTCTCATTTTCATATTGCTTTATATTGAAATTCATATCAGCAAACAGTGAAGACTCTGATGAGACGCCGCATAATGCGGCGTTTGATCAGAGTATACACTGTTTGCCTATGTCCCATAGGGGATCGTGGGCACAAATGCGTTAAAAACGGATTGCTCTTCTTTTTCTTTTCGAAGATTCCTTTTTTGAAAATAATAAAGGCCTAAATAAACTAAACATTGTTCATTAATGAGACCTTTTCATATAGACAGCAGCAAAGAGTTACTCAACAACATAATTACAAGTATACAGAATAACAGTTCAGAAAGGTGTTGCAGATAATTATGTCGGTTATATACAAGATATATCGACATTTCTATTTAATTGCCTTAAAATGCATGTACGTTTCAAAACATATGACAAACACATTTATTTCCATAGCCCTGTAACGTCTAACATAACGAATGCGTTTAGCCTTCATACCAAATAATCTAACTATAATCAAAATTTCTTTTCAAACCGATCTGTTTTACATTAGTTACGGATGTTATTCTAGATTTGATGATACAAAGATTCATTTGAAGTAAACTCATTTTCTTTCAAAACTTAACTTCATCTTTCACTATCAAGCGCGTTTGCAAAGGTTAAGCAAAATTCCATTTCACGACAAGGTACAGTGAAGAAAACGTTATTCTTTCCCAATAAACGCGTTTACGCTAAAACTATTATTTCTTTTGCAAACAGTTTCTTTTGTAACCCGGCGTCTGATCAGGCTCCAAACTGTTTGTCACCAAGATAAACATGACTTATCAGAATTGTCCAAAAGTTGCACTTTTCTACGTTTTAGTGTTTTGCGTTTGCGTACGTTTGCGTTTAAACGGGAAATAATAACGTTTTCTCCACTGTATCATAGACTGCTGCACCCGATTGGAATCAAATCTATTTGAAACTTATCGTTGTTTCTACAGTTTCTTAAACCATAGTTTAAATTTAAGCGAAATGGCATCAACGAAAGTGAAAATATTTATCGGTTAAAGAATTAACTGTAATACCAAAGTATAAAACAGTAGTTCTGTTCAAAATCTTGAGCCATTTAAACCCAGTGGAACGTTTCATGGTTAAATAGTGGATGAGTCCATTTTTTATCAAAGGGATGCCTTGTCAACATTTTCATTTTCATTTTGTTTTATATTGAAAGTCCTATCAGCAAACATTGATGACTCTGATCAGACGCCGCATAATGCGGCGCTGATCAGAGTCTACACTGTTTGCCTATGTCCCATATATGGGATCGTGGTCACAAATGGGTTAATTAAGCGTTAATATCCACAGCATGAGTGATATTTAAAAATGTAACTAATACTGCTAAGATAAAATGCGGATTAAGGTACGAGGATCATTCAAAACGTAATGTTACAGTCATTTCAAAAAGTATAAAAATGCTTGTTTTCAGTGTTGTTTATTTATGCGATGCTATTGCGAGCAAATGTAGATACTTTACCCTAATGTTATATGACTTGCGTGATACATCTAAAATAAACTTGCAAAAAAATCGACCTTTAAAATTATAAATTATACATGACATCGTACGAGTAGATTTCATAAAACTAACAAAGTGACAGAGAGCTTGTACATGTACCACTCACGTTTTTCCATGTACAATAGAGAAAGAGTTTTTTCTTTCCCGTTTAAATCACTAAAACGTAGGAAAGGAAAACTATTTGACAATCCTGACTTTTCATTTTTATCTGAGTGGCAAACATTTTTAAGCCTGACCAGACGCCGGTCTACCCGGTATCTGATCAGGCTCCAAATTGTTTGAAGAGGACACAATAGTTTTAGCTTTAACGCGTGTATTCTATAAAAACAAATGCAGGCCTCTCTGTCAAATTATACAGTTATGTACATTACGGTAAGGTCCCGTTTTTAAATTGTAAATATACGCATATAGCGTTCCCTCCCTACGACAGCCCTCTCAGCAATGACTTCCTCCTAACAACGACCCTTGCCGCAGTTCTTGAAACAGGAGCGTTATGTCTTAATCTTCTTCTGCTGCAATATCGTCTGCTTAAGATTGTCGTCTGCTCTTTTTCTCAAAGAAACATTTTTTTTTTTCACAGAAACAACTTCCTGACTAAGGACAAACAGTTACGCGGCGTCTTAACTGGATTCAAGCTGTTTGCAAATATAAGCCTATTTCCCTCCCTATAACGACTCCCTCTGAACAACGAACATAATTGTTGATTCTCATTATGTGTCGTTGTCGAGAGGGGGCGCTATATATATACAATAAAACCTCTCTTTTACGACCACTAAAATAAGACTAATTGATTTCATAAAAGACAATTGACACCTTAAAGCAAGGTGACAGTTAAACAGAAAGCTTTCTGTTTTACTGTCACCTTGATTTAAGCGTAAACACCTAATATTGAACCTAATTTAGTGGTCGTAATAGAGAGGTTTTACTGTAGTTCTATATCTGCAAAGAACTGCTTCTAAAACAAGATACTGCGAGGGAATATTTACATAACGAAACGTAATCAATTTAAGTTATCAAATATTTATATATTGAAATATCTTAATATGTTCTCTAGCTTGTAAATTATTTGAACATGATCATTCAAATATGTAATCGGATTCACCATTGACGTCTGAATATAAGGATATGGGCTGCTATTTGTACAAATGGATTTTATAATGTCATGTGATTTATACTTTATACATATAGCATATACTTTCTCACTGAAGTGTCTATCTGCAAATCGTTACAATGCAATACCCGGAAATGCTTTAACAAACGTGATTGTTTTCCTTTTAACCCTATCATCACCGGAGTCGCATAAGTCGACTTTGCAAACAGTTTTGATCCTGATCAAACGCCACGAAACGTGGCGTCTTATCAGACTCAGAACTGTTTGACACTCGTTTCGATATTGGTTAAGTTATACTCTCTTAATTCTAACTTTTAAATAATCTTGAAGACACTAATACTGAAGCAGACGACAACTTCACGGCGTAGAGGTATAAACCTGACGATTAATTTGACACCGAAAGTGTTAATTAGCTCGACGACTAAGGCCGCTAAAGTCCTTCAACCCGGTTTCGGCGTCGGTATTGGCATTTGACTCGGCGTCGGTGTTGGTTTAGGTTCTTTATTCAAGTGTTGCAATTCCATAATACTACAAGACGCATTTGCACTAGAAAGCTGATATTGGGAATGGAGGTTCCCTATGGACTGAAAATGTATGTACTTAATATATACCACATTATTTTTATCTAAAGTTGACCTGTGTTGGTCTTCTTTGTGTTTTCTTTTCCGTTGAGATTTACCGTTACTATATGACTACTAGGAGGCTGATAGTTGGAAATGAAGTTTCACTCAGTAACTATGACTTGTTTTGAAATCAAACAATGCTCTAGATTAAACTTTACCTGCAAAGCTTGGTAGGCATTAGACTATTTTCTATTGATAAATCTTTGCAATAGCCGAACTTTACTGTTCTTTTGCAGTTCTTGTTATGTGATCTGTCTATATACGAGCGTAAAGGACAAAATGCATTTACTATTGCAATTTATATCACATCGCGCGGCTCTGCGCGATATTAACACCACTATTTAATTTTGGTAACACATGGATGTTTATTACACTCTACGACCGAATAATATTCATACGCGCTGTCAAAACAAAAAAATGGCGGACTCTTACCTAGCTGGCAACGATCAAGTACCAATTGACGGAAGGGGACTAGAAACAATAAAATCAACGGTATTCACTATTCAGAATTTTCGGTGCATTTTGTACGGTAAGGATCCTACGGCACAACTGACCAAAAGTATCTGCAGTTTACCGAGTCAAACCAAAACTAGTAAGTCAGGCGAAGCCCCAAGGGACGCGACTGCGACGTTCGAACTGTTCCGCCTAAAGTTTGGTCATATCATACAAGTCCTGATCGCTGACCTGTTAGTATCATAATCTACAAGATTTTAAACCATTTATGCAGAAAGATGACCTACCGGCTACTCTGGTCCCAGCCATCCTTTCACGATTCAAAGCTGAATGACAACAATCCATCCAGTCCAATCAAATAATGCAGTCGACATCTCGTTTACCTATTATCTAAATCCATCACAGCTCAAATATATTTGGAAAGTTTTATATTCCAACACAGTTCGTAGCGAATATTCTCCTATTCATGCACAATCCTTTGCCACTGTTAGTACAGAATCTAGGTCATCAACCCTAGATACATGTCTCTGGTGGTTTCAACATTTTTGGCTCTCCGATTCACGGTGGAAATATCCATTTTCACAATAGCACAGATGGGCCGAATGTTCAAAAACGAAGACGGGGTTTAAACCACCAATAGTGACAGTGATGAGTAGAAATTCAACATCTGTGATTGTGTCTTCGTTCAAATGTTGAAATAAAAATACGGCGCAGACTTGACACAGCCTAATAATGCTAGCAGAGTGACGTCACGACTGTGTTTCCTTTTATGTGAATTATTTGGGACGTTATGATGTGACGTTCTTAAATGTAACTTAAAATGTTTTTCGACGTGATTTTATAATCACCTTTCACAGTTTACTTAATTATCAGAAAGATTCTAAATTTAAATCGAATAATGGCTTATATAGTGACAATAAGTCAATAAAACATCGAGAAATTTGGAACTTCTTTTTCCCAGGCACTTAGAAAACCTCATTTCGCCTTCCATTGATAGTTTCTATATAAGGAACACCTTACTATAACCTACCTTACTCCTGAGAAATTGGCTATAAATATGAGTGTGTGTTGGATATGATATAAATAGGATCTTATATTCGTGTTCACATTAATTTGAATAAATAAATATAAACACTCATTTAAGATCCTATATTTATTATATACCTATCGATGATTTATAGAAATTTCTCAGTTAGATAAAGTTGATATCGTCACAGTTGATATCACTACATGTAGTGATGATATCACTTTTTGTGACTGACGTCACTCATAATTAGCTTACTGACGTCGCGGTAATCAATTAGTTTGTGTTTTTTTCTGTAAAAACGTCATTACAATATATATAATAAATAGAATAATCAATTCCTTTCAATATCATATTGATTAAATATTGTAATCTTGTACGACAAAACTACTCATTATAGTAGTGTAGTGATCCGTTAAGAAAATGGCTGGATATTGCAGGAAACAGCTGATGCAGAAATCTGAATTATAAAAGTGTCAAATTTGTACACGTTGACAAACGCACCATCGTTAAAATCAAAGTACTGATAGTACTGATGTGGCGTTTGTCTGTAAAGTTGCGGAATTTACCAGCAGTCCAAAAGTGATAAAAACTCGAAAACCTAGAATTCAAAGTCGCTTCTATTTCAGTCATATTGAAACATTCAGCTAAATGCAGGTAAAGGAAGACCTAAGATGTCCTTAATACACTGGGTAGAACCTCCAATCTTTTGCAAGTCAGCTGGAAGGCTTATGTTTATTTGCAAACAGTTTGTATCCTAATCATAAGTACTAAATTAGAGAGAGAAAAAAACTAACAATGGGTGAAGTCATATCAGTGAAATGGTTAAAAGAACAAGAGGGTCATGATGACCCTTTATCCCTCCCCTGAGTAAAATGAACTAAATAGTTTTATATTTGGATTTCGCCCATAACCCAAATCATCTGAGGACTTAAAGTCATATATAAATATATAGTTTGTCATATTTTCACTGATTCTAGACGCTAGCGTGTAAACACTGTGGCATCTAGAATGTTCACAAGGTTTGGCTTTGATTTGACCTAGTGACCTACATTTTGACCTCACATGACCCACTTTCAAACTTGACCTAGATTTTGTCAAGAACAACATTCGGAGCAAGTTTAGTGAAGATTTGCCCAAAAGTGTGGCTCTACAGTGTTCACAATTTTATTTTTAAGATTTGACCTAGTGTCCTACTTTTTAATCCCTTATGACTCATTTTCGAACCAAAAATTGTGGTCTCTAGAGTCTTCATAAGGTTTTTCCATGATTTGACCTAGTGAGCTTCTTTTTGACCCCACATGACCCACTTTTAAACTTTACCTAGATTTTATCAAGAACAACATTTGAAGCAAGTGTGTTGAAGATTGGTCTACAATTGTGGTCTCTAAAGTGTTCACAAGGGTTTGCTATGATTAGACCTAGTGACCTACATTTTGACCCACTTTCGAACTTGACCTAGATTTTGTCAAGAACAACATTTGGAGCAAGTTTGATGAAGTTTGACCTAAAATTGTGGTCTCTACAGTGTTCACAAGTTTTTCAATGATTTGACCTAGTGACCTATTTATTGATCCCACATGACCCATTTTTAAACTTGACCTAGATTTTGTCAGGACCAACATTTGGAGCAAGTTTGATGAAGTTTGGCCCAAAATTGTGGCCTCTAGAGTGTTCACAAGGAAAAGTTTACGGACGACGGACGCCGACTCCGGACACAGCACGGTCACAATAGCTCACCATGAGCACTTCGTGCTCAGGTGAGCTAAAACAAAGCTAGTGAAGGTCAAAGGGATAAAATCATTCTGAACTTAGAGCTGCAATGTATCATGTCAACGTCAACAACAGAGCTAAAGTGAAATCCTCTTTTTAAAGCTTCAGATGTACAACTATGGGTAACACTATATGCCATGCACTACTTTGTAGCGTGGCATAAACATGCTTTTTTCAACTCATACAGGGAACACGCATATTGGCATTACTGAACAACAAGATCATATGTCTTCTCAAAATTTTAATAAAGTAATAATTCTACATGAAACTAGTGTATTGAGTCAGCCAATAAAACATGTAAAGTAATAGATATTATAAGATCAATAAAACTTGTAAACACGCAAATGCTTCAATAGTCTTCTGCCATAGGTTTATGTTAATGGCTAGCATGGCAGTACATTGTGTAGTTTTGAAAACATGTGACCACATAAAGCTAGTTGTAAGTAAAGCAGCATGCTTTACATTCATCTTGCTTTAAGCTGAAACTTAATTTCAACACATTACTGAATATTTGTTTTCACAAATTTTCAAAAATAGAATCAGGCTATGGTGTAATGGGTTACAGCGCTCTTATGTGAAGGAAAGGGTAATATAATTGACGATTTAACTCCTTCCAAGTGGCTGCTAAACTTCCTCAGTCCAGAAACCTATATAACCCAATCTTATTTCTCAGTTCAGAAGCATTCGAGTTTCAGGTTTTACGTAATAAATACTACACATCCCATTATCACGACAGCTTACGAATGTCATTGATTCGGGTACCGGTAACCTATCTAATCCGATATTTTTTCTCAGTCCAGAGGCATTCGATATTCAGAGGTTTGATTGTAATAAATACTACACATCCCATTATCACGACAGTCTTACGAAAGTGATTCGGGTATTTGGTGAAATAAATGCTTCAGTTCCTTTCTTTTCCTCATATACAAACAAGTGTCTAGCTATTACACCTATATACTGTCGTCACGTCATCAAGAGTGACTGTCTTCTGTTTCCATGTCAACCTGACTTGTTGTCTGTTGCTGATGCTGTGTTTTGAGGAACTTCTTCAGCAAGTGTTCAAGAGATTTTATAGCTTTGCCCTCATCCTCCAGTTCTTTGCGCATTCCTTTCTGCTCCTATAAAAAATAAATGAAGGCAATTTGTGAAATTAGCTTTTCAGAGTTCCAGATAAGGGAAGTATTTTAAACACATAAATCTTTATTTCTGCATTAAACCCAAAAGTGTCACTCATTAGAAGTGTCTCTTTTAGTCACACCATGGGATTTGGTGCAGAAATGAAGGAGAAAATGTTTGAAAACTGGAGTTTACTCCTCCTTATTTGGAGCCCTGACTTTGACTTTGATATGCACTTTTAAAAGGTGTCTGAAAAGATAGAGTCTTCTATATATCTGAAATTTACTTTTCCATGCCTACCAGTGGGTTCCAGATAAGAGTGACTGAACTAAATATTTTCAGCATTTCCTCCTTAACGTTTAACTTTGTTTTGACTACTCAATAAAATTGTCTCTTCGAGAATGAGTAGTCACACCATATATTTTTGAGCAGGCATAAAAATTTGTTTTCAAAATATTCCCCTTGTCTGGAGCTCTGACATGGGATGTGCATGTACAATTTGTCACACATTTTTCATCTACCGGTAGATAAGATAAGAGTTACTTGACAACTCATAACAATTTGCAAAAATCATCAATACCATTTTTACCTGATTAGCTCTTAGAATGCACACCTTGTAACCATAGTAACCTATGCAAACAGTGTCGATCCTAATGGGATGCCAGGTAATGTGGTGTCTTATTAGAATCCAAAATATGGGACACACTGACCATGTTTTGAAAAGAAATTTAGAAAAGTCTATTTTTAGAACAGTAGCAGACGGCGATAGTTTTAGAGCTAGGAGGGTTGGGGTTAACCTAGTTTACTGGTTCCAGCAATAAATACCAATATCAAAAACTTTTGCAAACAGCTTGGATCCAGACCAGGCCCCACTGAACTTGAGACTTGATCAGAATCCAAACTATGTCACAAAGTTCCTGTTTCTATAAAATAAAGGTTGAGCCAAGTTTTAGAAGTATAGCACACATCATTTTCATATGGCATTTATTCAGTGTTGAATAAGATAAATACACCTTTTAATGCCTTTACTTTATTCTTCCAATAAAGAAACAAGAGGGCCTGAAGGCCCTGATATCGCTTACCATTTATAATGAAGCCTGATATATATAGCTTTACCTTTGAATTTCACCCATTTCATTCTAAATCCATTTACGTTTGTTGAACTACTCTAGTATAGTAGAGTACATCAAAGGCAGATAACTAGAGCCTAAACAATACTGAAATGAAGCCTTTTTCTAGCATTTCAAACTATTTCAAGGGCAGGTAACTATTGCCACAATGATTAGATTTCAACAATAATTGCACTCCTTCAAGAACGTATAGCTATATAATTTGTGTATAATCAAAATCCATTGAAAACTGTATTTGCAAGAGTGTAAATGCTGTAAAATATGGCATTTTCAGCAATTCAAAGGTAGATAACTCTTGATCTATTTGTTCGATTTTAACCATAATCACCTTTTCTTGAACTCTTATGGTCATATATAATCTGGGCAAGTTTGAGAGAGCTTGGATAAATATTGTGGCCTCTAGACCGTAAACACTGTTAAATATATCATTTTCAGCAATTCAAAGGTAGATAACTCTTGACTAATTAATCCGATTACAACCATAATTGAACTCATATACAATCTGAGTAAGTTTGAGAAAGATTAGATAAAATGTGTGGCCTCTAGAGTGTAAACACCCTTAAATATGGCATTTTCAGCAATTCAAAGGTAGATAACTCTTGACCTATTCGTCTGATTCCAACTATAATCTAACTTATTTGAACTCTTATAGTCATATACAATCTGAGCAAGTTTGAGATAGATTGGATAACAATTGTGAACTCTAGAATGTAAACATCGTTAAATATGGCATTTTCAGCAGTTCAAAGGTAGATATAACTCTTGATATATTTATCCGAATTCAACTAAAATCGAACTCATTCAATCTCTTATGGTCATATACAATCTGGGCAAGTTTTAGAAAGATTGGATAAATATAGTGGCCTCTAGAGTGTAAACACTGTTAACTATGGCATTTTCAGCAATTCAAAGGTAGATAACTCATGACAAATTTGTCTGATTTCACCTATAATCGAACTTGTCCGAACTCTTACGGCAATATATCATCTGAGCAAGTTTGAGAAAGATTGGATGAATAATGTGGCCTCTAGAGTGTAAACACTAAAACTGTTGACGCCGCACGACGGACGCCGGACATTCAAGGATTGCAAAAGCTCACTCTGAGCTAGCTCAGGTGAGCTAAAAAGTCCTGAATACAGTATCAATATATCAATACATGTATTTCTATATCCCAGAAGGTCGTTGCTTAAAGCAGGTTGAAGGTAAAGCAGAATGTGCCTAAAGGCGCATTCTGCTTAGATTCAGCCTGCTTTAAGTGGTCACCTATTTTCAAAACTAGAACGGCTATCACTAAAGGTGAAAAATAACCCCACTATAAAGCACTCTGTCACACTCTGCAGACGTTTTCAATAAGGTTTTACACTAAGGTCAAAGGTGTAAGCCAAGGTCAAAATGATTTAAAAATGGTATATGACACTCTGCAACTCCTGAGTAACATTCATGCCAAGTATCAAGTAAATCCGGTTGAAAGAGAAGGAGGAAGTCGCCGTACAAGATTATGCCTGCCAATTTTAAGACCAATTCAAGGCCAAAGGTCAATGTCACAGATATTTGAAATTTGTGTCTTGCACATCTACTACTCCTGAGTAACATTTATGCCAAGTATCCAGTGAATCAGGTTTAAAGTGAAGGAGGAGTTCAAGTACAAGATTTTGCCTGCCAATTTCAAGACTGATTTCAAGGAAAAAGGTCAAGGTCAAGGTCACAGAGACCTGAAATTTGTGTCTTGCACATATACTACTCCTAACTAACATTTATATCAAGTGAATCAGGTTGAAATTGAAGGAGTTGTTCAAAGTACAAGATTTTGACTGCCAATTTCAAGACCAATTTCAAGGCCAAAGGTCAAGGTCACAGAGACCTAAAATATGTGTCTTGCACATCTACTACACCTGAGTAACGTTTATGCAAAGTATTATGGCAGAAAACTACTCCTTTTTGTGTAAAAAAACTTCTTACAGATCGGACATTTTTACAGTTATATAGACGTACAGAAGTAATTTTCGCAAAATGGCGGTTAAAGTGTCTTCAAGGCGGACCATTCCGGTCAGGTTATTCTTGTGATAAAATGTTAATAATTGGTCAGTATGAAATCGAGAGACTTTTTAAGTTTGTGTAAATGAAATAAGCAATATAAACTACTTCAGATTTGATACATTAATGGTGGCTGTTGATATAGTGTAGGCGTTATTACGGTATCCGCTGGTAGCAAGAAAGGTCCGTGTTTTACACATGGCCTAGGTCATTTTGGCTCAGTCGGAACACCTCACAAGTTTCTGCTATACTCCTGTCCAGAGTGCTTTGCCAACAGAATTTGGAATTTGCCAAGATGTTACGATGGGGTCCTAGATAAGTCAACACCCGATTTGAGCGTGATTAACCGACAGAAAAGGTTTATGAAAAAATATCAAACATGTCAAAGCTAATGTATGGGGGAAAAAGACAATTTAATAGATCATACACATTTTTTTCCACTCCTCCTGCAGGACAAAAAAAGGAATATACCAAGTTATAGTCTACTTTCAGTCTGAATGACCGCTCAACCGACTGTACATTTAACTCCCCTGATCTTTTAGCCATCTTACCTACAATATTGAGCACTGCTAACATATGGCGCAGTCAAATGCAGCCGCAGTACCAATTCAGACCCTTCACATGTACCCATGTTAACCCCTGGGTGGAGAGGAGCAATTTGCGGTACATGTCTTGCTCAAGGACATTCCTGTACATCATCGGGGACTCAGAAAATATCCCCAAGTCAGACCACTCGTCCGGCGTGGGATCGAACTCACGACCCCTGGTACCGTAGTACTGCATCTCATCTGGAGCCCTGATTTAACCCATTATAACAACATTTTAGAAAATATCTAATGCTTAATTTACCTTCTGAATTCATCATCTCCACTAATGATGCATCTGCAAGGTATGTTGTAGATTCACCATCTACCTCAAGAGTGACGTAAAATCTGTAAAATCTGTAAAAACACTAGTAGTTTTAATGTAATTTGCAAAGAAATCTTTAAGCACTGTGGTATTTTACAAAATGTTAGGAAAATAATTTTTTTTTACTTGGGAAAGGGGGGCGAATATCTCTTACCGGACCCCAAAAATGTCACAAAACTGGGCTGCCATAGAAATTAAATGTCATTCCAGTTTTATAGTTTTTGTTAGCGTCAAACTCTAAGGGGTCAAAACTTTAACTTGAGGTCGAGTGACAAATTCCATTTCTTTTATCCCTGTATCATGATACTAAAAACAAGACCCCCATGGGGCATATTTCGCTCACCTGAGAAAATAGCTGAAAAAATGGCGATAATAATTTATGTCCAGGACTGACCTAGATATGCAACAGACCCGAACAATTTGAACAAATTATGTAAAGTATATTTAAAAGTGTCACCATACCGAATATAAAAGCTCTGGCCATATTAGTTTCAGAGAAGAAGACGTTTCAAATTTTCTCTATATAACTCTATGTAAAACTGTGACCCCAGGGGTGGGGCCAATTTTGACCCCAGGTGCATAATTTGAACAAACTTGATAGAGGACCTGTAGGCCATGGTATGTGCCAAATATCTAAGCCCTGGCCCTTGCAGTGTCAGACAAGAAGAATTTTTTTAAGTTTTCATTTAAAACAATCTATTTTTAGCTCCTGTGACGTAGTTATGCAACCGACCAGAACAATTTGAACATTTTTTGTTTAGGACATCTAGAAGTGTCACCATACCAAATATCAAAGCTCTGGCCATATTAGTTTCAGAGAAGAAGATGTTTGAAAATTTCACTATATAACTCTATGTAAAACTGTGACCCCCTGGGCGGGGCCATTTTCGACCCCAGGGGCATAATTTGAACAAACTAAATAGAGGACCTGTAGGCGATGCTATGTGCCAAATATCTAAGCTCAGGCCCTTGTAGTTTCAGACAAGAAGAATTTTTAAGTTTTCAATGAAAAAAAATCTATTTTTAGCTCCTGTGACCTAGTTATGCAACTGACCAGAACCATTTGAACAATTTTCCTATAGGACATCTAGAAGTGTCACTATGCTAAATATCAATGCTCTGGCCACATTGGTTTCAGAGAAGAAGACGTTTGAAAATTTCACTATATAACTCTATGTAAATCTGTGACCCCCGGGGCGGGGCCAATTTTGACCCCAGGGGCATAATTTGAACAAATTTGTATGAGGACCAGTAGATAATGCTATGTGCCAAATATGTAAGCTCTGGCCCTTCCAGTTTTTGACAAGAAGATTTTTTAAGATTTCCTTATTTTTTCACTTTGGTTGCCATGGCAACCAGAGTTCTGCATTGTTTTTAATTCTTTGAACAAATTTGAAAGAGCTTGACCCAAGGAACATTTCTGTAAAGTTTGGTTGAATTCTGTCAAGCGGTATAGGAGGAGATGTCATTTGAAGCAATTGTTAACGACGACGGACGACTAACGACGGACACAGGGCCATCCTAATAGCTCACCTTGAGCCTTTGACTCAGGTGAGCTAACAAGCTATGGGGCAATGGGTTAAGCGGGTTATGGTCAAAGCGTACCGATTCAAAACATACCATTTTTGGTCGAAGCGTACCACATAGAGGCCGGATAAAAGGATATACATATAGGGAAACATTCAATTTGTTATAAATAAACACGAAAGAAGACTCAAGCAGGAAACGCAACACAAACAATACACCCATCTCTAAAGCAGAACACACACACAGCCATACCATAACAAACACACACACACACACACACACACGCAATACCATTCCTTCATCTACACACTAAATAGAAAACAACACGCAAGACAAACATAAAGCTAAGTGAACATAGGAGCCCGCCTTGGTACGGTCAGTAGCAATCAATAATCAATTATATATTAATTAATTATTAACAACCACTGGGGGGTTAAACCTGGGTTTAGGGGCGCCCAACCTCACACTTATCTCCTATATTCACCTATAAAGACGAACAGTGTACATAAAATATAAACCCTGTTCCACAACCTTACAATCAAAACGACCGCCAGCACAGTAAGTAAATACATGTACATGTAAAACATCTAACAAAATTCTCTGACAGGATTATTAGTAAGTTGATGCCTAGACAAAGCATTATCTTTGAAAATTTTGTAATTAGGAATAAATTTGCCATTATGGTCATCATATATAAATATTAATATTAGTGTCAGTGTCAAGAATTATGTTGATCCTGACAACTCTGTTTTCCAGTGCTACGTCATACTCTGTTTGTTTACACTAAGCGAGCATGCGCACTCGGGGACAACAAACCCAAAATCTACATATAAGCTAGTATACAGCGTCGCTTTTCATCTCATTCATTTTTACGCATTATTATCTGAATAGGTCCTATGAATACTACAAAGGTCTTAAGGGGTCATTTCACCAAGAAATCTTCCCGGAAGACTGAGCTGCGATCTCAGAGCGTGGCTTGGTCGCCCCAGATCGCACATAGTCGACGGTTGACCGAGGGTTGGTCGCACCTTGGTCTCCTGTGGTCGCACATGGTTGGGGATTGGTCTCCTGGAAAAATAGATCGTAGCTCGAGCCTCGATCTAAAAGTCGCACGGAGAGCGTCGAAAGAGCGAGCATGGTCAAGGAAAGAACGTATTGGTCGAGAGACGATCGAAACTAGAGCGGGGGTGAGCGAGGCTCAGTCTACTCAAGCGAGAACTGATCGCGCGCATGGTCGTGCTGCTCGACCACTGTTCAATCCTCGCTCGATCCATGTGATCTAGCTTCGCTCTTTTGCGATCAAGCCTCGCTCCACGCGACGTATCCCAGACCTTCCCTAGTCCCTGACGCTCCATATTATTTCTATTGGCATGATTGGATCGAGATAGAAGGATTAGGGTGCGACCTATGTACGCTTAAACTTAAACCAATAAAGTAACTATGAGTAAATGAATGTAACCCTTGGCAATTATTGTAAATAATGTATTTTTGCGTAAATATATTAAATATTTTATAAATCTTGTTTTATTATACACTGGTTTCTTTGAATCATGAATAAAATGAAAAGATAAACCCTATCATTGCCAAGACCGTAAATATATTGGATCCTGATCAGACGCCGCGTAATGCGGTGTTTGAATATAATCCAAATCATTTGACAGTCATATCAATGTTTCCTATAGAGTCCAAATGCATAAAACAGAAATTTTAAAAGTTAAAGAGAGTGACAAGTATAAGTCGATATTATAACAATGCAGCGACAGTGTAAGATGGCTATTTCCGTCATATTGGCAGTAAAAGCGTAAAAAAGACAAAAACAAACAATAGAAAAAAAAATCAAAAAAATCTTTCCCACAAAAAACAAAAAATGCTACCCAAAACAACTACAAAATGACACATACACACACCTAAAAATAGAACAAGAACCCCATGGGGCATAATTTGCTCACCTGAGAATAACTGACAAAATGGAGATAATTATTTATGTCCAGGAAGGGGTCATTTTTTACCCAAGGGGCATAATTTGAACAATATTGTAAGAGGACCTGAAGTTGATGCTATGTGCCAAATATCTAAGGTCAGGGTAGAAGGGTTTTAGACAAGAAGATTTTTGTAAGTTTCCATTGAAAACAAATCTATTTTTAACTCCTGTGACCTACATATGCAACAGACTGAAACCAATTGAACAAAAATGGTAAAGTATATTTAGAAGTGTCACCATGCTGAATATCAAAGCTCTGGCCATATTAGTTTCAGAGAAGAAGACGTTTGAAAAATTCAGTATATAATTCTATGTTAAACTGTGACCCCCCGGGGCGGGGCCAATTTTGACCCAAGGGGCATAATTTGAAAAAACTTGATAGAGGACCCGTATGTGATTCTATGTGTCAAATATCTAAGCTATGGCCCTTGTAGTTTCAGAGAAGAAGATTTTTTTAAGGTTTTATTGAAAAAAATCTATTTTTAGCTCCTGTGACCTAGTTATGCAACCGACCAGAACCATTTGAACAATTTTGGTATAGGACATCTAGAAATGTAACCGTGCCAAATATCAAAGCTCTGGTCATATTAGTTTCAGAGAAGATGACATTTGAAAATTTCGCTATATAACTCTTTGTAAAACTTTGACCCCGGGGCGGGGCCAATTTTAACCCCAGGGGCAAAATTTGACCAAAATTTATAGAGGACCTGTAGGCGATGCTATGTGCCAAATATCTAAGCTCTGACCCATGCAGTTTCAGAGAAGAAGATTTTTTAAGTTTTCATCGAAAAAATCTATTTTTAGCTTCTGTGACCTAGTTATGTATCCGACCAGAACCATTTGAACAATTTTGGTATAGGACATCTAGAAGTGTAACCATGCCAACTATCAAGGCTCTGGCTACATTAGTTCCAGAGAAGAAGACGTTTGAAAATTTCACTATATAACTCTATGTAAAACTGTGACCCCCGGGGCGGGGCCAAATATGACCCAAGGGGCATAATTTGAACAAACTAGGACCTGTAGATGATGCTATGTGTTAAATATCTAAGCTCTGACCCTTGCAGTTTTCGACAAGAAGATTTTTTAAGATTTCCTTATTTTTTCACTTTGGTTGCCATGACAACCAGAGTTCTACATTGTTTTTAATTCTTTGAACAAATGTGAAAGAGCTTGACCCAAGGAACATTTCTGTAAAGTTTGGTTGAATTCTGTCAAGCGGTATAGGAGGAGATGTCATTTGAAGCAATTGTTAACGACGACGCACGACACACGACGGACACAGGGCCATCCCAATAGCTCACCTTGAGCCTTTGGCTCAGGTGAGCTAAAAACAAACAAGAGGGCCATGGCCCTTAATTCGCTCACCTGAGGTCATTGTGCCTTAGCTTAATAGGCAAGACAACATTTTAATATAGCTGTAAATGGAATTATCTTGCAGACAAAAAAAAAACATGACAAATTGGAATAACTTAAAAAAATATTGTTGGCAGAGTTATGGCCCTTATCCATGACACTTCTTCTTATCAAGCTACATGTATTTCCATATGATTATTTATTGCGCACTCTGCTTTACTTTCAACCTGCTTTAAGTTATCATCTACTAAGATAGATACTATTTCTTATATCTTACATGTTTATGACTGTATAAAGTGGAATTATTTTCTTTAGAGGAGGAATAAATTAAAGGCGTAAAAAGTCATATGTATGGGGTAATGGGTTAACATCAGTAGAACTGGAGTTATCTCAAAGACAAGAAAATATGACACTGGGAAATATCTAAAAAATGACATTGACCTTTGTAGGACATGACCCAAGTTAGTTATGGTTAAGATTAAAGTTGTGGACTGACAGACAAACAAATGGACAAACAGACAAAAAAGCAGACAGACAAAAACAATATGCCCCCAACTGCAGGGTATAAAAATATAGCAGACAACACCATATGCTGCTGTTTACAGTGAACCTCATCAGCTGACCAGCTGACCTGAGTTCAGTTATGTAACTCTGCCAGTAGGAAATTTGACTAGGGTCTAACTCATATAATGCTGAATTGCTGTCTGCTATACATATTTTGAATGTGAATTATGACCTAGATATTTAACCGACCAGTACCATTTGAACAAACTAGGTAAAGGACATTTAGAAGTGTCACCATGCCAAATATCAAAGCTCTGGCCATATTAGTTTCAGTGGAGAAGACGTTTGAAATTTTCACTATATAACTCTATGTAAAACTGTGACCCCCGGGGCGGGGCCAATTTTGACCCCAGGGGCATAATTTGAACAAACCTGATAGAGGACCTGTAGATAATGTTATGTGCTAAATATCTAAGCTCTGGCCCTTGTAGTTTCAGACAAGAAGATTTTTTAAGATTTCCTTATTTTTTCACTTTGGTTGCCATAGCAACCAGAGTTCTATATTGTTTTCAATTCTTTGAACAAATTTGAAAGAGCTTGACCCAAAGAACATTCCTGTAAAGTTTGGTTGAAATCTGTTCAGCCGTTTAGGAGAAGATGTCATTTGAAGCAATTGTTAACGACGACGCACGACGGACGACGACGGACACAGGGCCATCCCAATAGCTCACCTTGAGCCTTTGGCTCAGGTGAGCTAAAAACCAAGAAAAATCACCCTCACCAAAATAAAACAAAAAAAAACAAGAGCCCCATGGGGCATATTCACTCACCTGAGAATAATTGGAAAAATGGAGATATTGATTTATGTCCCGGACTGACCTAGATATGCAACAGACCGGAACAATTTGAACAAAATATGTAAAGTATATTTAAAAGTGTCACCATACAGAATATAAAAGCTCTGGCCATATTAGAGTCAGAGAAGAAGACGTTTGAAATTTTCTCCATATAACTCTATGTAAAACAGTGACCCCCGGGGCGGGGCCAGTTTTGACCCTAGGTGCATAATTTGAAAAAACTTAATAGAGGACCTGTAGGCGATGATATGTGCCATATATCTAAGCTCTGGCCCTTGTAGTTTTAGACAAGATTTTTTAAGTTTTCATTGTAAAAAATCTATTTTTAGCTCCTGTGACCTAGTTATAGAACGGACCAGAACCATTTGTACAATTTTGGTACAGGACATCTAGAAGTGTCACTATGCCAAATATCAAAGCTCTGGCCATTTTAGTTTCAGAGAAGAAGAGGTATGAAAATTTCACTATATAACTCTATGTAAAACCGTGACCCCGGGGCGGGGCCAATTTTGACCCCAGGTGCATACTTTGAACAAACTTGATAGAGGACCTGTAGGCGATTCTATGTGCCAAATATCTAAGCTCTGGCCCTTGTAGTTTCAGACAAGAAGATTTTTTAAGTTTTCATTGAAAAAATCTATTTTTAGCTCCTGTGAACTAGTTATGCAACCGACCACAACCATTTGAACAATTTTGGTAATGGACATCTAGAAGTGTCACCATGCTAAATATCAAAGCTCTGGCCACATTGGTTTTAGAGAAGAAGACGTTTGAAAATTTCACTATATAACTCTTTGTAAAACTGTGACCCCCGGGGCGGGGCCAATTTTGACCCCAGGGGCATAATTTGAACAAACTTGATAGAGGACCTGTAGATGATGCTATGTGCCAAATATTTAAGCTCTGGCCCTTCCAGTTTTTGACAAGAAGATTTTTTAAGATTTCCTTATGTTTTCACTTTGGTTGCCATGGCAACCAGAGTTCTGCATTGTTTTTAATTCTTTGAACAAATTTGAAAGAGCTTGACCCAAGGAACATTTCTGTAAAGTTTAGTTGAATTCTGTCAGGCGGTATAGGAGGAGATGTCATTTGAAGCAATTGTTAACGACGACGCACAACGCACGACGACGGACGCCGGGCACAGGGCTATCCCAATAGCTCGTCTTTAGCCTTTGGCTCAGGTGTGCTAAAAACACTTACAGAAACACTTAATATCAGAGTCAAACTAGATGGGCAGCTAAGTGGTTAGCGCACATGATTCTCACTAATGCGGTCCGAGTTCGATATTGGCAGGGTTGGAGGGTGCAGTGATAGTGGAGTTTCTCCAGATACTCCGGTTTCCCTTCCACAATTTAGTCACCACAAACGCCTTAAGGAGCAATCTGCTTCACGTTCAACTTACTTTAAGCGGCCTTCAAATCTAGAAACAGGTTATAGGGTAAAGGAATACTTAAAGTTTTTTGTGTTTTCGGGGATGCTTTTTTAAATGTTTATCCAATTATGGTGTGATATGGGTTTTTTGGTTTAGTTTGGATAAAAAAGTTAATACAATCAAATTTTCTGATAATGTTGAGGACCCCTGATAAGATCAGACCAAATAAATGGACTCTACGAACAGCGATAGGCCATTATCGTCACTGCCGATTTGTTCCGAACCAAACCAATAACCAATGCAGAGCGGTTTGGTCCATGATTTCCCTTCGGAGACTGGTCAAAAACTGAAGGTCGTCCATCGATCGCCAGACCTTTTATTAAGATCGCAAAAAGTCGCGCGAAAATCCACGCAACCATAACGAATTCGCGCGAGACTCTGTCGAGAAAAGATCGAGAATGTGTTGTCTGAGCGAGGCTAGAACGTTCGAAATCGTATCTAAGTCGTATTGCTCGAGGGTACATTGCAACTCGGACGTAGCTAGATCGGCCGGGCATAAGTCTTGGTTGGCCGAGGTCGCGCGCTTTCGAGGATAGATCGTCTAGAGGTCGAGGCTATGTCGTAGATTGGTCGAACCGAATGAGTCTTGGTCGTGTCAAGATCCCTTCAGATCGAGTGGATGGTCGTAGGTAGAGCGTATATAGAGCATATTGGACGAAAGTAGAGCGTACACATCGAAGGTCAAACGAGCTAACATCGAACATTGAGCGTACACGGAAAATAATGTGGTAGGTCGCACGGTTTTTGCCCGCGACTTCGGGAAAACCGAGCTGCGATCACGTGGTCGCGTGCGACTTTTTCAGGTCGTACGAGTTCGGTGAAATGACCCCATTACATAAGTTGCAGAAGCGTGATTTTACTGAAAATGTTTTCTCCAAGTAAGACCGACGCCATCCGAATGAAGGACCAAGAGTATGCATATGACATTAAATGCCCGGATGACTGGAAAAGAGAATATGCCGCCACATACGGCTTCTGATCAGGATCCAAACTGCTTGAAAATAATTTGAGCACCTATCATGCAAAAGATAGTCTTTCTTTATGCAGCTTCTGATCAGGATCCAAATTGATCAAAAAGTATTAGTAATAGATCTAGTCACTACCAGATATATTTATAAAAAGCATTAAAGCAAATATAGTCTGTTCTAAAACTAAGTGTCAATAGCTCTACACGGCTTCTGATAAAAATCTAAAAAGTTTGAAAGCAAATCTTTCATCCGTTAAAAGGTGGCTTTTGATCAACTAGCTTTTCTTGAAAAGTCGTCTGTTCTAAAACAAATAAAAAAATGTCAACCATTGTGGATTCTGATCAGATGCCGCTTGACGCGGCTTCTGATAAGGATCCCAAAGTAATATTGCATCCGTGAAAAGATGGTTGTTACGCGAACATAAACGACTGTCACTTTTTCCCCCACCCACTCCGTAACGAGCTAAGGCTGGGCAATAAGTTTTCATAAGGCCGTATTACTAATTCATCAACGAAATTCAGCACATAAAACATTAATCAATTACATAGAGAATTTGACTGATCAGTTTAAATTGTGTATGTTGGAGTAAATTACGAAAAATTGATATTTTTTACCTATTACGAACTGCTTGCATCTCTGGAATTAAAGTGAACCCAAGCGGAACGCTGGGTCGGGGTAGAGTTCGGTTCAGAGGTCTAATGACGTCATTCGAGTACGAACTCGAATAGTATTTGTTCACCTCAGGAACTTGGGTCAACCCGAGAGGCTTAGGTGAACACGCTCATTGTGTTTCGCTGTCCTGTTGTATCGCTCCGCGCACGGCGCGATGCCACTTCTTAGCATAATTTTTATTTGAGTTTTTCTTGTAATTGTTTTTATCACAAATACAAATAATTTTAAGCGTACCTGAGTGGATTTATTGCCAGACTTACTTTCTACGTTTTATGTGATAAATTAGTTAAGCAATCGCCCATATATTCAGGGTCTATTTTTTAAATACATCGGAATATTAGCTGTTATAAGGTATCAAACTCGGCCACAGTAATGCCTGGTGTTAGCGAGCATGCAATGAGGTAGCAACGTGCACATAAAAGACAGATGGCTTTTTATTCAGGTCAGATGTAGTGAATAACGGTCTTATGGGAGCGGTCTGCATTTTTTCCAACCTGCAGTAAGCAGTCACCTGTCTTTGAAACCTAGATAACCTCATTTTGATGGTCGTTAAAGACCGACTGTAGCATGTGATACGATTGTTGAAATTCAGTACTGACATTGTGGCGTTGTCTGACGACAAACGCCACAAAAATGTTAATCTTTATTAAATCATATTTCTGTATCTTCTTTCAAATCCAACCATCAGAAGAAAAAAATCAAACGTTTTGGAACCTGATATGCAATATAATAACTACCACAGTAAGCACACTCGCCTGTTTTACAAATATGAGTTAATCCCTTCACTCTCGTGATCTGCTTTAAACAATTGTCGTCTGCATTTCTATCTTAAACTAAAAAATTAGAAATGTTAAAACAGCGTCTGACCAGGATCCAAACTGTTAGCAAACAACGAGTGCATTCAGGGTACTGTGGAGAAAAAGTTATTCTTTCCCAATAAACGCGTTTACGCTAAAACTATTATTTCTATTGCAAACAGTTTGGAGCCAGATCAGACTCCAAACTTTTTAAAACAAGATAAACATGAATTATCGGAAGTGTCCAAAAGTTGCTCTTATCTACGTTTTAGAGTTTTGCGTTTGCGTTTCGTTTCGTTTAAACGGGAACAAAGAACGTTTTCTCCACTGTAAGCCAGTAAAGAGGTTGACACAAGCAGTTCTACATGTCATACGTCAGTGTTCATCCTCATCATGCCGTAACAGTGTCTGTTTTTAACCCTTTCCCCATAGAAATGCCTTTTAGCTTATTTAGATTATTCTTCCACTTAAAAAATAGTTCCAAATTAATCAGTCAGGATTATGAATTATAAGACAAAGTTTCCATATTCTAGCAGAGGGAAGATTAAAGCAGGCTGAAAGTAAAGCAGAGTGTGCCTTAAGGCACATTCTGCTTTACTTTCAACCTTCTTTAAGTGGTTACCTGTCTTTAAAACTAGAAACAGGCTATGTGGTAGCGGTTTAAATGGTCGTCTGTAACATTATTATTGTGAACTTACTTTCTGTATTCTAAAATAGAAGAGACTTAAAAACAGGTTTCAAACAATTGGATTCAGAACAGACGCCGCGTAGCGCGTTATCTAGGACCCGTTTCATAAAAACTTCGTAAGACAAAAATTGTCGTAGGTCAGATTATAAAAGACTTAATTATTATGTTTCTCTCCATCTAATCCTGTCTTGTGACATCTATTTGGAATCGTCCTGAAAAGGCAATTCAAAAGAGATGTAACAAGACATGAATGGATAAAGAACTCAGAAATTAAATGTGTTTTTAAGTTTTGACTAACGGCCGTTTTGTCGTACTAAGTTTTTTAAAACGGGCACCTGCAAATGATTGTCCAGTCGCGATCGTCAGGATAAGGGTTAATAAGTTTACTACAGGCAGCACAGGCAGCGAATACAGTGGATAAAACGTTATTCTTTCCTGTTAGACGCAAACAAAACTGCAAACACATCGCAATAAAATGTAGAGAATTACAATTTCTTGACAATTCTGATTTTTAATTTTAACCTAGACGGCAAACAGTTTGGAGCCTGATCAGACGCCGGGTTACCCGGCGTCTGATCTGGCTCCAAACTGTTTGCATTAGAAGATATATATTTACTTAAACGCGTCACTTGGGAAAGAATAACGTTTTCTCCGCTGTAGGTAAAATAAGTTTCCTAGTTATTGATACTGTAGCCGAAATCTGACCCTTTGCGTCGACAGATCCGTCATGTTTATTAGTAATGGCACCGGCTATACAAATATTCGATAGTTTGTTTCATTAGGTGCCAGAGGTCTGTCTAAAGTAAGCTCCAAGAGGGATTGTATGGTATTAGGTCAAATGTCATTGTTGATTAAGCTTTGATTTTATGTTGTATATGTGTTTCGATATATCGATATTCCTTTACATTCCCCTTGTTATGCTCCTTTTTTTACATCTAAACTACAAATCCAGTTAGCAATTTTCTAAATGCTCCTTTTTAATCTGTTAAATTACATCACATTTTGTATTTTTCAATATCGTATCTTAACAATCGGAATCTAGCTTCCTACTTTATTAATCGAAATTTACAAGTTATACGATGGCGAAACATGGCAGGATTCAAGATAACAGGGCACATGTGTCAATTTGTGATATCTGAATTGCAGATTTGCAAATAAAACAAATTCACATATAAAATCGCCTATATTGATACCATAAGACAGTTTCTGTCAACTCTGCATGCATCGAGAATGTATCTATAATTGCTTCATTGTATAGGACTTTTTTTTTTACCTATACAGTGAAACCCCTCTAAACCGGACATGTGTGGGGACTACATAAACTTCCGGGGTTTAGAGGGGTTTCCGGTTTAGAGGGGTTTTAACCCATTACCAAATAGCTTGTTTCTAGTATGGAGGACACTTAAAAGCATGTTAAAAGTGAAGCAAAATGCGGCTGAAGGCGCATTCTGCTATGCCTTCAACCGGCTTTAACCTATCGTTTTCTAGAATGTATCAACCAATTTTTAGTGCAGAAATAAACCCAAGACGTAAAAAGGCGTATACATAGATTAATGGGTTAAAAAAGAAGGGTTGGACACGGGACCAAAACATTTGTCCGGTTTAGAAAGAGTTCCGGTATTTAGAGGTTCCTGTTTGGAGGGGTTTCACTATACTGGCACATATAGGCAAACATGTCTGTCAATGTCGTGGAAAGGGCTTACGTATTAAAACAATTTGACTTCATATGCAAAGCATGTTCAGATTATGTGTTTGCCTGGCTCTAACATGTTATTACAGCGTTTCTTTTTACTTAAATAACTCAAAATTTTCAACACTTTCCTTTCAATTTCTTTTCATATTTTTAACTGCCTTAGCATTGGCTTTCATTTGGTAGAATATAAGAAAATGTTTAATACTAGAACTATTCCATTTTCAAACCTTTTTACTTTTTTTAATAAAATAAAAAATCTAATAAAACCATGCACTATAAAAAGCATATTTTTGATATGTAAGGATCCATATTGTTCAAACCTGGTGCCTGCTTTGTCTAAATTTGGTTTCTATATATGAAATAACCACCATGGACATGAAATAAATAATGAAAACCCAAATTACCATGTTTGTTTTGTTTTGAAATAGATTTTACTGAAGCTTGTACTCTGAATGGGTAAAATTTTAAAAAAAAGTCCAAATTTGACATACCTTTTTCAAATCGCTGTAGCTAAAAAAAAAAGGACACCACCATATATATTTTTTTTCATTTTTTCATTCATCATAAACAGCTCTTCCAAAAAAACAATGATAGAAAAAAAGTTTGATACTTTGAAAAAATCGCTTATGGGTTGGATACACCCTTAAATTGATGTTTAAAATGGTATCACTTTCCTCCAATATGTTGTGTATCTTAGTGGTAATTAGAACATCTGATTCAGTATTCTGGTAATCTTTCACATCTAACATTGATCTCTGTAACGTATTGTTGAAAGCCTTTGCGTTTTTTCTCGAACGTCTTCTTTCTACAAAGGAGTATAAATAAAAAATGTTAAATGTTGGTCTTTATATATCTGTGAAATAATTTATTTTTATATGTGTTGCTAAAGAAAACACATGTACAAAGACGCCTAATTAGAAGACAACTGGCATCAGACGAATATGGTGATGTGATTTACAGACTTCGTAAGATTCTTGGACATATGCATTTTCAAAACCTATTTGTGAAACGTATTAGATTTTTCCTCAAAAAAGATTATGATCCAACTATATTGCTGCGCACTTCACGTTTGGTTATCGATCAATCTACAATTGATAACTATGCTTTCCTCTTTGGTTGTGCGACGACAGACAGGGCTTAGCACTACATGATGATGTATCTCTAAAGCCGTCCTTAACCGGGAGAGTTATGTCGGATTTTCGTGCTTTGGTTTTTCTCTCCCTCTCTGTCGTACCCTAAACCCTCCCATGTCTTACAGTTACTCGTGACTACAGACTATTCGCTTGAGTACAATTTGACCGTTGCCATAGTGGGTTATTTTTGGCACGGGCTTGAATGTTTAATTCTTTCCCGTGTTACTAATAATCCTGTCAGAGAATTTTGTTAGATGTTTTACATGTATTTACTTACTGTGCTGGCGGTCTTTTTGATTGTAAGGTTGTGGAACAGGGTTTATATTTTATGTACACTGTTCGTCTTTATAGGTGAATATAGGAGATAAGTGTGAGGTTGGGCGCCCCTAAACCCAGGTTTAACCCCCCAGTGGTTTTTAATAATTAATTAATTTATAATTGATTATTGATTGCTACTGACCGTACCAAGGCGGGCTCCTATGTTCACTTAGCTTTATGTTTGTCTTGCGTGTTGTTTTCTATTTAGTGTGTAGATGAAGGAATGGTATTGCGTGTGTGTGTGTGTGTGTGTGCTTGTTATGGTATGGCTGTGTGTGTGTTCTGCTTTAGAGATGGGTGTATTGTTTGTGTTGCGTTTCCTGCTTGAGTCTTCTTTCGTATTTATCGTCTTTCCAACGCTCTAACTGTAACGCTTTAACTCTCAGTAGTGGTAATCTTGACATATTTAAATAAGTTAGCAAGGGAATCCGACTACATGCACGACTATATTAGTTATAGCCTTACATACATTGAATAAGAATACCCTGTTTACTCCGCATTCACCAACGTGTTTTTTCTAAAGCACCGCCGGCACCTACGTTCCAATCATATTTTTTGCTTGAAACCTTTCAATGTACATTTTCCCCTCAAAATCAACACACTAAATGCTTTATTATAGCTAAATGGTCCAACTTATATACCAAGATTCAATCTGAAGGAGTGTTTTATGCCCTAAATTGGCTTTTGAACAACCCGAATATACCCTGAGCTCACTTCGCGGGTTGGTTTTCATTAATGTTTGACAAATCTACAAAATATAGGCATATAAACGTACTACGACTGGAAACCGGAATCATTTGTGCCTCGTATCGACCTGGTCTTTTGCAGAATGGTTCTTCATATCCTTTGAAACAAAGCGATTTGTTTACTCACCTGTGTGTACTAGGTCAAATGTAAACAAGAAATACCGCAATTCGGCGTTGTCTGCACCGCACAACAGCGTTGCGCACCGCACAACCAAGGCGACGCTTATACACGGTGATATTATTACAATCAAGTTGAATCAGCCATAAGTAGTGGAATTGGCTAGAATTAATTGGCAACATTGTCCTCTACTTTCAAGCTCTACTCTCACCATCTGTCGTGAGGGCGAGGTAATCAGAACTACAAAATCAGCAGCTGAGCCGGGCAGGACCAGAAAACAACTGGGAGAATGCATAGGCATCTAGTTATGCTGCGTTTACGCTCAGCCACGATAGCTACGATTTCCACGATTGGGAAAAATCGCACAGCTTCACGATTTATTTTCTTTTTCTACGCTATATCACGCTTTCTTACGCTCTCTGCACGTCATCCATCGTGGCAGGTCTTCACAGGAATCTTGTTGGGTTCGTAACACACCGCTACAGGAGGTAACAAGACGTGCAGAGAGCGTAAGAAAGCGTTATATAGCGTAGAAAAAGAAAAGAAATCGTGCAGCTCTGCAGTTTTTTTAAATCGTGGCCATCGTAACCATCGTGGCTGAGTGTAAACGCAGCATTACTGCCTCTAAGAGGCCGGACAGAAACAGAAAAATCAACTCAGGAACTGGAAATTTCTATTTTACTTTAGCTTGCTTTAATCTTCTACTACATGCACGACTATATTAGTTATAGCCTTACATACATTGAATAAGAATACCCTGTTTACTCCGCATTCACCAACGTGTTTTTTCTAAAGCACCGCCGGCACCTACGTTCCAATCATATTTTTTGCTTGAAACCTTTCAATGTACATTTTCCCCTCAAAATCAACACACTAAATGCTTTATTATAGCTAAATGGTCCAACTTATATACCAAAAGTCAATCTGAAGGAGTGTTTTATGCCCTAAATTGGCTTTTGAACAACCCGAATATACCCTGAGCTCACTTCGCGGGTTGGTTTTCATTAATGTTTGACAAATCTACAAAATATAGGCATATAAACGTACTACGACTGGAAACCGGAATCATTTGTGCCTCGTATCGACCTGGTCTTTTGCAGAATGGTTCTTCATATCCTTTGAAACAAAGCGATTTGTTTACTCACCTGTGTGTACTAGGTCAAATGTAAACAAGAAATACCGCAATTCGGCGTTGTCTGCACCGCACAACAGCGTTGCGCACCGCACAACCAAGGCGACGCTTATACACGGTGATATTATTACAATCAAGTTGAATCAGCCATAAGTAGTGGAATTGGCTAGAATTAATTGGCAACATTGCCCTCTACTTTCAAGCTCTACTCTCACCATCTGTCGTGAGGGCGAGGTAATCAGAACTACAAAATCAGCAGCTGAGCCGGGCAGGACCAGAAAACAATTGGGAGAATGCATAGGCATCTAGTTATGCTGCGTTTACGCTCAGCCACGATAGCTACGATTTCCACGATTGGGAAAAATCGCAGAGCTTCACGATTTATTTTCTTTTTCTACGCTATATCACGCTTTCTTACGCTCTCTGCACGTCATCCATCGTGGCAGGTCTTCACAGGAATCTTGTTGGGTTCGTAACACACCGCTACAGGAGGTAACAAGACGTGCAGAGAGCGTAAGAAAGCGTTATATAGCGTAGAAAAAGAAAAGAAATCGTGCAGCTCTGCAGTTTTTTTAAATCGTGGCCATCGTAACCATCGTGGCTGAGTGTAAACGCAGCATTACTGCCTCTAAGAGGCCGGACAGAAACAGAAAAATCAACTCAGGAACTGGAAATTTCTATTTTACTTTAGCTTGCTTTAATCTTCTACTACATGCACGACTATATTAGTTATAGCCTTACATACATTGAATAAGAATACCCTGTTTACTCCGCATTCACCAACGTGTTTTTTCTAAAGCACCGCCGGCACCTACGTTCCAATCATATTTTTTGCTTGAAACCTTTCAATGTACATTTTCCCCTCAAAATCAACACACTAAATGCTTTATTATATAGCTAAATGGTCCAACTTATATACCAAAAGTCAATCTGAAGGAGTGTTTTATGCCCTAAATTGGCTTTTGAACAACCCGAATATACCCTGAGCTCACTTCGCGGGTTGGTTTTCATTAATGTTTGACAAATCTACAAAATATAGGCATATAAACGTACTACGACTGGAAACCGGAATCATTTGTGCCTCGTATCGACCTGGTCTTTTGCAGAATGGTTCTTCATATCCTTTGAAACAAAGCGATTTGTTTACTCACCTGTGTGTACTAGGTCAAATGTAAACAAGAAATACCGCAATTCGGCGTTGTCTGCACCGCACAACAGCGTTGCGCACCGCACAACCAAGGCGACGCTTATACACGGTGATATTATTACAATCAAGTTGAATCAGCCATAAGTAGTGGAATTGGCTAGAATTAATTGGCAACATTGCCCTCTACTTTCAAGCTCTACTCTCACCATCTGTCGTGAGGGCGAGGTAATCAGAACTACAAAATCAGCAGCTGAGCCGGGCAGGACCAGAAAACAATTGGGAGAATGCATAGGCATCTAGTTATGCTGCGTTTACGCTCAGCCACGATAGCTACGATTTCCACGATTGGGAAAAATCGCAGAGCTTCACGATTTATTTTCTTTTTCTACGCTATATCACGCTTTCTTACGCTCTCTGCACGTCATCCATCGTGGCAGGTCTTCACAGGAATCTTGTTGGGTTCGTAACACACCGCTACAGGAGGTAACAAGACGTGCAGAGAGCGTAAGAAAGCGTTATATAGCGTAGAAAAAGAAAAGAAATCGTGCAGCTCTGCATGTTTTTTAAATCGTGGCCATCGTAACCATCGTGGCTGAGTGTAAACGCAGCATTACTGCCTCTAAGAGGACGGACAGAAACAGAAAAATCAACTCAGGGACTGGACATTTCTATTTTACTTTAGCTTGCTTTAATCTTCTACCTGTGTTTCAATCAATCTTGTAATCTTTTTTAAATGGTCGATATAAAGGATTTTAACCTACTTTGAGACTCTGTTATTTTATGTTAGGCTATTTACTTTAGCCCCGAACTTAAAATAGTAAAACAAATATAATAGATAAATCACGTATTCAACAAAATTATTCTTATCAGCATTTCGTGTACCATGATACAATAAATATCTCGATATACGATCATGATTCAGCTAACCCATTTGCGCCCAGTGGATTCTCCCATGCTGAAATATTTGACTAATCCAATCTTTATCTAGGGAATGCCTGGTCAAAATTTTCAATTTCGGTTTGTTTTATATAGAAGTTGTGTCAGCAAATAGTATGTACTCTAATCAGACGCCGTATAAGGCGTAACCATGGCAATACGTCATCGTTAACTTATTTTCCCCCTTACAATTTTAAATGGATGCAAGCATACTGGTCGCTATGGTTAAATATGTAAAATCGTGATTTAAACATGTTTAAACAATGAAAAACGACTATGGTCGACTTAACCGAGGTTTTCAAGGTTCTACTCTACTGGAAACAAAATTACTTATCTAAGAGAAGAGTATTGAGAATACAGCTTATTAAATATATTCACAGGAATTGTTTTCTTCGCAGGCTTAACAAATATTTACTCCCTTTGTTTTGCAGTAGACTCATTTTTTGCACAGCACATTCAAGTAAAAGACGCTTTCTCAAACTAAGAGATGTGACGTCATATCTAGATCCAAACTGTTTGCATACATGTACGCATTTAAGTTTAGTCGCTATTTGAAGTTAAAATTTAACCAGCAGCAAATCATTTACACTTATTAGAGTTTATGTTCCATTATTGTTAAACAGAAACTAATTACACAAGCTGTAAATTATTTACAGAGTTTTCAGTTGTCTATAAATGATATATTGGAAAAGTACAGTGTTGAAGAAGTTATGTATTCCAAATAAACACGTTTGTGCTAAAACAAGTATTCTTAATGGAAATAGTAACCCGGCGTCTGAGCATGCTTCAAACCATTTGACACAAAATACTTCAATACTCTTAAAAACAATGTAAGTGTGTTGCATAGCGTTTAAGTTTAGTTTCGTTTAAACGGTTGAAAAAAAATTTATCCATTGTACAATTACTTACATTTGTTTAATGTTTTAGCGATTATCTCTGTTTTAACCATCACAGATGTGTTTTGAACGCTTAACCTTTCGCGATTTGGCTGATATTCTGCAACCAGTAAATGCAATGTCCGATCTAGTGCGTACGGTTTGTCACGCAGTGTGAGGTTTTTGAGTTATTCTTATTTTGACAAATAAGCTGATGGCTTTTGCAAGCATGTAATAAATTGACTAGTGACATTTAACAACCTTCTCCAGAAACACAAAGATATAACTGACGAATTTTTTTAAACATTTTACTGGCAGTAAATTGGTTTTAATTTTTGTTTTCATTACTTAGACACTAGTATAACTGCCATTGATTTTACGTTCATGTGTATTTAAAGAACATGTAACTTATATTGTTCAGGGTCTTTTTTATTGAAAAGTTTAAAATCTAAATACTATCGCTTTGTTGACAGTGACTCGCATTTACTATATTATTTACATAAACCATAAAAATATTTACGAAACAACTATTAACAGTTTATTTACTTCAAATAATATAATTAAGACGGTTTTCTATTGATTCAAAACTACAATTATCACTAATTTACTATTATATCTTTAGATACTTTGTTAAATATATCTGCTAGAATAGTACGGTAAACATTAGTAGATGGTTTATCAGTCTTGTAATTCAAATAATTATGTTCATATTTGAATATGTTATACTCAATTTCGATTCCGGCATAGTTACCAATTGTTTGAAAGTCAATGTGTCAGAATTTGTTATTTTATTTTGTTTGCCTGAGAATGATTTAATTATTGGTCATCGGAATGGTGATATATGCTTCGATATCACAACTTTATTGTATTTAGTAAACATATTGAAATTTTTGCTTGAACATTGTTAATTTTCGTTATGTGCTTAAATCATGGCCATATAATAAAATTATGTAGCAAGATTAAATTTACAGCCTGAATATTCAGAAACTATCAAGATGTTTTAATGATTTCTTTTATCATATAAACATGCAACGAAACAGTGCAATATAAATCGTATGGTACAGTGTGCATATAATATACTCATTTTATACGGATTACCATAATATTGTTTGATAATTTATCACTACAACGGCTGTTCAAATCAAATTATTTCAACAAACGTGGAACGCCACGAGTCAATGAACCATTTTTATCTCAAGAGCATCCTCCCTAATAAACAAAACCCTGAAGAAACGCATAGCATCATGACCAAATACTTTGTTGATGTTGTTTTTTGTAATTGTTTTTAATGGTGTTGAAAGATAATGACGTCGGGCCATAAATAATAATGCCTCTATTCTAAAGCTGACGTAAAGGAACTGTACCAATGTAAGAGCATTCAGGGTTTAGTGTCATCATTCTCTAGATATTGTTACGAATCAGGCGCAACAGAAAGACAAAGCTAGCAACAAAATTTTCAAAAATTGGGTCGATTAAATGGCAAATTGTAATAAGATTTAAATACATGATGTTCAAAGTTTTAAAACAATTCCATTCATTTATGATTAAAAAACATTGGAATGTTTGATATAATGTCCCACACTTTTAATAATCCAGTGATTATACAGCGCTCCCTCCCTACAACGGCCCTCCCAACAACGACTCCCTCCTTACAACGACCCTTGCCGCAATTTCCTTAAATGACAATTATGTCTTAGCTATTCAAGGCTGCAATGTCGTCCGCTTAAAAGTGTCGTCTGCTGCTTATCTCAAAATTACACAATGGACATTTTGACAGAAAGGACCTTTGATGACAAGTGACAAACAGCTTGAATCCAGATCAGACGCCGCTTAACGCGGCGTCTGATCTGGATTCAAGCTGTTTGCAAATGTTAAGCGATTTCCCTCCCTATAACGACACCCTCCGAACAACGAACACAATTATTGTCTCCCATTGGGTGTCGTTGTAGAGAGGGAACGCTGTATCAGTAAACCCTGCAAAGAGTTCTCATTAACACATTTATGCCAAGTGGATTCTTCCATGTTTATATTTTGGATTGGACCATTTTAATCACAGAGATGCCTGGTCAAATTTCTCATTTTCATATTGTTTTATATTGAAATTCATATCAGCAAACAGTGAAGACTCTGATGAGACGCCGCATAATGCGGCGTCTCATCAGAGTATACACTGTTTGCCTATGTCCCATAGGGGATCGTGTGCACAAATGCGTTAAGAACGGATTGCTCTTCTTTTTCTTTTCGAAGATTCCTTTTTTGAAAATAATAAAGGCCTAAATAAACTAAACATTGTTCATTAATGAGACCTTTTTATATAGACAGCAGCAAAGAGTTACTCAACAACATAATTACAAGTATATAGAATAACAGTTCAGGAAGGTGTTTCTGTTGTGAGTAAGGACAATTCAGATAATTATGTCGGTTATATACAAGATATATCGACATTTCTATTTAATTGCCTTAAAATGCATGTACGTTTCAAAACATATGACAAACACATTTATTTCCATGGCCCTGTAACGTCTAATATAACGAATGCGTTTAGCCTTCATACCAAATCATCTAACTATAATTAAAATTTCTTTTCAAACCGATCTGTTTTACATTAGTTACGGACATTATTCTAGATTTGATGATACAAAGATTCATTTGAAGTAAACTCATTTTCTTTCAAAATTTACTTCATCATTTCACTGTCAAGCGCGTTTGCAAAGGTTTAGCAAAATTCTATTTAACGATAAGTTACCATAGACTGCTACACCCGATTGAAATCAAATCTATTTGAAACTTATCGTTGTTTCTACAGTTTCTTATACCATAGTTTAAATCTATGCGTAATGGCCTCAACGAAAGGGAAAATATTTTACCTGTAATACTAAAGTATAAAACAGTAGTTCTTTTCAAAATCTTGAGCCATTTAAACCCAGTGGAATGTGCCATGTTTAAATAATGAATGAGTCCATTTTTTATCAAAGCGATGCCTGGTCAAAATTTTCATTTTTTTTTTTTTTGAAAGTCAGCAAACATTAATGACTCTGATCAGACGCCGCATAATGCGGCGTCTGATCAGAGTCTACACTGTTTGCCTATGTCCCATATATGGGATCGTGGTCACACATGGGTTAATGAAGTTATATTTAAAAATGTAACTAATACTGCTAAGATAAAGTGCGGATTAATGTACGAGGATCATTCAAAACGTAATGTTACAGTCATTTCAAAAAGTATAAAAATGCTTGTTTTCAGTGTTGTTTGTTTATGTGATGCTATTACGAGCAAATGTAGATAATTTACCCTAATGTCTAAAAGAAATTTGCAAAAAATCGACCTTTACATTTATAAAGTATACATGACATCGTACGTGTAGATTTCATAAAACTTACACAGTGACAGAGAGCTTGTACCACTCACGTTTTTCCATGTACAGTAGAGAAAGCCTTTTTTCTTTCCCGTTTAAGCGCAATCGCAAATCACTAAAACGTAGGAAAGGAAAACTATTTGACAATCCTGACTTTTCATTTTTATCTAAGTGGCAAACATTTGTAAGCCTGATCAGACGCCGGTCTACCCGGTATCTGATCAGGCTCCAAGTTGTTTGCAGAGGACACAATAGTTTTAGCTTTAGCGTGTGTATTCTATAAAAGAATGCAGGCCTCTCCGTCAAATGATACAGTTATGTACATTACGGTAAGGTCCCGTTTTTAAATTGTAAATGTACGCATATAGCGTTCCCTCCCTACAACGGCCCTCTCAGCAATGACTCCCTCCTCACAACGACCCTTGTCGCAGTTCCTCAAACAGGATCGTTATGTTTTACGCTTTTTTTGCTGCAATATCATCTGCTTAAGATTGTCGTCTGCTGTTTTTCTCAAAGAAACATAATGAAATTTTTCACAGAAACAACTTCCTGACTAGTGACAAACAGTTACGCGGCGTCTTATCTGGATCCAAGCTGTTTGCAAATGTAAGCCTATTTCCCTCCCTATAACGACTCCCTCTGAACAACGAACATTTGATTCCCATTGTGTGTCCTTGTAGAGAGGGAGCGCTATATATATACAGTAAAACCTCTCTATTACGACCACTAGAATAAGACTAATTGATTTCTTGAAAGACAAGTGACACCTTAAAGCATATATAGGAGCTTTCTAATTAAGTGTCACCTTGCTTTAAGCAGTCACTTGTCGTAAACACCTAATATTGAACTTAATTTAGTGGTCGTAATAGAGAGTTTTTACTGTAGTTCTACATCTGCAAGGAACTGCTTCTAAAACAAGATACTGCGAGGGAATATTTACATGTACATAACGAAACATAATCAATTTAAGTTATCAAATATTTATATATTGAAATATCCTAATATGTTCTCTAGCTTGTAAAATATTTGAACATAATCATTCAAATATGATATCGGATTCACCATTGACGTCTGAATATAAGGATATGAGCTGCTATTTGTACAAATGGATTTTATAATGTCATTTGGTTTATACTTTTCGTTATACAATGTATATATATAATTATATTCGTTATGTATCATCATTTTTCTCACTGAAGTGTCTATCTGCAAATCGTTACAATGCAATACTCGAAAATGCTTTGTTTTCCGTTGAACTCTATCACCAACGGAGTCGCATAAAGTCGACTTTGCAAATAGTTCTGATCAGAATCAAAACTGTTGGACATTCGTTTCAATTTTTGTTTAGTTAAACTCTCTTAATTCTAACAGACACCAATATTGAAGCAGATGACAATATAACGGTGTATGGGGTAAAAACCTGACGATTAATTTGGCACCAAAAGGGTTAATTAGTTCGACGACTAGGGTCGCATAAGTCGTACAACCGGCTTCGGCGTTGGTATTGGCAATGGGATCGGCCTCGGCGTCGGCGTTGGTTTAGGTTCTTCATACAAGTGTTGCAACTCAATGAAACTACAAGACACATTTGCACTAGGAATATGAAAGTGGGAATGGATTTCCCTATGGGCTGAACATTTATGTACTTAATATATACAACATTTTTTTAAATCACAATTGGACCTGTTTTGGACTTATTGGTGTTTTCTTTTCGGTTGAGATTTACCATAACTACATAAATACTAGGAGGCTGAAAGTTGGAATGAAGTTTGACTGAGAAATTATGACTTGTTTTGAAATTAAACAATGCTCTAGATTAAACTTTAGCTGCAAATCTTGGTAGGCATTAGACTATTTTCTATTGATAAATATTTGCAATGGTCGAACTTTACTGTTCTTCTTCAGTTCTTGTTATGTGATTTGGCTATATACAGGACCAAATGCATTTATTATTTCGATATACAGTGGAGAAAACGTTATTCTTTCCCGTTTAAACGGAAAGAAACGCAAACGCAAAACACTAAAACGTAGAAAAGAGCAATTTTTGGACAATTCTGATAATTCATGTTTATCTTGTCTGCAAACAGTTTAGAGCCTGATCAGACGCTGGATAGCCCGGTGTCTGATCTGGCTCAAAACTGTTTGACAAAGAAATTATAGTTTTAGCGTTAACGCGTTTATTAGGAAAGAAAAACGTTTTCTCCACTGTATCATATTCAAAACTATTGATTAACTATTGTAATATTGTGCAACAAGACTACTCATTATGGTAGCGTGGGGGATCTGTTAAGAAAAAATGGCTGGAGGTTGCAGGAAACAACTGCTGCAGAAATCTAAATTATATGCATGTAAGTGTCAAATTCGTACCCATTGGCAAACGCACCATCGTTATATATGTTAATCTTTATTAAATCATGTTTCTGTTTATTCTTTCAAATCATACCATCAGAAAAATCAAACGTTTTGGAACCTGCTATAAAATATAATAACTACAACAGTAAGCATACTTATTTCCTAATTATTTAAACTTTTCAAAAACAAAGACAAACTATTGAAAGCATATCTGGAGCTTTCGTCCACATACTGTCCGCACGTCTTGGGCACACTGTTAACATCGCTCACGAAGACAAAATCGTTCGATACTGACCAGTAACAGATCAGTCAGCTGACGAAGTCCACAGTATGTGGACGAAAGCTCCAGGTACAATGTATTATTATGCTTTCAATAGTTTGTGTTTGTGTTTGAAATGTTTAAATAATAAGGAAATACATATGACAACACATCTTAACTTTCACTAGAAGTTAGCACACTATTCGCCTGTTTTATGAATATGAGTTAATGCCTTCACTCTCATGATATCATCTGCTTTAAACAATTATCGTCTGCATTTCTGTGTTAAACTTAAAATTTACAAATCTTAAAACGGCGACTGACCTGGGGCCCGTTTTACTAAACTACTTACGCAACTTTTTTGCGTAAGTCAACATTTTATTTTTAATTTATATTTTTTATTATCACTTGCTACAAACAGCAAATAGCCAGATCAGAGGACGCGCTTTTAGCGCGTCCTCTGATCTGTCTAGTTTCTGTTTGAAAACGTTTATGATCGAAAAATAAGAGTAAAACGATTTTGACTTACGCAAAAAATTTGCGTAAGTAGTTTAGTAAAACGGGCCCCAGGATCCAAACTGTTAGCAATAACGAGTGCAATCGGGGTACAGTAGAGAAAACCTTATTCTTTCCAATAAACGCGTTTACGCTAAAACTATTATTTATATTTCAAACCCAGCATCTGATCAGGCTCTAAACTGTTTGCAAACAAGATAAACATGAAATATCAGAATTGTTGAAAAGTTGCACTTTTCTACGTTTTGGTGTTTTGCGTTTCGTTTCATTTAAACGGGAACAAATAACGCTTTCTCCACTGTGTCAGGCAGTTAAGGGGTCTACGGGATTTATTAGACAAACAACTGCTACACGTCAGTGTTCACCCTTGTCATGCCGTAACACTGTATGCTTTAAAATTGTCGTCTTTAAAATTATGTTTTAAAATAACTTTTTTGCATTCTTAAATAGAAGAGACTTAAAAACAGGTTTCAAACAATTTGAATCCAGGCCAGACGCCGCGTAACGCTGTATCTCGGGCCCGTTTGATAAAACTGTGTACTACAAAAGTTGTCGTAAGTCAGATTATAAAATACTCAATTTATATTTGTTTCTCCATTTAATCCTGTCTTGTGACATCTCTTTGGAATCGTCTCGAAAAGACAATTCCAACGTGATATCACAAGACAGGATTTGATAGAGAAATCAGAAATTAAATGTGTTTTAAAGTTATGACTTACGACCGTTTTTGTCGTACGAAGTTTAATGAAACGGGCATATGCGGATGTCTGTCCAGTCGCGATCGTCAGGATAAGGGTAAAAAAGTTGACTACAGGCAGCCCGGGAAGCAAATACAGTGGAGAAAACGTAATTCCTTCCCGTTTAAACGCAAACGAAACGCAAACGAAACGCAAACGCATCGCAATAAAATGTAGAAAATTACACTTTCTTGACAATTCTGAATGTTGATTTTTACCTGGACGGCAAACAGTTTCGAGCCTGATCAGACGCCGGGTTACCCGGCGTCTGATATGGCTCCAAACTGTTTGCATTGGAATTAATATATTTAGCGTAAACGTGTTTATTAGGAAAGAAAAACGTTTTATCCGCTGTAGGTAAAATTAGTTTCCTAGTTATTGATACTGTAGCCGAAATCTGACCCTTTGCGTCGACAGATCCGTCATGTTTATTAGTAATGGCACCGGCTATACAAATATTCGATAGTTTGTTTCATTAGGTGCCAGAGGTCTGTCTAAAGTAAGCTCCAAGAGGGATTGTATGGTATTAGGTCAAATGTCATTGTTGATTAAGCTTTGATTTTATGTTGTATATGTATATGTGTTTCGATATATCGATATTCCTTTACTTTCCCCTTGTTATGCTCCTTTTTTACAAATAAACTACAAACCCAGTTAGCAATTTTCTAAATGCTCCTTTTTAATCTGTTGAATTACATCACGTTTTGTATTTTTCAATATTGTATCTTAACAATCGGAATCTAGCTTCCTACTTTATTAATCGAAATTTACAAGTTATACGATGGCGAAACATGGCAGGATTCAAGATAACAGGACACGTGTGTCAATTTGTGATATCTCAATTGCAGATTTGCAAATAAAACAAATTCACATATAAAATCGCCCATATTGATACCATAAGACAGTTTCTGACAACTCTGCATGCATCGATAATGTGTCTATGTTTGCTTCATTGTATATGACTTTTTTACCTATACAGTGAACCCCCTCTAAACCGGACATGTGTGGGAACTACATAAACTTCCGGGGTTTAGAGGGGTTTCCTTTTTGGGGTTTTAACCCATTACCAAAGAGCTTGTTTCTAGTATGGAAGATAGCTGACACTTAAAAGCATGTTAAAAGTGAAGCCAAATGCGCCTTAAGGTGCATTCTGCTTTGCCTTCAACCTGCTTTAACCTATCGTTTTCTAGAATGTATCAACCAATGTTTAGTGTAGAAATAAACCCAAGACGTAAAAAGGCGTATACATAGATTAATGGGTTAAAATAAAGAAGGGCTGGAAACGGGACCAACACATTTGTCCGGTTTAGAAAGAGTTCCGGTATTTAGAGGTTCCTGTTTGGAGGGGTTTCACTATACTGGCACATATAGGCAAATATGTCTGTCAATGTCGACGATAGGGTTAAAGTATTAAACCAATTTTACTTCATATGCAAAGCAAGTTCAGATTATGTTTTTGCTTGGCTCTAACATGTTATTACAGCGTTCCCTCTCTACAACGACATCCAATGGCAGCCGAAAATTGTGCGCGTTGTTCAGAGGGAGTCGTTATAGGGAGGGAAATTGGCTTTCATTTGCAAAAAGCTTGAATCAAGATCAGACGCCGCCTAACGCGGCGTCTGATCTGGATTCAAACTGTTAGTCACTCGTCATTATATTTATTCTATCAAGATGTCTACTAATATGCAACTTTGAGAAAAAACAATAGACGACGAGTTTAGACAGACAATATTTTAGCAGTGAAATCTTTAGTTATAACAATGGAAACAGCGGCAATGGTCGTTGTAAGGAGGGAGTCGTTGTTTGGAGGGCCATTGTAGGGAGGGAACAATGTAAAACAATTTGACTTCATATGCAAAGCACGTTCAGATTATGTTTTTGCTTGGCTCTATCAGGTAAATATTGCCCTTATTTTGTTTTAAATAAAAGCATAATATTATATATATTACTCTACAATTATTAAATTAAGTATTTTTCAGAGAACTAGAAGAAAGTGATAAAGACGAAGCCGACAAAGAGCTTTTAGGAAACTGACACTCTGAACTTATTCATACAACCCATTTGAGAACATGTAACATATTCTCTTTATTATGTTAGAATGATAATTGGTGTGTAGGTGTATATATGTTCACATGGCCTCTATATATGTGCGGAGTTAATATAGGAATAAACAACATCTTTTTGCCGCTCATGACGGTATGACTACATTAGCTTCGGGGGTCAGTTTTACGTAAACGCCCTTCATCTTTTTGACGTTCATGACGGTATGACTACATTAGTTCGCAGGGGGTAAGTTTCGTAAACGCCCGAAGGGCGTTTACGTAAAACTTACCCCCCGAAGCTAATGTAGTCATACCATCATGAGCGGCAAAACGATGTTGCTTATTCCTTATATTTATATTCTATTTTCTGTCTTGTCAATTTAATGTGTATATTGATCAGATTTGTTTTTCTGTATATGAATATATCATATACCGGTCAAAGAGGTTTGATAGATGTAATCTCGATGTAATAGCCATTCCAGTTTCTAAACAAGGTGAGAAAGTAGTCCCAACTACATGTACTTTAACTGTATTATAAATTCAGGATTTTACCCAGTAAACTTTCTCTATGTGATTGGAAAAGACTTACAAGACAAACAAATAAACAGTGCAACATGAATATATATTGCCAAAGCACATTCTCAAAATACATGTCGCGGTTGTTTTCTTAACCCATTTACCCACATAGCAACGCGATAGCAACGACCTATATAGGCTTCGTAGTCGATCAACTAGGTCTGTATCACTCCGCTAGCGTCATATGACCGTCGACCAATTGGAGCGTAGTGTTAAGTGCCTGATGTAGTCTATTTTAGGAAGTCCACGAATAGCACGTGGGAAATCCGAACTGGCTGGAACCAGTTTCGATTTGTAGGTTCACCGACAGATGGACTGCATATCTTTTAATAGGATTACATAAAGATTTTACAGGGTGAATGTAAATGTTCGTTAATACAGTGTCGGGGTAGATAGCAGGGATTTTAATCTAGGAACCTTCTATACATATACCTTCAAGTTCATCGCAAATTTAACGTGGTGGTGCTCTTTATGGCTATTGTCGTCTACTTTAAACTGCCGACTTTATTTTTTCAACCATAGAAAACCCCTTTGACACTTTTAGCTATTCTGTTCATACATCTTTTTTTCAAGTTTCATTGACATCGATTTCTGCACGTTGACAGGTGGATACTAAAAGCGTACTGGAATTTAGCAAACGGCTACTGAATATATTGCAACAAATAAATATTTATCACGTGTGCTTTTTACAAATAAACGAGCGACAGTTAGGACCAAACTCGATATCCGTTCATTTTCTATTTCTAAACAAGGTTACTGTGTGCTGATTTTGAGCATAAAAGTTCAAATCGAAAAACTATAAATGACACTACAAACTTACTTGCTGTGCATCTATAATATTTAGAAACTTTGTAATGCTTATAGTTGGAATGAGTGATGTCTTCGTGGAAAATGAGATTATGCATTTTATCAAAGACGTGTGCAATTACGTACTCTCAATAGCATTCTTATGCTTAAACAGTGCATATATATTCAACTATCAATCTTCATTAACGTTCTTCCTAATGCCCCTAGTTGCCAGGATTAAATACTTTATTAGACAGCAGTTCTTTGGAAAATATTTCAATACAATTGCAGTCCAATGGTTGGGGAATACGAGTAAAGAAAACGTTATTTGTTCCCAATAAACTTGCCGTTGTCGACACAATTCATAATATTAGAGAGGCACAATGAAAATTTACCGAATGTTCAGTTGTGAAATTTAAGCTTAATATTTACTCGATTTAAGCAACTGTTATAGATAACTTGGAATTGTCATACTAGCGACTCTTTGCTGTTACATTTTTCGCCATTATAATTGAATCCGACAAGATTGCAATTTGGCATTTGCAAATATTCAGCTCCAATTGATGTCTGACGTTTTATCTAGAAATTGCCACGGTTAAAATATCCCAAGACAATTCAGAGAACTGGAACAGTCAACCATTATTATGATATGTAGCATTGTAACGTTTTTATTGCTAGAATGACATAATAAATCGTCTAACACAGTATCTGTCATAATACTGGTTGCTTAAATACTAGTATTTCGAATGCTTTTCTATATAATGTTTTCACGTTTTTATATGAGAAATACTGATAGAAATGTCAATCCTGTTCAAACGCCGTGTCACGCGGCGTTTGATCAGGAGTCACATTGTTCACGCATGTTATTGCTGTCGGACCTAACCATGAATGTGTTATTGTTATTATTATGCAATTGCACGTGTACATTAAACAGATGGATAGGATGATGGATCAACAGTTATTTTAACATTGCACGTGTTATTGTCACTATACGATAGGAGGAAGTTCCTCGTGAAATGTCTTAGACGTTTAACAGCGCTCTATCCCTTTTCCTTCCGCTGTTAAATGATCATGAATGAATGAATTGAGTGACGTTACGTCATACATTCATTCGCTATCTGTATTTGAGTTTTCTATTATAATTTCTTTTGCCCTTAAAGACAAAGTATCTTTTAACCAATGATGTCACTTATCATTTACCCATTGTTCTTTCCCCCTTCGTGCAATCATAATAATTTTAAAATACGTGTTCTGTGTTGGATAGTTGTTCGGTAAATATGCATTGTTTGTGTTGAATTTTCTGCTGAACGTAAGTTTGCTGTGGGAATTTTAGATTCTTGCAAATACCACACAACTGTGTCAGTCGTACTGTCTTGAACCTAATTTTGAAACGATATTACAGACAAAGAATACTGGAGCAGATGACAATATGGTGGTGAAGAGGTTCAAAACTCACGAATAATTTGGCGCTGAAATGGTTTAAATCATTGATACAGTGATTCCTCTCTACAACAACAGTCATTGGGAGAAAGCGTGTGTGTGTTGTTCGGAGGGAGTTGCTAAAGGGAGGGAAATTGGCTTACGCTTGCGACAAGCTTCAATCCAGATTAGACGCCGCGTAATGCAGCGTCTAATCTGGATTCAAGTTGTTTGTCACTCGTTATTACGTTTATCTGTCAAAATGCCCATATTTGACTTTGAGAAAAAAACAGCAGACGACAATTATAAGCGGACGAAAATGCCACTATGAACACTTTGGACATATTTGTCTAGTTTTGGGAATAGCAAAACACCTTGTTGTAGGGAACGAATCGTTGTTCGGAGGGCCGTTGTAGGGAATGAGCACTGTATTCCATAAAAGATATTTTGAATGTCAACCTGATGCACTTTTATTCGTTGCAAATAATTATAAATGTAAGCGAGGTCTCAGCTGAAAATTTAATGTTAAAAAACTATTGTGCGATTGATTTAATATTTGCAATCTGAGCAACGACTGAGAGACAGTTCTTTGGAAAAAGTGTACGATTTCCATTTAAATATATCAAAGTCCCTTATCAGTGGAACACGTTTGACGTATAACTGTCGGATTACATGGTATCGTTGAATGCAATCAGGCACTAGGTTCCTGGATGTCGTAACAAGATGGAGTGTTTTGAGTCACAGTAAATACAGTCGAACTTCGATATCTCGAACTCGGTTAGGTCGAGCATACCCGTATTTCAACGTTAAAACGTGGCTTAGCCACGTTTTAACTTTGAAATACGGGTATTTTCGACATATCCGTGCATTAAATAATGAAGTTCATGTGTCGACATATCGGATAGTTTGAGTTAAGCGAGTTCGAAATAACGAAGATCGACTGTATACTACATACACCGGTATTTGCCGTGTTCATAAATGTATAGTGAAGACCTTATGCAGTGAAATGAAGGTGTGTTATTATTTATCTTATAAACTAAATAACACCAAACCGCAATTTATCCAAAAGAAGAAAATAATATGATCCTTTTTTAAATCCTGACTATTTTTTTATTTTACCAGGGTAGCAAACAGTTTTGGTCCTGATCAGACTCCGATCACTTTGCATTATATTTACAAATTTTAGAGATTCGGTTATACCATTGCATTTACGGTCTTGACGTATACGCCGTTTATAAATATAAAATGGTTTCTATAATTGTTTTGCATTTTTATATACAGTAAAACCTCTCTCTTACTACCACTAAATGGTGTTAATTATTGATTGGTCAAAAAAAGTGACTGTTTAACGCAAGGCGAAAATAAAACAGACGGAGCTATCTGCTTTACTGTATACTTGCTTTAAGCTGTCACCTGCCTTTTATTCAATCACTTAACCTTAATTAGCCATTTGTGGTGTTCATAATACAGATGTTCAACTGTATCAATGTTCATGGATATGTCATGAAACAACTTAACATGCATACAGGCGAGAACGCGAATTGTAGATATGATCCGATTACGAAATATAGTACAGTGGAGAATCTGTTATTCTTTCCCGTTTAAACGCAAACGTACGCAAACGCAAAGCACAAACACGTAGAAAAGAACAACTTTTGGGCAATTCTGATAATTCATGTTTATCTGGGTGGCAAACAGTTTGGAGCCTGATCAGACGCCGGGTACCCGGCGTCTGATCTGGCTCCAAACTGTTTGTACTGCAAATAATAATTTTAGCGTAAACGCGTTTATTGGGAAAGAATAACAGATTCTCCACTGTACGTATTCCGGTGGAATAATACAGAAATGGTTTGGTTGCATGACATTGTCTTGATGTCGACGCGTTACCTTCTCCTAAAACAGGAGAAACAGCCTATATTGATTTTCAAATTACAGTTCTCCCTCCCTTCAACGACACTCCCAGCAACGACTCCCTCCTTACAACGACCCTTGTCGTAATTCCCTAAACAATGTCCAATCTATTCACGGCTGCAATGTCGTCTGTGTAAAAATGTCTTCTGCTGTTGTTCACAAGGTTACATAATTAACATTTTGACAGAAAAAACATAATGACGAGTGGCAAACAGCTATATGATACGTCATGCTTTTTTGTTCTATTGCAAATACTAAATTGGATCTAAAACCGTGTTTACCTTATGGTAGAAACCGGGGACCCGTCTCACGGAACGTCGTAAGACAAAAACAATTATAAATCAATAGTTTAAAAACATGTAATACTTTTGTTTAAATCTCTTTGGAATTGTCTTCCAAAGAGATGTCACCAGACAGAATAAGATGGAGATATAAATAACAATTGAGAATTTCAGAATCTAATGTTGAAATGGATTGGACAACAGAGGACTTACATAGGAAATGCCTGTTGTCCAATCCATTTCATTATTTGAATAAAATATTGTTTAAACCAAGGTTTTTTGCAAAAAGTTTGGATCCTGATCAGACGCCGCGTTGGGATCAAAACGGTTTGGCACTCAGTTCAATATTTCTAAAGTCAAAATACTTAAAATCTAAATTTGTGAAATAATAAAAGCAGACGACAATTGTTGAAATTTGATGACGTCATGTCAGTAAAGAAGTTAATGTTTCAGGCGTGACAGAGTTAACTATAACCTGATAATGGTTAGTTGATTGTTATAGTTTTATACTGATATCACGTGACTGACAGACGAACGACATTCTTGATGTTTTGGGAGAGGGTATGACGTTAACCTATTACTCCATGGCCTGTTTCTAGTAATAAAGATATGTGACCAGTTCAAAAGTATGTTTAAAGAACAACAGAATGCACCTTAAGGTGAATTGTGTTTTACTTTAGGGTAACTTTAAGCTACGTTCTGCTAGAATATAAAGAACATATTTCTTTTGTTACAGTGGAGAAAACGTTATTCTTTCAAAATAAACGCGTTTACGCTAAAACTATTACTTCTATTGCAAACAGTTTGGAGCCAGATCAGACGCCGAGTAACTGTTTGCCACCAAGATAAACATGAAATATCAGAATTGTCCAAAAAATTTTCTTTTCTACGTTTTAGCGCTTTGCGTTTGCGTATGTTGCGTTTAAACGGGAAAGAATAACAGATTCTCCACTGTACATATGCATGCCTGTATGAAGTGGAACTATTGTTGTCAATGAATGAAACATCAAAGGGGTAAGGCGTATTTATGAGGCAATACGGTAACGTACATCAGATACACAGTAAATATTAAGTTAAATAATTTGCTTAAAAAGCAGAGACGAATATATAACATAGAACCAATTAAGATAGAACCGTCTTCTCGCCAGAGCACAACTAGAGACAGTAATACCCTTCATTAAACAGTGACCGATTTCTTCTGGTGCATACTGTTTAATTAGGATTGTTCCCTAAAGAAGTATGTACTTCATTCTTCGAAAATATTAATTAGGATCATACTGTACGTAACTAATCAGATCATATCACCCAATATTGCTGCCAATCCTACATATAAAAATGCATTAGGAGCATCGGGACATTATTGGTAGCATTCGTCCGGCTATCTAATTGAACTTGACACCGTTACTATAGAGGGTTTCCAAAACATCAACTTCAATTTTGTCACTATCAAATAATGGAAACCCTAGAACATTCAACTCTAGCGACGAGTTTACTCGTCATTTCCAAACATCGATCTTGTGAAGAATACATTTATCCTTTTATAAGTGTCTACGCTTATTGTACGGCTGCTTCAGGATCTCTCCGAGTAGGATATGCCCTGTGCACCATTTTGCAATATACAGAAATAACTCGATACTTCGAACTCGCTTACTTATATTTTAAACAAAAGGGTTTAAAGTTCGCCAGGATTTAAATTTCTGACGTCACAGTCATATGCCTTTACCACTTGACCATTGCTATACATGCTTCTGCAACTGTATTTTGAAAGATGTGAATTATATTACTGTTCAAGTGCAATTCATACGATCATTGTAGACGTTCGCGAGTAGTTTGTACTGTAGGCAACTTTCAAAAAGTGATTTCGTACACCTTTAATGTAAAAAATAGATGGGTTCATCGGAACACGTGTGTCACCTATCAGCAAGCATCAGTCGAATAAAATCGGTTTGTACAATATGCAATGACAAACTTTATGAGGGGTTTCTTATCATCACATTAACATTCGTTACAGACAAAGGACATATATGATTAAATGAGTACTTCATCTTTATCAGTTGTTTAAATAATGGGATCGGAATTCGATTAAATCTGACTGTAATGTCATTTTCTATAAATTCAAATAATTACAACGCAAACTATCTGCTTAGATGAATGAGCCTTTCTGTATATCTAGCATGTTATCATTTACTTGAACACATTACAGTCTTTATTGTATCTAGCTATCACTCAAACAAAAGAGTGTGTAATATACAGTGGAGAAAACGTTATTCTTTCCCGTTTAAACGCAAACGTACGCAAACGCAAAACTCTAAAACGTAGAAAAGTGCAACTTTTGGACAATTCTGATAAGTCATGTGTATCTTGGTGACAAACAGTTTGGAGCCTGATCAGACGCCGGGTTACCCGGCGTCTGATCTGGCTCCAAACTGTTTGCAAAAGAAATAATAGTTTTAGCGTAAACGCGTTTATTGGGAAAGAATAACGTTTTCTCCACTGTAGGCATAAGGCCGGTAACAGCCTAAGGCATGATATAACAAATGCAGAGCACTGCCATATGAGCTGTCTGCATTACCTATTAAGTACTACTTAAAACGCTATCTGCCTTTTCACGTTGTCATATGCTTTAATTCGATCGTCGCTCACCACGAGTTTGACTGTATATTGCACCATACAAAAGCTCACTATGACACTTCTCATCAATAAGAGTTATCATTTCGTGTTCTGTATAACCCTTTTACTCTCAACAACGTCATAAAACGCATATGCAAACAGTGTTGACCCTGATCAGGCGCCGCCTTACGCGGCGTCTAATCAGGGTCAAAGTTGTTTGCCACTTGTTTTTAAAATTACGTCATTTATATTGCCTTTAATTTACCTTTGAAACAATATTGCAAACAATAATATTGAAGCAGACGACAATACGGCAGTGAAAACCTCACGATTTATTTGATCATGGAAGGGTTATGGTAGCATTCTCTAACGGGATCAGGTTACTGCTGATCAATACCGGTATTCTGTGTACATTGATAAGCTTCCAGTATGAAAAGTCAGTGAATAAAACCCCCAGATAGCTGTAGTTTATATATTGTATTTCCGTAGAAGTTTACAAACATTCATTCTTCACTTAACATAGATATAAAGGAAAATGGGTTAGATCACAAGTTCTAACAACATAAAAAAGACCTTTCCCCAAGTAAAGAAAAGTTTCATATGCTAGATGGTAGTAGACAATTAGTATTAAGTAGAACCGGTCATAATTAGACCAATATGAAATTTAGAATACCGAGGTCCTTGAAAGTACAGACATTACCACTAATTATTAATAAAGGAGATCAAGATAACTTGATTAATAACTTAAACCATTTTTTTTTCAAATCTACGACATTGTAGTAGACAACTTTTTGATGTGCGTTAAAGGGCTATTCAAAACAGCATTCATCACTTGCTTCGGCCAGATAGCTTTACATAGAGTACGGATGTAATATTGGCCCGATATCAATAGTGGTGTACTACCTTACTAGTTGTATAAACGCGTAAGAATATGGACACATTTTTATTGAAGTTCATTTAAAGTTAAACTTGTTTTTCATTTCCGTGCGTGGGCGTTTATATGCGAGTAATAAATGTCCATTTTGTTTTTAAATTTATTCGATTACACTAATTGTTTGACTATCGAGTTCCCTATAACGGCCCTCCGAATAACGATTACAATGCTTTCTGATGTTCCCTGAACAAAAACATCTATGTCTAACATCTTGACTGCTACAACATTGTCTGCTTAAAATTGAAGTTTACTGTCTTTTCTTAGAGTAAGGTATTGACACAGTTTGAACGCGTAACCGCGGCGTCTGATCTGGTTTTAACTGTTTGCAAGTGTAAGTTAAGTAACATTCAACACTCTTCGAGTATTAATGGCACTTCCCCATAACAACTTACTCCGAACAACAACACAATATGTGTCTTCCATTTGGTGTTGTTGTAGCGAGTGAGCACTGTATCGCATTTTGATTTGATAGGGAGAAGACGTGTAGCTCGACTTTTATGTTGTACGTTGTTATCATTTAAAAACTCAAAATCTCGCAAATCAATTGATTGGAAAGTTTAAGGATATTTAAATCATTACATCATTTTACGTCTTTAAAGTATTCACCCACATGAAACTACATATATTTCACAACATACAGTCAACTAGTTTCTATATTCTAGCAGCGATAGCTTCCAGCAGGTTTTAACTAAAGTAGAATGTGCATTAGGAAACAGACAATGGGGTAGCGGGTTATAATTGCCGTTTGAAACTTTTCATAGCTGCTACACTTGGTCGTCTGTTTTTATTTCTTAAATCTAAAGTGTAGGTGAATTTACCGGAGTAATGAGTTTCAGCCGATTTGGGATTCTAATCAGACGCCGCGATACACGATGCGTCTGATACAGTAGAGAAAACATTATGTTTACCACATAAACGCGTTTATTTCAATAACAAACAGTTTAGGTAACCCGGCGTCTGATTAGGCTCCAAACTGTTTGCCTCTCAGATTAAAATAAATGGTCAGAATTGTCGAAAAATTATATTTTCTACGTTTTATTGCGATGCGTTTGCGTTTTGTTTGCGTTTAAACGGGAAAGAATAACGTTTTCTCCACTGTAAGGGTCTAACATTTTTGAACAAAATCATTGTACTGTTGGTAAGCCAAAAAGGGGTATACGCCATACTTAGTAATATAACCTTTATTAACCATTACGCAATGTGAAAACCAAAGTTAGCGTAATACAAACAGTGTAGACTCTGACTTGCGACCGGGTCTACATTATTTGACACTCATAAACTTCATACATTTGGTAACCCGTTTCGAACATGATAAGAAACTGATTCTAAGATGTTGGTTAGGCTTCGTCTACGCGATTTTGCAAAGTAATAAATCTGGTTATTTCTTGGCAGGGCTCTACTACATATTATGGTCTAGCAATTTTATATAGTACTTAACCCTTGTTACTATAATAACCTATACAGCATTATGTACATAGAGGCGGTTCATCAGCCTGGTTTTGCCTGAGGAATAAGAATACTATAATAACAGTATATAGTATTCCTTTCGGAACTAAGGCATCTATTTCATAAATGTTTAATTTCGATTAAAGGAGAATTTTTTTTTTGGCGCGTCCTTATGTGTATGTTCTTATGTTTTGTTGAACTTCAAAGAAATATTTCATTGTTAAAATTGTAAGTGCTACTGGTTATGGCTGCATCCTGCTAAAACAATACTGTCATTTTAAATATGTTTCTGCATCCAACTTGTCGTGCATTGACTGTTCCTACCTACACTTGTGACTCTGGAAATATTGTTTTCCGGATACAAACCATTATTTTCCTAATGCAAACTTGTAACACTGCAATAAACTACATATTGTTCTCAAAATATGTTATGGCATTACAGCTATAGTTGAGAAGACGTTATTCGTTCACGATATTCATTACAAACAGCTTAGAGCCAGAGCAGGCTCCAAACTGTTTGCAATTTAAATTAAAACAAACACTTGAAATTGACAACATTTGCTATTTTCTACACTTTATTGCAATGTCTTTGCGTTTCGTTTGCGTTCAAACGGGAAAGAATAACATATTCTTCTCTGTACAAAATCGATTTACTGCCTTCCCGTGTGGTACGTATTGAAACTGACAGCTGTTCTGTTCACAAGGTTTTTTTCTAGTATTGCTTATACTTTACTTTTTCGATTACAATAATCTTCATGATACGCATTTGACTACATGCTTAGTTGACTTAAGTTACGATTGGTTTGAAAATGTACTATTTATTGTCTTTATCTACAACACCAGTTAAACTTACAGTTAAAATGTCACAATATATTCTTATGTAAGACAGAATATTCGCAAATTAACGGTTAGGCAGTCACATTTACAATGTTTGACATAAACAAATTAGAAGAATATGGTTTCTGTTTATTACGTTAGAGCTATTGTTTAGATGTTATTGAACTCGACAGGAAATTGGTTTAGTCTGTCTGTAACGTACAAACCTCGTCTGTCTTAAGTTTATAGTGAAACTGTAAAGCGCCAAGTCGTCGCATCACCGTCATGCAGGAGTTAGCTTACAATTTGTTCTCCATGAAATGTTAAGTAGACATAACCTATATCTCAATCTAAAATAGATATAATCAATGCTGATGTAATTTGCAGGACGATATATTAGTCCTTAATTGGATTGTTTTCACTATTTTATTGAATTGAATAATAACAAAATAGAACAATTATGTTCCGTTTCGAAAACGAGCTATATATATCATTCGTATGATGAGACTAATTCATATAGGTTAGTAATAAAGCTGTCATTGTTGGTGATATTGTAAGCAATAACGACTTGTTTTGCGCTTAATGCAGGTTGTTCTTAAAAGAGGCTGACAGTAAAGCTACATGTACCTCCCTTCGATGCTAGTTTAAGATCAAACCTGTTTGTGAACTACCATTTTTAACTTGTAATTGTTCGTAACGTGAGACATGGTCTGATTCCTTGTGCATTTTGACGCTATTGCAATGCAACTTGATGTTGCAATTTCGTTTGGAAAATGTAAAAAGTTCGAATGCATTCTTTTGGAAAGCAAGTCGAAATTATCTTGTGTTTCGAAGTTGTGGTATTTTACTCAGATCTCAAGATAAGGGGAGTATTTCAAAAACTTAAAGTGTTGTTTCTGGATTCAATCCTATAGTGTTACTACTCATTAGAATCGTCTCTTTAAGACGATTCTGATGAGTAGTAACACCATATGATTTGGTGCTAAAATAAGTGAGAAAAAGTTGGATTTGTTCAGTTTACCCCCTCTTATCTGGAGCCCTGTTTACTGTATCTTATTTCTCCACATTAATGTATTCGAGACGTGCCATGAGTAAATCTGCCTTATTGCAATTCAATCAAACTCAGGATTGTGCTTGGTCTGTGCAATGTTGCAATGCAATAGGTCTGATTTTGTCATGGCAAGGCTTATTTTTCTTACTTATTTAAATTCACCAAAAACGCGCAGTCTCACGCCCATAATTGTCAGTGGTGTTTCTGTGAAGACGACGAAATTCATTCCAATTTAGAATATAATAAACGCAAACGAAATGCAATAAAATGTATAAAATCAATAACTCATGAACATTCTGACAATTCATATGTATCCGAGTGGCAAACAGATTGGAGCCTTATCTAACACTCAACTGTTTGTAATGACAATAAGTATTGATTTATGTCTTCTTCACTGTACATGAAGGTGCCAGCTTTAATCGTGATTACGAAACATACTTCATCAATCTCCGTGTATGTACAGTGGAGAAAACGTTATTCTTTCCCAATAAACGCGTTTACGCTAAAACTATTATTCCCCGTACAAACAGTTCGGAGCATGATCAGACGCCGGGTAACCCGGCGTCTGACCAGGCTCAAAACTGTTTGTCACTCAGATAAAACCGATAAGGTCAGAATTGTCAAAAAGTTGTTCATTTCTATGTTTTAGTGTTTTGCGTTTGCATTTCGTTTTCGTTTAAATGAGGAAGAATAACGTATAAATACAAAGAGCAGGAAAAAGACTATAGTGTTTATCTTATTGTGTATTTTCTGATTCTCTTAGCTGTCTCATCATAAACGTGTTTGGTTTCAGGGTCCAAGACAGGGAAATACAGTGGAGAATAGCGACAACTCAACTCCAGTTCTTCAAGTTAGATCAATACTTTATTTCAAGGCATCACGCCACAATGTGCACCGTGACTCTTGGTCTGGTTCTCTCGTCTTTGCGACTCCCCACCATCCCTTTATCTCAATATTTGGGCCTTATTTATAAGCACCAGGCTTAATTGTCCGAACACGCACGACCCGTCAAATTGACAGTTTGACCTCAATTTGAATTGTGGTGCGTGGTCCCATTGACAGTGATATATTTACTTGCACCGACCCGAAATCACGGATACACAACACACACCAATATACAATTACAATACACAAATAAAGATGCACATGCGTCAAAATGATATGTACCTATATCATTACAGGTGTGGTGATATGACCTACTAGCGACAACTCAACCCAACTTTTTTTCATGGCATCACGCCACAATGTGTACCGTGCCTCCTGGTCTGGTTCTCTAGTCTACTGGACTCCCCACCATCCCTTTATCGCAATATTTGGGCCTTATTTATAAGCACCAGGCTTAATTGTCCGAACACGCACGACCCGTCAAATTGACAGTTTGACCTCAATTTGAATGGTGGTGCGTGGTCCCATTGGCAGTGATATATTTACTTGCACCGACCCGAAATCACGGATACACAACACACACCAATATACAATTACAATACACAAATAAAGATGCACATGCGTCAAAATGATATGTACCTATATCATTACACCTTCCCTCCTCACAATATAATGATCGAAATTCTTATAACAACACATGGTTCGGAAATATAACCAAATTCCTAACGATATTACCATACTTCTTACACAGTATCCTAAACTACGATAAAATACAACTACGGCAAAATACAACTAATACTATTTACCAAATACTATTTACCCCTCCCTATGTTATCTGAAAGTACTAACAATCAGTATATACATAACTAAACACTATTCATAACGACAGATTGATTTGGAAAAAAAATCACATGGTAAAATATTAAACGTTATACATAAACAGTCAACGACATGGTACAAAAAAAATTAAATTAACATGTTCCTTAATTAAAATTGTCACGGTATCCTATTCACGTATATATCCCTTCCAAAAAAAAACGGTTAATTTTTAATATCCGTAATACACTGCTAAAAGTCACTAGCCAAGTTTATGTCCAGTTGTATCGTCCGCCGAATGTTGTAAAATCACTAGCTAAGTTTATGTCCAGTTGTAGGTATCGTCCGCCGAATTTCTGCTAAAATCCCTAGTTAAGTTTATGCCCAGTCGGAAATCTGATATCTTGTTCCGAAAGTTTTCTCCAACTTCCAAAAATACAGGTGAACCTGCCGGTAGCCTCCGTAATAAAGGTCTGATAGAGTTGTCCACTCCTTTGCGTTGATTGCATATTGTCAGACATGTACTTAGTCTCCGGTATATACACACCTGTGTACATATTAATACATCAATAGTTGCACTCTAATGAATCTCACAGTTAGTCCCCAACTCAATTACAATGAGTATCATAACCAGAGAGATTATTTCTCCGCTAAATTCCTTCCATTTTCCATGTGGTGTCAAGGATAATCAGCCTTTGAATGTCTTATTCAAACACGCCATTTAGCTGGCCACCATCTCGAGGACTGTGTAAACCCACTTTGTGCATTCCAGACAGATCAATATTAATACAACCTATTCCTAGTAATTACTCTCATTATTAATAAAGATACTTTCATTATTAATAAAGATACTTTCTGTCTTGAAATATTTGCTATACCACCGAGAACTTCCTATTGTTTCCACAATTTTTAACTAATATTCAGTATAGTTACATGTAACTACAATACTATAGAACAATGACTTTCTTATTGTTAATTAGCATGGCAATGTTTGTTTGTCACGGTCAATTGATTACGTGCGTACATGAGTTATTTAAGTGCTGATTTCCTATGTTGACAGTTTTATTTAGTGATGTGTAGTCGGTACCATTTTACCTGTACTGCCTGTCACTCTTTATGACATATCGCATGTCGTTTCATATACACAGTTAATTTGTCGAATGTCAGCTATATTGCTTTACATAATTACATGACATTTACAGTCCATTACGGAAGTCCATTTGACAGGTGCCCTTGCTTTAATTATATTTTGTCTATGAAGTACATAACTTATGCAATTTTTACCTGTAACCTACGTACTATAACGTATTTACCAGTATTTTCGTTTGTGCCCTTTTGTTAGATTGCTTATCAGATTTTATTGCTTTACTTTGAGAAAAAACCTGCTTTATTTGCGTTTCTTTATAATCACACTCAATGTTTAACAGTTACAGTGGAATACACATGAAAAGCCAATGACGTCACGCATAAAAGGATCTCTTCCCAAATCACTTGCCGTATGAGCGAAAGTCTGAATATCAGCCCTCAGGCCAAGCAAAGGTTATTTCACTGCTTTTTCTACTTCTACGCGAAAACCTAGCATATTCGATATTCTCATTACTACGTTTACAACGTTCAAACGGTAAGGCCTATAATATACGATTTTAAAAGGCGTATGTCGCTTTACTGTTAACCACAGGTTAGCATATTTCCCGCACCTACACGGTGCATAGTCCTTTAGTCACTGTTGTGACAGGAAATTGCTAAAAACGAACTTGTTAGTTACTTCTTCTCGAAGCGTCTAGTGTAAATGCTGAACGATAGTATTCGTGTGTGAAACACCATATTAACTGCGTTTCAGTATTGTCCTTTCCCGGACTTTTTTTACCAACCAGTTATATTTACTCCCAGCCATATATGCGTGCGTTCATAACATAACATGGTAAGACCTACTTTAAACTACATTACATTTCCTATTTCATGTGCCTTAGTCAAACTTTTGACAGCCTATCAGTATTTGCTAGATTACCTCAGTTAACAAGTACTTCCTGCATTTATTTATAAGCAATTGCATGTTTCACCTGTCAATTCAATTACAGGTAACCGTGATTATTTGACGTTTCTCCTTAACCTTTAAACTACCGATCTATCTGACAGATTTTCCCTATTTATAGCTGACTACATTTTGACTCTGATTATGTTTTCTGTTCTTATTTTGTACATGTTTCTGACGGCATTCCGTCTCGTTACCATCTCGGTATTTCCTTATCCTCAACGGGTATGCAGCTCAGAAACCCTTTTGAAGGTTCCAATGAAATGTGTGCATTCACAGCCTTTAACATCAATTTCCTTGAAATTTAGATGCGTTGATCCCAGATTGAAATTACCCCTTGATGAAATCAAATATGCCTTATCTTTTTTTTAATATACATTTCCCTTTTAATATACAGTCATCACATCCAATCATAGATTTCCATATTCGTGATTTTTAAGCGTTTCCTGCCTTTTTGTACATGTACATGTTTTCTTCATCTTAAACAGATTAATGTTCTTAAATCTTATTCTACAGTAACCTACCATATGCAAAATTACTTTAATTTGAGTACAATAAGTCGAAATTGTCTAACCCGACCTGTTTTTCTCCTTTTCAGTTCTCTTTCTGGTCAAAATACAGTTGTGCTGTATGCATGTGTCTTTAGCTTAACTTCTAACAGTTCCAGTTGGCCGCAAAAATGACCGCATTTTTATAATTTTCTGATTTATTTTTCATAGCTTTATTTAGTTAAACAATCACGCTGTAAACTTCTTTTTATTATAACGCGTTTCACAATTAATAATTATTCATTATTCAGCAAAACGCTCGATAAAATGTCTGCTATAGTTCTACACATTTAAACACTTTGCTAATTTCCATTTAATTTCTGTTTTGAGTTTATCTATCTCTCTAACCTTTTGATTGAGTGCAACACAATATGTTCCGAGATAAAGGGATGGTGGGGAGTCCAGTAGACTATAGAACCAGACCAGGAGGCACGGTACACATTGTGGCGTGATGCCATGAAATAAAGTATTGATCTAACTTGAAGAACTGGAGTTGAGTTGTCGCTATTCTCCACTGTATTTCCTTGTCTTGGACCCTGAAACCAAACACGTTTATGATGAGACAGTTAAGAGAATCAGAAAATACACAATAAGATAAACACTATAGTCTTTCTCCTGCTATTTGTATTTATTTGTGCCTAAACAGTGTATACCAAAGTCGGACAGCTCTTGTCCAATAACCTGACAGTGTCTGATTAGAGTATGCACTGTCTATCAGACTAGAATATACACTCTTTCCCGGAGAACGTGTTCCTTTGCTGATGTGTCACACAATAGTTTAGATAATAAATGTTCATAGGGATCGGACTTTTATGCATTAATATGCAGCGACAGAACGGACAACCTGATATTTGTAAAGGGCAAATAAACCCTGTACTTATATTTGGAATCATTGAGGTCATACTAATTTAGAACATATGTTGTTTGGTATGTAAGTTCAATATCAACATACTGTTAGACAATTATGTATCCGTTCACTGCAATACTACCGTCGGCTTAATCAGTTTCATCTACTTATATTTCTGAATATTTTTTCTTGAAGGAATTCGATTAAACAGAATTCTGTATGAGTGTCAAACAGCTTGAATTCATATTAGACACCGTACCGTCTAGCCTGTCAGTGAAAGGTGTTCAAGGAAATACAGTCAGTATGGCATTTAGCGGACATTCAACTGAAAATTTGTGGATCAGCTTACATACAAGTAGTAACTTAATGCAGGATACAAATAATGCAGAAAGCTCCTTCAGGAGCTTTTTGCATTATTTTATCATGCATTAAGCAGCAGCCTGTCTTCAGGGATTTCAACATAAATAGCAAGGACTCGCTGATCACCGGACAGCCGGTTCTTTCATTGTCTGATCCAATTTGATCCGAGACAGGCCTCTGGCCACTGATGCAATAAACTGTTGAATATTTCCAATTCCGTTGCCATTATTTATACACTCGGGCATTCTGTCGACATAAAGGGTCAGATTTCGGCTACAGTATCAATAACTGCTGGCCTTATTTACTTATTTGATGTCTCTGTCGATAGAAGTTCTTTGAAGAGACATGTTCCGTACATGCATGATTTCAACTTGAGTAAGCGACAATGCTCAAGAAAGTATGCATACAGAAACATAAAAGACAGTACTAAGACGCTGCTTTGTTAACGTCAAAGTCTACCTTTAGGCGACATTGCAAATAGTTAGTATCCTGATAAGACGCCGCGTAACGCGGTGTCTCATCAGAAAACACACTGTTTGACACTCGTATAATTCTTCTTTGACAGACGAAATATATTGACAGTGAAATAGTGCTTGCATACAGATTGGTCAACACTACATTAGCAGTCTGTACGATTTGTGGATACTTTATTAGTTAAACAGCTACTTCCCAGGGTTCTTGAGGATTAGTTCCGGCTGAGGAAACTAATGTTGCCCCAGCCGTTTGGCGAGGGTTTTATGTATTTACAAGCCGGGAATAAATCTTCACGTACCCTGGGAAGAAACTTTATTAAATGCTTTCGTATGATATCGAGCGTTTCCGCGTGTATCTGCACAGTTAAATACAAGAGTCTGTATCAGCCACCTTGTATCAGCCACTTTGTTTTTTACTCTGACGTCGCTTTCGGTTAAGGGTGACGTCATTTACGTATATGTACAAATGCCGCGTTATTCTTTGTGGCAAATAAAAAAAAGTGTTCTGCTTCAAATAACTAATAAATATTGGATATACAATGATTTAAACAACTTTTTAATTGTTTTTTATTTGTTTTCAAGGCATATACATGTAATAAACATATCACCGTTAAGCAACTTTCAAAATATAGTGGCTTGTTGATGTCTAACATCAAATCATGCAGACACGTCAATTAGATGAATGCTGCATTGTATTTATCTGCATCAAGTAACACCCTTATATCAAGTTCCTCAAAGTTTGACGTATTTCAGATTGTCGCATAATACATGACTCATTGTACTTTTCTGCTGCTTCGTTGGATAATCCAATATTGCCACACCACAAGAAAATTATTAATATGCAAATTTTGTTTTCGTGTTCTTCTTCCTTCCTCTCCTCTTCCTTTCTCTGCCCTTACTCACTATTCACTTATTCTGACTGTTATTAAAAACTTAGATTATATGTTTGCAGCCATTGTTACACTACTTTGAATGTTTAAACACAAGGGCAAGGGCCGAATCTAATGTTGTAAGAACTTGTGGCCCAACCCCATTTCTCTGTATATATTGAAATAAAATATGTTTAAACTAAACATCACCAGTTGAAATTGCGCTACTGTATGTTTTGTTCAGATCTCGACGTTTTTGCTGGAAACAACCGATCAAATTCGCGCCATTGCGCTCGTCAAATCAGCTATTTCCGGCAAAAAACGTCTCGAGCCGAGTACATTACGCTGTATTGCACTTTCAACTAGTAATGTGTAAGTATAACGAATTTATTATACTGCCAAAGTTTTCATGGTATAAACGCTTAAAAATAATTATTTCCACCCATTTCATCATTTTTTAACGCAACATTAATTCTCCGTCGGGCACCCCAAAAACACAATATTTTTGAAACTTTGAAACTTTATTGAAATATATCTGTATAAGGTCCACTACCGTGGACAGCATTAACATTTATACACATAGAAAACATACATATCAATAGATAGGTGATTAGTTGGGAATACGCAAATTCATTTGAAATTTTTATAATTTATAATAAAGCCTGAATAAAAAGTATTTCTTATGAATAAACAGATGTTAACCAAAATTTGTTCCATATATAGTCATATATATCACCTGACAGTTTAGATCGTGATCAGTTCCTAGGTAACTCGGCCTCTGATTCACTCTTTCAATTTGTATATTGATGTGTCATAATAATCATAATCATAATCTTAAAGAATGTCAGAACTTATAACTGATCGTACAGCTGCAACTTGTGTTTTGGACATGAAGACACGACCCTGGATGATAAAGGTGAAGTTTAAAATTGAAAAGAAATGGGAAATACTCATTTTAATTGTAAGTGACCCCTTTTTATTGTTTTACTGCTTTCTTTGAATATAATGCAATCGAAGAGTAAGATAACGCGATTCAAGGACCTCTAGGGTCAGTGCTGCTTTGGTACAACTGAAACACGTTCTGTGTAAAGTTGAGTCACGGCATTATACAATGACATTTGTGTAGGTCTAAGACAAGGACGGGTGTTGGGATGTAATTTATTGCCACAAGTCTAGCCTTTCATGTACTCGTTTCCTTGTCTCGAGCTTTATAAACCGAGGTCCGGTTTATCAGTGCGTTACACTTAGAACCAAAAAGAACCAGAAAACTCTGTCGTTAATAAGGGTTGGGCATAATGGGTAGTCAGCTCATAGCTGGCAGAAACGGACGTAAACAAACAAACCTTGTATGTGTTCATCGGTGTACATTTAATATAGACGGGACGGATCTTACAAATAACTCATATTCGACGACTTTTGCCAGTGTTAAACGAAAGTTTAACTTTTGTTATTTATTCCAATATCATATCGTATTTACATCACAAACGTGTATTCGTAGTAAACGTCGTTAATATTGTGTCGAGTCGAGTAGGCAGCCATATTGTTTGTACGCAATGAAGCACGAGGGGCGACCCAAGGGGAAATTATATGTACCCTGTCAGTTCACATGGTACTAGGCTCACGTCTACACCTCAGTAACCAATCAGAAGTAATTAATTTTCTTTGCAGTATAATAAGTATGATAAGTCTTGTGATAGTTGTTGCAAATTGTTTGGATTTTATAACTCGGCGATCTTCCTGGATACATACAATATCCACTGGAATTCGTTTTATAACTCGGCGTTAATTCCTGATATAACCAAGTGTACTCCCTACCTTAAGGTGGTTCCGGGCCCTAATTGTCATAGGGGATACTTTTGTTTATTTGACAGAAATGATCCCCTCTGCAAAAAAGTAAAAGAAAGGTAGACAGGTGGTTTTTATACCATGTTGTGCTTCATAGTGAGTAAGATTTCCTGAAATCATCTCTCACCACGTATAGAAAAGGGGTCATGTTATATAGGAAAGAGGTCATGTTTAGGTACAATATTATATTAATTTTAGTACTTGTTCTAACTAGTTGATCGAAATATGTTGGTTTTAGCATGTTGTTTCGTTCCTATGCACTATTTGGCAATCTTTGATGTCGCTTCCGACTCAACCAATCAATCAATCCTCGAGTATACAAACAGTTGAATGATGTTACCTCCAAGCAAATATAGGTTTGATATACCTTAAGGAAAAATTCAGACTACATATTTTGTAGTGTACTATTACAAAGCGTGCGAACCGCGAAGCACAGATGATAATGTGAATATTCAATTATGTTCCGCCATACAGTTAAAATGCAATAAGTATTCGGTATATTAAGTGTTAACAGTGGAGAAGCCATTTTTAAATCCCAGTTAAGGCATAATATAATGCTTAAAATTAATCTAGATCAGAGGAATGGTAACCCAGCATCTGATCAGGCTACAAAATATTTCTCGCCCACGTTCAAATTGATCATCAATATTTCAATACAGTTGCAGTTTTCTACATTTTTGCTTTTAGTTTCGTTCTTACGGGAAAATGACTATATGGGGGACATTCAAAAATCGCGTTAATGTATCATTTGCATAATGAATAATGTTATAGGCTATTAGTATGATACGTCAATCGAGTTGTACAGCTTTCAGAACATAAATCGCATGCATTATAATGTACTATATTATAAATTATTATGCTAAATTATATTAATTCAGATTATATTATAATTATAATTATTATATTATGCGTAATATTATGTTTAAATATACAGAGCACATGTATGAGGAAATGCAACAGGGTGAATCGCCGCAATGTTAACAATATAAAGTGTTTTATTCATAACACTAATTTTTGTCTAGCAGCAACAAGGAAATAACAGCTAGTTATATAATATTCTTCTAGAATTATTCACGGAGGACGAAAACGTATATATATATGACCGAAGGTAAAATCGTGATATAATATGAAACGTTTTTGTTCTTTCAAATTTTGACCACTGACATTTTGACTGATAAAATATTGATAGCGACTGTTGAACATTATTTTGTTTAACAAAATATACATATATCTACCCTAAACAATTTTTATAGAATCAACTTTGCAGACAACTAAATCCCATCGTGCTTACTGTTTATGAGCATTCCTTAGCATAACAACTAATCAATTTTCTTCTTAGACCTATATTTAGATGTTACTTAGCATACTGTAATTATATTTACTTAATTTTATTTGGTTATAAGATAGTTTGGACAGAAATACTTGTGAAACAGCAGCAAGAGAATATTTAAAACCCTTACTCTATAGCATTTTAGATTTAAAAACAGATGACCACTTAAAGCAGGTTGAAAGTAAATATGAATTCATCTTAAGACTTTTCCTCAGAATTCAATAGCTACGATATAGACAAAAAATGATGATACATATTCATTACTGTATAATTTTCTAACATTTTGTCTTCAGTAGAGATATAAACTTAAGGCGTAAAATGCTTATATTTAAAGTAATTGGTAAGGAGCATTCTGCACCACGGTTGTCCTCACACACCGATTGCTATTAACCCGTCACTGCCATTATGACGTCATAACCCGTCTCACATATTCACAGCTCTAACATCGCCTGCTCACAAACTTATGGCCTGCTTTTATTCAAAAGTGTTTTATTTAGGCAGTTTGTCTTAAGAAACATTTATATACGTTTTGAACGTTACTTGATCCAGACTATAAATAAACTCAACAAAATAATTAAAGGGGCAAAGGTATACGTTCATATATCTTTTTAAAAATGGAAACATTTTCAAGTTAAAAGAGTGAATGCGTGTTTAGATGCTTTAAAATAAAACAATTAAGAAACAAACGTCACTTTGTGCAAAAATGGTCATGGTTTAATGAATTGAAGCGGACAAGTATCAAAAACACGGTTTTTAACGTCCACTGGATTTTTGCACGACGTGTCTGCCTATTTTTCAACGTTTAGTTTATAGCTGTTTTCATTATATCGAGTGCATATTTGTATCTTAAGCATAATTAGATTGCATATTGGTACAAAATTTGAAAACTATGCCCCTAAAGACGTCATTTGTCCTTTTCCAACGTCATGTTGCGATGGAGTTTAACGTTAGTAAGGGTGTCGTCGACATGTTGTGGTAGTTGTACCTGGACACTGTGATGGTTAATTGGAGATCAGGTCAAGGTCGTTTGCAGGTCATATTTGAAGTAAAGGACCGATGTTGTCACTTATGGCATGACGTCAACGGCTCAATTCCCTCGTTACGCTTAATAGTGTTTATAAACAGACGTGTGGTTACAGAATTTCTGTTCAGATCGTCGGGAATAGACTTTATGCTGCAAACCTATGGGCTAGAAGACCTGTCGTGTGACCGGCCTTGACCCCACACCACCGAAAACGTCATCTAGCGTTTTGCCAGTAATCATGCCATTTGAACGTTTACGTTTTCGCAACGAATTGTGGACTAGTGTGTCAAATTTCATTTTGTATTTAAATGACGACTGCAGACGAATGTAAAGACAGCGAAACGAATGTTTCTTCGACTGTTATGTGGCAGAGCATGACGGACTCAGAAAGGGGTCAGGGCTCCTATGGGTGGGCATATTCTACAACGGTTGCACGGACCTTTACGTCATTAGGAACTGGACTCTGACTAGTTTAGGGTACAGGAACGAGACCCTAGACGCTATCGCACGCGCTGAAGCTGGAGCTTTGGGGTCAGGCTTCATCCCGACAGACGACAAATCTCGTCCGTACCGAGCACGTATGGTAGACCATTACTTGGAACACGAAGGCATAGGGCAGATGGACTGGCCAGCAAGGTCAACACACTTCAGTCACATTGAGGATGCTTAGGACATGCGGCAACGCCGGATATCCGGTCGAGATCGTCACCTTAGAGGCTAACAGACATGTTTATTGAAGAATGACACATAATGTCCATTGCATACATCTTTAAGCTTATTCTCCGATTTCCATGTAGATGCAAGGAAGTGATTAATGCACGTGGTGAACACATATGATACTAGCTGTAATTTAAGAGAAGAACCTAAAAGATGGGGCTCTTGGTCAAGCTGTTTGTTACCCCACCCACCTAGTCTGGCACACGGTAATTTTAGGGTGGTTGTGTTTGAAGGGGAACTGCTATGTATATTTCTACTTTTCGATATACAGTTATACTCTACAACGAAGTTAACATGTAAATTTACATGTAACTGTTAAAAATATATTGTATGAACATATTTTTATATATTGGGCCTACCCAATATATTTGCCCCTTTAATTGTTTTGTTGAGTATATATTTGCATATGATGCTGTTATAGTGGTCAGAGTTGTTCTAGGGTTAGTATCGTATATGCAGTGCTCCCTCTCTACAACGACACCCAATGGGAGACAAAACATATGTGCGTTGATCGGAGGGAGTCGTTATAGGGAAGTGAATTGGTTGACATTTGCAAATAGCTTACATCCAGATCAAGCTGTTTGTCACTCGTCAATATTTATTTTTCTGTCAAAATATTCAATGTGTAACTTTAAGCAAAAGGCAGACGACAACTTTAAGCAGACGATATTACAGCAGTAAAAGCGTTAGACATAATTGTCCTGTTTAGGGAAAAGCGACAACGGTCGTTGTTCGAAAGGAGTTGTTGTTGGGAGGTCTTCCCAACAACGACTCCTTTCGAACAACGACCATTGTCGCAGGGACGCTGTAAGAGGATTACTGGCAGCGCATATCTCGTACTTTACAAATCAGGTATTCTGGTTACGTTATAAATGTCTGACTATTTGCGGTTAATGTGTGAATATGAAACTAGTACAATGCCAATGTTAGATGGTAATGAGTCTCAAGCGACAACAATGGAATCTACAAACAAACATATACATTTACTCTTATCTCAACGGACTCGTTTGTCTGAAGAACAAAGTTAATTTCTAGCCTGTATAGTGCCGCTTGACTGAATCTTAAAATCCATTTACCCATTTGTGCCAAGTGGATTCTTCCATGGTTATATATTGGATTAGTCCATATTTTATCAAAGGGATGCCTGGTAAAAAAAAATGTTTCATTTTGTTTTATATTGCAATTCCTATCAGCAAACAGTATAGACACTGATCAGACGCCGCATTATGCGACGTCTGGTCAGAGTCTACACTATTTGCCTATGTCTCATATATTGGATCGTAGGCACAAAAGGGTTAACTCTTTGACTGACAAATGGGTTAAGAACAAGATCAGGCACATATTTATTGGGCATCTAGTCAGGGAAACAACTGTTTTGTTTTATAGAAACGTAATTTCCATTTCACAAATGTTTCTATGACATTTGCAATCAATATACTAAACACAATTTGGCAGACAAAAGGTTGAACCCTAAGAATGATGTAACACTATAAATTGGAAAAACAGTGTATTCTCTTCAAACAATATGTAACCGCTTTAACTCATTACTCCATACCTACGCATGTTCACGCCTCTAAATTAGTATATGCCATACGCACGTTATTGCTTTGGTTAGATTTATTAGTTTTCGTTTTGCATATACAAGATTTAATGTTGTATATCCAAAACATATATCTCCGTTCATACAGTTTAAAGGCGCTTCCAAAAGTTTTCTTTGCAAAAAAGTGTGTGTTTCTTCTTTTTAGTTTTCATGTATTGCGTCTGCGATTGCATTTGGCACCTAAATAGCGTACCAATTTGTATAAACATGGCGTTATTTCTACATTTGCATTATAAGTGTACAGAGCGAGAACTTTATTATCAAAACATGTGTTTATGCTAAAAATATTATGTTCATTGCAAAACTATTATAGAAGTCCCCGCATTAGAAGAAGCAACATTAAAACGTTCGACACCAAATACAGTGAAACCCCTCTAAACTGGAACCTCTAAATACCGGAATTCTCTTTAACCGGACAAAAACGTTGGTCCCGTCTCTAATAAATACGAAAGAAGACTCAAGCAGGAAACGCAACACAAACAATACACCCATCTCTAAAGCAGAACACACACACAGCCATACCATAACAAACACACACACACACACAACCACACACACACACGCAATACCATTCTTTCATCCACACACTAAATAGATAACAACACGCAAGACAAACATAAAGCTAAGTGAACATAGGAGCCCGCCTTGGTACGGTCAGTAGCAATCAATAATCAAATATAAATTAATTAACCATTAACAACCACTGGGGGGTTAAACCTGGGTTTAGGGGCGCCCAACCTCACACTTATCTCCTATATTCACCTATAAAGACAAACAGTGTACATAAAATATAAACCCTGTTCCACAACCTTACAATCAAAAAGACCGCCAGCACAGTAAGTAAATACATGTAAAACATCTAACAAAATTCTCTGACAGGATTATTAGTAACACGGGAAAGAATTAAACATTCAAGCCCGTGTTAAAAATAACCCACTATGGCAACGGTCAAATTGTACTCAAGCGAATAGTCTGTAGTCACGAGTAACTGTAAGACTTGGGAGGGTTTAGGGTACGACAGAGAGGGAGAGAAAAACCAAAGCACGAAAATCCGACATAACTCTCCCGGTTAAGGACGGCTTTAGAGATACATCATCATGTAGTGCTAAGCCCTGTCTGTCGTCGCATAACCAAAGAGGAAAGCATAGTTATCAATTGTAGATTGATCGATAACCAAACGTGAAGTGCGCAGCAATATAGTTGGATCATAATCTTTTTTGAGGAAAAATCTAATACGTTTCACAAATAGGTTTTGAAAATGCATATGTCCAAGAATCTTACGAAGTCTGTAAATCACATCACCATAAAACTCCGGATGTGAAATACCTTGCCGCAGAAAAGACTTTAAGTTACATTTATACTTGTTAATGAGAGGAAGATTTCTATAAAAGAATTTAGAAAATGTTTTACGAAGTTTATGAAATCTGTACCCCTGTTTAAGAAACTTTTCAGTAATAGTTTTATTACGAATGTGGAAGTCCTCAACAGAGGTACAAGCCCTAGCAAAACGAATAAGTTGTGAAATATAAACCCCGTAAGATGTAGAACGGGGAACATCGCCATCTAGATGAGGATAGTTTACAATACTAAAATCAAAATCATCTCGTTTATCGTAAATCTTAGAAGAAACAATACCGTTGCTTATTAAAAGATCCAAATCTAAAAATGGTGCCGATAAATTTGACTCGTTTGTTTTATTAAGGCGTAATTCTTTTGGGTAAATAAAAGGAAACAACGTATCAAAAAATGGGTTGTCTATATTAAAAATATCATCTAGATAGCGCGATGTGTTGTTAAAGGCTTCGATCATATCTGGCTGTGTATCAGGTTTTAGACTTAGCATAAAGTCCCTCTCATAACAGTACAAAAATAGGTCTGCGACAAGGGGCGCACAGTTTGTACCCATAGGGATACCAATCACTTGGCGGTATATGGTACTCCCAAAACGTACATAAATATTATCCAGAAGAAATGATAGTGATTTACAGACATCGGTGCAAGTCCACATAGTGTAATGCACGATCAGTATTACACGCCAGAAATAGTTTCCTTTCTCTGGCAAAAGTCTTTTCAATAAGTTGTATAAGTTAAGCTTTTATTAAATTATGAGGTAAGGTAGTATATAGTGTTGAAAAGTCATACGTACTAATATTGCAAGCTTGGTATTTTCTATGTTCAAGCTTCGTCAAAATTTCATTCGAGTTTTTGATAGACCAAAACAGATTAAGTCCAGAATTTTCGTAAGTCTTGTCACAATACCTTTGAACATGTTCTTTGATTTTAATTAAAGACGATGTCAAAAGTTTGGAAAGCTTAGTAGTAGTACATGCACTTGAATTAGCAATAAAACGAGACTTATATGGTGTTTTGTGGAGTTTTGGTATCCAGTACATAGTAGGAAGTTTATGACATGTAATGTTGACGTCAGCTTTTAATTGTTTACAAGTATCAAGATGATCAGATACTACATTATGCTCCGTTAAATTAGTCGTTGTATAGGAATTGGTATTCACAAGTTCCTGGTTTAAAGTATCAACATAATGTAATCGTCATACAATTATCACATTATTGGATGCTTTGTCTGCAGGAACGAGTACATATTTGGAATGAAAGTCTTGTATGCCCTTCTTTAAGTGACGAATGTTAAATTTAGGTTTAGGTGGTAAAAGATGGTTATTGGATAAATAGAACGAAATCCGGGTATCGATAATATCAAAGATTAATTATTTCCATTTTGTAAGAGCGTCATTTTCAGCATGTTCTCTGCGGCACCAGTTGGTACTATACTTATTCAAAGCTTCAGAAATATGATTGCGACAAGTATCGAAATCAATTAAGGCAGGTAATCTAAATTTGGGTCCCTTACTCAAAAGCGCTCTAATGCGTTTATCTTTAATGATATCAAAATTGCCAGTTATTATATGACCCACTGGAGAGTAACAGAATTTCGAAGAGGTACAGTCTCATGTATCTGGTGTGTTTTCGATAATGTTAAGATCAGAAACAATTTTATTGTAGTTAAAAATTAACCCTCTAACAGATTTATTATACTTATAACAAATAATAGGTGGTTCAAGATTTTTGAAATAATTTGGAATAGCATTCATCACATTTTTGTTACGGAGAATACTTTGTAAATCTATGAAATCAATACCTTTATTTATAAAAGGGACCTTAATGAAATATCTTTTGTGATCGTTTAAAGAATCAATATGAGGTCTGAGAACAAGCTGAGTATAACTTTGTATTTAACCTGCAGTATAATACAGAGGATCTGTGCGTAAAATTATTCCATCAGCCTTGTCGTCAATATCTTTTAAAGACGACAATGACAACGAAGAAAGCCGAGAAAGCATTTTATGTTTACCAGAATGTAACAGCAGATTAAGCAAATCTGTAATAGTAATAGACTGACGTGATTTACGTTTAATATTTCCATTTATACGAATACCATGCGATCTAGATTTACGCTTTAGTGTAGAATAAATCGAAAAAATATCAATTGAAGGTTCTTTAGAAATATTGCCAGATTGGTATATATTATCATTCAAGCCTAAAGGAAAGGGTGTCTGTAAATTTTTAATCCATTTTAATTCCGTTATAAATCTAGCCTTACATTTGAAACTATTAGTAGCATTTATATCATACGTAATATGTTCAACAGGTTGAATTGAAATAAAATCTAATCCATGTCCAGACGAAAGTTTAGATCAATTGTTTTAGATCAATACAAATCAACTGATTGCTAAAGGTGGGCTGGTCAAAGCTTTTAGCGGACGTTTGAACTGACAGACATATCGGTTTGACCGATATGGGATTTGATCGATATGGGACCAATACATGTAGTAATTATCTAGTTTACGATATCTCAAAAAAAAATCTTCGGCGTCACAGACTACATAAAAAAGATGACATTCAAATTTTGCATAAGTTATTTTTGTAAATATTATTTTAGAAAATGGAGCTAAATTACAAAATGCATTTGAAAGAAAAACTGAGTTTGGTCGAGATTCGAACTCATTCTGAGACGACAAACACTCAAGATATACCCTAAAATGTGTACCCTCAAATTATTTGAAATATGGTGTGCCCTTCGCCTGTCTCATCAGTAACTAAATCTTGGCGACTGAAATATTTTTATTGTAAAGGATTGACTGCTGATAGATGACTATCTTTGTAATATCTAAGGAGAATAATACTTTTGAGACCAGATAATGCTTACTTCTTTGACAATACATATACGTGTTGTTTTTTACGTGTACCCATAAATCAAGTTTATTTTACAAAATATATAAGCTTTAAAATTGGTTTATTTCAGTTGCTTGACAGATGTTTTGCTTTACTGGTAGCCTGCTTTACGATATCATCTTGAAGAAAATAGAAAATGATTCTAAAGATACATATGCGTGACCGTTTGCAGTATAACTTCATGTAAGTTCTTCGATTGATGAATAAATTAGATGTGTAAACGGCGTATAAATGACGTAATGGGTTACATAAATGACATTGAGTAGCAGAATGTTCAAGATTGAAATGACGTTTTGTCTGCAACAGCATTTGATTATCGGAATCTCAATGAACTCATTTCCCCCTAAAACCTTTACTGGACAATTCATATTTGCAATGAAATTTAGTCCATTTAGTGTTGTTTTCCGCAAAAACAGTACAAAAAGGCAAACAAAGAGCCATTTCAAAGTCTTATTATATGGGTCTACATTATTTGCGTACTATTTTCAAATACACTATTTCTAAAGTACGAGTATACTCGCCGCTTGGACCCAATGTATTAAGATACGAATGCAATGTATTTAGTGTAAACATCAGTTATCCATAGTTTTAAAACAAGCCCGTACCGATATTCTGATTGCGTATTTTACCCAATTATTCAAAATATCAGTATTATACAAAATTAAACACTCTGTTGTGCCACTTTTATTAAATGATATAAGAATAATATTATGCAGAGTGTTTTAAGGAGATATGTATATTGTTACATCTTGAATCAGGTAGTTATATTTTCTTGTTTTTTAGATGCATTTTTGTTAAATCAATTTGATCTGACCGTTGTCATTTTAAGACAGATGGTAGCTAATAGCGGGTTAAATAAACTAGATGACTGGTTTCTCTTATGACAGCTCTATTTTAAGCATTCACGTGTCAGGGTATATATATGTTTCCTTTATCCCAGGGATGTGTTTGAAGCGCCAAACAGGCGCAAGTTTAAAAATATTGTTTTATACTTCCGCAGGGATGTTGCAGCTGTAGCCACAACTTAACCTTCTACAAGCTGCGGTCGATTTTGTTAAACCACGGTCCAATGTGATAAAGCTTTCAAAGTTAAAAACTAGGGCATTATGACTGATGACATTTCAAAACAAGTGTCAAACATAAAGGATCCTGATCAGACGCTGCGTGTCGCGGAATCTGATCAGGATCCAAACTATTTGCAAACGCGCTTTTAAGCGTTATTGAGAGTAAAAGGGTGCAGTCACTGTATTCAAGTATGATGTAATTAAACATGGGAAATATGTCTGTTCTAATGGAGACGATCAAAGCTATATACATTTGTTAACCGATGATACGTGTGTATTGTCAATGTCATTTAAACATTTTCTGAAATACTTCACTGTACTACCGTACATTGCGTATTACAAAATTGAACTCACAAAAATACGAATCTATATCATCAATAATAGTTTATTTCCATTCTCTCTGTTTAAATATCTCTCTTTCTCTCTGTTTATGTCTATCTGTATGTCTATCTGATTGCCCGAAAACATGAATATATCTTATCTCCCTTTATCTAGCCACAATCTCCTCTTTCTTTATCGCTACACCCTCTTTCCCTCTATCTCTCTCTCGTATGTCTCTCTTTCGCCATAACTCGAATATTATATCCTTCTCTCATACCCTCTATGTTTGCATATAAATTGCATCTCTTTTCATCTGTATAAAATTATGTTCATTTTTAGCTCGCCTGTTCGGGGGGGGGGGGGGGCTTATGGAATTACCCGGCGTCGGCGTCGCTTTGATTTTTCATGGTTAAAGTTTTGGGGTAAGCGTTGTAATGCACTAATACTACATGACATGTTTGCATAAGGAAGCTGATATTTGGATTGGAGGTACCCTGTGGGTTAAACATTGATGATGCGTAGTTAAAATTTTAAAAAAGTTGAAATTTAGTACAAATTTTACCTGTTTTGGACTTAGGTTGTTCGGCTGAATTCTCATGGTTAAAGTTTTGTAGTAAGTGTTGTAATGCACTAATACTACATGAAATATTTGTATTAGGAAGCTGATATTTGGAATTGAGGTTCCCTGTGGGTTGAACATTGATGTTGCGTAGTTCAAATTTAAAATAATTTTTATTTTTTGTCATAATTTCACCTGTTTTGGACTTAAATATTTTTGACTGAAATTTCAACGTTAGTAATGGAGTAAGTGTTGGAATGCACTTATACTACATGACATGATTGCATTAGGAAACTGATATTTGGAATGGAGGTTCCCTGTGGCTTGAATATGAATGTACCGATACACTTTTCTATTGATATTTACCTATTCAGGGTGTATGAAAATCATGAATTTTAGAAATTTTCAAAGTATATGAAAACACTTTATGATAGTTTTGTATTGAAGAGCTATTTAAGATGAAGGAAAACATAGAAAAAGGGTACATTTTGGTGAACAACTTTTGGCTCTACGGCCATGTAAAATTTACCCCACCCACAATGTCTTATTTTGTCCTTTTCAAACAGCCCGCTTCAATAAAATCCATTTCATATGAAAACAAATATGATATTTTGGTTTTTGTGTTATTTATTTTCTGTCTATGGTTGTATTTCTTCATACAAAAACAAATTTAAGAGAAAAGAGGCACCAAATGTGAAATTTATAAAGCTCTAAATATAATCGATATGGTACTTTTTTGTAAATTTTGTAAAGGGAGATAGCTCTTTTTACAAATTTTCAACACTGACCTTTCAATTTCTTTTCATATTTTGAACTGCCTTTCATCTGGTAGAATATAAGAAAAAATTTAATACTCGAACTATTTCATTTTCAAACTTTTTCACTTTTTTTTCATGAAATAAAAAATCTAATAAAATCATGCAATATCAAAAGCATATTTTTATATTCAAGGATCCATATTGTCCAAACCTGGTGCCTGCTTTGTCTAAATTTGGTTTCTATATGTGCAAATACCACCATAGATATCACATAAATAAAGAAAACCCAAATTACCATGTTTGTTTTGTTTTGAAATAGATTTTACTGAAGCTTGTACTCTGAATGGGTAAAATTTGAAAATAAATCAAAATTTGACATACCTTTTTCAAATCGCTGTAGCTAAAAAAAAGAATACCACCATATATAGTTTTTTCATTCATCATAAACAGCTCTTCCAAAAAAAACAGTGATAGAAAAAAAGTTAAATATTTTATAAAAATCGCTTAAGGGTTTGATACACCCTTAAAGAAAGGTTTCATTAGGCGGGCTTTGCTGTTCTCCGACAGCTCTTGTTCTCATTCTCCCCACCTTGCTATATATATCTATGTCTTTCTAAGTAGATATCGATATCTGTCCTTGCATATGTCTGTGTGTATATAATATATATCGTATTATATTATCTTTTTCTATTGTCCCATCTCTCTCTCTCTCTCTCTCTCACTGTTATCTCTTTATGTCTGTCTCCCCTGTCTATCTCTCTGTCGCACTGCCTCTGTAACTCTATATGTTTCTCTGAAACTTGACCTTAGAGGTGACCCTCGAAGGTCATTGCTGATGTCACGCAAACGCACTTGCATTTATAGAGAATATATTTAGTTGATGCTACTATTTAATTAGGTTTTTCCCGTAGTAATCTGGTATAAAACGTAATTACTTCTTTGAACTCTCTTTTGCTGTATACTTCAACATACAAACAAGTTTTGCTACGGGTTAATATTTCTCCAACATCAATACTATGTGCAAATGCCCACAGGGGTTTGGGACTCACGTGCCGTAAATAAATTACTTAAGTTTAGGGTAGTGAAGTAGTTAATAGTAAAGTACAGTAGATAAAGCGTCATTCAGTCACAATCCATGAATTTTATTGCTGCTAAAACGGTTTGGCCATTGCAAAAGGAAGTATCGTTACGAGTGTTAAACAGTTTTGATCCTTATCAGGCGCAAAATAACTCCAAACTGTGTACAAACACAGTAAACGTAAGGAAAATAGAGGATAACTACAGCTAAAACGCTCAGTTTAAGCCTTTTAAATTCAGCATTTCGGCCATGTATGTTTTGTAGTCACTTGCGAAATGGCCTACATTCTACGCACGGTATTTACATCTTGCAGTTATTAAACTTCTACACGATGGATTGGTGGTATATGTGAATCGAGGAATTGTTTCCTCTTGAGATTATACGATTTAGCCATTTGTATAAATTAGTGTTCTAATTGCTCTTTTTCAGAAGATTCGCATTTAATGCCGAACGTTTAACTAAATCTAAAACGGCATATTCCTATGTTGAAACAGATTGTATCATTAACAAATTCACTTCCGTACAATGACTATTTTGCAAATTTTGCAAACCTGATCATTCGCCGCGTAACGGTGCATCTGGTCAGTATCCAAACAGTCAATTTCATAGTTTTATCTAAATTAAGTTTTTTATTCTACTCATATCTGACCAGTCAAAGCATGGCGCCTGGTATATAAATCAGGTATTACCGTTGACCACGTGCTCAGTTGTACATTGGGCCTTTCAGAATCGGCAACAAACTGTGGTCTTAAGCAACACTTGCGTTAAGATTTGAAACTACTTGTATTCTAATCAGACACCGATTTACTTGTAGTACAGTGAAGCAAACGTTATTATTTCCCGTTTAAACGCAAACGAAACGCAAACGCATTGCAATAAAACTTACAAAATAACAACTTGTCGGCAATTCTGAGTATTTATTTTAACCCGAGCGGCAATCAGTTTGGGGCCTGATCTGACGCCGGGTTACCCGGCGTCTGATCTGGCTCCAAACTAGTTGCAGTGAAGATAATAGTTTTAGCGTAAACGCGTTTAATGGGAAAGAATAACGTTTCCTCCACTGTATAAGCTGTTTGTAAAAGGTTATCATATATGGTGATTAATGTCACACACAGCATGCCAAATGTAGAGATTTATCTGTAAAATATATTTCTCCTATTTTAAAATAAATATTAGATTATATTCGCCTGAAACTTATATTAAAAACATGCATATTTCATCTACGATTTATTTTCTGAAATCGAGAAGTCTACATTTAATTTCAAACACAAATGTGTAACCATTTCACAAATTGTGTAAGAAGAGTAACGGAAACCTATGTTTCATTCCGGATAAATACAAGTAAAAGATACATGTTGAAATAGTACTGTACATGTATATTAAATCATATAATATCAGCCAGGTGGTTGTATTACAAATGGGTTTTTAAATTGAGAAAAAGGGTCATACATTATGTTCTATATTTTCGGTTATAAAACGAGCTATGCTTTTAACAAGGAAAAATCACAGGACCCTATTTTAACCCTTTACCTGATAGCCTATTTCTAGTATTGAAAATAGGTGACTACCTAAAGCAGGTTGAAAGTAAAGCAGAATGCGCCCTAAGGCGCATTCTGCTTTACTTTCAGCCTGCTTTAAGTTTCCATGTTCTAGAACATAGAAATTATTCCCTTTACTATATATTCATGAATGATTAAATTGGAACTCTTTTCTTTAGCGGAGGAATAAATTATATGTGCTAAAAGGCGCTTCTATGGGGGAAAGGGTTAAGACTGAACGCGTACAGTAGAGAAGACGTCTTCCATTTGCATTCAAAAACGGAAATCACAAAGGAGTAAGTAACAATCTCTCAAACCTGCTGCCGATTCATTTACATGTGTGTTGAAGACAGATTGGAGCCTGTTTATACACCGAGACACCGGTTGTTTTATCTGTCTTAATCTATTTGCAATGGATTATAAACCATGTAGCAGACGAGAATTTAAAGGGGGAAATCTACTTCTTGATATATTATTTAATTTTAGGTATATGTAATTTATATGATATTAGGTATCAGTATTTTGTCAAGCCTGCATGATGGACGGCTTTTCTAAACATGAGACACAAATTGTAGTTGACACTCTAGAAACCCACTGGAACAATATTGTCAGATCGCATTAGTGTACCAGAAACAGATTCTATGGTTCATATTGTATGGTTTCCAAACAATTTCACCAATAGTCCTTATACTGTAGCATAACAGGAAGAAAACGAATACAGCTCAGATATACTGGTAAACAGAAATCATATTAATCCATTACCCCATAGCCAGTTTCTAGTTTTGAAGACAGCTGACCAATTCAAGAAGGCCGAAAGTAACACAAAGTGCACCTTAATGCATATTCTGCTTTACATCTGCTAGGGTATATAATATAGTTCTAATGGTGCATTTCAATGAATGTATAAGATGAAATAAATTATTGTTATTATCAGTGGAGACAAAACATTACCGACCTGAAATTGTGTTTTATGGAGTAAAGTGTTACATTTGTTTTGCCTTAGTTTTGGATAAAGAGGATCTTAAATGAGTGTTCATATTTATTTGATTTATTAAATGAGTCTTTTTGAAATGATAAAAAAACGAGCTTTAGCGAGTTTTTATATCGTTTCAAAAAGACGAATTTAATAAATCAAATAACTATGAACACGAATATAAGATCCTATTCATATCATATCCAACATACAGTCATATTTACAGCCAATTTCTCAGGAGTAAGGTAGGTTGTAGTAAGGTACTCCTTATATAGAAACCATCAATGGAAGGCAAAATGAGGTTTTCTAAGTGCCTGGGAAAAAGTAGTTCCAAATTTCTCAATGTTAATTTGACTTATTGTCACTATATAAGCCATTATTTGATTTAGATTTAGATTAAGAATCTTTCTGATAATTAAGTAAACTGTGAAAGGTGATTAAAATCACGTCGAAAAACATTTTGAAATACAGTTTAACACCTCACATCATGACGTCACAAATATTTTCCATATAAGGAAAAGCAGTCGTGTACATGAGGCTGTGTTTGTTCAACAATTGAAGAAGACATACACAGTTTGTCTAGTGTCTACTGATCACTGTCACTGTCGATTTGGTTTGAAAACCCGTCAAAGTTTTGGAACATTCGGCCATTCAGCTGTGCTATTGCGAATATGGAAATTTCTACAGTGAATTGGAGCGCCGAAAATGTTGTGTTGAAACCGCCAGAGACATGTAGGCCTATGGTTGATGACCTAGATTCTGTACATTCAACTTTGAATTGTGTACTTTCGAGCAGAGTGAATGGAGAGTCTCTTGTTGGGAAATCAGACTTTCAGTGTTTATTTCTACACGATTTCTTTTAAACCAAAAATCGTGCAGTCAATAAACGGATGCTAGTGCATTTTTGGGGTGAGTTCTGGTGGCAATATAGAAAGGATGGTTGGGACAAGAGTAGCCGGTATGTCTTTTTTCTTCATAGATCTAAATGATTTAAAAATTATTGTAGCTAATGCTATTAATAGGACAGCGATCGGGATTTGTATGATATGACCAAAAAGTTTAGGCGAAACAGCTCGAACATAGGCCTCTTGAGGCTTCGCCTGACGTACTGAGTATGTAAACTGCATATCTCGTGGTACCGTAGGATCCGTACCGTATAAAATGTACTAAAACCTCTGAATACCGTTGAATTTATTGTTCCTAGTCCCCTTCCGTCTATTGGCATTCGATCGTTGCCAGCTAGGTTAAAGTCCGCCATTTTTTTTGTTTCGACAGCGCGTATGAATATTATTCGGTCGTACCGTTTAATAAAGATGTGTGTGTTATCAAAATTAAATAATACAATTATTCACGCGCAGAGCCGTGCGATATGATATAAATATGTATAATAGGACTTTCTGAAACGATTTGAAAAGTTAAGATAATGAAGTCTATATATTTGAAATATACATTTAATTAATCACCGATTTTACCTCACTGAGGCCTCTCACCTTACAACATGCGATAAGGGATAGTTTTATTGTCTAGTAACTTTGATCAGTAGAAAATCAGTTCATCTTATTACAAAATTACAATAGATACAACGAATACACTTACTTATATTGATAGATTCAAATATAAATGTAAGATATATTCGACCAAATGTCAACTAAAAAGATATTATTTATTATGGTGGATATTCATGACTGTATAAAGAGGTACTATTTTATTTAATAGCGGAATCAATGGAAAGCATTAAAACACCCTCATTGCAAAGACGTCATCGGCTTGAAACAATTGTCGTCTATTTTTAATTCACATGATTGAGTTTCAAGAATGTTGACTACAGGATCATCGATACGAGTGTCGAACAGTTTGGATCCTCGTCAGACGTCGCGTTATGCGACGTCTGTTTAGGATCCAAACTGTTTGCAAATACTTATTGTACTTTGGGTAAGGAAGTGAAAGGCTAAAATGACACTGTCATTATATATGAAGAAGAAGAACGTTTATTTGATTTAAACTTTACAGATTCTCGTGGTACAAACATATAAATATTTACAATATAATATAATATATAAGGTCAAATCTGATATGTAGATCAAGATCTATATCTAATAAATTTCAACCAGAATTTCCCTATTTTAATTTTATAATTTGTATTGTTTGTTTTCATTACGTTTGGTAAGATGTGATTTGCTGTAATTTTTGTTTCATTGCCCCATGAAAAAAAATCATCAGGACACGCCTTCTCGGGACTGGTTTCTCTTAGTCCAACAACTGCGCTCAACAAGCGCTGCATGAAGCAGAACGCCAAATGACGTTATTGTGTAACGTTACTACAACACATCGTCGCGTTTTTGCGGAATAATATATGGCGGAGGGACTACAACCTACGTTTTATAAGTGTTAAATGATGAACACTCGTGTCAGATTCTCCATTTAACAACAATTCAGTAGTGATATAACATTATAAGGAATAATTCGTAATATTTATTGTATTCATGGAGGTATGAAAAATATGAAACTGCTTTGTTTTAATACCTCCATGAATACAATAATATTCGAATTATTGCTTAAAGAATAAATGAATATCACGAGGGTAGTCTCAAAAGCATCGCACAGGTACATGTATAGAGCATATTTTGCGTTTGCGTTTCGTTTGCGTTTAAACGGGAAGGAATAACGTTTTCTCCACTGTACAAATACAATAATCAGTAGCGGAACATATGTTTATTTTTTATTTAAGGAATAATTCGAATATTTATTGTATTCATGGAGGTATAAAAAAAAACCTGGTCACACTGTATGAAACCGCGAAGCGGTTTCATACAAAAGTGTGACCAGGTTTTTTTTTCATACCTCCATGAATACAATAAATATTCCGAATTATTCCTTATAATTTAATATCACTTCTGAAATTAAGAAATTAGTTAAATAGAGAATCTGACGCGAATGTTCTTTTTTAACGCTTTTAAAACGTAGGTTGTAGTCCCTCCGCCATATATATTTTCCGCCATAACGCGACGTTGTTATGTAGTAACCCGACGTCAATGGCGTCATTTGGCATCCTGCTTCATGCAGCGCTTGTTAAGAGCAGTTGGACTAAGGGAAAGTAGTCATGACAAGGCGTGGCCTGAATTTTATTTTTTTCATGGAGTTATGAAACAAAAATTACAGCCAATCACAGCTAACCAAATGTAATGAAAACAAATAATATTAAATATTTGTTTTTGATGTTGTCTATTAACCATAACGTGTATTGTTTGTCTACGTATTTTCACAAATCTAAACCCAAATTAAACTGTAATTATATCCCTCTCTGGATATTTTTAAAATTATTTTCCCTTCTGAAAACTAATGTAATAAATTTTGAATAAATATGCACAGCTTTGGTGATTACGTGAAAGCGGCTGGTTTTAATTGTTCATGACAAACACAATATTTAAGTTCTGTCACCACTCATGAGTCTGTTTAGGAAATACATCTTTTAAAGTTACTTAGAACAATAATTATCCCCCTCTGTAAAAAAAATATCCAAACGTTCATCTGTGAGTTGTTGTCAATTTTGTTAGATCATTTTGATAAATGTCTGACGAAACAATATTTTATTTGTGTTGAACACATATTTTTCTAAAGTCTATACAGTACTACCTCTCAACGTCATCAACACCCAATTGTAGACAAATATTGTGTGTGTTGTTGGGAGGGCATTGTTATAGGGAGGGAGTTTTAATACCCTTAGAGTACGTTTGCATGACGCGGCGTCTGATCTAGTTTCAAACTGTTTGGCATTTGTCTTTTCGTTTCCTTTGTCAATATAGCCAATATGCGACTTTGAGACAAACAGAAGACGATTAATTTAAGCATGACGGTATTTCATGATTTTACTATCAGACATAATTGTTTTGTTTTTGGAACTGCGGCACGGGTTGTTTTAAGGAGGGATCGTTGTTCAGAGGGCCGTTGTATGGAGGGGCACTGCTTATCTGATAAGCGATCAAGGTTTGCATAGCAGTATTTGTACGTACAGTGGATAAAATGTTATTCTTTATAGGAATAAACAACATCTTTTTGCCGTTCACGACGGTATGAATACATTAGCTTCGCAGGGGGTACGTTCCTGTCGTGTCCATTTAATGTGTATTTTGACAAGATTTTTTTTCATGTATATGAATATATCATACACCGGCATAATAGGTTTGACAGATGTTATCCTGGATGTAACAGCCATTCGATCTCTATAACATGAGCTATGAAAAGAAGTCCATAATACATGTTTTGGAATTGATTTAAAAGCCAAGCTGTTACACAGTAAACTGTCGCTGTGTGCTTAATGAACACTTATAAGGCATTAAAAATAAACAATGCAACTTAAATATCACTAATTAAAGCATATTATAAAAATTAGGTCGCGCATGTTTATTCAACTTAGTAACACGCCATAGCAACCATTAGCTCGTTGCTAGGTCGGTTTCTCTCCGGCGGAGACCCCACCCTCTTTCTAACTCGCCGGAACAAATAAATACGAAAGAAAACTCAAGCAGGAAACGCAACACAAACAATACACCCATCTCTAAAGCAGAACACACACACAGTCATACCATAACAAACACACACACACGCAATCCCACAATCCAAACAGAAAACAATACGCAAAACAAACATAAAGCAAAGTGAACATAGGAGGCCGCCTTGGTACGGTCAGCAGCAATCAATAATTAATTATAAATTTACCATTAACAACCACTGGGGGGTTAAACCTGGGTTTAGGGGCGCCCAACCTCACACTTATCTCCTATATTCACCTATAAAGACGAACAGTGTATATAAAATATAAACCCTGTTCCACAACCTTACAATCAAAAAGACCGCCAGCACAGTAAGTAAATACATGTAAAACATCTAACAAAATTCTCTGACAGGATTATTAGTAACACGGGAAAGAATTAAACATTCAAGCCCGTGTTAAAAACAACCCACTATGGCAACGGTCAAATTGTACTCAAGCGAATAGTCTGTAGTCACGAGTAACTGTAAGACTTGGGAGGGTTTAGGGTACGACAGAGAGGGGGAGAAAAACCAAAGCACGAAAATCCGACATAACTCTCCCGGTTAAGGACGGCTTTAGAGATACATCATCATGTAGTGCTAAGCCCTGTCTGTCGTCGCACAACCAAAGAGGAAAGCATAGTTATCAATTGTAGATTGATCGATAACCAAACGTGAAGAATTGACCTGCATATTTTTTATATGATTACATACCGCCTTTACAGGGTGAATATAAATATTCCTGTTTAAACGCAAACGAATCGCAAACGCACTTTTATAAAATGAAGAAAATGACAATTAGTTTACACTTCTTTTGTGACTCTTTTTTCTCTGAGTGGCAAACAGTTTGGAGCCTGATCAGACGCCGGGTTACCCGGTGTCTTATCAAGCTTCAAACTGTTTACAATGGAAATAAAAGTTTTAGCATAAAAGCGTTTATTGTGAAGGAATAACGTTTTCTCCACAGGCTCAGTACATTTAATGTGCTTTACTGTCGTCATTCTTTCATACACGTAAGTGTTTCCGATTAAAACGATATCTTATTAGGTTTCTTTTTAAAGGACACTCATCCAGAAACTTCTCTAACACGTTCGGAGTTTTTTAAAGATCGAATAGACTTGGTTTTAAACCCTGTATGCCTGTATAACGCCTGCATTTGTGCTTGCTGGGACATGTCTTTATTACTGCAATGTACTTAAATTCATAGTATATCATTTTATATATATTATCAAACAGTGCTTCCTCAGGTAGTTTATGTCTACTTTTGTAGCATTATATAATGATATATCAGTTTCATCATCGCATTTCAACTAAAATGACTTCATGTAAATATAGGAGATTAGCATTCCAAATAAGTAATAAGTCGATAACAAGTCTTGTATAAAAAGTATTCCCGACATTGTATCTGACGACATACATTCTGTGTTGCCAGGTCAATGATATCATTATCGATGCAATGTCGTGATAAAACAGAAACATATTGAAACAGGAAACTAAGGAAGAAAGGTGCCAACGTATATTACCGTCCCATTAATTATGAACTCAGTAGTGCGCATTCCCCTATTAAGTACAGTATAATAAGCATCAAGTATTGGTCCGAAATGTTTTCTGTTGTTACCCAATACAAAGTGTATTAAATAGGACAACAAGAAATATATCATAAATATATATATTATACTTTAAAAGTATCGGTGTCAATCAGTGTGTGTTTTTCAGCGTCAAATTTATCGTGATTATTTTACCCCTTTGTCGAAATGTTTTTACCCTTCACCGCTATATTGTCGTCTGTTTCAATGTTGTTGTCTGCATGAACATTTTTTAAGTTGGATTTATGCGACTTAGGCGCCGAAATGGTGAACCCATTTGTGCAAACGATTCAATATATGGGATATAGGCAAACAGTGTATACTCTGATCAGACGCCGCATTATGCGGAATTTCTAAATCAAACAAAATGAAAATGATTTTTTTTACAAGGCATCCCTAATCCAATATAAAACATGGAAGAATCTATTGGGCGCAAAGGGGTTAACTTCGACACTCGAGTATGTTAAACTAAAGCAAACTCGAGTAATTGAATCTTAAAAATTGAAATACTTAAGCATGTTCGACGTATTGGTCCTCTACTGTATACTGCACTCGAAACTCGATAATTTCGAACACTCTTAAATCGACCATAACAGTTCATAAGTTGTTCTTTGATAACTAGGTCTTGCTAAAGTCCTGCACACCTGGGGCCCGTTTCATAAAACATCTTACGACAAATGTTGTCGTAAGTCAGATAAAAGTCTCAATAAGTATTTATTTCTCCATCTAATCCTGTCTTGTGACATCTTTGTGGAATCGTCTTGAAAAGACGATTCCAAAAAGATGTCACAAGACAGGATTTGATAGAGAAATCACAATTTAATTGTATTTTAAAGTTTTGACTTACGACAACATTTGTCGTAAGATGTTTTATGAAACGAGCCCCTGAACCTTGGAATATGGGATTGTTAAAACTGAAGCGAGTTAGAAATGTCGAGCTTTGACTGTATTTCCTTATTTTCCTTGAAATATGTTGTATCATTCACCCTCCTCTTAAACAACTTAATGTTGGCAACCGGATTTATTTTCTTGTAAATTAATGAAGATGGATAGTTGACTATATGCGTAATGTCTATCGGTAAGAGTGCTTCAGGGACAAGATAATTGCACATTTATATGATGAAGTGCACACTTTCTGATTGCCTGTACCTATCAATCACTGTTAACAACAAACATTACAAAGCTTTTCAAAATCTTGAAAGAAAGCATTACTTCAAATGTTCCTTAGTTTGTATGTTACAGTGGAGAAGACATTAGTTTAACCCATTACCCCATAAATTTGCCTTTTTGTGCCTGTAATTTATTCCTCCACTCAAGAAAGTAGTTCAATTTATACAGTCATGAATATGTATCATAATAAATATTTCTATATTCAAGCAGATGGTAGCTTCAAGTAGGCTGAAAGTAAACAGAATATGCCTTAGGCACATTCTGCTTTACTTTCAACCCGTTTTAAGTAGACACCTATCGTCAATACTAGAAACAGGCTATGGGGTAATGGGTTAAACGATGATAAATGCAACAGAACAATATGCAGAAAATAACGGCATTTGATAATGATGACGATTTATTCTAATCTGAGTGGCAACAGCTTTAGAGACTGATCAGACGCCGAGTTACATTGCGCCTGAAAAGGCTCACCAACATTTATGCATAGGACATAATTCGTTTACAATAAATGTTTTCTTCACTGTAGAAACAACACTCATGGGCTTTAGTTTCAGTTATTCGTGATGTAAACAGATAATTTTTACAGCAAACGCTAATTATTAACGAAAATCTATTAAGACATGTGCACGTTGCTTTCTTAGCCTGTCACGGGCTTATTTTCAAGACTGATTAAGGGGTGCTAGACAAACTTTGGTTTATTATGTCAGTTGGTCACATGACGGATGTTAGTATGTAAGTTGGTCACATGACCTATAGCCGGAACTTATTTTTTCACCGAGACGCTTATTTTTCTAGCTGTTAGGAAAAGTATTCTAAGACTCTATCAACAGAATCCCGACGAGTAAAGACGTTTATTCGAAATATTCGTAAAAATCAAAGTGTTTTCAAGAGAGTACGCACCAGCAGTCTCTTGTTGAGATACTTCTATAATTATCGAGATCCACCAGACAGACACAAGGTCAACGTTTAACCCCAGAACTCCCATTTAGACCAACAGCATCTAAAGCAAGAACACAGCCCAGAGGTAGCAGCAATCTATTTCATACTTTCTTTTAACCCTTAGCCCGCCAAATAAATTGTCGTCTGCTATATTTCTCGTCTGCTTCAAGTTTCAAAGTGCTTAAAAGTTGCTCAAATTCCTGAAAATGTTGTCCGAGTGTCAAACAGCTTGGATCCGGATGAGACGCTGTTTGCATAGGGAGCTATAGTCGTGCGTGGCAGGCTAAGGGTTAATATCATATATTTAAAAGTTTGTTTTACGACGTTTTTGAAGGCTGCAACTGAGCTCGCATCTCTGATGTCTGATGGAAGAGTGTTCCAGAGTTTTGGGGCTGCATGCACGAAACTTCTACAGTGGAGAATCTGTTATTCTATCCCGTTTAAACGCAAACGTACGCGAACGCAAAGCACTAAAACGTAGAAAAGAACAACTTTTGAACAATTCTGATAATTCTTGTTTATCTTGGTGGCAAACAGTTTGGAGCCTGATCAGACGCCGGGTTACCCGGCGTCTGATCTGGCTCCAAACTGTTTGCACTGCAAATAATAGTTTTAGCGTAAACGCGTTTATTGGGAAAGAATAACACATTCTCCACTGTATCTCCAAACTTTACCAAACGACTCATCCACACAACCAGCGATACTGATGTACTCGCAGACCGCAAATTTCTTCGAAGTCTTTACACGTCCAGCATACTAACAATGTACCTAGGAGAATCATTGAACATAATATAAAACGCATTTTAGAACATTGTTTCTTGCATCGTTAATACGCATGATCGCATGATAAAGCAATGCGACTAATATCAATCGTATTGGCATATCGAAAAGTGCTATGAACGATCTAACTTTGTAATACGGATATCGTAATGTCGAGTAAGACATTTCACTTGTTCGACATTTCGACAAGAAATTTCAAAATCTAGAACGCGATCGAGTTTGCCCGTATATAAAACACGTGACTTAGCAACATTTTAAATTAGAAATACGTATACGCAATGTATAGTTGAGGGAGCATATAAACCTTAAATAACATGATGATGATAATGATGATGCTGATGATAACGGCGCTAATTTCATTCGTTAGTAAGCAGCGCATTGGGTAAAAGCCACTAACCTGCCTTCCTTTTAGTTCTTGACAGACGGTTTAATCTCGGTCAGATAAACAAAGCATCCCCTATGACAATTACCGCGGGAATGAAGGAATGTCTGTCGCGATGTATTAAGAAAGGCTGTTATATGTTACCAAATACATCATATTTTCATATTCTGCAACCTGTTCTAACTCATTTGTGCCCACGATCCCTTATATGGGACATAGGCAAACAGTGTAGACTTTGATCAGACGCCGCATTATGCGGCGTCTGATCAGAGTCTACACTGTTTGCTGAATGAAAATTTTGACCAGGCATCCCTTTTATGAAAAATGAACTAATCCAATATATAAACATGGAATAATGTACTGGGCGCAAATGGGATAAGTGGTAACTTACTAATACCGTAAGACATGGCGGTCTCAATAGACAAGAATTTGCCTAGTTGCAAAAGTCATGGAGAAAGCTCTTTCAGGAGCTTTCTGTTTTACATTTGTCAATAAGGGTTTTACCTTTATATGAAGCCGTTATTTTCAGTTGAACTTCGATATCTCGAACTCGTTAGCTTAGCCACGTTTTAACTTTGAAATAGGGGTATGTCCGACATAACCGAGCATGAAATAATGAAGTTCGTGTGTCGACATATCGGATAGTTCGAGTTAAGCGAGTTTCAGATATCGAAGTTCGACTGTACTTACTTTTACGTGTTTTTAAACGTATAAGGTCGATTCAGTTTCGGAAACTTTATTATATAAATCATTATACGTTATTATATAAATCATAATATAGTTTTTGGTTCGCTTATGTAACCTGACTTTATTGATCCTGTGGGTTGTAAGAGTGTCAGCTCTAGTATGTGGCTATTGTTTGATAAGCTCAGCTGTTATGAAATATTGACTCGGAATAACCATAAAAAGGCAATTTGAACATAATATATATCTTATTAGGAAGATGTAGACAAACAAATACTACTCTTGATACGATGTGTCAACCCGGATCATCCCAGACTATTGGGTAAAGTGGAGAAGACATTATTTTCCCCACTAAACGCTTCAGTGTAAAACAAGTATTCCATTGCAAACAGTTTGGGACAAGACTAAACGCCGGATGACCATCGATTTAGGCTCCATTCCGTTTTTAACTCAGATTACAACAAAATGTAGGAATGTCAAAACATTGTACTTTTCTACATGTACTTGCAATGCATGTGCGCTTCCTTTTCATTTAGATAGGAATACACATCCTACGTTATATCAAGAGAAATGGTAGTACATATGTTCATTTACCTCATGAAATTTACGCTAGAGAAACATTGGTTCAATTACTCAGTACACATATATAGAGCTACATGTAATCTACATTAGTTTTCGCTCAAATTAAAAGCTAAGTACAAACTGCGCTGCAACCAATGCAAAGTTGTCGCTCACTTATCAGGGCTTTTTAAATGCCCCTCGTAGTTATAACGTTTTTGTTTTTTTAATCATTTATGGGGTTTATGGAGTAAATATGTAGGCTGAATAGATATGTACCTGTTTCAACCGGTGCCATTGTCAACGATTGGGCAGTGGACAGGTCTAATCTTATTGAAAGAAATAAGACGTTCACGCCCCAACAAATCCCCCATACCTGTCGATGGAACAGTGGTGGTTCACATTGCTATGAGTGGCAGTACATGCATCTTGGTGGTAGGGATATCTCTCTGATGTCGTTGAGGCTGTAATCAAGTATAATCGTTAATCTTTAGCAGTAAGTTTAAGCAGTGGACAGGCCTTACCTATTCTGAAACAGCGTGTTTAACTTAACTGTTGAGTGGTTTCCTCATAGTCAACCCTTGTTTTTTGGCGGCCCTATTGGATCCTCAATGTCATCAGTTGCGCGGTACATACAGTTATTAATCTGTTATTCTTTCCCGTTTAAACGCAAACGTACGCAAACGCAAAGCACTAAAACGTAGAAAAGAACAACTTTTGGACAATTCTGATATTTCATGTTTATCATGGTGGCAAACAGTTTGGAGCCTGATCAGACGCCGGGTTGGTCTGTTTGCGCGTTGTACACCTTATCATCACACAGTTTATAAGCGCAAAATACACCTATGCGAGTCTGTTACGCAGAAATCCATTTGCTAAAGTGTTTGTTAAAGGGCCTCATACATATTTAATGGGGACGAAGGCCGAACGGTTTTTTGGATTATTATGGATTTGTTTATCGACATATAATGTTTGATGAATTCACAGGTTTACATTCGAAAGTTGTATTTCTTGATAATAGCGATATCACTAATGCTTTGGGTGTGGTAGACGTTCATCCCACAGACAATGTAGTTCGTGACATGGTGAATAAAATGATGGCGTATATGTGTTGACTTTTCAGATCAATTGAGCAGAGAAGACGTTATGCTTCCCCACATTAAACGCGTTCATGATAAAACTTTGATATCCACTTTGATATTTTGGAGCTAGACCAGAAGCCGGATAACCCGATGTTTGACCAGACTCCAAACTGTTTGCAAATCAGGCTTTAAATACTCGTAAAAACATTCAAAACTGGTGTACTTCGAAAATTAATTATTGCACTGCGATTTGGTACGCTTGAATATGTAATAAAAACAAATTTTCTAGTGTAGCAATTATTGATTGCTACTGACCGTACCAAGGCGGGCTGCTATGCATGTATTCACTTTGCTTTATGTTTGTCTTGCGTGTTGTTTTCTATTAAGTGTGTAGATGAAGGAATGGTATTGCATGTATGTGTGTGTGTTTGTTGTGGTATGATTGTGTGTGTGTGTTCTGCTTGAGAGGTGGATGTATTGTTTGTGTTGCGTTTCCTGCTTGAGTCTTTCGTATTTATTTGGTTTCCACGATAGCGCACACTCGTTTTACTCCGTCATAGTTTAATCCTTTTTCAACCTGTGGATTCTTCCATGCTTTTATGCAATATTAGTTCATTTTTATCTCAGTGGTGCCTGCCCTAAATTTTTATTTTTGTTATGTTTTATATTGAAATTCCGATCAGCCAACAATGTAGACTCCGTTCAGACGGCACATTATCCCTTTTATAGGACGCTAGGCACAAATTGGTTAATGACTCAAATATCAATAATATTACATTATGTTTCTTTAGATGAGTGAAATAAGCGATGTTGTTTCCTTCCTCCTCAAGTCAATAGCGCTGGTGATATGGTGAATAAAAAGGTTGCATATATGTGCTGACTGTTAGAATCCAAACAGTTTTAAGAAATGAATGACGGACTTCCGGTGTTCATGAGGTTATGCAACGCAGAGCTTTGTTCATGAATCCCGAAGTTAATCTTTGCTAGTAAAAGCCCTGCGTTGCATTACCTCATGAACACTGGAAGAACGTTATTTATTTCTTATATTTATATTTCATTGTCAATTGATCTGGGCGGAATCAACCTATATTTAGCGTGTTGTATGAAATCAAACGGCATGAATTAGTTTGCTCAGTGTTTAACTTATTCAATGCTGGTGGCTGGTTTAGGAATTGAAATTCATTTTGCATTTTTCAACTTGGTCTGTTTTTACGAACAGACCATATCAATTGCTTTGAATTCAATTGCCGCTAGAAAATCGTTGTCGAACTCAGTCATTGTGTATTAAAGACGGTTTATATACATGTACATGTATATCTAACCCGAAGGTAAGCATAAACTATAAACAAATTGATATGTTTGATATGTATTTATACTACTAGAGCAATGTTTTAAGATTTATTTTTTATTTGTGCAATTTTGAAAAAAAACGTTCCACATGTAGACTGAAATAAGGCGTCATTTTATCGCTGACGTTTAATAAGGTGGAGTGTTTATGTTTACCCTGTCATGTGTCGTTTTCGAAGTGATTAGTATAGCTCCGCCCCTAAACTAACAGGCTAGAACTGTATTTGACATGAACATTTATCGAGAAATGCAAGTCTTTTTTAAGAACATTGTTATATAAGGGCTATGCAGGGAGAATTTAAATATTATCATATACAGGCTTTAAAGTCAAACGGCTTAAAATTCTAAATTTTAAAAAAAAGCTTGCGATAACATTTTGAGCAGTCGATAGTATAACAGTTGGCGTGTTAGACCGGTTATGACGTCATCGTGGCAGTGAACTGATTTGAATAGATAGTAAACATTATAAAATTACCGGTATGACGTTCTCTCTAATGCATGACACTATGTTTGCATTTATACCATGACAAAACCAGCCCTATTGCAATGCAAAATTGTACAGACTAAGCACCGTTGTCTTCCTAGGCGCCGTATATAACACTGTCAACTGCAATGCTTTAGATGCGTGTGGGTGTCAAACAGTGTAGATCAAGGCTAGTCGTCGCGACTACTGCAGTGTTTGCAATTCATGTTTTTTATTGCACGGCTAATTCATTGTCGATTGTACGGACGAGAATGATACCCATAATTCGTTCCGCACTTTCAGCAATGCGCCTGGCAATCGAGAATACTGCCAAATTATAACTATTGCTCATATCAAAATGATGGAACTATTGCAGATAATTCATCAAATTTGTTGAATTGTAATGTTAATGATTTTGTCGCAAAAGAAAAGTTAATAGTATATTTTGAATCTGACCTTGATATTTGACCTACTTAACAAATATCCAAAAGTTTTAACCTGGGCTATAACTCTTGAACTACACTTGAACCGCCTCGATAGCTCATTGGTAGAGCGTCCGCTTTTGAGGCGGGATGTTGTGTGTTCGATCCCCAGCCGGGTCATACCAAAGACCATTATAAAAACGGTACTAGTAGCTCCCTTGCCTGACGCTCGGCAATATAAGGGTAGTGCTAGGAAGGTGACTGTAATGGCAGGTAAGTATGCATATTAATGGATTACTTGTTTGTCGCAAAAATAGCTCATGAGCTAATGTTAATTGTTTACCATATGCGACGTTAAATCAAGCTTACCTTACCTTACCTTGCACAATACGTTAGCCTTTTTATACCTGGCATGTTCCTTACTTTTGTCAATACTTTTCCTATTATGCCAACATTTTATGCCCCCGTACGACCTATTAGTTGTTTTTGGTCTGTCTGTTTGTTTGATTAGCTTGATTTTGTCTGCTTGTTTGTCCGTTTTTCTAGATGTCCGTCTGTCCACAGTTTTATTTGTCAATAACTTTAGAACTACATAGGATAGACATTTTATATTCAGTGTGTGTACTCATCTCAAGACGGTTAGTACATTTCGTTCATGTCCAATAACGGTCAAGGTCGTTTAGAGATAAAATAGGGTAAATTCAACATTAGCCATAACTTTTTAATTGTATGTGATAGAGACTTTATATTTGGAATATGTACTCAACTCAAGAAGTCCTTGAGCTTGGTACATCTTGGTGTATGCCCAACAAAGGTCATGGCTATTTAGAGATAAAATACGGTTAATTTTTAGCATTGGTCATAATTCCGGAACTACATGTGATAGGGATTTCATCTTTGGCTAGTGTACTCAGTACAGTTTGGTCATTTCAGACAAAGGTCAATGTCATTTAGAGGTAAAAAAGTAGTTCAACATTGGCCATACCTCTGGTTTAAAATCTAGAAAAGGCTTGTTTCATTGTAGATTTTCCTATTCCTGCTGTATAATTTTATATTACAGCCAAATGAGAACATTTCAGGGGCAAAACACCTTTGGGAATCGGTCACTTACTATATCACTGTTCTTGTTGTAATATATTTTTAAAATATTTACATTCGCCCGATTCAATTCCATTTACAAAAGGGTGTTCATTTCGTATAAACACCATTTCTCGAGAGGGCGGGGCTTGTGAAAAAGTTTCGAAGAGGAGGTGGGGCATATGCAGTTTTCATTCGCGAATTAATCTTTGGAACTTGGGACAGCAAACATTTAGCGGATTTTTTCAAAATTTGTTCTTAACCGATCTATGCCTTCCTATTAGTGGAACCCATGATTCCCGACTAATATTCTTCTTTATTAATGAGATAATGATAATTGCAAGAAAATTGACATACATAAACAACAACTGTCTGCATTCCTTTATGCCAAAAACCCCGATATATTTATCCTACTTTAAAAATGACGTCACTTCCAATGACGTCAAATCGTCATTGTCGCGCCAAACTGTCAAAGTTGTTGATCATAGGATGTAAACAATGGAACTTATTTTTTTGCCTTCGAATGTACGCAGTTACAGTTTTTCGGTCATGGATGTTACTGATAGGGTACACAGTTTTCGTGTTATCAACCTCTTATATGGATTAAACATACATCCATACTTACAAAGATATAATATAATATTAGAAACTATAGAAAATACATTGTAAATATATGAAATGAACAGATGTTTCGGCGTTCAAGCGAAATAAACGACAGAAAATTATCAGCAAATTTAGCATGGAATTTGCCGATAATTTTCTGTCGTTCATTTTGCTTGAACGCCGAAAAATATCAATTCATTTCTTAATTACAAACTCAGCAGGGGTCATCTGATCATGGTATATTGTTCCATAGGAAACGTCTACTCCTCAAATATATTCGGTTTGTAAAGGACGCCTATATGCGTGACTAAGCTCAAACGAGTAAACTTCAATCGACAATAAACAACATAAAGATGCTAAATCACTCTGAGTCATTTTTTACTTTAGGTACGGGTGCGCTGACCTCTACAAAACCGGATCTATCGAAACTCGTCTACATTTACAATTATTTGTACAATCAATGTTATTGTATCAATGTTATTGTTTTCTACAACTAGCTGCTAATGGGGGTCTACCGATACAAAGAGTTATCCCATTTTCTGTAATGAGTAAACTTCCCTGATAACTGTTGAGTAGGTTTCGGTTTAAGATGACACAATAATAACTGTGTAACGACATAGAAAAGAATATTGAATTCGGTTTAAAATGTTGTTTTGCAGTATAACAGCTGTATATTTGTCCCCATGGCTGTTCCTTTAATTTGTCTATAGTAGATGTCATTAAATGAAAATATATTATTATCTAGAATTGTTTTTGTCCCACTTATTGTGAATTATTTAGAGAATCGTTCTTGTATGAGTTCAGGGTATGTGTCTAGCCAAAATTATATTGCTTGTAAAAGTCAATGTCATCTCTTATGAAACTGTTAACTTTTGGTATAGTTTTAAAAGAATGTCGATTAATTTACTTCAAAGGTTTGAAATTAGCGGTTTCATACAGTGTGGCCATGTTTTTTCCCCTACCTCCATGAATACAAAAAATATTCGAATTATTCGTTAAGTATATTTAAAATGTATATGCTTCGTAATTGCTTTGATCCTTTGGTTTCCATACATTCATACTAACCTCACTGCGACACATGTATCTATTGGGAGGAATTATTTCAGTGATGTTCAGTGGTTTGGCGCTTTTAATGGTTCAATAGTATGATGTACCATCTAAATGTTTGACAAATACATTCATTGGTTATCAAATTTCTACATATAAAAGAAAATAAAGTATAGATTAATAATCTCTAACTTTTTTATATCTGTTTTTCATTAGTACATTGATATTATCCTGTAATGAGTCAACACTGATACACTATTGTATTTGTTTGAACAATACAAATATATCGCGTGACAGAAAACGTAAGTCCCTTATGTAATTCTTTCATCTTTATTCGTCCTGGTGTCAACCCGGCCTTCAAATCAAAAGGGTGACTTTTCCGTGATTGCGCATTCTAGATGATATTACAGTGCTATGCTTTTAGGTCATTACGGTCGAGGCATTCATTTCAGATGACTCTCATAGAAACACATACTTGATGATGTATTTATTAACAAAACTGTCAATGAGATGGCCTTTAATTTCAGTTTCTGAACTGATGGTCCCCTTAAACTCGTGCGCATACTTCAATAATAGTTAATTCCATATTCCAGTTTAATAAAGTCCATGTTAAATATTAAGGGTTGATTTAAAAATTAAATACAAATTGACGCACAGTACGGAGACCCAGTTGCCCGTTCCATAAAACGCCATACGACAAAACCATTGTAAGTCTAAACTTTAAAATACATTTTATTTCTGATCTTTTCAAGACGATTCCAAAGAGATGTCACAAGACCGGATTAGATGAAGAAATAAATAATAATTGAGACTTTTATAATCTTACTTACGACAACATTTGGCTTACCAAGTTTTATGAAACGGGCCCCTAATCTTAAGAAACCTTCATATTTGGTTCCATACTGTTTTCACAGAACAAGTGTACTCTTAACTGTGTGTATAATGAATGAAGAGTATGCTCGTCGCTAGGATTAATTGTAATTTTAACATATATATACACCCAGTGAATTCTTCTATGTTAAATATTGGATTAGTCCATATTTAATCAAAAGGATGCCTGGTCAACATTTTCATTTTTTTTTTTTTTATATTGAAATTCCTATCAGCAAACAGTGTAGACTCTGATCAGACGCCGCATAATGATCAGAGTCTATACTGTTTGCCTATGTCCCATATATGGGATCGTGGGCACAAACGGGTTAAATACAGTAAAACCTCTCTATTACGACCACTAAAAAGAAGGCTAATTGTCTGTATAAAAGACAGATGACAGCTTAAAGCAATGTGAAATTGAAACAGAATGCTCCTGTAGGAGTTTTCTGTTTTACTTTCATATTGCTTTAAGCAGTCACCTGTCTTAAACGACTAATATTTGACACATTTTAGTTGTCGTAATAGAGAGGTTCTACTGTAGTAACATTTAAACACGTCAGTGCTTACTCGAAACTAAACAACGTGTATGCATTCCGTGAAAGTGGAAACTACAAAACCAGAAAATTAATACTGAGTCCTTTGTGTCTGTCCCTTTTATGTCGAGATCAGTTAATCCTTTCGCAGCCATGCTCTATACACTAACATATGTGCAAACAGTTTGGATCAAGATCATACTACGACATCATCAATGGCATGCCTCCATGAACCATGTTAATGTTTACTGAATTGAGCCATGCCACGAGATAACCAGCCTTATTGCATAGCAAGTTGTACAGACCAATCACTGTTCTTATCCCAGGCTCCTTCAGGCGCATTCTGTTTTACTTTCAACCTGCTTTTAGTAGTCACCTTCAAAGCTAGAAATAGTCTATCAGGTAAAGGGGTATGACGCTGACACGTGTCTTAAAGGTAATTACTATTCTTTCATGACGTATAACTTATCATTTACAACGTCATAGGCAACCAAAGTGAAATTTGCAAACAGGTTGGATTGTGATCAAACGCCGCGAAACGCCGCGTCTCCCCAGCATCAAAACTGTTTGACACTCGTGTCGAATTTATTTGACAAGTCCTAATCACAAAGAAGAGAGTAGGCAGCAGTTTTGACAATGTAACTGCGATGATGGGGTGAACTCATTCAACACCAGCGGATAACTCCAGCTTCTAATAAAGGCGGGTCATTTTTTGTACTTTTTACCTTTTTCTTGGGTTTTTTACAATTTTTTGCAAAAATGTAAATCAATGACCCTGATCAAAGGTCTTTTTAAAGTTTAACACTTGTAAATGACCAGTTTACACGATGATAGGATTGGATTTGTTAAAGCAGGCGATAAAAAGTTGACATAAAACTGGCAGTGTATGTACTCTAGCGCTCCCTCTCTACAACGACATCCAAATGGAGACAAAAAATGTGTGCGTTGTTCGGAGGGAGTCGTTATAGGGAGGGAAATTGGCCTGCATTTGCAAACAGCTTGAATCCAGATCAGACGCCGCATTACACGGCGTCTGATCTTGATTCAAGCTCTTTGTCACTCGTCATTTTATGTTTTCCTTAAAAATGTAACTTTGAGGACAAACAGCACACGACAATTTGAAGCAGGCGATATTTCAGCAGTTAAAGCGTTAGATATGATTGTCCTATTTAGGGAACCGCGGCAAATGTCGTTGTAAGGAGGGAGTCGTTGCTGGGAGGGTCGTTGTAGAGAGGGAACATTTTATAATTTAGTCGTTCTACAAACTGCTTCATTTTATTTCTTAAAGAGGCTCGCAACCGGATCAAGCATTAAAAATAGTAATTTGTAAATATATGTCAAATGCTTATATAAATGGGTAAAATTTAGTTTAGGATAATAAATTCTGTTAAAAAATGCATTTCCAAAAAAAAAAGAAGAGGCTCTGGTGGGATTCGAACCCGTGACCATCCATGCGGAGACAAAAATGAAAAATGAGGCATCGCCTTTACGCCCTCGGCTACGGACGCTCTCTATATATATGGTAGCGAATTAACGTACTTCAATGATAGCTATTAATAGAACATTATTCGGCTCGGGTTTATGTCTGACCCCGTGTAGAGAAGCAACAACAACAACTATACCGTTAGCTGACGATATGGGAAAACGATGGAAAATATCTAAAAAACTAAGATTCGGTGACGATTCTTGAGACGTTATTTGGACTGATCATATTTTTTTAATGTCAGAAGCCAAATAATGCCACAAATTTGCTTTAATTTGAGTATTTTATTTTATTTTGACAAGAACACCATCCGGTTGCGAGTCCCTTTAAAGTGTTTCGCCAACGGCGACATGTATATAATGTGCCGTTGAGCCTTTTTCATTATTTTATAAATTGTCAGGATTGTCTCTACCTTGAGTCATTTTCTCAAACATAAAATAATTTCCCAAGGCATTTCACTCTTACATGGCAACATCGATTTATCTTTCTCTTGGGTAATTCAAACAACAGGGAAATATAATATGTCACTTTACTGAGGAAAACGCATGTGTTCTAACCATCGCATGTCGAAAATGTTTATCTTAACTAATACACCAATCAACTCGAAAATGTAGTCTTCGTACACAATTGTTCCTGGCCCAGAGTTTATAAAATTCATATGAACTGCCTACTCAACCGGCCTTATTAGCTGCGTATAAAGCTTTGTTAACCCTTTCACTCTCAATGACGTCATAAAGCGCATTTGCAAACAGTTTTGATCCTGATCAGAGCTGTTTGCCACTTGTTTTGAAATTACGTTAGTTTTGCAGCGCTCCCTCTCTACAACGACACCCAATAGGAGACACAGATTATGTGCGTTGTTCAAAAGGAGTCGTTTTAGAGAGGGACATTGGCTTACAATTGCAAACAGCTTGAATACAGATCAGACGCCGCGTAACGCGGCTTCTAATCTGGATTCAAGCTGTTATTCACTTGTCATTAAGTAGTCGTTTGTTTTCAGCCAAAGTTACCATTATGTAACTTTGAGGACAAAACATCAGGCAACAATTTTAAACAGACGATATTGCAGTAGTAAAATCGTTAGACATAATTGTTCTGTTTGGGTAACTGCTGCAATAGTCATTATAAGGAGGGAGTCGTTGTTGGAGAGCCTTTGTAGAGAGGGAGCACTGCACTGCCTTAAATCTTACTTTAAAACGATATTACAGTCACCAATTGAAGCGAACGTCAATATGGCGGTGAAAAGGTTATAATCTCGCAATAATATTTTCATGATAGGGTTAAATGGTTGATGGGTAACAGTAACAAAAATATCTTTACAAAAGACAGATATTCAGCGGAATGGGTGGTGGAAGTCACGCTGCAGATGGGTGCGCAAAATTGTATGATTTCTGCTATTCGACAAGGATTTTATCACGTTTTTCATGAGTATGTTGTTTTAAGTATAGGTTAGTGTCTATTCGTCGATTTTAACAAATATTAAAAGTCAAGCGAGGGGCACCCGAGCGACTTTTAATCTTTTGTTAAAATAGACTAATAGACACTAACCAATTTAGTGGTTGAAATCATGTTTTGGTACCGACAAATAGCAATACCGTCAACAAAACGTTTGTTCTTCCCGAAACACCCTTTTTAAATAGTACCGACAAAGAGATGTCAAAGGAAATGGACATAGGCCGCACCCAAAGAAACACCTGCGAATCAACCAAAATACGCATGCGCAGGATTAAATTTTTTAGTCGTTGATTAGTGTTTGATAGTACTTACTTACCAAAATTAATCCTCGAAATTCTTTCTAAAATACTCAACTCTCATTGGTCAAAAAATAATTTCAACCAACTGTTTGTTTTGACAGGGCAATGGCATTCATGACACGGCAAATCTTCCGTGTATCAAACAAAGTTCAAAGTATAACTATGAAATCGACATCTTCAAAATTATTATGACCTTTACTATACCGTAAGCCCGTATTTCACCGTACGCCCTTTACACATAAAGTGGAGAATGTGTTATTCTTCTCCAAAAAAATCTGATCAGGCTGCAAACTGTTTGCCCCTCAGATAAAAACGAATTGTAAAAATTATCTAAACATTGACATTTTCTACGTTTTAGTGTTTTGCGTTTGCATTTCGTTTGCGTTTAAGGTGGTTCGCGGGTCAGCTTATTCCGTGTCAGAATTCTTTGAAACCTTGATTAAATTGAAATACAATGTATACCATATGGAGAGTGAAAAATCGTAAAAATAAAAACATATTACGGTGCCGTTTTTTTTCTGACAGGACAATTTGTCGAGGAAAGCTCCTTTTTTAATGAACAGGAATATTTTCTTTATAAAATGATATATCTCAATAATTTCTGTATATTCTAGTAAACTGTACAGAGACTATAAGATATTGTGCAAACAAAAATATTTCATTACATATTTCCTGGAAATATCAATGTTTTTTTAAAATAGTCAAATTCTGAAAAAGTCACTAAATCTCAAATTACAAAAAATCTAGCTGTTTAACATACACTAATTTTACTCTTATTAGATAGATATAACTTAATTCTACTAGTCACAATAATTTTATGAAAATCTACAGTGGAATTTACATTTAATACATGATTTCCAGAAGTTCTGACAAAATGTTACACAAAACGAGTTACCTCTCTTGAGTTCAACTTTAAAATGCCGTCAGCTCTAAATAATACCAGAAGTCAAACCTGTAATAAGGGACCATTGAATACGGTAGCCTGTAGATCTTTACAGACAGGTGACTGCGTAATGCATAACAAAAGTTATGCATAAAAGCTTCTTTAAGATCTATCTTTTAGCATTACTTTTGTCCTGTGTTAAGCTGCCATCTGTCATATAGGCTATATATCCTTACAAAGTTTAGTTATCACATGACAATATTTGCATCTGACGTTAATCATTATTACGTGACTAAACATAGCCTGTCCTATGGTCACTGCGTTATGAATTGACCTGTCAATAAAAATCGGACAATTTATTTAAAAAAAAAATTTGTAGCGAGTGGGTATCGAACCTTGAACATTTGGTTTGCTAGTCAATCACTTTACCAACTGCGCTAACACAGAAGACACTGAAGCTTACATGTATCAAACTTTTCTTTATGTAAATTTTCTACTATAACCTATATGTTCTACTATAAGCACGTGCCACAAAGATCAGGTGAAAGTCATCAGCATTTCCGGAACTCGGGATGCGGGCCGCCCGCTGTCGAACCACCTTAAGAGCTTTATTAATTTCTTCATAAAATAGAATAGTTCTGCTTTATTCAGTCATGCATATGCACCATAAGATGCGTTTATACTCTATTGTAACATGACACGTGAATTCGTCTCTATAAACAAAGAACAGGCCCCGAGGTTATAAAACTTAAAATGAACTCTGTGCTCAAAACTCAGAAATTGTCTTAGCTCATATCAATTCAGCAAACATTTTATATATAACTAGTATTTGCATACCATAATTGTACTGTTATAATATATCCAAATCAGTTTACTTAAATAAGTTAAAACATATTTTGTAAAATCTAGAGCCTGATACTGAATTTGAGTTTTGAGCACAGAGTTCGTTTAAAGTTTTATAACCTCGGGGCCAGGTCTATCGTGGTATACCTGAGACGTTTTACAACGCTCTTCTCTACCCCGCTCCTACCGCGGTTATATGACATGACGTGACCTCGTGCGTTCATAAGTTATGTTTTTAAATGTCTTACATTATTCATATAGCCCGTAAAGACCATTATAGGAATAAACAACATATTTTTGACGTTCATGACGGTATGACTACATTAGCTTCGGGGGGTAAATTTAACGAAAACGCCCATGAGCGGCAAAAAGATGTTGTTTATTCCTTATATTTATATTTATATTTTCTGTCTTGTCAATTTAATGTGTTTATTGGCCAGATTTGTTTTTCTGTATAAGAATTTATCATATACCGGTCAAAGAGGTTTGATAGATGTAATGTCGATGTAATAGCCATTCCAGTTTCTAAATATGGTGCGAAAGTAGTCCCCACTACATGTACTGTAATTGTATTAAAATTCAGGATTTTTTCCAGTAAACTTTCTCTCTGTGAATGGAAAAGACTTACAAGGCAAACAAATAACAGTGCAACTAGAATATCTATTGCCAAAGCACATTCTAAAAATACAGGTCGTGGTTGTTTTCTTAACCCATTTACACACATAGCAACGCGATGGCAACGACCTATGGGTCTGTATCTCTCCGCTAGTGTCATACGACCGTCGACCAATGGGAGCTTAGTGTTAAGTGCCCGATGTAGTCTATTTGAAGAAGTCCACGAAAAGCACGGGGTAATCCGAACTGGCTAAAACCAGTTCGGAAGTGTAGGTTCATCGGCAGATGTACAGCATATTTTTAATTGGATTACATAAAGACTTTACAGGGTGAATGTAAATATATACTTTTAACCAGAATTTTCCCATTCTTCTGTCCTGTTTCATGTAATGTTTGTTCTATGCCAGATTGTGGATCAGTAAATGTAAATTTGCTGTTGTGTGTCAGATTGTTGTAATGCCGCGGAAAAGGTTATTCGGTCGAAAAACTGCATTCGCTGAGGAAATAAGTATGGAACATTTGATTTCCTTTCTGATGAATTTCTTTAAATCTGGTCATGTTAGAATCGAAATAATCTATGTTCTACCGTTGTGAAACGGTATTTTACAACGGTCGGTCGTTGTGGTGCGCAGGTCATGATCAGACGCCGGTTTATCCGGCGTCTGATCTGGCTCCAAACTGTTTACAAAGGAAATAATAGGTTTAGCGTACACGCTTTTATTGGGAAAGAATAACGTCTTCTCCACTGTATCATGAGCAGGAAACACACAGTAGATCAAAAGTGTAAACATTTTAAGATAAATCGCTAAAATGTCCGAATACTCTCTTTCAACATTTCTCTGCATTGTGTTTTAGATAATTTAACAGTACATTCAAGTATTCGGTGGATTTATATTAAACCATATTTGCCCTTGGCAATACACGAACGATAACAAAATACGGTATACGTACATTATATATTTACCATTTACATTTAACCATTTTCGCTACTGGTAAGGGTTGTCGTCTGCTACATGTATTTTTTGTTTCAATGTTACGTATTCGACATTTGAACCAAAAAAGTCACACAGTTTGTACTCTGATCAAACACCCGTATCTTGTCGTGTTCTCTTTATCATAGATATTTTCAAATGTTTATTAAGTAGTTATCAGCACTCAAAAGGTTAACCATGATACATAGCCCTTATATAGCTTTAGAATTTGTGAATATCATGATTAGGGCTTTTGAAAATGTGGACCATTTTATCATTCATTGTCATTATATTGGAACGGTACATGATTTATGAACCGAAATATTTATGTCTGCATATCTGTCTAGCTTGTAAAATATTGAGCAGCCATCGTTATGCCATACAATGGCGAAAACGTTATTCTTTCCCAATAAACGAGTTTACGCTAAACCTATAATGTCCACTGAAAACAGTTTGGAGCCAGATCAGACGCCGGGTAACCCGGCGTCTGATCAGGCTTCAACATGTTTGCCACTCAGATAAAAATGAATTGTAAAAAATATCTAAAAATTGACATTTTCTACATTTAAGTGTTTTGCGTTTGCGTTTCGTTTGCGTTTAAACGGGAAAGAATAACGTAAACAACAATCAGCCAACTCTTTCACTGCCACATTTTATCATCTGCTTTAACATTTTACCGTCAAAATATCGTTTGCATTAGAAGTGTCGTCTGCAATATTTTTAAAGTCAGATTAAGGGTTGTCTTGACTGAAGAAATGTCGATACGAGTGCCAAACAGTTTGGATTTTTATCAGGCGCAGCGTTACGACGTTGGTGCCATTTACAGTGAAAGAGTTAAACGAAGTTGTTGGTAGAAAGAAACGAAGTTGGTGGAACCTTGCTGAAATAAATATAATTAGTGTTTGGTCAAATATTTCTCCTTGTTCTAATGGATTGCAAGGAGCTTGTTAAAACAACAAATCAGTTAGAAAGTCATTAACACATTCATTCCTATAGACAAGTACTATCGTCATTTACGAACAGAGGACCTGTGAAGAGGACCGCATTTAGATTTACTCTCAATCAAGGTTTGTTTTGCAGTACACGCTTCTGCTATAAAAGTACTTTACATAGTGTTTAATTTTAGAAATGAGATAATAGACAAATTCTTGCCAATTTAAGATACAATAAGTATATGTCGGATACCAAATGTTGTCGTTTAGTCCGGGCCGAAAACTCAAAATACCATCTGAACTTTTCACTGAGTTGCATAGAAAATGTTTTTGTAGTTATGGATAGCTGAGACCTTGTAGTCTATAAAATCGATTGATGGTCATCTGTCACCATCGGGCAACTCTCAGAATCCAAGATGGCCACCAAGAAGGCCGCCATTATTGAATAACTCTTATTAACCCATTATATAGATGGTTAAACATTTCTCTAAAAGCCCCACAAATGACTGATACGTGTATTTAGATATTCATTGGCTCTTATATTTTACTTTGATAAGGTCATTCTCAGCTAAATTTTAAAATTTAGTCAAAATGGCGGCCATTTTGCCTAAAAACCGGGTGATCCAACCACTAGTTATTTGATTATCAGGTTTATACCCTACCAATGTCATTGAACAACTAACATGTCCTCTTTAGATATCTACATTCGTAGTGATGCAAGACTGGAATCCTCTGGCAGCTATCATGATCCAAGATGGCTGCCAAGATGGCGGCAAAAACTGTTACACTCTTATTGATATAGTTTATCATCCATCAGATTACAAAGCTACAGTCCCACCACTAGCATAAAAGCGTTTATAGGGAAAGAATATCGTTGTCTACACTGTATGCTGCGAAAAATGCATGAATTATATTGTAACGGAACCTTTAAAAGCAAATTATAGTGGTGGAAGACGATAATCATAAATGCAAACAAAAATAAAAACGCAATAAGTGAAATGTAGATAATACACCTTTTTCGAAATTGCTAACAATTTAGTTCTGAGTGGGTAACAGTTTGGAACCTGGTAAGACGGCGGGCTACCCGATGTTTAATCGGGTTCCAAGTAATTTGCAGCGCACATAAATCTTTTAGCATTCTTTGCTGTTACACCATGTACAATACACGAACCTGAATATACGTACATCTAGATTTAATCTTTATTTGAGTCTCATGTGTTATGATATGAAATGTGATACAATGTATATATGTATATGAAATGTAACCATGTTGAGACTCAACTAAAGATTAATCTAAATCTATTTCCGATACACCACGACATTGTTTAGTCCGTTTTTGTGCATTAGTTAGAAATCATATAGTGATTTGCATGCATTGGGAATCATGTTTACTATTTACTTTGTCCAAACTTCCAAGTGAAGATTAATCGTCTCCAGGATAATAATCTATAACATTGTCTAAGGGAAGAGCACTGGGACTCATCAGCGACATAAAGTCTTGTTAAGATAAAAACATGTTGGCAGAGTTTTAAGTAACGTTGATTCACTGTTTCTATGATTTACTGAGTTATTGTGGAAAATACATTGTGCGCTCATGGCCTAATAAACGCGTTTAAGCTAAAACAATTAATTCCATTTCAAAAAGACTGGAACAAGATCAAACGTCGAGTATCAAATACAACTCCTGTGGAAGGTTTCTGTCATACATTGCTCCCTCTATACAACGACACTCATTGGGACACAGTAAAGTGCGCGTTGTTCAGAGGGAGTCGTTATAGGAAGGAAAATTGATTTACATTTTCAAACCGCTTGAATTCAGTTCAGAAGCCGCGTAAAGCGGCGTCTGATCTGAATTCAAGCTGTTTGTCACACGTAATTATGTTTTCATATCAAAATTTTCAATATGTAAATTTGAGTAACCCGGGGGACGACAATTTTCAGCAGACGATGTTGCAGCTGTTTAAATGTTGGAGAGAATTGCCTTGTTTGGAAACTGCGAAAAGGGTCGTTGAAAGGAGAAAGTCATTCTTGGGAGGGCCGTTGAAGTGAGGGAGCACTGTACTATGTTCAGCATATAATTTGTCTTACCAGTTCATCGCGAAAGAAGTATTCTACTACATATTCAAGCTGGTAATCTTTTTATCTACAAGCCAGACAGATAGGCATACAAAAATACCATGGGCGTTTTATCATTCACTTTACAGTTACAGTAGAGATGCTGTTTAATTGTTTTGTTCAATGACACTAAATACAAACTCAAACGCAATGCATTATTTCAAAAACAAAACAAAAAGGAAAAGAAAAAAGGTGTAGGCAATATATACCAATCCGAGTGGCATACGGTTTGGAGCCTGATCAGACATTGGGCTACCCGGCGTCTGATCAGGCCAAACCAGTGTCCAAATGTAACTGTGAATTTAGCATAAGCACGTTTATTTGACATGGATATCATCTGCGGCACTATAATGGCGAAGAGTTATATCTGTTTTTGTAGCTGTCTGGTCTTGATATTTAATCGTTTTGTACATTGACAAAGTATGGTTGTCCGCTAAAGTTTGTCACCATCACTCGCTAGTTTCACGACTAGAGTGCAAGACAACAGAGATATGTCGCAACCCTTTCAAGTTTCAAATGGGGTGAAACAGGGCTGCGTCCTTGCACCCACACTCAGTGTGGTTGCAAGGACGCAGCCCTGTTTACACCCTATTCGAAACTGGGAAGGGTTACGACAATGACTGTTCAGCATCGTGTTTTAAGCAATGCTGACAGACGCCTTCAGTGACTATGATGATGGCATAGACATTAACTATTGCACTGATGGCTTAGTGGTCAACCTCAGAAGGCTCCGGGCCAAGACCATAGTCACGTCTACCACTGTTAACGACATCCTCTTCGCCGATAAATGTGCTTTAAATGCCATAACATAAAGGGGCATGCAGCAAAGACGTGGGCAAGTTTTCCATAGCGTGTGACAAATTTGGCCTGACAATCTGCATCAAGAAAACCGAAGCCATGCACCAACCAACCCCGGGCATGGTCTACGCCAAGCCAGACATACAAATCAACGTGCAGCGAGTAAATGTAGTGGACATATTCACATACCTCGATAGCACGCTCTCGCGTAACATTGTAAAAGATGACAAAGTTCATGCCAGGCTTGCGAAAGCAAGTGCTGCATTCGGACGCCTCCACAAAAATTTGGAACAGGAACAGGCATCACCATCTAGACAAAAGTCACGTTTTATAGAGTCGTGGCAGTGATGGCCATCGTGTACGGATGTGAAACATTAGCGGGTTGCCTAAGAACACTTCTAGGCATAACATGGCAAGAAACTATACCTGACACTGAGGTCCTTAGACGAGCTGGCTTGCCCATCATCTACACCATTCCCATACAGTCGCAAATTCGCTGGACAGAACATGTAGTCCACATTTCTTACCACCGTCTCCAAAAGATCCTATTCTACGGCGAACTCCAAACTGGAAAGCGCTCCCTAGGCTGTCCCATAAAAAGTTTCAACGATAATCTCATTGAAAGTGTTCAACATCAGCACTGACTATTGGGAGAAGACGGTATAGATGCAAGGCCAACTCATTGGCAGAACAACACAGGCAAGCGAAAAAGAACTGTGCCCTCAAGTCACCGTCTTCTGCAACAATCCTCTGAATGACTTAACGTGGTCATCGTCGAGTCGGCGGACGTACTATACATGTATACTGAATATCTTTTTCACTACCCAACACGCTTTGAACCCAATCAGATGAAATGTTACCTGATCTCTGATCTAAACAATGACACTGAAAGATACAACAAAACCAACCAGGCGTTAACCTTTGCATGGACAAAATTAATATCATCGTCTGCAAGAGACAAAAAGCTGGAATTTAAAAACTTTTGTTTTTGAAAATGGATGACATACGCCTACATAAACACATACATATTAGTTTTATAATAAGCAAAATATGTATGTTAACCCTTTAATGGTCAATTAATCTTGAGTTATTACCCCTTTACCGCCATATTGTCGTCTGCTTCAATATTTTTGTCTGCAATATCGTTTGAAAATAAGATTAAAAGCAGTATAACTGACATAATTTCAAAAATGTGACAAACAATTTGATCCTACGCGGCTTCTGATCAGGATCAAAACTGTTAGCGAATCCGAGTTAAGACGTCATTGAGAATAAAAGGGTTAAAGAGAACATTTCCAACAAAATATTTACGCTCGGCTCGCTTGGGATCGACCCTTTGCATAGAAGGCTATGCAAAGTGTACTAGCGCGTTAGTTCCCTCAGCCACCGGGTCATTCTTATCTGACGGTCTGTTCATATTATATTTTGTTTGTAGCGAAGTTCAAGGCAAAGATATACTCCGTCTATGGTCTGGGTAGAAAAAGGGATGGAAAAGGTCTAAAACAATCAAACTAATGTTTTTTAAGATGGTTTATACCGATCAAAGTTATTTCATGCAATATGCTTCGTAAGACCAAACATTTACTTTTGGTGAAGTTTTTCTATCGCAATAAAACACAGTTTGGTTTTCAGTCGTTTTGATTCCTTCATCTTCAAAATATCTTCTGCTGTTTATATATATTTGCCTTAATTGTGATTTCAGAGTCAAATTAAAGGCGGTTTAATCAAAACAGTACCGATAAAAGGGTGTCAAATAGGTTACCTGATTATAAGACATGGCATAACGCAAATTCGTTTTAAGTCTATTAAGATGGAGGAACCCAGCATATAGCAAAACCCTAGATAAAATACGATGACAATCCTCTGTTACGACATTTAATACTCAGTAACTTTATAAGGCAGTTGCTGCTTAACACATGACGAAAGAAAAGCAATGAGTTCATAACTGAACTTTCTGTTTACAGTTATCTTGATTGTGGCATCAAACCTGTCTTTTACAAAATATGTGTCCATTTAGTGCCTGTACTAGAAGATACTTACTGTGCGAGTTTGCTTCGTGTCATGCTAAGAGCTCTTACTACAAATCAAAATTTACCATATTTAGACATCAAAGGGCTTTGGTATATTTGACCTCAGGCGACGTATCCAAACAAGGAGAAATGTGATTTTGTTCCATTACGAAAACGTTTGAACCATATTATTTAACAACTAAATTGCTCATTCGGCTTAGCCATCTCCAGGCAATGAAAATGACGTTTGGGTTGATTGAAGTTTAGCAAAAGATCTTATTTCAAAGACACTTGGGATCTCTGCATTCCGCTGTTTGCACGATGTGGGCGAATTAATGATACTTGTTGAAAATAGTTGCACCCGTATGGTGCTAAGTGCGACTTGGCTTACATTTTCAAACAGTTTAGATCCAGATCAGACGCCGCGTATCGCGACGTCTGATCTGGATCTAAACTGTGTGCAACTCACTTTGAACATTTATTAAGTTAAAAAACAAAAGGAGTTTTACAGCAAATTACGTATTTTGTAGCAGATGAGGTGCAGAATAAATCGACGTCTCATCTGGATCCAAACTAGATGACACTCTGATTATATGTTTTCAAATCTATTAGTATCTTTACTTTCTTGAACGCAGATGTATCAGCATTTAAAAAATATTAGTATTGTTTACTATCTTGAGCATAGATGTACATGTATCAGCATTTAAAAAAGATTAGTATATTTACCATCTTTAGCGTAGAAGTGTCAGCATTTAAAAAAAAATAGTAGTATATTTATTTTCTTGAGCGTAGATGTATCAGCATTTAAAAAAGATTAGTATCTTTACTATCTTGAACGTAGATGTATCAACATTTAAAAAAGATTAGTATATTTACTATCTTGTGCGTAGATGTATCAGCTTTTAAAAAAATATTAGTATATTTACTTTCTTGAGCGTAGATGTATCAGCATTTAAAAACGATTCGTTTCTGTACTAGCTTTATCGTAGATGTGTCAGCCTTTCAAAAACATGGTGTCTTTACTATCTTGAGCGTAGATGTATCTGTATTTAAAAAAGCTTAGTATCTTCACTATCTTGAGCGTAGAGATATCAGCATTTAAAAAAGATTAGTATGAAACCGAAGTAGTAAACATGGTGGTAAACACAACTGAAGTGCAATCGGTTTTTTTTATATATCGGTTAATGCTAATAAGAAAGCCTTTCAAGTGAAATGGACAGATAATTGTATAGAAGATAGCACATAGGGCCGGTAAACATAGGGTTCTAAAAACGGAATAGGCACTTTTGTCCGATTTTAGGATAATCATGTTTAATTTTATGTGTTACTTTATATAGACAAATATGTGTCAATGCTGTAATTTGTGGTCAAAATATACATCCACATAAAGATATGAGGGGTCATTATGTAATATTTACATTCACCCTGTAAAGTCTTTATATAATCGTATTAAAAATATGCAGGTCAATTCTCGATGAACCTACATATCGAAACTGGTTCCAGCCAGTTAGAAAGAGGGAGAAGTCTCCGCCGGAAGGATACCGACCTAGCGACCAGCTAATGGTTGCTATGGCGTGTAATTAGGCTGAAATAAACATGCGCGGTCTAATTTTTAAAACGTGCTTTAATAATAGATATTTAAGTTGCATTGTTTATGTTTAATGTCTTATAAGTGTTCGTTAAGCACACTGCGACAGTTTACTGGGTAAAAGCTTGATTTTGTAATCAACTCTGAAACATGTATTTTGGACTACTTTCATACCGTATAATATAGAGATCGAATGGCTGTTACATCCGGGATTACATCTATCAAACCTATTTGGCCGGTATATGATATATTATATACATGAAAACAATCTGGTCAAAAAACACATTAAATGGACAAGACAGAAAATGAAAATATAAATTTAAGGAATGAACAACATCTTTTTGCCGTTCACTCGGTATGAACACATTAGCTTCGCAGGGTAAGTTTATTAACCCCTGCGAAGCTAATGTGTTCATACCGTCATGAACGTCAAAAAGATGTTGTTTATTCCTATACTGAAACACTAACCCATTTTAAATTTTGTATGTATTTTAGATCAAACACCTATCAGACAAACCAAAACGTTGAACACATATATGTGCATGATATAGATACATGTAATACCTAAACTCTACCTACAGGTACTTAAAGTCTATGCTTTTAGATTCAATACAGTCGGTAACCAATACCCCGACAAACATACTAGTGCCTTTGTTCTTTTACTGTATATGTAATTGAACCATAAACATAAACCATAAATGACACTGTCTGGAAAAACAAGTAATAAAAATAAATCAAACTAGTAACTGGGTCACAGTAAGTGATAGATTTCCCAAAGCGTTTATTGACACTAATTGCATATGTTGTATACAGGCCCAGCGCTTATATAGCGTTTGAGTTGTGTCTGAATTCGTTCTTAAGATTTCAGACTCATCTCAAGCGCCTTGTAAGCATTGACCCAGACAGGTTTATATACCCATACACACTATTGAAAATGTTGGTATACAAAAGCACCAATACCTAAGTGTACCCCGAGATACATGTACATGAATATAAGTCATTGATGTTTACCTCGCTGTTCTTTGTATTAAACATGTTTGACTTTTTATTTTCACCTTCTTATTTTGATACGGACCAGTCACAGTAAAGTCTTCAGTTGGATAAATTTCGTTCGAAACTGATTTATGATATGTAAATTTTACTGACCACATGTTTATCAATACCCTACCCTCACTAAGCATTAGATTATTTTATTATGCAAATTCTTACCAACATAACCCACATACTTATGGCGAAACACACCAGGGGCATTTACGATTATTTTGTTTGCATCGATAAGCTTCCTTCGCATAAATTCCTGTCCTATGTGGTCAAGACTTTACTTTTTTCTAAACATACACGCTTAAGTTAAACTAGTTATGTTCATTAGAGATAAGAAGCCAGACTAGACCAGAATCATCAATATATTCAAGAATGTGTCATTATGTAACATATTACCCTATTGTGTTTCAGTGGAGAAAAACATTATTCTTTTCCAATAAACGCGTTTACGCTTAATCTATTTTTTCCATTGCAAACAAATTGGAGTCATATCAGACGCCGGGTAACCCGGCGTCTGATTGACTCCAAACTGTTTGCTACTCAAATTACATTTGATCGTCACTAGCAGATGGATACGAACAAAAAATATCGTCATTTTCAAGATATATGTGTATTGCGTTTGCGTTTCGTTTGCGTTTAAACAGGAATATAATCACGTTTTATCCGCTGTAGGGTATCGTTACGGAAACAAAAAGACAATGACAAGCCTTCCTAGCTGTTACTCCTTTTCATGCTAGACTATCGTCTGCTTAGAATTTTCAACTTGTCATTATTTTTAAACACGCAGGGTTTCGACTTGGATATTGCTTTAAGTGTAAATTGTTTATCGTTGATCATCTTTCAGGCTACGCCACATTTGCATTCATTGCTTTTGGCATATTCCAGGGAAATCGGGGTTAAAATACTTCGTTTTGTGTAAGTCACAATGATCAATTAAATGTGAGTTAATTTCGATCTGCTATAAGTACGGGACTACAAACAGTTAAATACTATTTCGTTTTTCCAATATCTGTTTCGACATTTCAGCATTAGTTTAACTAAATGTGCACATAACACACTTACTTTTTAAAACATCAGAAGTTATGGATTCAGATAGACATGAAACACCTACTGAAAATATAAAAACATGTGTTTAGCCTATTCATGTATATCGTCCACAAAGTATTATATAAGCAAATTGTGTAGAACCTGATGAGACCATATTAGTAGAGGGCATTTAAAATTTTGGGGAAAAAAAATGCACAGAAATGATTTTTGTGTTTTCATATGCTCCAATATGTACCGAATGACAGAAAAAAAGTCTAGGAAAATCAAACGATGCGAAATATGATTTTTTGGGGTAAAATGGTTGAATTGATAAACGAAAATGATAATTTTTGGAATTTCCATACTGTGACCCTGGGTATTAACATAAAGGCTTCAAATCTACAAATTAGACTGGCAGTTATATCCACTGTGGAATAGTACTAATTAGGATATATAAAACTTTCAAAAAATGGTTCTTTTTGGGTGAAAATCATGAAAATATTAAACAAAACCCCAATTTTTGGAGATTTTAGTAGAGCTTCCCTGGTGTCAAACATCCAAAAAAGGGAAAAGATGCACAGAAATAGTTTTTGTGTTTTCATATGGTAGAGCATGTACCAAATAACCGAAGAAAAATCTAGGAAAATCAAACTATGCGAAATATGTTTTTTGAGGCAAAATTGTTGAAATAATAAATGAAAACGCCAATTTTAGGGATTTCAGTACTGTGTCGTTGGTTATCATTATAAAAGCTCCAAATTTACAGGCTAGATACTTATACATCTCTATTGTGAAATAGTACTATTAAGGATAGCTTAAACTTTGAAAAATGAATTTTGGGGTAAAATTGTTGAAATAATAAATGAATACACGATTTTTTGGGATTTCCCTACTGTGAACGTGGATATCAATATAAATACACCAAATATTATCATATGCTTTAATATGTACAAACTAATTGAAAAATCATCTAGGAAAATCATACAATACCAAATATGGTGTTTTGGGGGTAAAATCGTTGAAAAATAAAATGTAAATGAGCTTTTTTGGGATTTTACTACTGTGATGGTGGCTATTAAAATAAAAGCTCCAAATCTACAGGTTAAACAAATATTCAATTGTGCTGTGGAATGGTACTGATAAAGATGAATAAACTGTCAAAAAACTGATTTATGCAGTAAAGTTGTTATAATAATTAAACAAAAAAACACCAATTTTCGAGATTTTAGCAGAGATCTCCTGACCTGAAAATTCCAAATAAAGCCTTATAAGCAAATAAAGGGAAAAGTATTGAGAATTGATTTATATGTTTTAGTATGTTTCAATATGTATTTAATAACAGCAAAATAAAGGAAACTCCAACAAAGCCAAATATGACTTTTCGGGGTAAACTGGTTAAAAAAATTAGTTTAAATTTGAATTTTTTGAATTTCCACAACATGGCTTTTAAGATATAAATGTAAAAGCTTCAAATTTACAGGTAAGACACATTATACTTTGTACTGTAGGCTATACTCACTCTGATTTGGGTCCTCAAATGATATATATTCTTGTTCCGCATACAACTAGGGTTAAGTAACAACCTATATTTGGCATCGCACACAATAAGGGTTAAATAACAGCATTTTGACAATTAAACCAGTGTACTAGCTTAGATACAGCATTTAAAAAGCTGCTTGTCAAATCAGAGTGTGCACTGATAGTAGACAATAAGCACCACAAAACGAATATTGAATGTTATTGACCTGGTGATATATACACTATCAGTTATTTCATATAAATAGCAAGCACTGTTAGATCAATTAATTACATAAATTACATGTACGATGTATGCCCAATGTGAGTATACTATGATTTGCTGATATTTCATACAGTTGTCAGATTCCATTATTTCAGCTCAAAGTACAGGATAGCTCATGTCTATTAGTCTCCAACCAACATCAGAACCAACCAGTTTTGCGCAATAATCCAACACGGCAGAAAATTGTTCGTTCGTTTATGTTTTGATTTTTTTTATTAGTGGAGGGGGTGTGTTTTTCCAAAACCCTATATATTTATAAATTGTTATGTGTGATTTTGGATAAACTAGTTACATATCTCATTTAAAAGGACTGTGTCAAGCCTATTGATTTGGAGTTTTTATTATTAATTCATATCCTCCCCCATATACAGAAATTAAAAATTTGCTGTTTTATGTATATTTTTTAATATTTTCCTAAAAAAGTTATTTTCAAACTTTGTATTTTTCATCTTTAGTAAGCTGTTGTTTTGGAAAGAATATATAACTTATTTGTGCATTTGAAGCTTTACTGGTCATATCCACAGTAATATAGTCAAACAACTGGGCTTGACGTGTCAAAGGTCAGCAGAGTCCATTTTTAAGGAGAGCAGCATTCCGCATGTTCTCCAACCATTTTCATACAATCAAAATTAGTATAAATATTAGATACAAATGAAGGCGATATTATTGTTAGCACTTTAGAGCAGTAGGTAAATATAGGTACACAGAGTGTATTGCGATAGAATTATTTTAATAAGCGTAGGTTCGAATCCCGCGTCGACCTCAAACTTTTTTATTCTAAAATGAATTATCTAATTTCATATTGTGTGATTATACTAACCATTTATACACATGTTCGTCAAATTTGGGGCAGGGGTGCATGGATTTCTAGCCCTATATCAGCCATACTTTCAAAAACAAATCGATGATAAAATATGAATATCAATATAAGTTTTAGTCACTTTCTTCATGAGGCTTTCTGCATTACCTTAATGCAATGTAATGATATAATCTTTAATATTGTTTTGGCAAAACAATATCATAGGTTGCTGCGAGATTCGAACATGTTATCCGATCATATACTTCTACCTACGTCTTATCCACTACGTTATGTTTCCAATAACTGATTCGTTTATTTGTACCGATAACCAAACCTTTTCCTTTAAAACTTGACACGGGGACATCTGAAATGCTGATCTCCCTTATAAATGGACTCGGCCACCCTTTGACACGTCAGACCTAGTTGTTTGACTATAGTAATGAAATTCAAAATGGTAGTTATCCTTACTTATTAAAAGTTTCCATTTATATATTTGTCTTAACTATATTTTTAAGTTTTACATTCATGTTATATTGCTGTAACAATATACTGAAGATAGTGTCCTTTTGTTTAACCATTATAAGTTATACATGTATATTACTTCATTGAAACTTATATAACTATGCTAACAAATACACTGTAGTGCCTTGATGGTCACACCCAATGTCACTGTAAAAATCTTCAGTGAAAACTGTTTTCGTTTAACTTATATCTTATCACCAACATTTATTAATTTTAGAAATCATAATTTATTTGTACTAGTGCTATAGGCTTTATTTCATGGTGCCTGTTGCCTTTTAAGTGGATTTGGAGCTTTTTTAATCATATTTAAAGTCACAATACATTAAAAACATGTGTCTGTTTAAATGTTTTACCGGTTGATTTGTCTTTACTTTAACTAAGCTACATTAAAATGGTGTATGTGTGTAAGTTATAGACTTTGAACGTTTGGTTTCATATCTAAGGTCACCGTAGTGAAGTGAAAAGATAAGGGTTTTCATTTTAAAGCTTAATTCATCCTTAATAGTACAAGGCTACAGTGCACAGTAATATGTATATTACCTGTACATTTGTAGCTTCTATATTCCTGTCTAAGGCCATAGTGTGGAATTTCCAAAAACATGCATTTACATTAATTGTTTTAATCAGTGTACCCCAAAATTTATATTTGGCTTTGTTGGATTTTCCTAGATTGTTTTACAAACAAGAATTGGTGATTTTGGTTTAATATTTTGATAATTTTACCCCAAAAAACAGTTTTTTGAAACCTTTATTTATCCTAACAAGGACTATTCTAAAGTAGACATGAATATGTATCTAGCCTGGATATTTGGAGCTTTTATAGTGATATCCATGGTCACAGAAAGGAAATCCCAAAAATAAGCTTTTCAGTTAATATTTCAACCATTTTACCCAAAAATCATATTTCGGATTCTTTGATTTTCCTACATTATTTGTCTGTTATCTGGTACATATTGAAACATATCATTACTGATAAATCAATTCTGTGCATATTTTCCATTAGTTTGATTTCAATCTCAAAATCTGTCAAAAATCCCCAAAATATGAAATTTTGGTTAAATAATTTTACGATTTTACCCCCAATTTTTTTTTTAAAGTTGTATTTATCTTAATTAGGGCCATTCAACTGTAGACATGAATATTTGTGCAGCCTGTAGATTTCGAGATTTTATATTGGTATCCTCGATCACAGAAGGGAAATCCCAAAAATTAGTGATTTTAGTTATTATTTAAACCATTTTACCCAAAATCATATTTTGCATCGTTTAATTTTCCTAGACTTTTTGTCTGTTATTTGGTACATATTTAAGCAAATAATAACATATAAATCAACTCTGTGCACCTTTTCCTTTATTTACTTTTAGATGTCAGGGTCTGTTTGAAATCCTCAAAATTTGTGTTGTTTGTTTGATATTTTGACAATTTCACCCTAAAAATCAGCTTTTTGAAAATTTTATTTATCTTAACAAGTACCAATCCACAGTTTACACGAGTATTTGTAATGCCTGTAGATTTCGAGCTTTTATATCGATATTCTCCATCACAGAAGGGAAATCCCAAAAAATAGCGATTTCAGTTATTATTTCAACCATTTTACCCCAAAAACATAGTTTGCATTGTTTGATTTTCCTAGACTTTTTGTCTGTTATTTGGTACATATTTAAGCAGATAATAACGTATAAATCAACTCTGTGCACCATTTTCTTTACTTGCTTTTAGATGTCAGGGTCTGTTTGAAATCCTCAAAATTTGTGATTTTGGTTTAATATTTTGACAATTTCACCCCAAAATCATTTTTTTGAAAATTTTATTTATCTTAACAAGTACCATTCCACAGATGACATGAATATTTGTCTAGCCTGTAGATTTCGAGATTTTATATCGATATCCTCGAGCACAGAAGGGAAAACCCAAAAATTAGCGATTTCAGTTATTATTTCAACCATTTTACCCCAAAACCATATTTCGCATCGTTTGATTTTCCTAGACTTTTTGTCTGTTATTTGGTACATATTTAGGCAAATAATAACATATAAATCAACTCTGTGTACCATTTCCTTTATTTGCTATGAGATGTCAGGGTCTGTTTGAAATCCTCAAATTTGTGATTTTGGTTTAATATTTTGACAATTTCACCCCAAAAATCAGTTTTTTGACAATTTTATTTATCTTAACAAGTACCATTCTACAGCTGACATTAATATTTGTCTAGCCTGTAGATTTCAAGCTTTTATATTGATTTCTACGATCGCAGTTTGGAAATCCCAAAAATTCGTGCTTTCACCTATTATTTTAGCCATTTTACCCCAAAAATCATATTTCGCATCGTTTGATTTTCCTAGACTTTTTTTTTGTCATTCGGTACATATTGGAGCATATGAAAACACAAAAATCAATTCTGTGCATTTTTTTTCCATTATTTCGATTTTTGACGTTAGATGCCCTCTACTATATGAGATGTGTTTCTATATAGACAAACACTACGCTGTTCCTATATCGTTTAATAAAACGATGTGTGATAAATGTATATTTATCACACAAATACTATACAGTTTATGTATATTTTCTATTAATCTGCTCCAAAACATCACATTATATTGCAGTTCCTACTACTGAATTGGAGCTCTAAAAAGTATGTTTACGTTGGCCGCCATTTTGAATTTTTCAAAAAGTAGGTCACCTAGCCCGGGCACCTATATGCCATTTGATTCTATAAGTGTCATACTATACATGTGAGAAGTTTGGTGCTTTAATCCACTCTGTAACGATTTGGCCAAAAAATGGACATAAGCAACTAGACTATAATACATTCGTCCATGAAGTACATACTTATAAGGAGTTCATTGCAATATCCAGACATTAATGGGTACAGTGGAGAATCTGTTATTCTTTCCCAATAAACGCGTTTACGCTAAAACTATTATTTGCAGTGCAAACAGTTTGGAGCCAGATCAGACGCCGGGTAACCCGGCGTCTGATCAGGCTCCAAACTGTTTGCCACCAAGATAAACAAGAATTATCAGAATTGTCCAAAAGTTGTTCTTTTCTACGTTTTAGTGTTTTGCGTTTGCGTACGTTTGCGTGTAAACGGGAAAGAATAACAGATTCTCTACTGTACATGTATAAGCAAGGCGATGCTAAAACGATGTTTTTATTTTTAAAATGATCACTTGTTGAGCATTAGAAAGATTCGAACTAACAGGCTTGAAACAACCTTATAAAACCGTCTGGTTAAACAGTAAATTCCTTGTAGATATTTTTTATGTTCATTGTTTTAGCAATATATATAGCATAATTTCCCATGTGGTAGTGAGCTCTGAATCAATTTGCCTAGGAGTACATTCTTGCGACCATATAAAAACATTGATTTGACGTTGTAAATGGCTGGTAACCCTCTTCCAGTGGTATAATTGTCTTCTTTGAACGGTCGACGGCAACTGATGTTTAATTAAAAGTTGTATATTCTCAATTAAGTAATACTTAAAGTATGTAAAATAGTTTGGGTATAGATCAAACGTTGATTTACTCAGAGTCTGATGTGTATCGTATTTTTTTTTAATAACAATGAGGTCGAAACCGGCAGACAAATGATTTTTTTCTTAAAATAAAATATACTGACCGGTAGCCATTAGAATTTAAGCCATTTACATCAGTACAATACTTGCAATGACTGTATTTAAAAATGGTAAAGAAGTAATCATATATTACAAAACCGCTATATTGTTCTTTAGAACTACACGCAGTTGTTACGCAAGGAATGTAAATTACTGTTTTGGGTTAGGCGTTCACCTTTAATGAGCGTTGTTTTATTTTGTTCACAGTAGCTGGTGTAAATGGTGTTACAGTGTTTGTTTCTCAATTCCTTGTAGTGTTAATATAAGAAAACCGGCATATGATATATTCACCTATAAGATATACAGCGTACATGTAGGAGACAAAATTCCTTGCAGTTTGAACAATAGTTAAACACAAACTTATAATTGCCATATTGAGTGATGCATCAAAACGAGTGTCAATCAATATGTGAATCCATAAGTTGGGATCATGGTGAAACCCCTTGTTAGGCAATATCTACCTCCGAGCAACACATGCAATATGTGTCTCCCCTTTGATTTTGTTGTAGAAAGGGAGCACTGTAACCGTTATTGCATTCCTTTCGATATGCATTGATCGTTGTACACAGGCTAACTTGTATAGGGAGATTACGTTATACTTTTATGATAAACATGTTAATAAAGAATAAGTTTCATTCACATAATTTGGAGCCATATCATAACGTAGTTAGCCTAGTAGCGTGTTCTGTTACCACTGTTTGCAGTTAAGGTTAGCAGTCTGTGCTCCATTGTGCAGCGTGCAGAGTACAGTTCAGAAATCGTATTCTTTCCCAATAAATGCGTTTACGCTAAAACTATTATTTCCATTACAAACAGTTTGGAATCAGATCAGACGCCGGGTAACCCGGCGTCTGATCAAGCTCCAAACTGTTTGCATTCAGATTTAAACTGGTTGTCAGAATTGTCAAAATGTTATTATTTTCTTTATTTCATAGCAATGCATTTGCGCTTAAACGGAAGAATAATGTTTTCTTCACTGTATTTTACACCGGTAGCCAACTCGCAATCGATGACCAACGGCGGCCTGAACACATCATGCGCAAGCCTCGATATAATCTTGGAGGTCTCATGTCAGTTGTACGAGCTGCTGCATTAAACCTTACTATAACCCACTTTATAAGCCAGTTAGTAACATTTCTTTTATTCAGGATTAAATTCAATTTATATTTTCATGCCCTTTATTGTTATTACATTTATTTGTCTTTTTGCACTTTTAGATACATGTATATAATTTAATATGAAGCGCTTTTGACCGCACAACTCATGTGTAAAAAGACCGTTATATAAATATGGTACACTAATAATAAGTACTTGTTTAATAATAATAATAATAATATTAGACGACGGGAAACCCGGTGTCTGATCAGGCTCAAAACTCTTTTCACTCTTTGATTATAAAGCAGTTATTTTCAGTACATGTACCATGTCATCTTCAATTCGCTGTACTTGATTGGCATTTCTGTTCGTTTAAAAGGAAAAACATAACGCCTTCTTCACTTTACACTACTTTGATGTTACATTTGCTTGCTTTTTGCTCAAGGTGTATTTGCTATTTAGATTAATTACAGCTTTCATGGGCTCTTATTTTGATAATAACATGTTTATAAATAACCTGATAGTTTCCAGAGAACATTAATCATATCAATGAGTTCATTTCAAAATAAATTAAGTTTAAATTGAAGTTCAAAGAGTTAGTTATTCTTATTAACCGCTTCGCTGCTATGACGTCATCGATTTCAAATAATTGTCGTCTGTTTTCAATTTTTCAAATTTAAATTGGGGTATGTTTACTTAAAAGAAAAAATGAAATTAGTATTAAACAGTTTGGAGGCTTATAAGAGGCTGCGTAAAGTGGCGTATGATCAGGATCCAAACTGTTGTAAATTTAACCCTCGGGGTAAGACATTGAATGGGGTTTGCTCTTTCTCTATCGTACAGTGGAGAATCTGTTATTCTTTCCCGTTTAAACGCAAACGTACGCAAACGCAAAGCACTAAAACGTAGAAAAAACAACTTTTGGACAATTCTGATAATTCTTGTTTATCTTGGTGGCAAACAGTTTGGAGCCTGATCAGACGCCGGGTTACCTGGAGTCTGATCTGGCTCCAAACTGTTTGCACTGCAAATAATAGTTTTAGCGTAAACGCGTTTATTGGGAAACAATAACAGATTCTCCACTGTAGTCCATCGGAGCTCTGTACTTTGAGGTGAAATCCTTGTATAATCCACGACCCTTGAAATGGGTAACCTGACACATTTGCTTATAGCAATTATAATACATAGTCGGAAGTAATGTTGTATGCAGTGCCGAACAGTTTTGATCCTCATCAGATGCCGCATAACGCGACGAGGAACCATACTGTTTGTTAAGAGCGGATGCACTCGGGATAAGCCTGGGAAGATGTTAGGCGCTTGCTCCTCATGTGAATGTGGTGTTTTCTAATGAGATGTAGTATGCATTGCAATCCCAGAGACTTTAACTCTGATGTACCGTCCCAGAATGACATCCAATGGGAGACAATAAATGTGTGCGTTGTTCGGATTCAAGCTGTTTGTGACTCGTTATAAAGTGTTTTCTGTCAAAATGTCCATTATGTTACTTTAAGAAAAACAGCAGACGACAATTTTAAGCAGACGATAATGCAGCAGTAAAAGCGTATGGCATAATTGTCCTGTTTAGGGAACTGTGGCAATGGTCGTTGTATGAAGGGGGTCGTTGTTGGAAGGGCCGTAGTAGAGAGGAAGCGCTGTACAATCAAATCTGTACTGACGATGTGACCAACAAGGTATAGTTTTAAGAAATGAATAACGGCTGAACACATTCACTGCCACAGCCTGGGTACAATGATTATTTTCAAACAGCTTGATTCTTAATAAGACGCCGCATAAGGCGGATTCAAACTCATATCGATTTTGCCGCAGAAAAAGGGCAACGACTTTGTGAAATAAAAGCAGACGACAATTATTGTATATAACAGATGACTTCACGACAAAAGATTTATGAGAGAACTGTCTTCTTTATCTGTAATCCTTCCATTGCCAAATTGTACAGAGGAGAATGTGTTATTCTTTCCCAGTAAACGCGTTTACCCTAAAACTAATATAACTACAGGTAAAACCTATATACGGCCGAAAGCTGTTTCTACAAAGTATAGGAATAAGGTTATTTAATTTTTCAAGGGTACGAAATGACAAAACATAGGGTGCGAAAAGGCGAGTGTACGAAATGGCCCGTTGCTGCGAGAATAACACTGGTTCCCTGCCTCCTATATCTCGATCAAACATCCGGGGACCTGACTACACTGGCGGCCATTTTGGAATCGCCAGACGGACTACTCGATTCAATAAGCCGGTGTGGCGTACCAATTACATGCTAGGGAAATGTCTATCGGTATAAACCTGTGTACTCAATCGTGTCCACCTAGTGCGCACAGGTAAATTATGTACGACTTTACTAAAATATGTCCATAGAGGAGAGCCTGATGAGCCGGTTAAGGCGCCGCTACGGAATGTCCGAACGCTCGGTTGGTTGGTGAATTAGGCATTCCCTTGCCGGAAGTGAAATCGTCACAGATAAAATGGCGACGCCCATAAAACTGTGCGATAATTTCCCAGGTCGATAGGATCATGAGAATTATTTCTCTATTTCTTGTTTTATTCATGCAACGCGTACACATTATCTAAAGGCGACCTTCGCAAAAAGCTGGTCTGCGGCCAGCTTTTTGTTTCGGCCGTATAATGTCCACTACAAACAGATTGGAACTAACCCGGCGTCTGGTCAGGCTCCAAACTGTTTGCCACTCAGATAAAAATGAGTTGTAAAAGATATCTAGAAATTGACATTTTCTAGGTTTGAGTGTTTTGCGTTTGCGTTTCGTTTACACGGGAAAGAATTACGTTTTTATCCACTGTGTCATCTAACTGACCCTGTCATCGCCACTATCCCGTCTGCTTTGAAACTGTTGTGTGAAATATAGTTTCTTAAATACCTGTTATTTTCAACATTGAATTGCATTGCGTATGCATTTCGTTTGATTTCGCTTAGTAGGCAGGAATAACGTGTTCTCCACTAAATCAGTTAACCCATTACCCCATAGCCTGTTTCTAGATTTGAAAATAGGTGACTACTTAACCCTTTCCCGCATAGCCTGTTTCCAGTATTGAATATAGGTGTCCACTTAAAGCAGGTTGAAAGTAACCCTGCTTTAAGCTATCATCTGATAGAATATAGAAACTATTTCTAATGATACATATTCATGACTGTATAAATTGGAACTATTTTCTTCAGTGGATAAATAAATTAAATGTACTAAATGGCGCTTCTATGGGGAAAAGATTACAGCACATTGAAGGTTAAGCCTTCGGGCGCATTCTGCTTTACTTTCAGCCTGATTTGTTAAGTTACCACCTTCAAGAAAGAAGCAATTATTCCTTTTGAAAATATATGCTTGACTGTATAAATTGGAACTATTTCCTTAAGTGGTGGAATAAACTGAATGCGCTAAAAGGCGCTTTTATAGGGGAAAGGGTTAAACATTACATTATGGCGAACTCTCTGGTCCTAAACGAAACTGAAAATGTAGAAGCTCAGTAACTAATGATATATTAACCCATATTCTACACACGTTTCCGATCAAAAACCCGAAGCGGAAAGACTCTGGGAACCGTATTAAAATAAGGCAAAATAAAACATACCCGTGTTTCCGGTCATTGAACCCGACAGACCCTAGCTTTTCCCTCTGATCTTAAACTTTTTTTCATTTTTCGAAAAATGTATCAGCAAAGGTCGGTAATTTTTGAAGAAGCTTGTGACAGTCGTTTTTTGCGGAACGTGTAAATGAAACTATTTTCCGCTTAATTGTTTAAAAGGCTAATTTATAGACGTTTAATTGTTTAAAAATTGATTGTTAAACAAATCACAATTAACTGCATCCATAATATATGTAACTAACTATTATTGAACAACAATGATACCGGTTTAGATTTTTAGGGTAATTTTGGAAATGTGACTTACCAATAGAATAACAATCTGAATGGATATTTATAAGAGATTCTTATGAATAACCACAGGGGTCTGCAAAATGAAATACTTTTATACAGATGTACTTTCATACAGTGGTAAATAAGCTATTCCTACCCACTTTATGCGTTTCTTACGTGTTTCTTAAGCGTTTCTTATGCGTTTATTATCTGTTTCGTTAAATGCGTTTCCTAGCCGTTTCTTTACGCGTTTCTTTAAGCGTTTAAAAGTGCCAGGATGAAAGGGTCATCACTTAGCCGACGAACCCCTTAGCCGAGACTGCATTGGCGTGCGTCTCTTAATTTGCCTAGTCAATCTACAGTTGCCCTGCTGAGTGTACATAACACTGGTTTACACATGTAACACTTAGTGTCACAACCGATATACTACCTAGAAAGCGTTTTGGTGATGCTGATCAGTCTTTTTACAGGTGCCACACACAAGTTGGTTCCATATTCAGACCCTCAGTAACTTCGTTACCATTGAAATATAAGTTTCTTTTAAGGAAACATATAGATCATTGACTGTTACTGTCACCATGAAACGTGGGTTAATTAACCCTTTACACCATATCCTGTTTCTAGTTTTGAAGATAGGTGACCACCTAAAGCGGGTTGAAAAGTAGATCAAAATGCGCTTTAAGTCAAGGCACATTCCGAATGAAACGGAAAACTGACGCACCAATCGCAGCATCTCTGGTACAGTGGAGAAAACGTTATTCTTTCCCAATAAACGCGTTTACGCTAAAACTATTCTTTCTATTGCAAACAGTTTGGAGCCAGATCAGACGCCGGGTAACCCGGTGTCTGATCAGACTCCAAACTGTTTGCCACCTAAATAAAAATTAATTATCAGAATTGTCCAAAAGTTGCACTTTTCTGCGTTTTAGCGTTTTGCGTTTGCGTTTCGTTTCGTTTAAACGGGAAAGAATAACGTATTCTCCACTGTATACAGTACTGAACCTTATTAAATTAACAATTTTTGCGATTCGCTTGCAAATCGATGGCAATTCGCTTGCAATTCAATGGCAATTCGCTTGCGATTCAAAATAGTAACTATACCCTCGGATAAGTTTTCTTGAATGGTGTATCTCACAAATGTTCGCAAATATGCCTTCGTTAATTTTTTCGATTCCATTTTTGTCACAACTGCTTCGGAAAATTCGCGTAAAAATATTCAAAAGTAGGATTTGTTTTTTGAAGCGCCCGATTCGATGGCAATTCGATGGCAATTCGCTTGCGATTATCAATTTAATTTAATAAGGTTCAGTACTGTAATTGTTTATTAACGCGTTTAAACGCGTTAAAATCGTTAGGCTTTATTCGTTCGTTAACCGTTCGTTAACCGTTCGTAAATGGGTATGAATAGCATTTTTACCACTGTTTATTAATATAGCTATATAAAATAATCCATTTGTAAGTTAAATGTATTATTCTATTGGTTTAAAAAAGAGAGTTTCCGACCTACCGTCCCTAATATTTGTTGGGCATGTAATAGGAAACACAGGTACATTTTTATTTGGCCTAAAATGCAAATATACACTTAACGCTTGTCAACGTAAAATAGAAACAGATACGTTCAATGGTAAAACTAAATCATATTATTGATTTTTAAGTTAATCCTTGCGCTGCTATTATCAATTACACTAATATATGCATACATAACATATACAGTTTGATTCCAGATCATACGCCGCGGAACGTGGCGTCTGATCAGGGTGCAAACTGGTTGATTATTATTTCAATATTTTTTTTAAGTCAAACAACCTAAAATTCAAATTCGATAAATAAAAGCAGACGACAAGTGTTTAAAATTGATGACGTCATGGCAGTGAATGGGTTAATTGTTTATCGTTCACAAAGGTGGAGACTGGCAAACAGTGCAGACCCTGATGAGACCCCGTATGGTGAGACTTCTCATCAGGATTTGCACTCTTTACAATTCGACATGAAAATACTTGCAGTATGCAGTGTTAGCACAAATGGAGAGATTAAAGTAATAGTCATGAATAGCTTGGATAAAACCGGAAGTAACGCGGCATCTTATCAGGATTCAAACTCATTTCAACATTTCATTTTAGTACAAATACTTCAATTGTAAAGTGGATAAATGAAAACAGACGAAATGTGTTAAAGGCAAATTACGTCATAATACTTACAAGGAGTCAAATATTAAGGCATAGAAAACATGTTAAATGTAGTTCAGTGCTCCCCCTGCCATTATATGTGATACTATTTCTTAACCCTTTACCCCATGGCCTGGTTCTAGTATTCTAGATTCCTGTCATAATGCCTGTATTTCCATGTCCCTTTAGTATTCGTTACTATGTACACTGAGGTGACATGAGATTCCTGTCATAATACCTGTATTTCCATGTAACTATAATATTCTATACTATATACACTGAGGTGACATGAGATTCCTGCCACAATGCCTGTATTTCCATGTCACTATAGTATTCTTTATCATGTACGCTGAGGTGACATAAGATTACTGTTAGAATGTATGTATTTCCATTTCATTATAGTATTCTATATAATTTACACTGAGATGACATGAGATTCTTGTCATAATTGCACGTATTTCCATGTCACTATAGTATTCTATATTATGTAAACTCAGGTCACATGAGATTCCCGTTATAATGCAATTATTTCCATGTCACTATAGTATTCTATACAATGTAAACTGAGGTGACATGAAATTCCTGTCATAATGCCTGTATTTCCATGTCACTAGAGTATTCTATACACTGTACACTGAGGTGACATGAAATTCCTGTCATAATGCCCGTATTTCCATGTCACTATAGTGTTCTATACAATGTACACTGAGGTGACATGATATTCCTGTCATAATGCCGGTATTTCTATGTAACTTTGGTATTCTATACTATAAACGATGGGATGACATGACATTCCTGTCATGATGCCTGTATTTCTATGTTACACTGGGGTGACATGAGATTCCTGTCATAATGCCTGTATTTCCATGTCACTCTAGTATTCTATACTATGTACACTGGGGTGACATGAGATTCCTGTCATAATGGCTGTATTCCAAAGTCACTATAGTATTCTATACTATGTACACTGAGGTGACACGAGATTCCTGTCATAATGCCTGTATTTCCATGTCCCTTTAGTATTCTATACTATATACACTGAGGTGACATGAGATTCCTGCCACAATGCCTGTATTTCCATGTCACTATAGTATTCTTTATCATGTACGCTGAGGTGACATAAGATTACTGTTAGAATGTATGTATTTCCATTTCACTATAGTATTCTATATACTTTACACTGAGATGACATGAGATTCTTTTCATAATTGCACGTATTTCCATGTCACTATAGTATTCTATATTATGTAAACTCAGGTCACATGAGATTCCCGTTATAATGCAATTATTTCCATGTCACTATAGTATTCTATACAATGTAAACTGAGGTGACATGAAATTCCTGTCATAATGCCTGTATTTCCATGTCACTAGAGTATTCTATACACTGTACACTGAGGTGACATGAAATTCCTGTCATAATGCCCGTATTTCCATGTCACTATAGTGTTCTATACAATGTACACTGAGGTGACATGATATTCCTGTCATAATGCCGGTATTTCTATGTAACTTTGGTATTCTATACTATAAACGATGGGATGACATGACATTCCTGTCATGATGCCTGTATTTCTATGTTACACTGGGGTGACATGAGATTCATGTCATAATGCCTGTATTTCCATGTCACTCTAGTATTCTATACTATGTACACCGGGGTGACATGAGATTCCTGTCATAATGGCTGTATTCAAAAGTCACTATAGTATTCTATACTATGTACACTGAGGTGACACGAGATTCCTGTCATAATGCCTGTATTTCCATGTCCCTTTAGTATTCGTTACTATGTACACTGAGGTGACATGAGATTCCTGTCATAATACCTGTATTTCCATGTAACTATAATATTCTATACTATATACACTGAGGTGACATGAGATTCCTGCCACAATGCCTGTATTTCCATGTCACTATAGTATTCTTTATCATGTACGCTGAGGTGACATAAGATTACTGTTAGAATGTATGTATTTCCATTTCACTATAGTATTCTATATACTTTACACTGAGATGACATGAGATTCTTGTCATAATTGCACGTATTTCCATGTCACTATAGTATTCTATATTATGTAAACTAAGGTCACATGAGATTCCCGTTATAATGCAAGTATTTCCATGTCATTATAGTATTCTATACAATGTAAACTGAGGTGACATGAAATTCCTGTCATAATGCCTGTATTTCCATGTCACTAGAGTATTCTATACACTGTACACTGAGGTGACATGAAATTCCTGTCATAATGCCCGTATTTCCATGTCACTATTGTGTTCTATACAATGTACACTGAGGTGACATGACATTCCTGTCATAATGCCGGTATTTCTATGTAACTTTGGTATTCTATACTATAAACGATGGGATGACATGACATTCCTGTCATAATGCCTGTATTTCTATGTTACACTGGGGTGACATGAGATTCCTATCATAATGCCTGTATTTCCATGTCACTCTAGTATTCTATACTATGTACACTGAGGTGACATGAGATTCCTGTCATAATGGCTGTATTCCAAAGTCACTATAGTATTCTATACTATGTACACTGAGGTGACATGAGATTCCTGTCATAATTCCTGTATTTACATGTCACTCTAGTATTCGTTACTATGTACACTGAGGTTACATGAGATTCCTGTCATAATGCCTATATTTCCATGTAACTATAGTATTCTATACTATATACACTGAGGTTACATGAGATTCCTGCCACAATGCCTGTATTTCCATGTCACTATAGTATTCTTTATCATGTACGCTGAGGTGACATAAGATTACTGTTAGAATGTATGTATTTCCATTTCACTATAGTATTCTATATAATTTACACTGAGATGACATGAGATTCCTGTCATAATTGCACGTATTTCCATGTCACTATAGTATTCTATATTATGTAAACTCAGGTGACATGATATTCCAGTCATAATGCAAGTATTTCCATGTCACTATAGTATTCTATATACTGTACACTGGGTTGACATGGGATTCCTGTCATAATGCCTGTATTTCCATGTCCCTATAGTATTAAATACAATGTTCACTGAGGTGACATGACATTCCTGTCATAATGCCTGTATTTTCATGTCACTATAGTATTCTATACACTGTACACTGAGGTGACATTAAATTCCTGTCATAATGCCTGTATTTCCATGTCACTATAGTATTCTATACAATGTACACTGAGGTGACATGATATTCCTGTCATAATGCCCGTATTTCAATGTCACTATAGTGTTCTATACTATGTACACTGAGGTGACATGATATTCCTGTCATAATGCCGGTATTTCTATGTAACTATGGTATTCTATACTATAAACGATTGGATGACATGACATTCCTGTCATAATGCCTGTATTTCTATGTTACACTGGGGTGACATGAGATACCTGTCTGTCATAATGCCTGTATTTCCATGTCACTCTAGTATTCTATACTATGTACACTGAGGTGACATGATATTCCTGTCATAATGGCTGTATTCCAAAGTCACTATAGTATTCTATACTATGTACACTGAGGTGACATGAGATTTCTGTTATAATGCCTTTATTTCCATGGCCCCATAGTATTCTATATTATGCACACTGAGATGACATGAGATCCAATCATAATGCAAGTATTTTCATGTCACTATAGTATTCTATATTATGTACACTGAGATGACATGGAATTACTGTCATAATGCCTGTATTTCCATGTCCCTATAGTAGTACATATTATATACACTGAGGCGACATGAGATTTCCGTCATAATGCAAGTATTTCCATGTCACTATAGTATTCTATAACACTTATATTAAGGTGCCTTCAAATGCTTGTCATAATGCCTGTATTTCCATGTCCCTATTGTATTCTATATTATGTACACTGAGATGACATTGGATTCCTGTCATAATGCCTGTAATTCCATGTCCCTATATTATTATTTATTATGTACACTGAGATAACATAATATTCTTGTCATAATTGCATGTATTTCCATGTCACTATAGTATTCTATATTATGTCCACTGTGGTGACATGAGATTCCCGTCATAATGCTAGTATTTCCATTTCACAAAAGTATTCTTTATAATGTACACTGAGATGACATGGGATTCCTGTCATATTGCCTGTATTTCCATGTCCTTATAGTATTCTATATTATATACACTGAGGTAACATAGGATTCCCGTCATAATGCCAGTATTTCCATGCCAGTCTAGTATTTTATACTATGTACACTGAGGTGACACGAGATTCCTGTCATAACGCAATGATTTCTATGTCACTATAGTATTCTATATTATATTAACTGAGATGACATGAGATTACTGTCATAATAAAAGTATTTCAATGTCACAATAGTATTCTATACTATGTACACTGAGATGACATGGGATTCCTGTCATAATGTCTGTATTTCCATGTCACTATTGTATTCTATATTATGTACACTGAGATGACATGAGATTCCTGTCATAATGTCTGTATTTCCATGTCACTATTGTATTCTATATTATGTTCACTGAGATGACATGAGATTCCTGTCATAGTTGAATGTTTTTCCATGTCACTATAGTAATCTATATTATATACACTGATGTGACATGAAATTACCGTCATATTGCCTGTATTTCCATGTCACAATAGTATTCTATACTGTGTTCACTGAGATGACATGGGATTCCTGTCATAATGTCTGTATTTCCATGTCACTATTGTATTCTATATTATGTACACTGAGATGACATGAGATTCCTGTCATAATGTCTGTATTTCCATGTCACTATTGTATTCTATATTATGTTCACTGAGATGACATGAGATTCCTGTCATAGTTGAATGTTTTTCCATGTCACTATAGTAATCTATATTATATACACTGATGTGACATGAAATTACCGTCATATTGCCTGTATTTCCATGTCACTATAGTATTTTATAGTGTATACACTAAGGTGACATGAGACTTCTGTCTCTATACAAGTATTTCAATGTCCCTATAGTACTCTACAGTATAGAAAGCGTTATTCTTTCCCTTTTAAACGTAAACGAAACGCAAACGGAAAACAATAAATCGTAAAAAGGTATAAGTTTTGACAATTCTGATAATTTACGTTTATCTCGGTAGCAAACAGTTTGGAGCTGATCAGAAGCCGGGTTACCCGGGGTCTGATCTGGCTCCAACTGTTTTTAATAGAATTAATAGCTTGAGCGTAAAAACGTTTATTGGGAAAGAATAACGTGTTCTCCTATGTATACTATGTTTACTGAGGTGACATGAGATTCCCGTCATAATGCATGAATTTTCATGTCACTATATCTAGTATTTTATACCATGAGGTCATTGAGGTGACATGAGATCCCTGTCACGTGTTTCGGAACCCTCAAAAAGACTTCATTACAAATTAAGATTGATTTCGAATAGTTTCAGATGAATGAAATGTCTAGATGAGATTTATTTTTTTATTTTAACCAGTGTCCATAGATGCATTAGATTTCGTCAGTTAGATAATTATACTACAAGAAATTCGAAAAATTTGACATCTATGCAATGTCTTTTAAGAAAATTAGTCCCCAAGCATAGGCCGATTTGTACCCTCGAAGCAAACAGTTTTCGAGCGAGCATACCCCCGGATGCCTTCTCCCTAGGAAATATTTGCCTCTGCGTTTTTAAGTCTATTGATACGGTTCATAAGTAGATCTAATACGATGACATGGAAATACTTGCACAATGACAGGAATTTCATGTTACCACAAAATCTCTGACGTCACGTTACCTAAAAAATTGTGACGTCATACATGAGAATACAGACATTTAGCGCTAGCCATCTACGGACATAAGTTTTGAAGTGTATGTACAGTGGATAATCTGTTATTCTTTCCCTTTTAAACCCAAACGTACGCAAACGCAAAGCACTAAAACGTAGAAAAGTACAACTTTTTGACAATTCTGATAATTCTTGTTTATCTTAGTGGCAAACAGTTTGGAGCCCGATCAGACGCCGGGTTACCCGGCGTCTGATCTGGCTCCAAACTGTTTGCACTGCAAATAATAGTTTTAGCGTAAAAGCGTTTATTGGGAAAGAATAACACATTCTCCACTGTAGCTGACAGCTCTTGTATGGCGTGCTTATTTCTCCGGCAAAACCCACGACGACAAGTGAATATCAATATCTTGTTACTCGCAATAATTATGTTAGATATTATAACTTGTTATGACATTTGCAGTAGTTCCTTATTTGAAAACAAAAATCAGATAATTATGTATTTAAAACAATCACAAATAAAATGACACCATATTCATGACAAATCCATGCCTACGATATTTGGGATGAAGTGCGGTTTATTTCAATACAGACATAAATGATCACAGCCATATCTCATGTGAACACTACGTGGTCATTAAAGATATCACATGACCAAGCTTGGGTGGTAACACATACCTCCGTATATAGTTTGAGTCAAAGCATGCAGAGCATGCACTAACAGTGGCAGCGTCTAGGCAAAGAATCATTCAGGCGTCTCAAGTGAGGCCCGCACCTAATATTTGATAGCTTGGTTAGTAAAACCCATAGTAAAACCTATTGATATCTATTATGTAAGGGCCTCTATTCAAAGCTGAGCCATTGCCTGAAGACTTTTCTCATGCTGTATACCGGTATATACCTGTATTTTGACACCAACTAAAGAATGGGGTGAATCAATGAAAGGACTGGCTGGATGTCTTTAAGGCATTACAGCTGCTACTCAACACGTTGTAAATATTAACCAATCTAAGCCTAGTGTCTAATTAAAAGGGACTTTAGCAAACAGTGTTGACCCTGATAATACGCTGCATTAACTATTTCACTGCCAATGGCGCCAAAAGGGGACATTGAAAACAGTTTGGCTCCTGATCAGAAGCCGCCAGACGCGGCTTCTGATCAGGATCCAAACTGTTTGACACCCTTATCGATATATTTTGAGTCATTCTGCATTCAATCGTACTTTAAAACGATCTTGCAAACAACGAAATTGAAGCAGACGACAATGAAACGGTGGAGGGGTAAACATCTCACGATTAATTTGACAGCGAAAGAGTTAAGCGGCGTCTCATCTGGAACTACACTGTTTACTATTGCAAAACTTGCAGAATGAGAGTTCATTGCAATATCCAAGCATAAAGGGGTTACATAGAACATAACTTGCACGTTATGGTAGACATAAATCAGTTTTATTTACTCCCTCTTATCTTGAGCCCTGTATATAGTATCAAAGGCATTTCTATGCGGAATATTTAAATACGTAAAAAGGCTCTTCTATAAACGAAAGGTTTAACTGTATCAAATTATTAAATCAGATTGAAAACAATTTTGAAAAATCAATGCAAATGCAAGCAGTGTATTTGTCACCCATGATTAGATAGACGTTTTATAGCAAATGCGCTAGACTGAATTGGTTTCAAACCGACTCAATTAAATGTGGTTTAACTATGCATTTGAATGCATTAGTTTTCATAATAGAAGAAAGAAAAATATTGTTGTTTGAGTTAAGTAAATAAAACGCATTTGTATTTTATACCGTTTCGAAATTCAACGTTGGTCTGTTCAATTGCCTTACTGTTTATAGTTCATTCGCCTGCTATACGAAAACACGATTTGACTGCAGTTTGCAAATATATTGGATCCTGACAAAATATATCTTTCGATCAAGCTTCAAAATGTCCGATATTGAATTATATAAGGTTCCTTCATTTTGAAATTTATTCAAGACTTATTTTAAAATATCATTGCAAACATCACTTTAAAAGTCGACGATAAAAAGTGAGAGGAATTGTTTACGACGTTTAAAACAATTTCAACGTTAACCTTTGTCTGTATTTTACGAACCTAGTGCAAAATGCAATGTCGGTGTGCAAGGAAATGACTGAAAAAACAGTAACTTGTGTATTCGCAACAGTGCAAGTTAACCCTTTACCTGATAGCCTGTTTCTAGTATTGAAGATATGTGACTACTTAAAGCAGGTTGAAAGTAAAGCAGAATGCACCCTAAGGCGCATTCTGCTTTACTTTCAGCCTGCTTAAAGCTATTAACTGCTAGAATAAGGAAAGTATTAAATATGACACATATTCATTACGGTATAATTTGGAACTATTTTCTTCAGCGGATGAATAAAATGCATGTGCTAAAAGTCGCTTCGATAAGGGAAAGGGTTAAACTACCGTAACACTAAAAAACTTGGACAAGCGGTATAACTGCTGTAATTATCTGTAAAATATTAATTTATTTATTTTATCGTAGTTACTGTACCCACTGTTCGCTTGTACTGTAAGGCGCCGGGCGCATTTGAGACCCAGAGAGGATTTTGGCCATTATATTTGATCAGGCTTGTAGGAACAATTAACAACGGTCTCTAAGTGAATACTTGTCTGTATTGGGAAACGAAGTAAAAACTAATATGGAATTTGATTCAATGACTTGGATATTTGAATTGACAATTGTTAGTGTGTTGCCAAAAGGGGGATAAGTATACAGAAGTCTCAAAATATCTGCGTTTTAGTCGAAAATACGTTTCACCCGTTTGGTACTAGCGTCCCAAAAAAGAGATATAGACCAACAGCATGCAAATGCAAATCATAATTGACATACGTCTCCAACAACGGCGACGTGCATTTTATAAATGGTACATAAATGCAAATATTGTCAAAATGCTTGCAAACTTGCACAATTTTGTCTACCATATACCAAGACAGTTAACCAAAACTATATATACATACGAAGAAAGTTCATCCACCCTAGAATTTCTTTATGTTAAAGATATAGATATAGTTTATATTGCTACGCGGCGACTATGCATTCATATTTGACCAACAACATAATCTAAAAGGTTCAGTAGTATTTCAGCCCGCATAGAATTTCATGAGACACATTCTGCTACAAAACATATCATGAAGGAAAATATGTTAACTTTATCACATGGAAACCGAGTCTAATAGTTGAATGGTTTTGCTACAAGATATGTGCACTTCATCATACTTTTTTCTTGTTCATAATATGTTTTGTTTGTTAAGGCATGTAGACCAAATGCACCTGTTATATAACATAACCCTGACATGAGATAAAGGGCATTGCCATATTGAAGCCGTTTGTGTCTTTATCCTTTTTCATTGCCATTCTGGCAAAATGCCCCGTCTAACACACCCACTGGTATACTACCGTATATTTTAATATTGTATATGCTTAACTTGGTAAAATTTGGAATTTTATGCATTTTGAAGAAACATTTAACCAAAAGGCATACATTTGGGATCCCGATAAGACACTGAGTTACGCGGCGTCTGATCAGAATCCAAACTCTTTGCTTATTACAGTATTGTCGGCATTGGCAAAGAAAGGGTTAAACTCTAATCGTTAGTTATTTTTCTTCCGCATGTAGATGGCATTTGGGAAATGGTATAAGACACAGTCTGAAATAGTTACAGTGTGTACTTTTATTCAAGGATAGAAGATTAGTGGCCCGAATCAAACTAATACAAATGATCTGAATTTTGAAATAGCAACACATTAACGATATTTAAGAAGACGATACCTTGGCGTTTTCACCATTTCACTGCCAAATTTAAGATATTAAGCGTATCATAAGATCCGGTTGTCTGTACAGAATAATACAAGTTCGCTAAACCAGTTTTGCTCGACATTGGCCTTATCTGATTAGTGGCATACTATAACTGAAGTGCACTAGTGGCATAGGACAAACATATTCCTCACAGCAACAGTTTCTTAATGACGAGTATACTCGTCGCTAGGATTGAATATGTGTAAAACAAAACGAAACAAAACAAATACCCTTACGATGAAAACAGTGTGGAATCCGATGAGACGCAGAGTATTTCTATTTCTATTTATTACTTTTACGCCATCAAGTCTGATGATTATGAGAAGGGGGACTTTTTAGGTGCGTCATTGGGACTGTACCCGGTCGGTCACTTTATCCGGACACCGACAAACCAGTCGTAATGCTAACCCAAAATCCTGAGCGCCAAGGAAAGAAGTCATTACTACCAACTTTCAAGTCTTTGGTTTGACCCGGCCGGGGATTGAATCCGCAAACTCCCACACTGCAAGCGGATGCCCTACCACTGAGCTAGTCAGGCGGTATACGGTGTCTTTTACCGATACAAGCTGTTGATTACCTGGTTATCTTTTATGAAAGGAATTACAGAACAAATAATTGTAACAATAGACGTCATCCAACGTCTAATCTGGCATCGAAGTATTTGCAGTAGAAATAAATGTTTTAGCATATACGTGGTTATGTGGGGAAAAGAATGTATTTCCCCATTGCAATCTAGTGGATTCGAAATGAAATTGAAAACAGTAATCGACGGTAGTTTAGCCTTAAGCACATTTTGCAAATATCATCTTCAGTAGAATAGTCTCTCAGAATTGATTTACTGTCACTGTTCTCAGAGTCAATAAAAGAGCATCGTCATAGCAAACAGTCTAGACCATGATCAAACGCCGAATTCTTTAGAGAGTTATCCAAATATGAGCTGGATGGATGGATGAGTTGGGTTTTACGGAACTGCGACACAAATTGTTTTATATAGCGCCGATGATTGATGAGGGATGATACAGGAGAGGACTGTCTGTTACACCGTCGTGACTGTGCCCGCATCGTGCAGAATAATAATGACTTTTAAACATATGTAAGTACTCTTATTATCTACCCCCTTCTCTGCTTTACCGAGTATCATGGGCTTTTGCAAACAGTTTGGATCCTGATCAGAATCCAACCTGTTTGACACCAATTTTGCGATTTCTTCAATCAAAATACATACACATTTATTTTTTTGAGAAATAAAAGCAAACAACATTTTTTTAAAGCATATGCCGTCATGACAGTGATGGAGTTAAAATGCATTAGTTCGGTATACGGAAATAAGCAACTGATGTAATTGTAGAGTCATTTACATACATTTGTGATTGTAAAACTGAAACCGAAAACAGATTGAAAACAAGATTGAAACAAGATTGAAATTCAATGCAAATGCAAGCAGTATATTTGTCACCAATGATTAGATATACGTTTTATAGCAAATGAGTTAGATTGAATCGGTTTCAAGTCTACTAAATCAACTGTGGTCTAACTACGCATTTACATTCAGTATATAGCATACAGTGGAGAATCTGTTATTCTTTCCCAATAAACGCTTTACGCTAAAACTATTTTTTGCAGTGCAAACAGTTTGGAGCGTCTGATCAGGCTCCAAACTATTTGCCACAAAGATAAACAAGAATTATCAGAATTGTCCAGAAGTTGTTATTTTCTACGTTTTAGTGCTTTGCGTTTGCGTACGTTTGCGTTTAAACGGGAAAGAATAACAGATTCTCCACTGTAGTATATAAGATGTTAAATAACGAAATTGTTGCATTAGTTAACTTATTAAAACGCATTTGTATTTTGTACAGTCTCGTAAATCAACGTTGGTATGTTCAATTGATAGTTCATTCGCTTTCTTTATGATCATACGATTTTATTACAGTTTGAGAATACCTTGGATCCTGATAAAATGTTTCTTTCGATCAAGATTCAAACTAGATTGTTCAATAGGGAAATATGATCTTCATTTAAAAATTCATTTAAAACTTAGTTTGGAATATCATCGCCAGACTATACTTTAGAAGCAGACTATACAACATTAGAGGAATACATTTTTATTGTTAACTGCATGTAGAATAATTTCGCTGTCAAGTCTTTTTATTTTTCAATCATTTGGCCAAACAGTGCAATCTGATTGACATACATAGTAAACCGTAATAAATGTAAATTGTAGGATATCAGTTATACAGAGTGTCATGTATTATAGATTTGTACGGTAGATTCTATTACATTTGTTGGAATTTTGATTTTTGTTCGAAATTTAGCAATACCTAGGACTCAAAACGTGACAGTGGGTGTCGGGGGAGGGGGGACTTGTATACGTTGGAGAAGGGATGGATGTGTACATGCATGTGGTAAACATTAATTTCTAACAAAAATGTCAATGCTTCAAACGTTTTCATCCTTTGAAACCATATGTGTCATGTCATTAGAAATGCTGTTATATTGCATTGCAAACAGTGTTGATCAGGGCCAGCCTAGTAGTACACTGAACTCACATACAGATGCTTGGGTGACACTGCTGCTTGGTCTGTACAATATTACAATGACATAAGGCAGGTTTTCTCATGTCACTGTTCAAGTGTTCATGTAATATCAGACATCGAGTAAGTCTTTTTGTTGTTTTGTCCGCATTAACACTTATGCCGCCAAACTATCGTCTGAATCGAGAGCGTCGTCCACTTTCTTGTTCAAAACAAATTTGTGACTAAAGAAGTATCGATTCGAGTGTAAATCAGTCTAGAACCTAATCAGACAATGCGTTACGCTGCGTTTGGTCAGTATCCAAACTGTTTGATAAGTCGTCTTTTGGTGTCATTGACAGTTAGAGGGATAACTCGGCGTGTGCTAAGACTCCAATATATTTGACACTCATATTACCCAAAACATTCAACCACATCTATATTCAAATATTGTTGTTGTTTAATATTTAATTGTATTCTGTTTGTGATAAGTATCTTTAAATGGAAAACGAGCGCCCTATCATACGTGTACGTATACATCAAGGGTGCACCATTCTTCGTTGGTTAATGTTTTATATCAACCATAAGCCTGTGCAATAGCATCTGCGCAAGCCCTTTCCCAAATAAATTGCCCTTTAGCGCCTTTTACTTATTCCTCCACTTAGGAAATAGTTCAAGTTTATTACGTCATGAACATGTACCATTTGCAATAATTCATATATCATAACTGATGGTAGCTTAAAGCAAGCTGATAGTAAAGCAGAATATATTTTGCTGTACGTTCAATCTGTATTCCGAACTAAGACCAGGTTACGGGGTAATTCGTCAACAGTGTTCGACTGTATAATCAACTTAAATTTAGAGCAATCTTTCTTAATTGTTTTGAGAAAATATTCGGATAATTATTGTGTTCGCGGAGGTTTAAAAACCTGGTCATTCAGATTTCATACAAAGTGCGACCAGTTTGTTTTATACCACCATAAGCCGTAGGTTGTAGTCCTTCCGCTATATATATCAACCGCCAAGACGTGACATTATATTGTAGTAACGTCAACGCCAAGTGCGTCATTTAGCGTCTCCTTTCATGCAGCGCTTGCGGAGAACTGTTTGACTTAGTGACAGTAGTCCCGACAAGGCATTGCCTAATGCTGTTTTTGTCATGGGTCTATGAACAAAAGTTACAGCTAAGTATAGCTTAGCAAAAGTAATCAAGTACAAAGTACACCTATGCTATGTACTCCTTCGTCTGCCCTGTACTTGTATAGAATTTGCCGCAAGCATAGGGGCTGTTTAGACAATGCATAAAAGTTTGCTATTTTGAACTGCCTATAGATATCGATTTTACTAGAGGTTATTGAGCAAATATCCAGTCTACATACTAATTGTTGAAAATAATATTTGTGTGTTCAGACAATACAATGGCGGCATTATTTCCAGCTTAAATGGCATAAAACTCAAACACAATACAATAAAATTTCGTAGATAACTATATGTTAAACATGTTGATAATTCATTTTATGGTAGAAACAAACAAGTTGCTGCCTGATTTGACACCTTGTTACCCGGTTCCTGGGGTCCGTTTTACTAAACAACTATTTAAGTTTGCGTAAGTCAAAATTTTAAATTTTACTTTATATTTTTTATTATCACTTGCTACAAACAGCAAATAGCCAGATCAGAGGACGCGCTTTTAGCGCGTCCTCTGATCTGGCTTTTTGCTGTTTGCAAACGTTTATGATCGAAAAATAAGAGTAAAACGGGCCCCTGATCTGACTCCAAACTATTTAAAATGAGAATATCAAGTTTAAAAACAACGCGTAAAATTGGACATTCTAGCGTCTTCTCTACAGTCTTCTCTAAAACTATCACGCTTGTCCGGAATCTTCAGTACTGTGAGTACTTTGATTTACATTTCTCTTAGTTACCGTGTATTTTGAGAATGTAATTCAACCCGCAGTGTCGACTCGCTCTTCGGTGTAATGAAACTTCTGCTTTGGATAACAGTAACTAGTGCCCACGCAGCAGTGTCATAGAAACTACCTTAAGCATCCCAGATATTGGAACACCCGGTATAATTGCTGTTATTATCTTAAACATTGAAATTAATTGCTTTAATTTGAACCATTGTACGCATTGAACTGCAAGCAACAAACGCATCTCATAACCCTAAGAGGATTTTCGTCATTATAGGCTTTTGTTAACAATTCAGAAAGGTCTCTAAGTGAAGACGTGTCTATATTTGGAAACGACATAATAACTAATATGGAAATGTATTGCATGGCTTCGTTATTTTAATTAACAATAATCATGCCAAGTGGGGGATTATGATACCGAATAACACAATAGCTGTGCTTTAGATGGAATATTTACAATATACATGTATGAATATTTAAATGTTTCTATTTTGAAAAACTGGTTTTACGTTGATTCAGAACAAGGTCAACCATAAATACTTCAAAGACACAATGCATCACATCTTGCTTTGGATGTTCTCATTTAGAGCGTAATTCAAAACTAGAGCGCATATAAAGATAATAATCTTGAATGTCGCTACAGTAGATGATTATTTCTAGTCCGTTTAAACGAGAACCAGTACACTTAATGTTGGCAGCGACTGCCATGCGATAATAGTTATTTTAATATGATTGAACGCACGTACAAACTAACAGTTTCTGCTATTGAATAACACAGACATTCCCTAATGTTCCATCAACAGTATAAAACCCATAAAAAGAATCACTTAACCCATCACCCCATAAATGTGCCTTGTTTAACTTAAGATGTACTCCTCTAATGAAAAACGGCATTCCATTTTATACATAAATCAATGTGCACCATAGCAAATATTTTATATACCCTCAAAAATAGTATTTTAAAGCAAGCTGAAGGTTAGGTAGAATACACCTTAATTTAGCCTACTGTAAATGACAATCTCTTTAAATCTAGAAGCAGGCCATGTTTTAAACTGAAGTTCTCTAAAACCAAATATATGTATCTTTACCTATAAGCGATGTACACCGTTAAAAGGCAATGTTCAAACTTTAGTGTGCATGAACACACTATTTCTTTTATCTGAAAAGTATGAAGTATCTCGAATGTTTTTTAAGTGTGTACAGTGCTCCCTCCCTACGACGACACCAAATGGGAGACACAAAGTGTTGTGTTGTTCGGAGGGAGTCGATGTAGAGAAGGAGAATTAAGATTTGACTTTCATTTGCAAACAGCTTTAATCCAGCAAGTGCTGTTGTAAGGGATGAGTCGTTGCTGGGAGGGCCGTTGTAGGGAGTGGGAACTATAATTGCTTTTCCGGTCAATAAGGTCACTGGAGTTGAGGTGTATGTTTTAGTTGACAGACAAAAAGATACAAACGAAAACAAACCAGGTCATTTTCATTATATGCACACACATACTTGGCTCCTAAGAACGTCCAACGTACAGTTGGACAATAATCGCGAGCGTGTTTCTGACGTTGTCGAATGTAAACAGCTTTGAACAGGATACGTTGTTACCCGCTTCTCAAAAACTTTAGGGTAACTTTGCACGTGTTGCGTTTTATTTCATTCAAAATGAAATGCCTCTTCACGCGTAGAAATGTGTAAGGATAATATTGAAACAGAACAAATATGTCTGCCATTGGCTTCTTTCATCAATAAAATGCCTTCATAAATAGCATGCAAATGCAAACTAATTGACCTTCGTCTCCAAGAACGGCGACATGCATTTTATAAATTGTGCATTAATGCAAATGTTATCAAAAAGCTTGTAAAGACGGAAAATTTCTGTCTATACCATTACTAGAGAGTTTACCAAAATCGTTGGTATACACATATCTTCAGGAAGGAACTTCTTCACGCCATAAATCTATTCATTGTTAAGTTATAAATTTTATTTTATATTGCTACGCGGCGGCTATGCATATTTTAATATTTCATCACCAAATAGATCTTAGAGATTCGGTCTAATATAACATACATAATTTGAAAAGTATTTGAACCCGCAGATTTTATGTTCTTAGCTAGAATATAAGGTGACACATACTATCAAAAAAATATTATCAAGGGAATATACTTATTTAACACATTGAAACTGAGCATAGTTGTTGAATGATTTTGCATGCGCACTTTACAGCAAATGTGTTTCTTGTTCATAATAATTTTGTTTGTTAAGGGATGTAGACTAAATGTGCCTTTTATATAAAATAACCCCGAAATGAGATAAATGACATTGCAAAATTGAAGCCGTTTATGTATTTTAACCCATTTATACCCAGTTTATTCTTCCATGTTTATATATTGGATTAGTCAATTGTTTATCAATGGGATGCCTGGTAAAAAAATTATTTTTATTTTGTTTTATATTGAAATTCCTATCAACAAATAGTGGATACTCTGACAAGACGCCGCATAATGCGGCGTCTGATCAGAGTCTACATTATTTGCCTATGTCCCATATATGGGATCGTGGGCACAAATGGGTTCACCGTTTTCATTGTCATTATGACGTAATAACGCGTTTAATTCACTCACTACCACACTACCGTATGCTTGATATTTTTGTCAGCTTTTATTGGTACAATTTGGAATTCTACAATTGTATCTATGTGTTAAATTGTAGAGGAATAGTGACTCAAAACTAAGACAAAAGATGTGAATTTTGAAACAGCAAAGTATCTAACGACATCTAAGAAGACGATATTTTGACGATTTAACCCTTTCTCTGCGAAGTTTAAGATTAAGATTATAACACGACCCGAGGGTCAGTACAGAATAATACACGATCTTTTTACCGGTATTGGTCGACCTTTGCCTGATCCCATCAGTGGCAAACTACCTTAAGTGCAAGTATATTTTGTTGTTGCGTATTACAAATATTATTAAACAGGATACTCTAGTAATTGTTGTTTTATAGCTTTTAAACAGCAGACATGTGGCATTTTACAGCACTTCCTCTTTGCTTCAAATAATTACAGGCTATCTTGTGTAATACCCATTTAATAGTCGACAAATAGTACTTACTTGCTCAATGCGCATTACAGGAATCTTCAATTGTCTGTACAGTGGAGAATCTGTTATTCTTTCCCGTTTAAACGCAAACGTACGCAAACGCAAAGCACTAAAACGTAGAAAAGAACAACCTTTTGACAATTCTGATATTTCATGTTTATCATGGTGACAAACAGTTTGGATCCTGATCAGACGCCGGGTTACCAAACTGTTTGTAAAAGAAAAAATAGTGTTCGCGTAAACGCCTTTATCGGGAAAGAATAACAGATTCTCCACTGTATCATTTGCGATGCCCGAGAAATGGCTGATAAGAGTGACACGTGTCTTCCTCAGCCCACGACTCCATAAATATGCGTTTTGCTGGATTTAATGTATAACCCACTGAAAAATAACACCATATACGGTACAATGTAATGCTTATGTATCAATAGCATTATTTCATATCATAAAACATTTGCTATATCCAAGCAGATATTAGCTTAAGGCAAGCTGATTTAGGCGCATTCTACTCTACTTCCAATCTGCTTTAAATCTTCCACTGCCATTGACGCGAAATGCGACTTGCAAACAGTTTTGATCCTGATCCAAACCGTTTGACACTCGTATCAATATGTTTTAAGTCATACTACATTGTATCTTACTTGGAAACGATCTTGCAAACAACAAAAAATGAAGTTGGCGACTTTGAAACGGCGAAGGGGTAAAAATCTAACGATTTATTTGACAGGGAAAGAGTTAATTGATCAACTATCTTATAAACACATCATAGGGTAACGGGCTAAAGAGATTACGCAACATTCCGTTTTGATATCACTCATCTAGTATTATAGCCGTATCCATCATTGTACGATTCAGGCTCTTTGCAGTGGAGCCTATCATATTATTTTCAACATCTTTTATTTATTTCAATTCCTTTTTTCCCTTATTAGATTTGTCCATCCCGCTAAATTTGGAATATATGTTTCTGTGTGGTAACAAAGTATTTAAGAAGACGTTTTCATAAGCTTTCTGGCATTTACAAGGTTAAATCTGATAACTGCGTTTATATAAAATTAACCCACGATCCCATAAATTGGACATATGCAAATAGTGTAGACTCTGATCAGACGTCGCATTATACGGCGTCTGATCAGAGTCTAAACTGTTTGCTGATAGGAATTTCAATATAAAAACAAAAGGAAAATGAAAATTTTGACCAGGCATACCTTTCATAAAAAATGGACTAATCCAATATATAAGCATGGACGAATCCACTGGGCACAAATGGGTTAAGATTTAGATGCGTTGTGGTGGCAAACTATTGCTACGAGTGTCATTTCGGATTTCTCTAAGTCAAAACAGGATTACTCCTTTACCTACGTTTATCGTATATTGATATGTTTATAAAACAGTGAAGACCATGGGTTTGATCTGTCTGACATAAGCATATCTCGAACATACCCGCGTTTTAACTTTGAAACACGGGTATGTTCACCTAAACCGAGCTTGAAATAAGGCAAAATCATGTTTCGAAATATTGGATAGTTCAAATTAAGTGAGTCCTAGAAATCGAAGTTCGACTGTATGTTATTTCTTGCCAGAAACTTCGTTTTTTATTCGCCGATTTAACAAGTCAGATTATATATACTCATGGATAAAAGATGGTTATAATATTAATATTAAGCGAGATAAGCGTTAAAGGTTTTTGCAAAATGTATTACACTTGGGTCAGTGCATTAAAAAGGTTAACGTAATACTGAGAAACTGAAATTCTGCTTATTGTATTTTCTGTCTGAATATTCCCATGGGAAAGCCACAATTATATTATCTGAACATCTTAGAAAATTGCGCTCGGTGATAAAGTATTCATATATAAATAAAATGTGTTCAGTATATAAAAAACATAGTGTATATATCCGAAAGTCTGTTGAATGCCAGCATTTCAAAGCCCACATACAAACAGCCAGATGGGAATTGTAAAGTGATAAATTTATATTTTACCTTGACAAAGATATTTCTGTTGTATAAGTATAATTTTACTTCAATTAATAATCGGGAACGGCTTATCTACGCTAGTGAAAACGCATATATACCAATATTTGACAGAAATGTTTGAAATGTTTTATACAGTAAAACTTCGCCATATCGAAAATTAAAATACTGAGTTTATGTTTAAGACATTTGACAGCTTAAAGCAAGGTGAAGGTGAATCAGATAGCTCCTTTATGAGAGTACTGTTTACATTAACATTGCTTTACGATGTAACCTGTATTCATAACAATGAATTAGTCTTATTCTTATTAGTGGACGTTACACAGTTAAGAAGACATAAGTTCTTCCAAAAGATCGCGTTACTCATTACCCCCTGAAACTTCCAATGGACACTTCCATGTGACAAAAAAAGGCTGGTCCATTTTAGGCATATTTAGGGCTGTTTTTTTAAAGAATATTACAAATTTCCAAACAGTGAAGTCTCTGATCTGAGGGCTCCTGCAGGAGCCCTCAGATCAGGGACTTCACTGTTAGAAAATGACAAGTGTACTGTTCACAGGTACATGATTGGTCAAAGACACATATATGCGTCATAAGGGCTCAATGAGTTAATACTAAAACCATTAGTTCCATTGAAAACAGTGTATACGCATATAAGACGCCGGGGAGCCCGGCATCTGATAAGACTCAAAACTGTTTGCTGATTCAAGCAATTCGCCTGTCTCCCCTAAAACGTTATTTCATACATTTTACATGTTCTTCGTCGTTCACACGGGGAAGAATAACGTCTTCTCAACTGTAGGTATGGCATTCTACCTTATGTTTACATTCGGCATCATTTGATTTAAATATATCTGATTTAATATATTATATATAAACACAATACAATAATATAATGATAAAGGACTAGATCGAAAGCTATGCTTTTAAACTTATATAAATCCTTTCTGTAATTTGATTAAATAGATTGTTTCCATTGGGAGATTTGGCCAATGATAGTGTTACTTCATCAGTTCTCCAAGTAACCTAGATGATCTAGAATGGTGAATTATCTATTCATACGATATTTTTGGTATTTAAATTTCTAGTAAGACATTTTAGCTTTCAGGGACCACGGAACGTGTTCATGTGACGACGAAGGTAAAATATATTGCACTAGAATGACAATAAAATAGAAATATTCATGCGCGGATCTAGAAAGAGTGCGAGAGTTCGAAGCCTTGTCCCACTCGAAAATCCTAAAAAATGGAAAGAAAGAAAACACTGAAAATTTGGTTGTACAATTTTTATTTCCCGTTGATACGAAAATCAAACGCAATTATATCAAAATATAGAAACGTCTTAAAAAAGACTGAATTCTATTGGTTTTGGAGTGTTAAACAATTTGGAGCCCGATAAGACGCCATCGTCTATCATCTTATGTGGCTCTAAACGTTTTGTAGCTTTCACTCAGGATATAATATCGTCGACCCCACTGTATGTTAACTCTTCTCGGTTGGATCTCCTTTGAGAAAAATAAGTCAATGAATTTGGTCAAAGGCATTTGTGCCCAGTGGATTTTCCATGCTTATATATTGGATTAGTCCATCTTTTAACAAAGGGGTGCCTTGTCTAAAAAAAAATCTTTTTTGTTTTATTGAAATTCCTATCAGTAAACAGTGTAGACTCTGATGAGATGCCGCATAATGCGGCGTCTGATCAGAGTCTTCACTGTTTGCCGATGTCCTATATATGGAATCGTGGGCACAAATGGTTTGATTATTTGCCTCACAGTTTGTTCTAGTGTGTACGCTGACTAAAGACAAAACAGAAAAATTCCTGCAGAAGTTGCTGGGTTTACTTTCAGTCTTAAGAATCTATCTTTCATAATGAAGGAAAACGATTCAATGACTCTTTAAAAGTGCATGGTGAAAACATTTAAGCATTTCTATGAGAAATGGATATAAGTTTCATTACATGTGGTTAATTACATTACTGGCGTATGTCCCTGACACAACTCAACGATTTACAGAACATAGGCTGACTTATAAGAAATGTATCCAAATTCTCTAAAACCGTGGCATATCCTGACCTATAAATGTTTTTTTAAGCTTGGACGCATACATACCGTATTCATTATGACTTTTAAATCACTAGTATTTATTAATGCTATTGATCTTTTAATTATTTGACTCATCTTAAATTTGATTTTACAAACTAATGATAACAATTTGTTTAATCTTGGTAATCATTTTGAAAGAATGTCCCTTGTTTGGATTTTGTTTCCATGTAAATCCATAATGTATCATGTTTATTGTAAATAGAGGATCTTAAATAAGTGTTCATATTTATTTGATTTATTAAATGAGTCTTTTTGAAACGATAAAAACGAGCTTTAGCGAGTTTTTTATCGTTTCAAAAAGACGAATTTAATAAATCAAATAAATATGAACACGAATATAAGATCCTATTTATATAATATCCAACACACTCATTTTTACAGTCAGTTTCTCAGGAGTAATGTAGGTTGTTGTAAAGTTTTCCTTATATAGAAACCATCAATGGAAGCCGAAATGAGGTTTTCTAAGTGCCTGGGAAAAAGTAGTTCCAAATTTCTCAGTGTTTTATTGACTAATTGTCACTACATAAGCCATTATTTGATTTAGTTTTAGATTTAGAATCTTTCTGATAATTAAGTAAACTGTGAAAGGTGATAAAAACATCACGTCAAAACATTTTGAACAGTTTAACACGTCACATCATGACGTCACAAATATTTTCCATATACATGTACTAGCATTGTACTAGCACATGAGGCCGTGTTTACTCAACATTTGAACGAAGACACACACAGTTTGTGTAGTGTCTACCCATCACTGTGACACTGTCGGTTTGGTTTGAAAACCCGTTTAAGTTTTGGAACATGCGGCCATTCATCTGTGCTATTGTGAATATGGAAACTTCAACAGTGAATCTGAGCGCCGAAAATGTGTTGAAACCGCCAGAGACATGTATGGTTGATGACCTAGACTTGCATACGTTTTAGTGTTGATTTCCACAGTATTTCTTTTAAACCAAAGATCGTGCGTTCAATATTTATATATTGGATGCTAGTGCAGTTTTTGGGGGGAATTCTGGTGGCAATATAGAAAGGATGGCTGAGACAAAAGTAGCCGGTATGTCTTTTTTATGCATAGATCTAAATGGTTTAAAAACATTGTAGCTAATAGGAAAGCGATCAGGATTTGTATGATATGACCGTTTGTATGCATGAAGTTTAGGCGAAACAGCTCGAACATTACGTCTCTAGGGGCTTCGCCTGACGTATACATGTACTGGGTTTGTTGTGCTTGTCGGTAAACTGCAGATCTCGTGGTCAATTGGACCGTAGGATCCGTACCGTATAAAATGTACTGAAACCTGATTTTATTGTTCCTAGTTCCCGTCTGTCTATTGGCACTCGATCGTTGCCAGCTAGGTCAAAGTCCGCCATTTTTTTGCTTTTGACAGTGCGTATGAATATTATTCTGTCGTACAGTGTAATAAAGATCTGCGTGTTACCAAAATTAAATCATAGAATTATTCACGCGCAGAGCCGCGGAATATGATACAAATGTAGGTGTTTGCATATTCTCGCTTTGTATGTGTATTTATATAAATTTCATGTAAATTGAATTTGAACGCCCAACTCCTGCGTGAAAAGAGCACTATATAAATCTGGTATAATAAAACAACGAGCTCAAACGTATTTATGACATATACGTAACGTTTCCAGAACGAATGACAACTTACAGTAACCATATACCAACGTATAGACGTGTATTTGTAAACGTATTTAACGTGTTGGGAATGATAACAGAACTTACCGAATGATTTTCTAACGTATAACGCACATGTACGGCGGCAGTAGTCCAGTGGTAACACATTGGACTACGGTACCAGGGGTCGTGAGTTCAATATCTCGCCGGACCAGCGGTCTGACTAGGTTTTTTTCTGAATTCCCGATGATGTACAGGAATGTATGTACCGCGAATAGTTCCTCTCCACCCATGGGTTAAACTAGGTACCTGTGAAGGATCTGAGCCGGTACTGCGGCTGCATTTGATTGCGCCATATGTTAGCAGTGCTCAATGTTGTAGGCAAGATGGTCACAACTAAGAACCCATCAGTATTTCATGTCATTAGAAATATTGCGAACCAGGCAATTCTGAGAAGACAGTATATAATAGCGGTCCACCAGCACCAGCCGTGCCTTATCAAGCTGCGTGAAAGAGTTAAGAGAAAAAAATATAGAAAGAGGAGAATAAACTCGGTGCGATCATTGATCGGCAGACGGCGGCAAAGTGGCAGATACTTGTTTGATTAGGTTATGGTCAATAATGAAGATCAGGCAGCCTTACGAACTTATAACGTTTACCAACGTGCTGTTAGCTTATACAAAACCTGCTAATACTGGCCAATTTGCGAGCATCGTTTGTGAACGATTGCATAACTAACGTACAACGAACGAAACGTGTATATAACGTATGAACCATACGCCTGCATAAGTTGAAATAGTGTGTGCATGCACAAAACAATTCGACGAACTCGCTGTTCTACAAATCATGCTCACGTATGTTAGCGTATACCAACATGCTGTTAACTTATACAGAAAGTACTCATAACTTACCCGATGTACGCAAGTATTCAGCAAATACTTTACACTTAGGCATACGTTTGCTTAAAACGTATAAGTGTGACCGCACCTATTCCCCCGACTACAATAGTTATTTGCTAACAATTTGCACCCTAGTCAGACGCCGTGTACTAGTACTTTTTTTGGCAATAATTTTTAATATTTCCTAAGGAAAAATACTGGAAACCTACATTTGAGAACAAAGCAGAGACCAGTTGTGTAAAATTGATAACTTTATGACAGTAAATAGGTTTGGAATAACTGAATAGGTGTTTCAAAACATTAATTTGCTACACGGTTTGTTCTAGCAATCTGACTAGTGCAGATCTAATAAAACAAGTTCCTCGAAGTTTAGTGTGTGACTTTATATGACACTATGGAAGATACGTATAAATCGCCATGTAACCTTCCGATCGACTTTCATTATACTTTGAAATGACGTATGCCCTACTAAGTATTATAACCAGGGTCCAATGTTATAAAGCTTTTCAGTTGAGTCTAAAGTCGTTCTCAAGCATTTGATTGGTCAGATTTGAGCCTAGGCTCAAATCTGACCAATCAAATGCTTGACAACACGCTCAGACTCAGTTCAAACGCTTTTTAACCTTGGACCCTCGTCGCCATTCGTACTCTTGTACTGGCGAGACTTCCATTTTCCGAAACTGTGTACATGTTAGTTTTCAGTTTGGCCCTAAATAAAATTACAATATCCTAGATGTATTCACTGTATGATTATGCGGTAACTATATATAATATCTGTGTTTTTTACTTCCCATTCAGATAAAAGATAATTCAAAATATGTGTTGATAATTTTCTAGACAGGTACTAAAGATTTTCCCCTGCAGAAAGTTTGAAAGCATATTAAATGTTTGGTAATTTATCTTTCCCGACATTCTAAAACCGGTTAAAATATGTTTGGGTTTGTCTCTGTATATTCTATCCCGATTTCCATTATTTAAGTGTTATTCGATACACGGAAGACACGATGTCTCTCTAAACATTAACACATACAACCCTAAAACCCCTAGCGACGAGTATGCACGCAGGGCTACCATTTCTCCGGATTTTTCCTAAATCTTCGGATTTCTTTCTATTACATTATAGGTTAAAGCAGGCTGAAAGTAAAGCAGAAAGCGCCTTAAGGCGCATTCTGCTTTACTTACAGCCTGCTTTAAGCAGCCACGTGTCAAAAAAACTAGAAACAAGCGATGGGGTAAAGGTACGGTTCGTAAAATCGCACTTGAAAAATGCAAATTTGGAAATCTTAGGATTTTTCATGTCAACTTATGGTAGCCATGTGCTCGTCATTCAGAACCAACATGCCTGTGAAAACAGTACGATTCTATGCAAATAAGGTAGACCGTCTCTCTTGAGTACCCTCTTATCATGGTCTGCACCGTTTGTCATTTTAAAGTATATTGTGAAAATCAACACTGAATAGACAATAATGAACCAGACGTAATGGGAAACTTGAATTGTCTATTGAAATTCCCAAGGGTAAAGGAGATTAACTATATGTACTGTAGGCTATACGCTATTCTTCCAAACAAACGTGTTAGTTTACGAAGAACCGGTCCATTGCAAACAGTTTTGAGCCTAATCCGACACAGAGTAACTTAACGTTTGATCGGTTTCTAAACTGTTTGCAACTTAGATAGAAATATTCGCAGTTCATTTCATTACATCCAAAGTATTACGTTTTGCCCAATACATCAGATTGTTTTAACTTATTGTATTCTAGGCCGGACAGAATGACGCGCTTGAGTCCCAATGCTGATTTGTGTTAAACAAATAAAAATGAATATGTATTAGGCGGTAAAACTTCACTTGAACAAGATTGTCGAATCATGATTGATCGCGCAAACCGGCCTTTTCTCACTTAAAACGAGACTTGTGTGGCGGCTGTAAAAAGTCGCCCCGTACTTCATTCTTAGTGTTGTTATACTTTCTGGTCCTTTGGAATCATTGATTTCAACGCATTTACAGTTGGAAGTTGAATTCCACTTAAGCCGGTGCTAGGGGGCGTGAGCACTGTTGCATATTTCAGTATTGCTCATGAGCAGACTCAATTAAACCGAGTCTGCAATTTTCAGTATTTGCTTTGTTTTCTGTGCTTTCAAAGGACCTCCCCTTATTCACATTTAGCTACTCTGAAATGGGTATGGTTCACATTAGAGTCGATTTAATTTAGTTCTCCAGTTAAAAAAGACTACCTTCGTCATAAGCGTTTCATGTTGTCTAGGCATGACTGTGTTTGACTATGCCACTCTCAATGGCGACATAAAGCGTATTTGCAAACAGTTTTAACCTGATCAGTTACCATAGCATGTCCAAGAACTATACCACAGACCCTTAGCCAGTCAGTTTTAAAAAGATCAGGGGCAATCCCTACCATCAATATCCACCAAACAGGTACGGGTAAACGGTACAACTCCAGAACTCCCATTTAGACCCACGGCATCTACAGCAAGAACATAGACCAGGGGTAGATGTCATCCGTTTCCTACTTTGTTCTAATAACGAATATTATAGAAGTGTGTTTTCAGACATTTTTGAAGGCTGCAACTGAGCTATGATGTTTGATGATAGAGTGTTCAAGAGCTTTGTCATTGCATGCATGAAATTTCAGTCTCCAAATTTGACCAAAAGACTTTTCGGCACAACCAGCGATACTGAATTGCTCGCAGATATAATGGACTATCGGTTTTTGTACCGACTGACATTTAGCGAATTCCCTTGATGACAACCATTGATAAAGAACATAAATCTGAATAAGGGGAGATCCTTTGAAAGCACAGAAAACAAAGCACATACTGAAAATTGCAGACTCGGTTTAAAAATGTCTGTTCATGAGCAATACTGAAATATGCAACAGTGCTCACGCCCCCTAGCACCAGCTTAAGCGGAATTCAACTTTCAACTGTAAATGCGCTGAAATCAATGATTCTCAAGGACCAGAAAGTATAACAGCACTGAGAGGCGAATTAATTTTAAACAGACATATGACTGCTAACAGCACGGTGAAAGTACAAAACCGAAAGCTCATTGAGCTTACTTTCTCCTTGCTTTAAGCAGTCACCTACCGTAAAAATCTAATCATTAATACATTTACAATATAATGGTGTATGATGATAAAGGGGTATTCAAATGTGAATCTATGTTTCAAATACAGTCAAAACCATCTATTAAGATCACTAAAAAGAAAGCGTTTTGATTTAATGAAAAACAGGTGGCAGCTTAAAGCAATGTGAATGTATAACTGAGAGCATCTTAAGTAGCCTTCTGTTTGACATTCACATTGCTTAAAGCACATGTCTGCCTCTAACACCGCATACTTGAAACAATTAACTGGTCGTTATAATGGGGTTTTACTGTAACTGTTTAATCACTGCGGTTGGGGAACTCACAAAGTCTGAATTATTGATGGTGTATGCGACAGCACGCATATTTCTCATCACATTTATAAATGATAAAGCCAGACTTACTTTTGAAACTCCTTAAACACAATTAAATCCCTATACTGTTGACGCTGTTGTTTTTTAAAAACGCCTACGTCCGCTCAAAGCCATTAAATGACGCATCATCTCATTCTTTCAGCTTTGGTCAGTATCGGCTGTTGGGGACCCTAGCGCCAAGTATGCCCGTCTTTTATTAAATATGCACTTGCCATGGGTAGTTTTCCTATGCAAACGGTCTAGATCCAGATCATATAGAGTAAATGTGTCTTAAGTAAACAGTGTAGACAATGGCCAGAAGGCTCATAAAGGGTATACACTCTCTGCCATTTGGCAATAATTGCAGAAAACATTTCTTAAACAATTCTTAAAGTCATCAACAGACTTGACTTAAAAAGAAGCTCGAAGTGCCCATTAAAAGTGTCATTGACGAACAAGACAACATGGTATCCACAAAACGAAACCAACCTCTGTCACAGCAAATCAATGGGATGCCAAAATGGTCACAATTTTCATTTAATTTTGTTTTATATTGAAAATCCTATCAGCAAACAGTGTAGCCTCTGATCAGACGCCGCATAATGCGGCGTCTGATCAATGTCTGCAATGTTTGCCCATGTCCCATACATGGGATCCTGGGCACAAATGGGTTAAGATCATTGTAATACTCAATAGATACAATTTCTTCCGTATCTAATCTAATTCTGAACTGAAAGAAAATAGTTTTTACAGTCATGAATATGTACCATACGAAATATTTTCTATATTCTAGCCGATGGAAGCTGGGAACATACTTAAATTAAAACAGAATGCGTCTAAAGGCTTATTCTGCTTTGTTTTAACATGCTTTCATTAGACGTATTCTGCTTTAATTAGTCGCCTGTCTTCAAGATTACAAACAAAATATTATAGGATAATAGATGAAAAACTGTTTGACATAACTAACAACCACCTGCTTAAATGTTATGCAAGTGAACTTCTTTTGTGTGAAATTTAATCTAAATTCATTGAACTTTTTGTGCAAACCGGAATGGTTGTGTAAATGTAGAAAGTCACTAACTAGATCGGTCCGATGTCGATTGACTCTACGTAGATAGGTGACCATTGTCGCCAACTAACGAATCATGCTCCTCGAGAATGCTCCGGTACGGACGTAAATGGCCGATCGCTCTACATAAATTACCGATAGTAACCGATATTATCCCGATCAAATGAAATGTCTAACCTGATAATGTTTTACTGTTTTATTAAATATTTCTCATCTTGTTATTCAGAATAATATGTGTAGAGATTCGTATGCCACAATACACATGTATGTTATGGTATTTCCACAATCTCTAATTGGGTAGTGTGGAAAGTGGTTGCTGTTTCGTTGAAAAGCAATCACAATGCAATTTAAAGCACTTGGGGTGTTCGTTTCATGTTAACAATAGGTTTTATCTGGGTTCCACACCATTTGGATCCTGCTCTGACGCCGTGTTTCGCAACAATGAATCTTTTAGCACAAACGCGTTATTTGACAAAGAATGACGGCTTCCCTACCGTAAGGTATGCTGTCACGTTTTTGGTCATTCGAAGACTTGTAATAGTACAGTTTATGAGTTTCCCAAATAAATGCGTTTTTTAATACATTGCCCCAAATGCAATGGTTATTTGCAAATGAACAATTGGGATCATGATCAGACACCGCGTATCACTGCGGCTGTTAACGACATTTTCTCGCGTTTCTCTCATTTGATTATTAGGTCAGAAACTTCGAAACACATTTTACTCAAAAATTAACACGACATACCATATTTTGTCTGATGTCGGGAAATACTCTTGAGAAATGGGAAACATTATTTTGCAATTATTCTACCTTCGCATAATTTTAGCCGTCCCTTTGGGTTATCCTGTCTGTCTGAAATCTTCTAATGAGATGAGATGTATTTATCGCTGTCTCTCAGATGGAATTTTGCACTCAATCTGCTAGTAGGCTGCAGTGGGGTTAGCTAAGCAATAACACCACGATTAGAAACTGATAGACAAAATAATGGCACTACTGTGGACTACTTTTAGAATAGTTATGCGAAAGCATACTTTCCTTTGATCAGATCAAAGTGAACCGGATTAGCAACGATATTACGACCAAATAAAACATAGTCATCTCCTGACAGTTAACAAAATCAAAATTGGCATTATGTACATTATAAAACGTTATCTACACTGTAAAAATGACGGTGTTGCAAAATGGCATAATAGATTTTTGCACAAGTAAGGACCGTATCTTAATTTGTAAATAGAAAGCAGAAAATGAAACATGATGCTTAAAACGTGGGCTCTTGAAAAAAGTGTTGTCTTATATCAATATACATTGGACAATTCAATACTACTTGCACTTCATTATCGATGGTATTTGTGTCACAAACGGATCAAATCCTGAAATTTTTGGTTTCAAATCGATATTGGCAACCCCTAATCGGAATTTACAAACGGCCGAGCGATGTCAGGGTGGTAATATAATTTTACAATATTGTTCGGCGTACAAATCAGTTTTAAAAGAATTATAAAAACTAAGTTTATTACGACGACCACGGCCAGGATGACCCACATTATTGTTTATCCTGTTTGATCAGCTGTTCATATGAATATTAAATGTCAACCTCATTTGCACACGAACGAGAAATAGGGTTGGTTAAACTAGTAAACAGAGAGAACTCATTATTATTGTAATATTTCTTTACATTAAAAAAATAGTTTATACATGAGTTACCAGTCGTACCGTATGACAAGAGTGCTACATTTTTATTGACCCTTATATTATTCAAAAATGAAAGTTTTTACCGTTATAAAGAAATTCATTTCCATTGTCGCACAATTGGAGATTTCCAACCTTTTTCCCCATAAATTCCATCACATAGTGAACATTTCCCGACTCCAAGAAAACATTGCTTCTATATTGTGAACGCTCTCGATACATTAATATAATTTAAAAACCTCATAGAGCAGTACTATTTAATACCTGGACACACGACAGAGTCAAGAAAAAAAACGTTACATGTATATGGTACACCGCCAATGGATTTGTATTTTGCAATAAACAGATCCAACACCCGACCGGCACTCTGAGCAACACCTTTAACAGTGACAGTGTAATCTAAATTTTGCTGTAAAACAACCCTTTTATAAGTATATTTATCAACAATGTCAAGTCAGTACTGTACATAAAGTTAAACTGTGTACACATCTCAGATTTTGGTCTAAAATGAACAACACTTCTCTTAGTATTATTAACAGTGATGTCATTTAAGACTCGACAGTCGTTTAAATAATTTAGATGCAACTGCAGATCATGCGCGGATTCAAAAAACATCATCTGCATATAACAGTGTACATACATTCGCTTCTCCTTAATAACTCCAACACCTAATGATTTCAGATAAGGGGACAAATCATTGAAAAACAAATTTAACAAAATAGGGCAAAAAATATATACCTGTCTTAAGCCGCAATTTTCATCGAACCAGTCTATATAAAAAATATTTACTCTTATACATGATTTTACTGAACATATAAAGATTGTACTGCATCCATCATTTTTTTTATTATCCCTAAATCAAATAATCGTTTCCATAGAATAGGTCTCTAATGATATCATATGCTTTTAAATATATATGAAGGCACGTAAAGTGGATTTACGTAACTTTTTTCTTACAATTATACTTGTAAGATTAAGTATATGGTCGGTTTTTCTATGGCCTTTTCAGAACCCTTTTGTTTCATCTGACACTTTCCCGTTTACCTCTGATCACTAACTTAATCGACTGTTTATAATGGAAGAGTACATTTTATACATAGCCGGGGAAAGTGAAATAACCCTATAAGACAGCTGGTCCTTTCGGTCAAAGGTGGATCACTTTAATATAGGATTAATAATTCACTTGTTCCACAACGACGTAAAGATATTGTTATTAGTTATTAAAACATATATTAAACAAGATACATGTTTAAAAGAAAGAGGGTGATGTATCATTTCTAAGTACTTCAACATGTATATTGTCAATGCCACTTGCCGTCCCCTTATTTACTGAACTAATGGACTGGTGGAATGGTTCACTTTTAAAATAGATACTATTTGAGCATTAAACATGAATCATTTACAGACATATTGTTACTAGCTTTATCGCAAGCGTTACTTGCAGTTTTGAACATATAGATGAAATCGTTTTTCCATTTTGAGAAGACAGAATCAATGTCCCTTGAGATTGATCCATCATCCTGAGAAACTTCTAAAGGAATTCTATTAAATGATTCTCTTTTACTATTTACGCCAATTTTGCCAATTTACTTCCAAAACTTAGACTTATCAACATTGCATTGGTTTAAAATTCAATTGTAAGGCGTACCAATGATGACGTTAGCTCTATGACCTCACAATCAAATAACTTTCAAGCATTCTTGTCTCAACGTAGAATTATTACTTTTTTTCTTTACATGATAATCAAACCTTTTCAAAGGACAAGGTTCACAAAGGGTAAAAATCGGCCCTGTTACAGAAACTCATTAAAATGTGTGTATGAATAAAGTAAGTCATTGTATATGTAAAAGTGACAATTTTAATTCAAATCTTTAAACAGTGTTGCCATGGCAACTAGTTCTTTAATACAGCATGAAAAACACGAAATTGCTATATTGAAGGAGATATGGGAGTATTAATAACATTTAGACTAACAAAATAAATGTATGTTCCAATATAGATTTAACACTATCCTAGTTTATATTCAAATAACCCTTAAAACAATTTATAATAACATGAAACAGTTGCTATGGTAACGGAAAAGAAGTTTTTTTTTTAAGGTTTTAAACCTTTTTCGTATAGATATTAAGTCATATTTTATAATAATAGTAGGTTTGTGGGAATTACATGGGATTGTGTTTTGAAAACATTACAGGGCGGAAATACGCAGTTTGTGAATCTAGCTCTTTGCATAAGTTATTCCAAAGATCAGACAAAACTGAAGTATAGTTAAGATAAAACTATCAATGGAACGTTTGGTACAATAGCCCGCAAAGGATCAACAATAAAGAACCTATTTCTGTGGTTTACCGGCGTATAAACGCCCGAGCATACGTTTATGCGCCGGTAAGCTGCAGAAACACGTCGTTAATTGGTTTATTGCTTATATCTAAATCTTTATATTCTTCCTTGTTCATAACAAAGTACATGTCGACCAGATTTGCTTTTATGTATATAAATATATCATATACCTTCCAAATACATTTGACAGATATAATTCCAAATATAGCAGCCATTACGGCTATATATGGTATTAAATGTAGTCCCCAAAATATGTTTTTTAATTGCCATACAAAGACAGGATTGTACCCAGTAAACTGTCTCTCCGTGCTTTAATAACACGTGTACGACATCAAAATAAACAATGTAAACTGAGTATCTATTTTCAAGGCATTTCTTTTAAAAATAAGATCGCAGTTTTGTTAACATATTTACACACAGCAATGCGATAGTAACCATGCTTTTTCAAACAACTGATCGTTCTATGTTTTACGGTACAAACATTGAACTGTTAAGGATTCAGTCGACAATTGATAGAATTACACAAAAAATCTTACTTGTAGGTTTCAATAGTATGTCTTTACTGTTTTCAAGCAAACTTTCTTTAACTGTAAGATGAAGTAGCTTCTCGTCGGTTCGTTTTGAATTTCGTGACCGTTAAATGTGAATCGTTACAGCGTCTCCTATGCAAAAAATGTACGCATCATAACTCCACTGCATAACGCTAGATTTAGTACATACTGTCTGACTTGCCATTTTTATCGGGAACGAACGGAAACTAACAGTTGTAGAGAACGTGGTACAAAGGGCTTTTATGTGTGCATTGAGCATTGATACATAAGGTATAAAAAATAAATAGAAGATGGCATAATCAAACATCGTTCAGTTTTAAAATGTTGTTAACACACATTAATGTAAAGAATCCGAAATCCTTTCCAGGTCGGTATCTCTTAGCCCTCTTTCAAACTCGCATTTGTTATGACAGACTGGGAATAACTGCAATGTAAAACAATATCTTGTTAAATTCATAGTTATTTCATAATTGATTAATATCTCACGGCCTTTCAATGGGAAAAATAAATGCTGACATTTTGAATGCTGATTAGGCGCCGCGACACGCGAAGTCTGATCAGGACCCTAATTATTAGACAATCATTTCAGTATTTGTTACGCAAAGTATTTAAAATTCAAACGTTGATACACATAAGCAGACAATGACTTTTAAAGTCGATTACGTCATGGCAGTGAAAGATGAACTTCGACAAATATGAGGTTTCGTAAAACGGACAAGTTTCTCTGTCTCATATATTCTGCTCATGTACGACTAGATATATCAATACCGTTTTCTGTCTAAAGCAGGGCAGCAATCCTTAAAATGAATTTATTGTTATATTCATTATTATTACATTTATTATCATAATAATTATCATTATTACAACTATTATTATACCAGATTTATATAAAGCTCTTTTCAAACGTGAGTTGTGCGTTTAAAAGCGCTTCACGTGAAAACAAAAACATGCATGAAATTAAATAATTACTAAGTCGAATACAAATAAATATATTTGCAACAAATCGGAATTAAGCTATATCCTTCCCCATCGGTTAACATCGTAGTAAAAAGCTATGAACGAGTTTCCAGTACAATTATGATACCTACATTTAATAAAGGATTAGATTCATTTTTTTATACAATCAATTGTAAAATTCATCAACTATTTTACAGACTGATTAAAAACAATTATTTAAACACCATTGTTGAGCCTCCGTGGGCTCATGCACCTTAAGTGTCATTGATAGCTTGTTTTCAACTATAATTCCCTCTTAATTGTAATAAACATACAAAATGTGCATTCAAACATTATTGAAGGATGCAAATGCTCTTGACTTTTTTATTTTTTATGGTTTAGTGTTCCAGAGTTTTAAGGCTGCAATCATGACTCTCAAAAATGGGTTTCATTCCTTTCTGCTTTACCACAATTTACCTCCACCATTTTTAATCTTTAAACACTATGTAATGTTTTTGTTTCAATGCATGTCGTCTGCTACTATTCTATATAACAATATTTATTATATAATATTCCCAATAAGATAAGATCCAGGGGTCAAACAATTTGGATCTCATTTGACTCCACACATTTGCAAATGTAATTGTGGTTTCTCCGTCAATCACAAAGGTTCAGAAAAACGATAAGCTTATGGGTTTTGTAGATACACCTATTAGAAACCCTTAACATACGGCTTGTATAAGAATGTGTCAAAAGATTTTGGAGAAACGGTTAACTGAAGTCTATGACTGCTCCGGTTTAAGAGGTTTAGCGGTACTTTTCTGTCGTTGTTTTTCCATTGTGAATCCGATCAGCCCATATTCCTTCTTTATCACTCTCAACCCTAGCGAAGAGTATACTTGTTATTTACAAACAGTGTACCTGTGAACAGTACACTTGTTCTTCGCAATCAATGTAGATTCTCATCAGACGGCTGATCAGGATCTGCACTTTTGTAAGTTTGTAGAAGGCAAACCTTGATAGTACAGAAATGAGCTAGACTTATTTGGAGCCTGGGAATTTCCATTTCTGGAATGATTAACCATTTCATGATCAAATGTATTGTGAGGAGTTTACCCATTTACCGCCATTGTGTTGTCTGCTTCAATATCGTTGTCTGAAATATCGTTTTAAAGTTAGATTTAATGCAGTGTAACTGTTGTTATTTCAAAACAAGTGGCAAACAGTTTTCATCCTGATCAGACGCCGCGTTACGCGGTGTCTGATCAGGATCAAAACTGTTAGCAAATGCGCTTTATGACGTCATTGAGAGTGAAATCCGCATCAATCAACAACAATGTCAAACTGAATAGTGTTTATGACTTGATTGGTCTTACTCTTTGATCTGGTAGCTAGACAAATTGGCAGACACGAACCATCTGATTCATCACTCATACACATAACAGTCCTAATGGTGCGGTAAATCATACAATCGTTTAACTATGCATTCATGTGGTTGTAATATTTCAAAATCTGAATGGCAAGAAAAGCGTCTGCTGAATATCTATGTTTTATCATATTTCTAAATTTTCTATCTTATATATTTTAAGAGAAGAAACATCAATCAAAATGTGCAGTTGCCCAACATGCAAGACTAAATGGGACCCATATAGGCTGCGTCCGTTAAGCCTACTTGTGCCCCTCGTGTAAGAATTTGCCCTGATTGGGCTATATGGGACCCATCTTAGTAACGTAGTTTTTTATGACTGGATCAGGGAACGTTCTGCTTTGTTTTCCCTCATTGAATCCGTTTTGGACCAATATCTCGGTCCCACTTAAGACTTATGTGAATTTGCCCAAATGAGACTCACATTGATCCCTGACGTAAAACCCGTATGGTCCCAGAATAGGATCCCACATAGGACATGTAAAAATCCAACAAGGGCGTAGCGCCCATTACGCACAATACGCACGTGCGTATAAAAAATTCTCCAAAAAAAAAAAAAATTGAATAAATAAAACAAGAAAAAAAACTTGACCGTCAATGCTAAAGCTAGTCGCCATGTTTCTCTTTACTGAAACTAAATCGTGACCGACCATTCAAACTTGTAGATCTATTATCATTGTGCGTATTGTAGATCTACTAATAGAATCTATATCTAGATCTATTCAGATCAATTAGATAAGTGTCAAGTCCGGGTCCACGTACTAGCAACAGGAAAAACGTGAAAACATAGACCTGTATGCCTAATAATTGTAGCGTGGCTACTAGCTACGCGTACAGGTCCGTAGGAACAGGGTGCATGACCCACCCCTAATAATTTTGCCAATATTAGTACAAAACCTAGATCGTTACATAGCTTTCTGTGAGTATTTTACCTGTTTTGAAAGTTAGAAACGCCCATCAGAACGCACCAGAGACCCTCTAAGAAAATAAATCCCGCGTGAGAAACCCCGATTCCCACTGCGCACACTTATATGAGTAAGTAGGGATATGGGTAGGGTTTTATAATTTATGACTGGAAAACATCATGTTGAACACGATATTATCCTAGATTAAATACTTAGTAATTTATGTTATTTTCTGTCGAATTTTGACAGAGATTTATATCAGTAATATACATGTTTTGAACCGTCCCCAGAACGCACCAGAGACTATCTAAGAATAAAAATTTCTGGCGGGGAGAAAATGATCCCGCGCCCCTCCAGTAAGAGTGCATACACTAATCGTAGTGGGTACGGTATGGTAGAGTAGGGGTTAGAGATTAATGGTTGGAAGGCAACCTGTAAAAAAGTAAATTAAAAAACTCGTAGATTAAATATTTAATGTCATTTTGAGGTTTCTTTTTTACATAGATTTATGTTTGTATCATATCTGTTTGGAATGCGAGATACGTCTTCAGAACGCATCAGAAACCATCTAGGAATAAAAAGAAGCCCAGGGTAGAATGCCTCCGGGCCCACCTAGTAAGAGTGTACACAAATTGACCTGCGACAAATACGCCGAATAACCAGAACAGGGGTCTCTGTTGCAACTCCTCTAAAAAGATGGCCCTTAATTCTAATGATAAAACAGAGGGCTCAGGAGTGAGAACAAACACCGATTTGCTGCATAAGGACCCCACTAAGGCGTAAGTCTGTAATACAGACAAGTTAGGACGCTAAACTCTTCATTTTCATTCTGCTGAATCTGCAAATGTTCCTGAAGCAAATCAGACTTCCCTTGTAGCAAGTCCAAGTTCTCTTGGAATACCCTTTTTAGAACAGAACAGAACCTACTTTTAGTTCAACTTGTACATAAACGTACCTAGTTGATACATACATTCTATATAAAAGAATAACGGTCACCTAACATGCAAAATTTCACATTCATCCAAACAGAGCAAATATCAAACAATGAAAATATAATTAGGTAGCTTAAACATGTAATGCAATGACTATATATTTTAAGATAATCTTTATCATTATTTCATTAACAAATACGTGTACAAAATACAAACTCTTGTTGTTGTTTTTTATTACCAATCAAGTAGAAAGTTTGAAATCAGTTTAATCTGTATTTCCGACTTACGAAGTGTGTCTACTAAGAGCAAACTTAATAAATTTGGTAAGGTTGTTACGTATAAATTTGTTAGTAGACTGCATCAACTGACAAAACTTTACGAAACTTGGTCTTATGTAGTAATATTTTTTTTATATACATTGTATTGTTTCCTTAAATCAGTGAAACTTGAACAAACCATTATGAAGTGATATTCATCTTCAATATCTCGCTTCCCACACACATCACAATATCTTTCATTCATCGGTAGACTATTTTACCATATCTGCCAGTTTCTATTTTAAGAGGATGAGAAGACAGCCTTAATTTGGTGAGATAAAATCGTAAATTTTTAGGTAATATATACAAATATGGTTCAATTTCAAAATTTGTTTTAAAATGTTTGTATGAAAATAAGACACCACTAGTAGCAATGTTTTCATTCCAAGATTGAATAAAACAATCTATAGCTCTTCTTTTAGATATAGGGAACCTAGACATCAAAGACAGACTATACCTATGTCTGACACATTTAAATCTAGAACTATATATAATGGTCTAGCAAAGTTAGAGGCCGATCTTTTAACCTTGCAAATTCGGTTATTTATAAAAACAATACCATCAAATTGAAGGAAAAAAAGTGGAAATCAAGCGCATGAAAAAGCTACCTAACACATGTCAGAAACCACCATTTCTCATCTTCATTTTCAAAATTTTCCGGGGGAGGCCCCCCGTACCCCCACCAGCAGGAGGGGGTTACCCCCCCTCCCGCACCCTCCCCACTCGGCACTTCGTGCCTCGTTCGGCACTCCGTGCCGAATTGTGCGTATAACTTTTAAAAGTCTGGCTACGCCTATGTCCAATATACTTTTCTTGAATACGTTATTAGCTCCTGACCGGCATCGCTAGTTCAAATGTCGTTGAACTCGGGTAAAAGCCAAAAAGGACTATAGATAGCCAGTATATAGATAGATAGATATTTTATGCGTACAAAAGGCCGTAGGCCCATCACTACGGGAAGACTCAAAACTGTTGCAAATCTCCCATACTCTGTTTTGACATGTCAGAACCGTTTGGAAACTAATTACTCGGACGTCGAAAGTTTCGACGTTTGATAAGGATACAAACTGTAGGAAACTTATATCGCTGAAACATGAACACAAGTTATAGATAAAATGACATAGAAGGGGCCAATTTTACTCAATACGATACAACAAGTATTCACCAGAGAACTATATAACAAAACACAAATTGAGAAAAAAAACACTTTGTTTTGATTTGATCTTGATACATGTACTTGAATATACCCGACAATTAAAGAAGTTACTGTTCTGAAATATTACAGTAACTCGCCTGAGTCAGTCGTTTAGATAGAAAAAACCAAATGATACTCACATATAGATAAGATCATTACATTATATAACTGTTCAGTTAATGTGTTTTAAACCAGTTCTTCCAGTAGTTTGCATCTATCTGTCTATCCAGACTATAGATATAATAAATCATATTCAAAACGCCTATCGACTACAGTATGTCAGGAAATACTGCTCATTTCCTGGTTGGATAGATTTGATAGAAAATCGTTGAGAATATGCTTTCTACGGTCTGGAATATGCGACATAGACAAACAGTGTAGACTCTGATCAGACGCCGCATAAGGCGGCGTGTGTTCAGAATATTCACTGTTTGCTGATATGAATTTCAATATAAAACAAAATGAAAAATTAAAATTTAGAACAGGCACCCTTTAGATTAAAAATTGACTAATCTATTATATAAGAATATAATATTCAACTAAGTGCAAATCGGTTAAAGAATAACTCCCAGTCGATATTCTAATTCAGAAAAGTTTTGGTCTGAAGAAATGAATATGAAATTGGTTTTATTTCTGGCTTAGTTAGGCTGGATGTAAGACGAAATATTGGTTATTTCAAACTTTTAGATCAACGAAATGGCATCAGCTTCCTATCCTGGGGCCCGTTTCATAAAACTTCTTACGACAAATGTTGTCGTAAGTCAGATCATAAAAGTACCAATTATTATTTGTTTCTCCATCTAATCCTGTCGTGTGACATCTTTTTGGAATCGTCTTGCAAAGACGATTCCAAAACGATGTCACAAGACAGGATTAGATAGAGAAATCAGAAATTAAATGTATTTTAAAGTTTTGACTTACGACAACATTTGTCGTAAGAAGTTTTATGAAACGGGCCCCTGAACATAAAGCTGATAGTCAACGATTGCTATTAAACGGTGCATAAAAAAGCTGTGAGACAATACTCACCAAAACGAAATCGAAAAACGCCCTTCTAAATGGATACAACCTTCGTATTGTAGTTATAACTAAGAATCAAGTTTAATGTTAGTGAAATGTTAGTGTGCATAAATGGTTGTATATTGTAAATGTTCATACAAAACAATATACAGTCAAATAGTTCTTTAACCCATTTGAGCGTATGATCCCATATATGGGACAATGGCAAACAGTGTAGACTCTGATCAGACGCCGCATCATGCGGCGTCTGATCAGAGTCTATACTGTTTGCTGATAGGTGTTTCAATATAAAACAAAATGAAAATGAAAATTTTGACCATGCATCCCTTTGATAAAATATGGACTAATGCAATATATAAACATGGAAGAATCCACTGGGCGTAAATTGGTTAAATGAACATTGCAAATGACGCGGGTATGTGACACTATGGGTAAATGAGAAAAGTTGGACTGACAAGTATTTCTACAGTTGAATTGTGATAGAACGAGCTCACTTATGACTTTACTTTAAAATTGAGGTATACTAGATTTCAGCGATATGATTGTACCACGTATAACACATTACTCCATAGTTACGCATTTCAACGCACTTAATTTATACTCCCACTAAGGCAAATAAGTTAACTTTATACAGTCCTGAGTATGCATAATAGGAAAATATTTCTTCAAGTTATCATAGCTTAAAGCAGTCTGGAAATAAAGCAGAGTGCGCTTTAACTTTAAACCTGCTTTAACCCTTTCGACGCCAAAATAAGTGTGATGTTTTTACCCCTTCAACGACATATTGCCGTCAATATTATTGTCTGCAATACCATTTAAAAGTTAAATTTAAGGTAATATGACTAAAACAATATCGACACGAGTGTCAAACATTTTGGATCATGATCAGACGCCACGTTGATGCGGCATCTGATCTGGATCTAAACTGTTTGCAAAATCGACTTTATGCAACATCGGCGATGAGAGTGTTAAGAAGTCACCTGTCTCCAAAAATAGATCCCGACTTTAGGGTAAAGTGTTATAAGGTTTACAACCTGACAGTTGCATCACGCCCTTGTCAGCATTCTACAATCCATCAACGGAGTAAATTGTATAACCATGTTATCGAGTGTCTGCAAGCAGACATGTTGAGGAGACGTGAGCCTAATCTTAACACCCTGAAGTACCAAGTGGCTTAACGCATCAACGACTGCCAGACTGTAGGTTAAGATTCTTTTGACCTTACTTCTGCAGAACGACGTGTTGCACGGAATTATATCTACCAATACTGTTTCTTTGACAGACATGTTTTGCAAAGGTTCGTAGGACGTACGTACGATTTTATTTGAAATCCGACTAAAAGGCTTCTTTAATCCATTTGTGCCCACGATCCCATATATTGGACATAGGCAAACAGTGTAGACTCTGATCAGAGTCTACACTGTTTGCTGATAGGAATTTCAATATAAAACAAAATGAAAATGAAAATTTTGACTAGTCATCCCTTTAATAAAAGATGAACTAATCCAATATATAAATATGGAAGAATCCACTGGGCGTAAATGGGTAAATATAAAATTTACGGCCCATCTTACTGACCCTTAAACTGCCGAGGCCGACAAAACTGACATTTCTAAACAGTTTAGATTCTGATCACACTATTTATATGTATCGTATGACATAAAAGTCTACATTAATGAATAAAAGCAGGCGAAAAATACTATGGCACCGGCTGTGTAAGACGGGTATTTCCGTCATAATGGCAGTGAATGTTAATTCTCACTGTGGGGAAAACGTTCATTATACCAATTAATCGCATTTGTGCTAAACAATTATGTCTTATGTAAACGATTTGCTCACGGTCAAAAGCCGAGTAACTTGGTGTCTGATCAGGTTCCAAACTGTGTGCCATCTATTATTATTATTATATGAGTTTATTTGTTTCCTAAAAAGAAATAACCAAATAACTACCATTCAGAACTTTAATTTTTTTTATATATATTTTCAAAATCTAATATTAATCCTGATATATTTTTTTCCATTTATAATTTGGATTGTGTGTATGCATGCGGTTGTCGTATTTATATCTCATATGCATCTTACAATCTGTTAGTTTCAGTAATGTAATTATATTACTTAGAAGCAGTAAACTTTATTGAATCTAAGACTGGTTTTATTTGTTTGATGTTTACATTATCAGAATAACGTGCAAAAAGTACTGAATATATGGACAACTATACTAAACGCCGTACGTTAATATTTTGAATCTATAATATAATCGTTTTGCATTCCTCCCTGAAATTTTAATTGAGAATTCCAGGTTATGTTTTAAGTATAATTGTTAGTTTAACTCTTTGAACCCTAGTCCCGCATATAGGCGTGCTTTTCAAACAGTGTACATGTGAATAGTACACATGTCCTATACAAACAGTGAAGACCCAGATCAGAGGGCTCCGAAAGGAGCCCTCTGATCAGGGTCTTCACTGTTTGTCAGAATGCCAAACATTGACAAAAACAACCCTTTAAAGTCAGAAATGGACTAGACTTAGATGGAAACTGGAATTGTCCATTTAAAGTTTCAGGGAGGAAAGAGTTAACACATATTGCTGTTTTACACGTCTTTAGGAACCAAACAGTGCTTATTACTTAACAAACAGTACAGACCTTGATAAGAGCGTTCCTTTAGGATCCGTCTGTGTTGGAACTACACTGGTTACATGTACATATTACAAGGGTACTACTTACAGGAATGCTGTTTGATAATGACGCTTATACTTGTTACTATTGGCAGCTAATAGATTTAACGCTTGATTTTCTAACCAGTCTATTGTTAATATTTTTCAAAAAAGCATAAACGCGTTTATCAGGAAGAATATAAGTATATACTGCCATCTTCTTCACTCTCGTCAAATGTGTATTCGTAAAATACGCATGCCGTCATACTGATTGACAAATATTTTATGTTTATCTACAATGTATACATCTGATACATCAACAATATGTACTGTGTTCCCTCTCTACAACGGCCCTCCCTACTACGACTCCCTCCTTACAACGACCCTAGTGGCCTTTCCCTAAACGGGACCTAAATGTCTAATGCTTTTACTGCTGAAATATCGTCTGCCTAAAGTTGTCGTCTGCTGTTTTTCTAAAATTTACATAACGGTTTTGTGACAGTAAAAGCTTAATGACGAGTGACAAACAGCTTGAATTCAGATCATACGCCGCGTTACGCGGCGTCTGATCTGGATTCAAGCTGTTTGCAATTGTAAGCCAATTTTCATCCCTACAGTGGAGAATCTGTTATTCTTTCCCAATAAACGCGTTTACGCTAAAATTATTATTTGCAGTGCAAACAGTTTGGAGCCAGATCAGACGCCGGGTCACCCGGCGTCTGATCAGGCTCCAAACTGTTTGCCACCAAGATAAACATGAAATATCAGAATTGTCCAAAAGTTGTTCTTTTCTACGTTTTAGTGCTTTGCGTTTGCGTACGTTTGCGTTTAAACGGGAAAGAATAACAGATTCTCCACTGTATAACGACTCTCTCCGAACAACGAACACATTTTTTTCCCATTGGGTGTCGATGTAGAGAGGGAGTACTATCCATGCAGTTTGCACGGTTGACCTATTTGACCCTAGTACCAGATAAACAACTTTTAAAATGTACCCGTGATTAGTACAAAATTGTGTCTTATCTAAGCATATCGACCCAGATCAAACGACTACATGAGCCTTATGATCGAGGTCTTAGTTTATTTTGTTTTATTTTACAATATATTAAAAACAATTACACTACACACGTATGTAAGTAAAACCTGGAGAAGACTAATTGCAAATGGGAATGGTTAATTTGAATTGATAAAGCAGAGAAGATGTTCAATTTCCGCAATAAATGTGTTTACGCTAAACCTACTACGTCTATTGCAAACAGTTTGGAACCGCCGGTGTCTGATCAGGCCCCAAGCTGTTTGCAACTCAAGTTCAATTAATCGTGCGAAATGTCAAGAAGTTGTAAGTTTCTGTATTTATTTTGGTTTGTGTTTCGTATTTTCTACTGTATAAAGCAACGAGTTAATGCGGGGTTTTTTTCATTTGATAAACGATTGAAGCAGCATTTGATTTATAGTGTGTTTGTTTACATCAGACAAGCGTTTTGTCTTAGGGATTCGTGTTTTCACTACAAAATGTCTCCTAGCCGTAAAAAGGTTAATTATCTACACACAATGGCTGATGTTTGCCTTTCTGGTAAGACAATATGGCGCTTAATAGTCACCGCAGGTTTCTTATTATGATGACAAATAATCAAAAGTTATATGGTCATCAATCTTCTAGACAACGTAAACACCAAACTTGCAATACCAACTGAGTCCAAACCCCTTCACTGCCATGACGTCATCAGTTTTAAACAATTATCGTCTGCTTTAATTTGTCAAATTTAAATTTTAAGCATTTTGCCTATAGAATATTGAAATGAGTGTCAACAGTTTTGATCTTGATCAGACGCTGCGGCGTCTGATCAGGATCCAAACTGTTTGCAAATAACTGTTGTACTCGGGGAAAGACATTGAAAGGTTGAATAAATGAATACATGCTACAGAGTAATCAACTGGCGACAATATTATTTCTTATCAATCAGCCAGCATAACTGGCTATCTGCATGCAAATGGTGCACGCTGGTGGACTAGTAAATGCAGTGGCGAAAACATTGGAGAATATATAATTTAGTACGTTTAAAAGAAGAGCTCTAAGCACAATAGCAGTGGATAAAGTGTACACGATGACATCTTCTGACCAATGTTGATGATTCGTTTCAGTCTGAGTGGCAAACATTTTTGTCCCTTGATCAGACACTACGTATTATCTGCAGGTGTGCCATTTCTCCAGAGTTTGGATTTTCGGATAATGTATCCGGATCTACAGATTGTTTTGGAAATCTTTGGATTTCTGCTCTTTTGTAATTTCGAATTTATACTTTTTTATTTAGAAAGTATTAAATATGGATGTCAAACAGTTTAGATCCAGATCAGACGCCGCGTTATGCCGTAAAATTATGTTAGTAGATATAGAGGCCTGGCAGCGAAAGGGTTGAAGGTTCAATTCCCTAAAAGCGGATGAGCAAGTTATGGTAGCCCTGTACCTGGCTCCGGACTGCTTTTAATGCCAATACACATGTTACTGTTTCAGTGCACGAGCGTTTATCATATAAGATTAACCCATTACGCGGCGTCTGATCAAGATCCAAACATTTTGCAAATAACCGTTGCACTCAGGGTAAGGCAGTAAAGTGGTTTATATAAGAATAAATCGTTACCACATTTGATTGCTTTGCGTACGCGTATAGTCTTATTTTAGACAGAAAATAATGGTTTTTATCTGGATTAATGTTCAATTTTTCAACGACTTTGACAAAGGTCACCGTAATACTGAACAACCAGTGTACTAGTTCTTGATGATAAGACATCATCTAAATTAGCAAAGCAGTCCAGACTCCCTGGGGAAACATGAAATCACAATTGCAGTTAACCCCTACTGCAGGGCTGCCATTTCTCCGGATTTTTCCTAAATCTTCGGATTTTTCCCCGGTACATGGTAGCTTAAAGCAGGCTGAAAGTAAAGCAGAATGCGCCTTAAGGCGCATTCTGCTTTACTTTCAACCTGCTTTAAACATCACGTGTCTAAAAAAATAAAAACAGACTATGGGTAAAAGGTATTATTCGGAAGATCGCGCTTGAAAAATTGAACATTTTGAAATCTTAGGATTTTGTTTTTCAATTGATGGCAGCCCTGCTACTGCAAAAATTACCGTCCACTTGATAAATGTTTTATGTCTCAGATATATATTTCATGTTTGTTATATTTTTGGAGTCTGCTTATGAACTAATAAAATAACTACATTGCCAATATTTAAGGATCCTGATCACATCCCTAGATACATGTACTCAGACCCGATCAGGGTCCAAACTTTTTGAAAATACGATGTGGTTTCAGCCCGAAACACGGAATGCCTAATGTTTAATTCCATCATCCCTGAAACTTTAAATCGACCGTTTAAATATCGAATTTAGTATAGTCCATTATTTACTCTTTTGAGTTGATGTAAATAATGTATTAAAAAATGACAAATAGTACATACCCTAATCTTAAAGCTCTGATCAGGGTCTACACTGTCTGCATGGAATAAGAGTACTCTTCTCCTGTAAATTGTTTGTTAACCCTTAGCCTGCCACTCACGACTATAGCTCCATATGCAAACAGCTTGGATCCGGATGAGACGCCGAGTAACTCGGCGTCTCATCCGGATCCAAGCTGTTTGACACTCGGACAACATTTTCAGCAATTTTGAGCAACTTTGAAGCACTTTGAAACTTGAAGCAGACAAGAAATATAGCAGACGACAATTTATTTGGCGGGCTAAGGGTTAATGACGAGTACACGTGTCGATAGGGTTGAATGTGTTGATAAAGGATAGTGATCGTATTACATCGGAACTTCTTCTTCTAAATGTTTCATTGAATAAGCAAATGTTATAATATGTCGAAACTTCAATTGCACAGAATTCTAAAAATTGATGTTTTACCTTGAGCCGTAATAACCCGTAAACAAATCGCTTTCATATTATGATCTGCTTATATTTTTCGTTCGCGTATACTTATAAATTTGTAATTTTATGCGTCATTGGCATAGGAAACATTGAATATGCATGAGCGGCAAATACATGTAGTTTAGATCATGGTCATATATAGTGTCACCGGGTGGTTGATCTGGTTTTAAACTAATTCAAAATGCAACAATTCTTTCAGCACAAATGCAAATGCATATTTCTTATTTTACAGTAACAAGATGTTACTTATACCTTTAAATTGGTTTGAGCTTTGTCTGACATTACCATTCTTGCACTAAGCTCAATAAGCTTCTTGAGTACAGTACACATGCCTAATGTGTAGACATGTAGATGTTATATATTTACCCTTTTTAACCTCTTTCCCTGTTTTCCCTCTTTCACAAAGTATCACCAGAGTGTCGAACAGCTGGGATTCAGATGAGACACTACTTTATTCGGCGCCTCATCTGGATCCCAATTGTTTGAAACAGTCATCACGATGTGTCTGAAGTTGGCATACGGTTAATGTCCGAATTTATTCGGTCTGCACATTCAAAATCCAACTCTAGCGACGAGGTTTACAAACAGTGTACACCCAATCGGAGACAATAATATGTTCGTTGTTTGGAGGGAGTCGTTTTAGGGAAGGAAATTGGATTACATTTACATACAACTTGAACCCAGATCCGACGCCGCATAACGATCTGGATTCAAGCTGTTTGTCACTCACCATTAAGTTTGATTTCTGTCAAAATGTCCATTTTGTATCTTTGATAAAATAATTAAGCAGACGACATTGCTGTCGAGAATAGGTTGAATATTATTGACATGTTTAGGGAGCTGCGACATGGTTCGTTGTTAGGAGGGAATTGTTGTTCAGAGGGCCATTGTAGGGTGGGAGAACTGTACCTTCAAAACTGTTCCCTGTATCTGTAGTTCAAAACGCTATCGATATAATTCTTCAATGGAACAGAGGTTACAGTGGAGAATCTGTTATTCTTTCCCGTTTAAACGCAAACGTACGCAAACGCAAAGCGCTAAAACGTAGAAAAGAACAATTTTTGGACAATTCTGATAATTCATGTTTATCTTGGTGGCAAACAGTTTAGAGCCTGATCAGACGCCGGGTTACCCGGCGTCTGATCTGGCTCCAAACTGTTTGCACTGCAAATAATAGTTTTAGCGTAAACGCGTTTATTGGGAAAGAATAACAGATTCTCCACTGTACCCTTCACATTTTACTGTAATTGAAACGCAATGTAGACAATTGACTATTTTTAATTGGTTGCGATTTATTTTAATAAAAATGAAAAACAATCGACACATATAATTTAATAGTTTTAGCAAAAGGATGTTTATTCGGTGAAAATAACGTCATCTCCGCTGTAAAATGTTTCAGAGTCTATAGTGCAGTTTACTAGACGATATCAGTATATCATGTTTATAAGCAACACTCCATGGCACTAATAACTGCCCCGTGTCAATGTTCTACAATCCATCACGAGTGTAAATGGTATAGCCATGTTATCAATCACATTCTAACGGACATCTTAACCCTTTCAATCCAATATCCCTCTGTAGAGATTACTTATTACATATGCAAACAGTGTAGACCCTGGCCTGAGAGCGAGCCCTCTGATAAGAGTCTTCAGTTTGATATCCATTGGTTTTTGTTGTCATAGCGCAAATGTAGCATTAGATTTGGTTTAAATACCTGTACTAGAAGAGTCTAAAGGATTATAAATACCAACAAAAGAAATTTAGGGTTGAAAGGGTTACGGAAATATAAGACTAATCTTAAGACCCAGAAGTATATAAATGTATAACATAACAGACATCGCGAGCGTTGAATAACACCCCTTGTCAAATACTTTTCCTCAGTCAATTGAGGGACCACCAATCCCATTGTTCTGGAGGTGTCAATGTAACTGTCAAATCATGTGCAGCACAATCTCAGTTTACCTGGTTAGGTCCAGATTATACTCATAAATAAATACGAAAGACTCAAGCAGGAAACTTAACACAAACAAAACACCAACCTCTCAAGCAGAACACACACACACAGTCATACCACAACAAACACACACACACGCAATACCATTCCTTCATCTACACACTAAATAGAAAACAACACGCAATCTCTAGTGATTTTCAATGGTTATTTCTAACCAAACTATCAATTATAAAGGTAGAATCTCACACGAGAAGCTTCAATGGTTCTTTGCTAGCGACATGTCCATAAGATCCATGATTATTGCAAGGAAATTGTCTGGCAAGGCGTTATGATCGAAAGGTCGTCTAGGGATTTCTTTAAGTTTCGTAAATATCTAGTGGTACAGTGCTCCCTCTCTACAATGACATCCAATGGGAGACATATATATGTTCATTGTAATAGAGAGTCGTTATAAGGAGGGCAAGAGACTACATTTGCAAACAGTTTGAATCCAGATGAGCGGCGTCTGGTCTTGATTCAAGCTGTTTGTCACTAGTCATTAAAACATTCAGTCAAAGTGGTTATTATGTCACGTTAGGAAACACAGAAGACATAATTTCAGGCAAACTATATTGCAGCAGTGAAAATGTTAGACATAAGTGTCCTTTGTTAGGGAACTGCGGCATGTTAATTCAATTTATTATTCAATTAATCAGCATTAAATCTACGTGTAACTGCTTATTAATAGTAATAATAATTAACTTATATCAATTAGAATGTTTTACAGACGCTGCTAGGGTTGCCCACTACCGATATTTGATGGATCCGTCTGGTATTGGATGGCATTACTATGACTACCGGAACACATCTACACGTACGCTACGGCACTGTGACTGGCCAGTACATGTATTACCATTAGAACATGTTGGTATTTCATTCTGTCATCTTTGCTCAACGTTATGGCCAATGATTCATCTTCCAGGATGATAAAACTAGGGCCCATAGAGCAAGACTTGTCAATGAGTTCTTGGAATAGCAACATATCCATACTTTACCATGGCCAGCGATGCCCGAACTTGTCACCTACTGAACATGTGAGGGACATTCTTGGAAAGTGTGTTCGACGTCATGAACAAGCTAAATTGTCGATTAAAGTATCTGAGTAAATATCTTTAAATGATTAAACATACACCAATAGGTAACGATTTTCTTAATTACTCGCAATAACAATATTACGTATAATATCCCTACTTTTTTATAAAAAGCAGAAGGCCCCTTTTTATTGTAAGCTTTAATCATTGACAAATATATTTATCGTAAGATTTAACCATTTCACGAACATAATTGTCGTAAGCTAAAACCATGTAACAAACCTATTTTGTAAGATACAAACATCATAATGTATAGTAAGCATAAATAGAGGATCTTACACGAACGCTCATTATTATTACTTCTAATAAACGAGTTGACCAACATAATATGACGCGAGCCTTATTTTAATCCGTGAGTTTATTAAAAGTGATAAGTAATGAGCACGAATGTAATATTCTATTTTTAACATAACACTTTCAAACACATGCAGCGCTTGTCGGCGATCAGGTTAGGCCAAAAGCGATATTTCACTAGTAGAATACGATATTGATATTATGGCTTTATTCCATTTCCAGACCACAAGTTATGCAAAAAATAAAATATGTTCCACCAAATGTGTTGTTACCTTTAACTAGTTTACAGTCATTATATCGATATCTTAAATATATTATTTACACGCACTACTGTTTCAAAGCTATGTTTAAGTTTAGTTTCTTATGACATAAGGAAGTTATATCGATAAGGTTGATTTAATCGGCGTCTGATCTCGATACTATCTATTTTCAAACTGTTTGAAGCCGACTTTGCTTGTATTTTGGATGTAAAAAGGACAAAATGCAACCAAGCACATTATCAATAAACAAAACACTCACAAAAAGAACATCAAAACAGAACAGAACACTATAAAAGAACATTTGAAGCCAGTTTGTTTTGAAGCAGGGAAATTGGTAAGATCTGGTCGATAAGATCAAAGGAACACAGCTAATTAATTGACATTCAGGTCATCACCGAAAACAGAGATCGAAAGACGATACTGTCAGTTATGCATTTGTAAATCAAAATGAACAATAACATATTCCTCTTTGAGTTTGTGGCTGATTGCATGTAGCAAATATGTGACGTATTTTTGGACAGTTTTGCCTTTGATAAAGGCCAATAGATGACGAAATATAAGTTTAAAATGGGCTAGACTTTATTGGAAACCTGATTTGCTCATTTTAAGTTTCAGGGCCAAAGGTACTTTCACTATAGAAGAACGTATGTTGAGTATACACTTCAATGTGGAAATGTTTGTTGCTGTTCGAATTCCTAGCAATAACTTTTAACTTAAGGAGACATATATCAATGTCGCGAGTAATTGTTTTGAGCGTTGCCTTTTTGAAAAGTCTATTTCGCTTGGGCTGTTCGATTGTCTGAATTTGAGAAATAAATACATACGACATTTGTTTATACCATTGACGTCATGATATTGCAGTGTTAAACACTGTCCTCGTCATAGGTAAATAATGTCGACATTGCAAACGTAACGCTGATGAAGATCCATATTGTTTAACACTCGATTCCTTTGGGGGGAGGGGGGGGGGGGGTCAGCAAATATTAGTAAAATTTAATACGACATAAACGACAGACAATATATACTCAGCTAAAATAGAAACGTCCTACCCTATTACAGGGATTTTTTCTTGAAAGTTATAATGTTGATTGTAGTAAAAGCTATACAGAAAATAAAGTTTATTAATTTTGAATCCATATCAGTTGACCTCATATTGCTGAGACAAAAAAAATTCGAGTGATGTAATGAAGAAGTTGGTAGAGGTCAAAATAAAAAATCTGAATAAATGTTATTGTTTTTTTTAAAACAAATGTTTAGTTATTCACTGAAATCTCATAAAAAGTCCCAAGTTGTAGTCCGTAAGATTATTTTCGTGCACAGCCACCGTTTACACCAATACACGCTCCATTTCTACGGCGTAACGTAACGTTCAATGAGAACGTCAGACATTCACTCTTGCGGTGAGTTCTGTGTCAAATATTGAATGCTGAATCTTAAATGTAATAAATCTGCGTAGTCTACTATCTGCATTGCTAAGTGTGAATCGAGATTCGTCAGTAAAAAGAATTTGGTACCAGTCAGCTTGCCTCCAATTCAAATGACGTCGTGACCACAGATAACTTAGCACCATGGTGACGTGGCGCCCAAATTTGGCCGAAATATGGGCGTCATGCTCTGATTGGTTTCATATGGTGATTTTCCATTTTTTATTTGCATGTGTCGTGTGTATTGTACGACGGTGACAGAATTACTTTATTGGACACGTGTGTTCCGTGCACGTGCAAAACGTGAAAACCATTATTCCGTTACGATTACGGTTTTTATCTATGTTATTTTTTTAAAACTTTACACATGTGTAACTCCAACTAACCAGTATCCCACACGTACAATCATTTGATTATAACTTAAATAAAGTCAGAGATATATCCGTTCAGAACGTGGGGCGTTTCTATTTTTGCTGAGACAACATTTTATCGGTAAAACAGGTAGGGTAGACAATTTAAATTGACGGTGGATGTGTTAATTGACATTTACCAATATATCATATTTATGAGCATCACAATGCGGCACTTACCATGCAAATTTCCTAACATTGTATTATCCATCAATATGGTAAATTATATAACCTTGTTATTCGGCTAGCAGACATCGTTAAAGGAGACTTTTATTGCATTTTCAAAAACAGTTTGCATCAAGATACTACACAGAATAACTCCGCATCTTATCTGGATTCAAACTGTTTGAAGCTACCAGTAACAATTTGTCAGACTTATTTATCTTAATTTTGAGTTGCTGCAGACGACAATTTGTAAAGAAGACAATAAGTTGGCGGTATAAGTGTTTAGGAGGTCTGGGTTATTCTTAACCCTTAGCCTGCCACTCACGACTATAGCTCCATATGCAAACAGCTTGGATCCGGATGAGACGCCGAGTAACTCAGCGTCTCATCCGTGTCCAAGCTGTTTGACACTCGGACAACATTTTCAGCAATTTTGAGCAACTTTGAAGCACTTTGAAACTTGAAGCAGACGAGAAATGTAGCAGACGACAATTTATTTGGCGGGCTAAGGGTTAATACCCTGTTGTACCACGTGGCTCAAAGCACCAATTACAGCTAGACCCTAGATGAACACTTAGTGTTTCAGCTAGACATTTTAGTGTGGCACGAGTAACCTACAAAACCTGTTCCTTAGACGGACAATTAGATACGGCACAAATAATCTACAGAAATCGTTCCCTGGACAACGAGTTGCTACGGCAATAATAATGTAAAAAGTTCACGTATTGACTGCAATCCGATAAACCAACCCATTTATTTATAAACGTCGTTTATCTAGGATGTTCATTTTCCCGTTTCAACACAATACAACAAAATAAAATTGAAAGTGTTTTGATTTGTTTGATAATATATTAAAATCTGAGTTGTAACATGATTTAATTGAATAAGCCACACAGTTGTCTGAACAGGCTTAGTATAAAGCAGAAAGGTTATGTATGATTCTGTCTTGCTTTATGTCTGCTTTAGGCATCCGACTTTTAGGATGTAGGAAACGGTGTTTTATTTGTAATAAACAGTGGAGAATGCGTTATTCTTCTCCATTTAAACGCAAACAAAACGCAAACGCATTGCAATAAAATTAAGAAAATGACAACCTTTTGACAACTCTGGCTAATCATAAGTATCTGAGTGACAAACAGTTTGGAGCCTGGAATCCAAGTTGTTTGCAGTGGAAAATTTAATTTAAGTTTGGAAGGAATAACGTATTCTCCACTGTAAATGGTAGAAGTATAATAAGGCATTTGAAGAGACAAAGACTGAAGCCTCAAATTGTTAGACCATGGTGAAAATGTTGTTATAATTCGCAAACCACTGATTAACAGATGTTTATCAAGATACATCGACGTTTAATATATATGTAAGACAAAGTGCTAAGCTAAGTGAAACGGTAAAAGTAGTGCTGTACAGCTCATATGGTTGCTTTGTGAAATATGTTTGCCCTTGCTACTTAAGCCTTCAAAGCTTTACCCCGAGTACAATTGTTATTTGCAAACAGTTGGGATCATGATAAGACGCTGGGTTTCGCGGCATCTGATCAAGATCCAAACTGTTTAGCACTCATTACGATATTACCTTGGTTAATTTACTTAAAACAATTGAAGTTAGTGACATCATGGCAATAACGCATTTAACCCTTTCACTCTCAATGACGATTAAACCCTTATCCTGCGGTGATGTCGTCTGCTTCGAAATTGTCGTCTGCAACATTTGTTAAATTTAGATTTATACATTTCTTAAGTAAAGAAACCTAAAGAAGAGTGTCAAACAGTTTGGATCCAGATCAGACACCGCGTTACGCGGTGTCTGATCTGGATCTAAACTGTTTGCAAAAATCAATAAAGTCGCGACCAGCAGGAAAAGGGTTAAAGCGCGTTTGCAAACAGTTTTGATCAGACGCCGCCAAACTGTTTGACACTCTTATTAATATTTATCAATCATACAACCTTAAATCTAACTTTGAAACATGTCGTGCATGGAACAATAATTGAGCAGACAACAATAAAGCGGTGAAGGGGTAAAACTCTCCCGGATTATTTGATCATGAAAGGGTAAAATAGCTTCGCATGTTATCCTGTTGGACGTTGTAATAGAGAAAGATTCTCATATTTGCAACAATCGCCATCTAATCATCTACATTTAGTATTTGCAGTTTTAATTAGATTCTACTTAAATATACATGCATATGCGCATCGTGCATTTCTAAGCACGGAATATTTAGCTTGGCCTGTGTAAATAAATATTCCCATTTGATCTTGGAGATAACACTTCTAAGGCTTCATTATATATTCAGTTGATTAACCTTATAGACGACATAAACTAATCTGAAGTCCACCAGGAGTTTGGGAATAATTTCAGTTCCAACCCTGCAGTTAATATGTCAAGAAGAACGTATAAAAAGTGTCTTGAAACAGACTCTTGTTGGAAATACTGCAGAAGATCAATGCCTGAAAGCGTTTGACAAATGTATAAGAATATTTTCTTCAACATATGTTGAAACATGTTTCCATAAAATATTATGTTGCCAGACGTGTATTGTCTGATATTGCGCTAAATTTATTTTAGAATAATAAATGCTTTATTCCCTGAATGATTAATATATTTCCATATAGGTTGTTTCTGATCTTGAAGATACACGAACACTTAATGTAAGGTAGAAAAAATTAACAGAATGCACCTTAAGGTGCATTTTGCTTTTCTTTCAGCATGTCTTAAGCTTCCTTTTTATAAGATATCGAGTATATTCTCATAGTACAGATTCATGACTTTATCAGATGGAACTATAATCGCTCGGTAATTGAATGAAAAAATAGGCGTATTTATGGAATAATAGATTAAGATATGATTGGTTATTGGCAAGTAGGGCTGCCATAAGTTGACATGAAAAATCCTAAGATTTCCAAACTTGCATTTTTCAAGTGCGATTTAACGAATCGTACCTTTACCCCATAGCCTTTTTATTGTTTTGTTGACATGCGACTACTTAAAGCAGGCTGTAAGTAAAGCAGAATGCGCCTTAGGGCGCATTCTGCTTTACTTTCAGCCTGCTTAAAGCTACTATGTACTGGGAAAAAATCCGGAGATTTGGGAAAATCCGGAGAAATGACAGCCCTGGGTAAGTGTATGCAGTGTAATTTTCATCTGCGGAGAAAGGCTATTTGCGCAATTCCCTAAATCAGTCACCTATATTTGACAATATGCACATTATTTACGAATTGTCCAAATTAACGCTACAGGTTAATCCTTATCCTGCGGTGATGTCGTCTGCTTTGAAATTGTCGTCTGAAAAATTTGTTAAATTTAGATTTATACATTTTTTTAGTAAATAAACCGAAAGACGAGTGTCAAACAGTTTGGATCCAGATCAGACGCCGCGTTACGCGGCGTCTGATCTGGATCTAAACTGTTTGCAAAAATCAATAAAGTCGCGACCAGCAGGCTAAGGGTTAACTCTTTCCCTGGCAAGTTTTATCGTCTGATTTAACCTATTTACGCCCAGTGGATTCTTCCATGTTTATATATTGGATTAGTCCATTTTTTTATCAGAAGGTGCCCAGTCAAAATTGTCATTATATTGAAATTCCTATCAGCAAACAGTGTAGACTCTGATCAGACGCCGTATAATGCGGCGTCTGATCAGAGTCTACACTGTTTGCCTATGTCCATATATGGGATCGTGGGTACTAATGGGTTAAAACTCTCACCGCCAAAATATCGTCTGCATTGAATGTGCCGTCTACAATATATTTAAGACAGATTTAGGAATGTTTTGACTAAAGAAATGTCAATACCAGCTTCAGTTTGGATCCTTATTAGATGCCGCGTTACATGCGTCTGATCAGAATCCAAAATGTTTTCAAGGTCGCCTTTTGGAGCCATTGGCAGTGAAAGAGTTAACGTTAAAATAGCTGAAGCAAACAGTGTAGAGCCAGATGAGATACCATGTAACTCGATGTCACATCTGTATCTTAACTGTTAATACTCTTATAAAATTCTTTACAAGAGAATAAATATAATTTAACGCAGAAAATTGTAAAATACGACCAATTTTAAAATGCAGTTATACCCATGTAAATATTAGTTTATTAGACGTGTTGCTGTCTAAAACCTAGGTATTTAGCTACAGTACGGCTTTCCGCCAAAACTCTTAAATCTGTGATTGCGTTTGCAAATCATTTGAAAATAGTTTAGACCCTGAGCAACACTGCATCAGATCAATACCGAAGTACAAAACCGTTTAAACACGTGTCAATGGTTGTCAGACAAATGCTAAATTCAACAAACCCCACAAGTTATGGATTTAAAAAAGACGATATAATAGAATGAAGTTAAGTTGCCATCTGCATTGAATCAAACGAATGCATCTTAGACATCTACTATACACTAATATTGAAGATATAAGTGTACAAAGTACAGTACTCCCTCCCTACAACGGCCCTCCCAACAACAGTTCTATCCTTACAACAATGCTTGCCTCTGTTCCTCTAACAAGACAATTAATTCTAACCCTTGCACTACTGCAATACCATCTGCTTAAAATTTCGTCTGCTGTTTTTCTCAAAGTTACATATAAGTGAACATTTTGACAGAACAAATATAATGACAATTGACAAACAGCTTGAATCTAGATCAGACGCCGCGTCACGCGGCGTCTGATCTAGAGGAAAGCTGTTTGTAAATGTTAGCCAAATCTGGATTTTCCGTCCCTATAACTACTCCCCCAAACAACACACACAATCCGTGTCTCCCTTTGGCCGTTGTTGTAGAGAGGGAACACTGCTGCATCATCACGCCTTCTCCTGCCAAAATACCGTCCGCCTTGACATCGTCGTCTACAGATCGTTTGTAAAATACAAATTTTACATTTTTAAACTGACGAAACCTTAAACGATTGTAAAACAACTTTTAATGTGCTGTACACTTGATGCGATGTAAACAACTAGTGCATCACTATAGCTTCAACCTATTGGTAACTGAAGAAACACCGTCTGCTTTAATTTTGTTATTGAGATTTCAAGATATGTTATTAAAAGGAACATATCAAACAAGTTTGAGGATCGCGCATTTTGGATCCTGTTATGGTCTGCTAGGCTTATCATTTAGATCAAAACCGTTTGCAATGAAATGCGTGAACTGTGAATGTTATGCAGAGTGGATCCTGATGGGGCCGAGGTGCTCGGCGTATCATCTGGATTTGAGCTGATTGCTATAGTTCGCATTGGATCTTTGATGTAAATATGTCTGCAATATCTATCTGCGTAGGACTTCATTGTTTGAATATTGGTTAGGCATACATCTATTGAAAGCAGTGTAACTGTTGAGAGTACACTTGTCCTATCCAAAAGTATAGACCCAGATCGGAGGGCGCCTACAGGGGAGCCCTATGATCTAGGGTCTGTTTATTCTGTGTTTTTGTCATTTACCATAAACAATCATAAATTGGCAAGAAATTAGATATACTAAGTTTCAGGGATGACCGAGTTGCTTTTCTGGTTATGCAGTTTCAATAGTTTGGGCAGATTGGATTCTGACGAGATGTCGTATAATCAAGTGTACACGTCTCACCTGAGTCTGATCTGTTGGTTAATTAATACTAGCCCGACGTGTTCACTCTTATGTAGATACATGCATGTATACTTATGTATTAAAAAACTGTAACGAGTAAACTTTTTTATGCAAAAAATGTCGAACCAGATCGGAGGGGCCCTGAAGCGAGACCCTCTGATCGGGGTCTGCAGTGTTTGTCGTTTCTGTAATAAACTATAAAACCCTAAATAGCCAAGAAATGAATATACACAACTTAAAAGTTTCAGTGACCAATGCGTTGTGTTTGTGCTTTATTTAGTTTAGCAGAGTTGATCAAATTTTGGGCAGTTTGGATCCAGGCAAAACGCCGAATCACCCGGTGTCTAGTCTGAATTTGATATGCCGTGATTGTCGCGAATTCCAGAACGTAATTATGTGTGAATATATGTGTGTGATAAAAACAATTTTATGTATATGTATAACTATGTGCTATTTGATGTTATTCAAATGTCAACACTTATGTATAAGACTGAGTGTAGGGCTCCAGATAGGTGGAGTGTTCCAAAAATAAAATCTTTCAATGTAGGTTAAATTCTGTGGTTGCACGACTCATTAGAGTCGTCTCCTGGAGACGATTCTGATGAGATGTGACATCATATGATTTGGTGCTGTAATAGATGTAAACATGTTGTATTGGTTCGGTTTACTCCCTCTTACCTGGATCCCTGTGAGTGTTATTCTGATACAGAGATAAAAAACTAGATAGGATCTAGATCCTAGCCGCTGATTTATTTTTGTTCGTGGCTCGAGAGCCCCGCACAAGCAGTTTGGATCCAAATGAGATGCCTTGGTACTTGACGTCTCATCAGAGTCCAAAGTGGATGGAGTCTTTTTGTTTGCGAGTCTTATGTGTGTGTAAGTATTCATGTAATGTCACCTGGATGACACTTAACCCCATCACTGCATATTGCCCCAAGTGCAAAGCATATTTGTAAACAGCACTGGTTACTATTCGGATGCCGTTAAATCGGCGTCTTAATAGGATACAGACGGCTTGACAATCATAACAATGATACCTTAGACAATTTAATTATATCTCAAATCAGAGGAATAAAAGAAAATCACTATCTAAAACTGAATGGTGCAATGGCAGTGGGGGCTTAAGTGCTGTCATCGTGCAAGGTGTATATGCTGTGTATCTTCTGCTATAATGCTTGACACGCCCCCTGTTCAAGTGTAATCCTCAACGAATGACCTGCTCGTGGTTTAGTTGCTTAGTGTGTTTTTAAAATACTTGGGTGTAATTTACCTCTAGACAACGCTAAGTGTACTTACCTGATTGTAGCGGTAAATCCGTGCATCTATCTACATTAGGAGATGCACTGGCACATGTTAAATCCTAGTAAAGCATTTTTCACCATTGTTTTCTTAGCACTAACGGTTTGTTTGCATTTATTTAACACGGCAAAGTCCAACTATGACTGTATTTATCGCATATTATCTATGCTACAATTTCTCATGAAGCAACTATCCATCCAGAATAAAGTGACCTGACAAATCGACAAGGCATTTAACACATTCAACCCTAGCGACGAGTAAAGTCGTCATGTATAAATCATTTACTGTGAAGTTTATGTTTGTCCTGTGAAGTCAGTGTATATCCTGATCAGAGGGCTCATGTGGGAGCCCTCTGATCAGGATCTGCATTATTTCCAATTTTACAATATATTGTTAAAATCAACCCTAAATAGTCAAAATGGACTAGACTTAAAAAATCGGTTGTTTGTGCTGTACATTAAAAGTTTCATGGGTGAATTGGTTAACTGACTAACATCGGTCGCACGAGTAACTCGTGCTTTTTAGTACGGTACACCAGAGCTCCAGATAAGGGGAGTATCTCAAAAACTAAAATCTTTATTTCTGCATTAAACCCTGTGGTGTTACTACTCATCAGAATGGTCTCATTATGACCACTATGATGAGTATTAGCACCGTTGAATTTGGTTTTGAAATTAGTAAATACATGTTGGACTTTTTCGGTTTACTCTATCCTGTCTGGAGCCCTGGCAAAAGCTATTGAATGTGAAACGTAATGCTGTAGATAAATCCGTATTAGTTGTCGAATTGAATACATTCTGTTTACCTGCAACTGATCAGAAATATGACACCGAAGTCCAGATATAGTTATTGTCTGGCATGTTATTTCTTCTTCCTTCTTTCTTTTCTTTCTATCTATGCTTTGTTAGACGTTCAAGTGATGTACAACGGGTTGAAGGCTTTGGAGAGTTACGATAATATTTTTTCAGTGGACACTTTTGGCAGTTTTGTGAGGTCTAATTTTGATAATGGTTAATGTGTGATCTAATAACATCACATAGAATTGCCATTGGTGTCTTTCACTGTAAGCGTTATTGGCGTCTAATCAGGAGATGTAATAATATATATTTTGATATAAATCTTAAAGATGAATTTTGTGCCTTTGCAAAACAAATTCAGATTTACCTCATGAATATTTACTTCTGCATGTTGTTCATATCATGTAAAACGTATTTACAAAATAATGATTTTCAGCTAATTTTGTTAATTTTACTCAAACTATCGATGGATGTTGAACTTAATCCTGGTCCGTTTTCTGAATTGTCTATTTTTAATTGGAACGCTCGCAGTATAAGAACTAAATTAGATGTTTTATTAGATGTTGCATCAGATTACAACATATTGTGCTTAACAGAAACCCACCTTGATAACAATATTCCTATGTCTGACTTGTTAATAGAAAATTTCTCAGAACCGTTTAGGATGGATAGAAATTTCGCGGGAGGGGGTATATTAGTTTATTGTTCTGAATCACTATTTTGTAAAAGAAGGTTTGATATAGAATCAGCACCTTATGAATCAGTATGGATTGAAATAAAAATAAACAACCAATCAATAATGTTAGGGACAATTTATCGGCCACCAAATTCAAACAATAGTTTTTGGGAATATTTAGAATTTGCTATAGATAAGGCTTACGAAACGTCAACTAATTTGATTTTAACTGGTGATATAAATGTAGATATGCTTTCAAACATAAACAGATATCCACTATACGATATAATTACTAGATTTAATCTTACAAATACTATAACAGAACCAACCCGAATAGGACCCACGTGTAGCACTCTTTTAGATCCAATACTAATAAGTGATCCCGTCTCCTTTAACAACTCTTCTGTAATTGATATTGATAGATTAATAAGTGACCATAATGCATGTGTAACATATATAAACATAGTGGGAAAATTAAATAGTTCGTACAAAAGAGAAATATGGATGTACAAAAAAGGTGATTATGAAAAATTTAATAACTTAGTTGATGAATTTGATTGGGCTGGCTTATTTGTCGGTGCATCGTCAGTTGACGATGCATGTGACAGATTCACCGCCCAATATTTATCAATGGCTAAACAGTGTATACCATCTAAAAAGATTACACTAAGACCTTCAGATAAACCTTGGATGACATCTGAATTAAGACGTGAAATAAAAATCAGAGAAAAACTGCATCACAAATACAGGCACAACAAAACAACATTAAACTTAAGTAACTTTAAACGACAACGAAATAAAGTAAACAACATGAAAAAATTTGCTCGGGTTTCATTTTATGAAAATGCCAATATACTTATTGATCGTTTATATACATGTGATTCAAGATCCTATTGGAAACTTATTAATAGATTAACAAAACAAGTAGGTTCTTCTTCCCTTATCCCCCCTCTATTTGATAACCAGCATAATGAAATTGTCTCTGACGACCAAGAAAAGGCCGAATTGTTAAATAAATACTTTTGCTCTATTTCGACTATTGATGATAGTGAAACTGAAGTACCAAATTTTGACAGTCGAACAAACTCATCTTTTAATTTGCATAATATAACTGAAAATGAAATTTCTGATATTCTTCGCATTCTCAAATTTGGGAAAGCATCTGGTTGTGATTTAATTAGTCATCAAATGCTTAAATACACATCCAATTCAGTCAATAAACCGTTATGTATTTTATTTAACATGTCTCTAAATACACAGCGCTTCCCCTCTTTGTGGAAAAAAGCAACTGTTATTCCTCTTTTTAAAAAAGGCGACCGTCATGAAGTAATGAATTATAGACCAGTGTCTCTAATTTCATGTGTTGGTAAAGTTTTTGAGAGGGTTGTCTTTAAACATATGTATAATTATCTACTTGACAATGATTTATTTTATAATCTACAATCAGGCTTTCTACCCGGCCATACAACTGTTTACCAATTGATAGAAATGTATGAAAGTATTTGTCAATCGCTAGAGGACAAGAAACATGTGTGTTTAATATTTTGCGATATCTCTAAAGCGTTTGATAGAGTATGGCACAAAGGTCTTATTAAAAAGTTACATTGTTATGGGTTTAATGGTCAATTTTTAAAATGGTTAGTGAGTTATCTCTCCAACAGACATCAGTCAGTCTTATTAAACAGTAATATTTCACATTATGGCAATACTAATGCTGGTGTCCCACAGGGGTCTGTGTTAGGCCCTTTATTATTTTTATTGTATATTAATGACATAGCTGATAACTTAGAAAGTCTAACTCGCCTGTTTGCAGACGATACATCCCTTTCATATTCTTCCTTTAACACATTAGACATTGAAACTTTTATGAATAGAGATTTAACTGTATTAAATGAATGGTCAAAGTCATGGCTTACTCGATTTAATCCTTCGAAAACAGAAATTTTGTTCATCTCCAATACATTAGATAATGAAGATATATCCTTAATATTTGACAATACTACATTGAATCCTGTAGATACACATCGCCATCTAGGAGTAACTCTATCAAAAGATGCAAAATGGACAGCTCACATTAACACTATATATGAATCTGGTATGAAGAAAGTAAACACCTTAAGAAAACTTAAATACATTTTAAATAAAAATACCCTTATCAGAATTTATAAATGTTTCATACTTCCTATTCTTGAATACGCGTGTGAGTTATGGGACGGTTGCTCAGCTATCGATAGACAAAGGTTAGAAAATGTACAGTTAGAAGCTGCTAGAATAGCATGTGGCCTTCCCATATTTTGCAAAAGGGAACTTATATACTTTGAATCAGGCCTTGAACCACTTTACGAACGAAGGGAAAGACGAAAATTACTATTGTTCTATAAAATACATAATAATATGGTACCACACTATCTTAATGACCTATTACCACCTTTAGTATCAACTATGTCTTCGTATCCTTTAAGAAATAGTGATAACTATACTATGCCAAGCAATAGATTAACCCTCAGTGACAAATCTTATATACCAACGTCAGTAAGGCTATGGAATAATTTAGACAATGGTATTCGTACTAAAGAAACTATTTCTGCATTTAAATCGTCCTTAACCATAGTAACACCAAAATCCCCTTTTCACTATTTTTTCGGCAATAGACGGTTAGATATTGTTCACACCAGAATTAGGCATAACTGTAGCTTACTAAATTACGATCTATTCAGGTGTAATTTAATAAACGACCCAGCATGTATATGTGGATATCAATGTGAAAATGCGTTCCATTACTTCTTAGATTGTCCAAACTATGTACATATGCGGGATATTCTATTCCATGATATAATACCTATAACAACTGTCAATTTAGACATTTTACTATTTGGAAACCCAAACTGTTCTCCTGATTGCAACAAAGTTATTTTTAATGCAGTTCATCGTTACATCCGAGCCTCCAACCGTTTTTGAATTCAAGAATTTGATCTTAGCACTTTTCTTCCTTCCTCTCTTTCTCTACTCTTTATGATGATATTAACATGGTAATTTGTTTTCAAATTGCTATGCTATTTATACTGAAAATAGTAATGTTACCTCTATTATTGTCATGTCACTGTTTTGTTAATATCTGGGGAGCGGGCATTATATAATGTTGTAAAAACTTGTAGCCCAATCCCCTGCATGTATATTATATGCAATAAATATGTTTAAACCAACAACTTTTATACAGATTAGGATCAAAACTACACCAGTCATTATTATTATCTGGATTATTCTAGCTGCATGTACCATATAGATCTAGTACCACGTGACTCGACAAAGCACCAATTACAGCCAGACCGTGGCTTAACACTTTCAGCTAGACAATTTAGTTTTGCACGACTAACCTACAAAATATGTACCTTAGAGGGACAATTAAATACGGCACAAATAATTCACAGAAAGTCAGACAGTTATATTGCACACATTTCACATATTTACTGCAGCCCAACTTTATTGATTTTTACAAACAGTTTGGATCCAGATCAGACGCCGCGTAACGCGGCGTCTGATCTGGATCCAAACTGTTTGACACTCTTCTTAAGGTATCTTTACTTAAAAAAATATATAAATCTAAATTTAACAAATTTTGCAGACGACAATTTCGAAGCAGACGATATCATCGCAGGATAAGGGTTAACCTTGAAAGGAACGTCTCCTACTCCACAATTTGCTTTCAGTTGGTAAGACATGTAGTTGCTTAGCCCTTTCAATCCGACAGCCTTTTGTGAAGATTACTGATATTCAAACAGTCCAGACCCTGGATCAGAGGGCTCCTTTAGGCGCCCTCTGATCTGGGTATGCACTGTTTGATATTAGCATTGTTTTTGTTGTCATACCAAAAGTGCAAAAGTAGACTGGTTCAAAATACCAGGACTATAGAAGAGTCCACAAAAGAGATTTAGGGTTGTGGCCCAATGGTTACACCATTGGACTACGGTACCAGGGGTCGTGAGTTCGATCCCCCGCCGGACCAGCGGTCTGACTAGGGGATTTTTTCTAAATCCCCGATGATGTACAGGAATGTCCTTGAGCAAGACATGTACCGCGAATTGCTCCTCTCCACCCAGGGGTTAAAATGGGTACCTGTGAAGGGTCTGAGTCGGTACTGCGGCTGCATTTGACTGCGCCATATGTTAGCAGTGCTCATAGACAAGATGACTCAATGATCAGGGGAGTATATGTACAGTCGGCTGAGCGGTCATTCGGACTGAAAGTAGACTTTAACTTGGTATATTTATTATACAATGTAGTAAGCTACGAGTAAACAGAAAGCTCATTCTCTAGCCTTCTTTCTCTTAATGTACAGCCTGCTTTAAACTTCTAATTGTCAGAATTCAGGAAAGTATTCCCTTGGTCATTTATTAGTTCATATAAGAAACATGATGTGAACATCAGTTTGGATACTGATCAGACGCCTCCGATCGGAATCCAATTTGTTTGCAAAGCCGTCTGCTGTCGCCTGTGGCGATGAAAAAGTTTAAGAACTACAACTACAAATGTACAGCGCTCCCTGTGGGAGACAAAATGTGTGTGCGTTGTTCGGAGGGAGTCGTTAAAAGAAAGGAAATTGGCTTGCATTTGCAAACAGCTTGAATCCAGATCAGACGCCGCATAACGCGGCGTCTGTTCTGGATTCAATCTTTTTGTCACTCGTCATTAAGTTTTTTTCTGTCAAAATATATATTATGGAATTTTGAGAAAAACAGCAGCCGACAATTTTAAGCAGACGACATTGCAGCCGTGAATAGGTTGGAAATAAATGTCCTTTTTAGTGGACTGAGACAAGTGTCGTTGTAAGGAGGGAGTCGTTGTTACGAGGACCGATGTAGGGAGGGAGTACTGTACATGTATCAAATAAGTGTGATTGTGGATAGGTAATTATGCGTTAATTGTGTGGTATTCTCTGCTGTACTTTTCCCTTTTTGATTTTGAAAAAGCGTACATGTAAGATTATTGAATTAAACGTTAACTGGATCAAGAATAGCTCGTTAATTGGTTCTGGTAGGAATTGTCATGGAAACAATTAAGTATTCAATTCCATATTCCTATTTCAATTAATTTTCTCGGCTCTAATAGCGTTTTAATTAAACCGATGCAATTGAAATCTAGTGATATTTTAAAACGAATTTTAAAATCCAAATGAATAGAGTAAATCCCGCGTTAATCTATGTTAACCCTTTCACTCTCAATGACACCTTAAAGCGCGTTTACAAACAGCTTGGGTCCTGATCAGACACCGCGTAACGCGGCGTCTGATCAGGATCCAAACTGTTTGACGCTCTTATCGATATTTATTAAGTCATTCAACCTTAAATATGACTTTGAAACATGTCTTGCAAACAACAATACTGAAGCAGACGACAATAGAGCGGTGAATGGAGTAAACTATCCCGAATAATTTGATCATGGAAGGGTTAAACTACCCCTTGTCTTTTGGCATAATTTTATGATGAATGTCGAATTGCGTGACTATGTTTGTGGGTTATATTTGTAAGGGTTTTTTGTTGTTCTTTTTAACGAATAAAGTTTAAAACCTAAACATTTTTCTCAAATACAGCTATTTCTACTGTGATTTCTATTAGTTGAGTTACTTCATGCAAATATGAAATAGCCCTATTTCATGTACAGCACATTAACCCTTTCCACGCTGAAACTTTAAATGGACAACTCCAGTTTCCATTTAAGGCTAGTCCATTTCTGACTTTATGGGTTGTTTTTGTCAAAGTTTGGAATTATGGCAATTAGTGAAGACCCTGATCAGAGGGCTCCTTTCGGAGCCCTCTGATCTGGGTTTTCACTGTTTACATAGGACAGGTGTACTATTCACACGTACACTGTTTGAAAAAGACGCCTATATTCGGGACTAGGGTTCAAATGGTTAATCGTTGTTCTGCAGTATCCCTTCTATTTGCAAACAGTTTGGACTATGATCAAACGCCACATACACCTGTAAACCTAGCTAGGATCAAACTTGCTTTAAACTCCTTTAAAGTACGGTACCTAAAATATAAATAAGAGAGATAAAGTAGGCGACAATTTGTTAACCCCTTCACTGCCATGACGTCATCAATTTTAAGCATTTGTCGTCTGCTTTCATTTCTTAAATTTAAATCTTAGATATCTATATTTTGTCTTACGAAATATTGAAATGAGTGTCAAATAGTTTGGATCCTGATCAGACGCCGCGGTACGCAAACTATTTGCAAATAACTAGTGCACACGGAGTAAGGCAGTGAAGGGGTTAAAATTGACGCCGCCATGGCAGGAAAGCGGTCCAGACAATAGAATTATAGGCAGTTTGAGTTATAAGCATTTAATTGGGCTTCAAATAATCTGAATCCTGGTCAGACACCTAGTTCTGCTGCATCTGATCTGGATCCAAACTGCTTGCATACATTACGTGTTGCCCTGCTTGGCCCTGAATGACTTAACGTGTATCGGGACAAAATGCTGTATCATCATCATTTCGCTGCGAAGGCGTAATTACTGAATTGTACAATTGCGTGTAGATAATTTATATAATTTTAGATTTTACAGATCATTTATTCTAATCTTAAATAAACCTGGTAATTTTACCCTTTCACTATATATCAGGGTCCGACAACACGAACATGTGCAAACAGTTTGAATCCAGCTTAGACACAATTTACATGTAGCCCTTTCACTCTCAACAACGCTTGAAAGCGCGTTTGCAAACAGTATGGATCCTGAACAGACGCCGCGTAACGCGGAGTCTGATCAGGATCCAAACTGTTTGACACTCGTATCGATATGTTTTAAGTCATACTACATTAAATCTTACTTTGAAACGATCTTGCAAACAACAAAATTGAAGCAGACGACACTAAAGCGGTGAAGGGGTAAATATCTCCAGAAAATTTTGATCATGAAAGGGTTGAACCCAGATAAGACACTGAGTATCTCAGAGTGTGATCAGGATACAGACTGTTTTAATTGTATTTATTATATGCCTTCGAGTGATATCGAGCGTTTCCGCGTGTATTTGCAGAGTAAAATACAAGAGTCTGTATCAGCCACCATCAGCCACTTTGTATTTTACTCTGACCTCGCTTTCGATTTGACGTGACGTCATTTACGTACATATACGAGTGTCGCGTTATTCTTTGTGACATACATGTGTACAAAAAATCTTGTTCTGCTTCAAATAACTAATAAATTTTGGATATAACATGATTTAAACAACTATTTAGTTGTTTCTGGTTTGTATTCAAGGCATATAATAGACACATCACCAGTTGGCAGTGCGCAACAGAGTGTTGCATATGGCTCTCGACGTTTTTGGCGGAAACAACCGATCAGACTCGCGCCAAGGCGCTCGTCAGATCGGCCATTTCCGCCCAAAACGTCTCGAGCTAAATACATCACTCTGTATCGCACTGTCAACTGGTAAATGTTTTTTTATATATAATGTTTCTAAGAAAATGTTCTCGTTTTTCCTTTTGATATATAACAAAAACCACACATGAATTGCTATTGAACAACAACATAACAATGTCGTTCAACCCTGGTGACGAATATACTCGTTTACAAACAATGCACATGTGCAGATTATGCTTTGTTCGCTTTTCGGGGGTGCTAGACCACATTTTGTTACTATAAATAGCAGTGCGGCAAACCTTGTCTGGTACGGTATCCTTCCGCTCGATTGGCTAAAAGCAAGGGAAAGGGACGTTACTCTTACAGAAATTCCCTAAAACTTAAATGGACCACAAACTACGTTTATAGAGAGAAATGAAACCGATAATTTTACAGTAGACTCTACAGTTGTCTGTGGCTTTCGACAATGTTTAAACCATAATTTATGTTGTTGTTGTTGATTGTTTCACATGATCGAGTATACGCGTAAGGTCACGTTCTTATATGACGTCGTTGACGTCGGTTGTTGTTATGGCTTGAAAGTAGAACGCATATAAAGGAAGAAATGGACGTTTTGATAACTTTTACTATTCAAAATCGCTTGGATTCAATAAAAACGTTTGTATTTCTGAGTTTGTGATCTAAAATGGGACATGTTTTCTTCTTAAAACGTGTGTACAAATAAATGGTTAAGCCAAGCTGAAATAGCGCGACTTTTAAACAGCTGTTTGTTGCTATTGGATATGGAATGTGTGATTCGGATAAAAAGTAGGTATTTACAATTCCTTTAATTAACTCGTTTTAACGGTAATTTTAAGCGAGAAAAATAATCAAGCACGGCTTTTGGTAAAGACGGGGGATTCTATACCCTCGGTTTGTCTGTTCCTGTCGGAAACTCGCTAAAGCTCGTTTCCGACTGGGAACAGACAAACCTCGGGTATGGAATTCCCGGTCTTTACCAAAAGCCGTGCTTGATTCTATTAGTCCTATACAAAAAGTAGACCCTTAAGGAACTCTCTGATCAGGGTCTACGCTATTTGTCATTTTACGATTATAGTGTTTAAACACCACTAAATAGTCGACAATGAACTGGGTTAAATGGAAACTGGTATTACCCATTGACGTTACGCAGTTGAATGAAATAAGTCTGAAGTTGATCGCTTGTTGTTACATGTAAGCCCATGCATCATCAGAATACAAATCACTTTGACATCAAACATGCTATATGATTGTCATCTGTGTCACGTCTCATACAGTCGACTTTCGATATCTCGAAGTCGCTTAACTCAAACTATCCGATATTTCGACACATGAACTGTATAATTTCATGCTAGGTTAAGTCGAACATACCCATATTTCAAAGTTAAAACGTGGCTTAGCCACGTTTTAACTTTGAAATACGGGTATATTTGACTTAACCGAGTTCGAGATATCGAAGTTCGACTGTAAGTTCATTCCACCATCACTCGCCCTCATCTCCTCTCAGCATTCATCGTTGCTATAAAACCTACTCAGTTCCAACTCACTCACTTACTCGCCCTCTAAATCCGAATATCAATCAGCCCGCCGATATCTCATCTAAATCAAAACTGTTTAAAAACAATATACATGTAATAATTCCAAAGTCGCCTAGATAAGACAATTAGATTTATATTGTATTTTAGCATCTTAACCGAACAAATAAAACCAGAGAGATTTGAAAACATATGCTCATACAGTGGGGAAGACAGATAATCTTTCTAAAAAAACGCGTTTGTGTTAAAACAATCACTTCAATTGCAAACATTTTGGAACCTGGTCAGACTCTAAACTGTTTGCCACTCAGATAAATTTTATTAACCTGATTAATTGTTTCTAGTCTTACGTCGTGTTCCGTTTAACCCATTTGCGCCTAGTGTCTCATAATGCGGCGTCTAATCAGAGTATAGTTCACTGTTTGCTGACAGAAATTTCAATATAAAACAAAAAATGAAAATTTAGACCAGGTACCCTTTACATCAACAATAGACTAATCCAATATATAGGCATGGAAGATGCCACTGGGCACAAATCGGTTAAACAGTAGTACATGTACATGTAACCCATTTGTGCCCACGGTCCCATATATGGGACATAGGCAAACGATGTAGACTCTGATCAGACGCCGCAATATGCGGCGTCTGATCAGAGTCTACACTGTTTGCTGATAGCAATTTCAATATAAAACAAAATGAAACTGAAAATTTAGACCAGGCATCCCTTAGGTAAAAAGTAGACTAATCCAATATATAAGCATGGAAGAAACCACTGGGCGCAAAGGGTTAAAACTGTTACTGCATGGGCTATGAATGCACCTGAAGCAGTCGTGGTTCTAATTGTCACGGCAGTAAAAGCTCCAAAATTGCCTGCAGCGGATGATACACGTTACACCAAGTGCAAAACCCTGTCTGTATTATTGCCTACACGTATAGCTGGCACCAAGCGTGACAATTTGGCCCTTTGAGTGGACTAATTAAGTTACACTTGATGTGAGGCAATTACAAAGCATAACGTCTTCTTCAGTGGTCATTGGTACATAGTTCATTCTTTATTTGAGTCTCATCATGGTTACATCAAATAAATATACAAGAAATACATCATAATATACAAAGTAACCACACCATTCATAATTGAATTATAAGAGACTATTTTCAGTGAAATCAACATTCACTGTCCTTCGAATTATTGCACATGCGTATATACATCTATAAAGATACCAACCATGTTTATTGTATAAACATGATAGCTTAAAATATATACCACTTCCATTAATATGTAGACAGTGCGGCGGTCTTTTCAGCGTCTTAACTCATTCACCCCTGAGACTTTAAATAGACAATTCTAGTTTAAATTAAGTCTAGTCCATTATTTTACTATTAAAGGTTGATTTTAACCATATATTGCAAATGACAAACAGTGTATACCCTAATCAGAGGGCTCCTACAGGAGCCCTCTGATCAGGGTCTACACTGTTTGCATATGACAAGTGTACTATTCACAGGTACACTGTTTGCTTCTGAAGAGTATAATCGTCGCTAGGGTTGAATGTGTTAACTCTTTCTTTTAATTTCAATTATTATATGTCTAACTATATATTAATATACGTACATGCACGTACCTCGCAGGCATGTTGTTCATATAATGTACAAGTTTGTTGTAGTGTTTTTAGGTTGGTTATTATGTTTTGCTTATGTTATTATTGTCGTTGTCGTAGTCTATAGTTGTGTTGCTGTTTCTTGTGTTTGATTTTGGTTTTTGTTGTTACTGTTGTTTGTGTTTTGATGTTTTGTCTTTCTTGTTTGGCGACATTATTGCTGCTGCTGCTGCTGCTGATGATGATGATGATGCTAGCGTTTGTTAGTTGTTGTCCATCGTGTTTCTGTTGTGATACAGTGGAGAATTTGTTATTCTTTCCCGTTTAAACGCAAAAGTACGCAAACGCAAAGCACTAAAACGCAGAAAAGTACAACTTTTGGATAATTCTGATAATACATGTTTATCTTGGTGGCAAACAGTTTGGAGCCTGATCAGACGCCGGGTTACCCGGTGTCTGATCTTGCTCCAAACTGTTTGCACTGCAAATAATAGTGTTAGCGTAAACGCGGTTATTGGGAAAGAATAACGTTTTCTCCACTGTAGCGTTCCGTTCACATCGGTGTCTTACCAATACATAGGTATCCTTGGTCGTCACGTGTTTTATTGGAAATACATTGGAATTTATTGCAGTTAACAATGCAAACAGGGCTTATATTGTTTGCTATGTCATATGAAAAAGCCTGCTATGTGGAACAAGCAGTATCTTTAGAGCGCCATTGCGTCGTGTGTTTATAACTCAATTTCTCAGCATTCAAATATATATATACAGTGGAGATTCTGTGATTCTTTCCCGTTTAAACGCAAACGTATGCAAACGCAAAGCGCCAAAACGTAGGAAAGAACAATTTTTGGACAATTCTGATATTTTATGTTTATCTTGGTGGCAAACAGTTTGGAGCCTGATCAGACGCCGGGTTACCAAACTGTTTGCAATGGAAATAATAGTTTTAGAGTAAACGCGTTTATTGGGAAAGAATAACAGATTCTCCACTGTACATATATTGCGAAACCCGGACATAACTGGGTGAACCCTTTCAACAAGGATATTGGAATGCATGTAACAAAATTCCGACGTTTGTTTTGACGTGATTCTTTGAAAAAGGCCCTTAGAGGTCGAAATATTAGAAAAGAGTAGTTTATATATTATTACTAATTTAATTCTCTATCTGGAATATTGTAAACATATTGTGATATTGGAATAGTTTATTGATAATGATCAGACGCGTAAAACAAAATGAAAATGAAAATTTTGACCCGGCATCCCTTTGATAAACAAGAGCCGCATGCGGCACTAAATCGCTCACCTGGTACCCATGATTACGGTCATGTAAATGGACCAGTAATGATTATGTTTTCACTTATTCACCTACCCACTGGTGGTCATGTTGTTTGAGCTAGTAAGATTATTTGAAGAAAACTGGCAAAGGGTCACCCATGAATCATTATTTGTGTAAAATTATTCTTAAATCAGACCAATAGTTTCAGAGAAATTTTTTTGAAAGATTTCTATACAGAAATATAAGGAAAACTTAATTGTCCCACCCACTGGCGGCCATGTTTTTTTAGATATCAAAATAATTTTAAGAAATCTCGTAGAGGGTCACCCATGGATCATTTGCATAAAATTACTTTCAAATCGGACCAGTAGTTTTTGACAAGAAGATTTTTTAAGTTTTCACTATATAGCCATATAAGGAAAATCTGCCCCACCCACTAGCGGCCATGTTTTTTTTAAGATAGGAAAATTATTTTAAGAAATCTGATAGAGGGTCACCAATGGCACATTTGGTTAAAATTATTTTCAATTCGGACCTATAGTTTTTGACAAGAAGATGGCAACCACAATTTTAATTGGATCACCTATATTTGAAGAAATCTGAGAGAGTACCTTACAAGGAACAATCCCATGAAGTTTTGATGAAATTGGCCCAGTGGTTTCCAAGAAGAAGATCTTTAAAGTTTGAAGACGGACGGACGACGGCGGACACAGGGCGATCACAATAGCTCACCTTGGCACTTCGTGCCAGGTGAGCTAAAAATGGAATAATCCAATATAAAACATGGAAGAATCCACTGGGCGTACATGTACATGTAAATGGGTTAATTGGATACAGTACAAGTTTCAGGCATGATTGCGTAAAGCTGACAATAGACTTTTTTTCTTAATGAGAAGCTTACACATTACTCATTAACTGGTGAAGTAATGTCACTGGCATGCACGAGTACTTTATGTGATATGTCCAAATTTTAGTGAAATATATATTTTCGAATCTAAATAATTGCAGCGAATTAACGTTTACAAACTTCATCATTTCGCATGCATAAATCACAGCAGTATGATTGAATAGGTTTCATTCGATGATACTGATTATCTGAATCAAATATTAACATGGGAGATACATAACAAAGTAGCAACGATAGCAACTCTTCAACATGAGTAACCGTTTCACGGCCATATGCGACTGAAATCGAATTTGTAAACAGTTTGAACTCTGATCAGACGCCGCGACACGCTCCAAACTGTTTAACACACAGGTACTTGACACATATTAATATAATAATAATAATATTTATTTACTAGACCTCTTTTACCGTATATAGAGAGACAATGTGTGCAACGGGAATCGAACAGGTAGTCAAAGCCGTCAGCTTAAACTGCTGCTAAAATCGAGGGTAGAGTAAAAAATACATAAATAATGTGTCAAGTACCTGCGGTTAAACACTTCTATCATTTTTCAATATAGTAAAACCTTCCAAAATCTGAACTTGGTATTAGGTTGTAGCCGAAGAACCGGAGACGATAGTTGTCTGTGAAAGAGTTTAAATCAAACGGTTGTCCCTATGCGTCTGATCATGATCGAAACTTTTTAAACACTCGTATAAATTGTTCGACGAGCTGTCAGTGTAAGGACTAAGATAAAGGCTTTACCAGAATGAAGAAACCGGCAATATTTTCAATAAGTTCCCGCATTGATCAATACAGGTTGAGAATACATTACAGAGCGCCCTCTCTACAACAACGCCAAATGGGAGGCAAATATTGTGTGTGTTGTTCGGAGAGAGTTATAGTGAGGGGAAAACTAAGACTTGACTTACATTTGCAAACGGTTTGAATCGAGATCAGAAACCGTTTTACGCGGCGTCTGATCTGCATTCAAGCAGTTTGTCACTCGTCATGATATTTAACGTTAAGAAAAAACAGCAGACAATAATTTTAAGCCGACAATTTTGCAGCAGTGAAAGTGTAGAACAATTGTTTTGTTTTGTTTGGGGAACAGCGACAAGCCTTGTTGTAAGGAGGGACTCGTTGGTTAGAGGGCCGCTGTAGGGAGGTACAGTGGAGAATCTGTTATTCTTTCCCGTTTAAACGCAAACGTACGCAAAGCACTAAAACGTAAAAAAAAAAAAAACTTTTGGACAATTCTGATAATTCTTGTTTATCTTGGTGCCAAACAGTTTGGAGCCTGATCAGACGCCGGGTTACCCGGCGTCTGATCTGGCTCCAAACTGTTTGCACTGCAAATAATAGTTTTAGCGTAAACGCGTTTATTGGGAAAGAATAACACATTCTCCACTGTAGCACTGTTACACTCATGTAGGTAAAGCGGGAAATACGTTCTTGTGCTAAAACAGCGACAACATCGCTTGTAGGCTGACCAGGCATCGAGTTATACGGCGTCTGATCAGATACCAAACTGTTTGCATATGGTTCGTTTCGTTTGAACGGTATAAAACGTCTTCTCTACTGTAAGTACAGTAAAACCTCTATATGACGAACACAAAACTGTATAAACTACTACAGTGGAGAATGTGTTATTCTTTCCCAATAAACGCGTTTACGCTAAAACTATTATTTGCAGTGCAAACAGTTTGGAGCCAGATCAGACGCCGGGTAACCCGGCGTCTGATCAGGCTCCAAACTGTTTGCCACCAAGATAAACAAGAATTATCAGAATTGTCCAAAAGTTTTTCTTTTCTACGTTTTAGTGCTTTGCGTTTGCGTACGTTTGCGTTTAAACGGGAACGAATAACAGATTCTCCAGTGTAGGTGTTTACGACAGGTGACTGCTTGTTTGAGATTGAAAGGGTTAAGGAAAAGACTGCTTACTTACAGCCTGCTTTTAGCTACCATCTGCTAGGAAATTGAAAATTTGTCTAATGGTCCAAATTCATTACAGCAAAGTGGAACTATTTTTTTTAGTGAAAGAACGATTTTAAGGCTTAAAAGGCATATTTATGGAGAATGGATTTAATCAAGACGAAAGTAAAGAAGGGAGCTCATGTATTGCTTTAAGCTCACTGCTGTCAACTACATTAAAAACACCAATGATTGTTTATATATGATATGTGGGGTGCGATTGGGTTCATTTGGACCCCCCCCCCCCCTTCTGCGGATACATATAAAATCAAACTCAATCTAATAGATAGATTCGTGACATTATGGATTTGTGATAAGATCGCCCTTCCACTGTTCACCATCTACAAAGAACCGTACCCAAAGAACAAAGTGATGATGGCCAATATTGTAACGTGACCTAGACAGATTTATTAAGTAATTTCCTGGTATGGATTAAAAGCCTGTCAATCCGATTATAGGTTCCAAATGTCACGCTCATGTTACAGATACATGTACAGTGGGAAAGACGATATTCTACCACCCAGTTGAATCCATTTGTGCGCAGTGGATTCTTCCATGATTAGTCCAATTTTTATCTAAGAGATGCCTTGTCTGAATTTGCATTTTCTTTTTGTTTAACCCTTAGCCCGCCAAATAAATTGTCGTCTGCTATATTTCTCGTCTGCTTCAAGTTTCAAAGTGCTTCAAAGTTGCTCAAAATTGCTGAAAATGTTGTCAGATTGTCAAACAGCTTGGATCCGGATGAGATGCCGAGTTACTCGGCGTCTCATCCGGATCCAAGCTGTTTGCATATGGAGCTATAGTCGTGAGTGGCAGGCTAAGGGTTAATATTGAAATTCCTATCAGCAAACAGTGTAGATTCTGTATAATGCGGCGTCTGATCAGTATAAACTGTTTGTCTATGTTCTGTTAATAGAACATTCTAGGCACATAATAAATACGAAAGACTCAAGCAGGAAACGTAACACAAACAATACACCCACCTCTCAAGCAGAACACACACACACAGTCATACCACAACACACACACACACACACACACACACACACGCAATACCATTCCTTCATCTACACACTGAATAGAAACCAACACGCAAGACAAACATAAAGCAAAGTGAATATAGGAGCCCGCACCCGCGTAAAAGAATCAGAACGCAATGCATAACAATTGAGAAACGGACAGGTTCCTGAATGATTAAATCTTGATTTTTTTAACGCTAAGATTCAAATTAATCAACATAAACAACAAGATGTCATTTTCTGCATTTCATTACATTGCGACTGAGTTGTGATTAATTAAATGGAAAAGAACAACATTTTCTCAACTGTGTTATGCTTGGCATTGCATGTAATTGCTGACGCTGCGATTTTATTAATCCTTCCAGAATATTGTCTGCTTGCATGTATTTCTCAATTTTAGATACTAGTCATGAATTTTTATTATCCCTTATCGTGCTGAGCACAAATTGGTTTACATTTGCAAACCGTTTGTATCCAGACCAGACGCCGCGTAACGCGGCGTCTGATCTGGATACAAATGGTTTGCCACTCATCTTCGACATTTTGTCAGTTTGAAATACTTAAAACCTTATTTTATTTTATTGTCGCAGACGACATATTTGAAGCAGACGACAATTGAGCATAATACGAGTTAAAGAAACATTGATACAAATTTCAAACAGTTTGGATCATGATCAGACACCGCGTTACGTGGCATCAAATCAAGATCGACACTGTTTGCAATGTCAGCCAAATTTCCTATGTAATTGACAGAGTAAATTGCAACATGTAACACTGACTTTTATTTTATAATTATTGAACATTGATTATAGATGTTCCACTACAATACATTAACTGTAAGAATATTACGTTTCTAAAGCTTGCAATCAGCAACAGTTTTCTTACCCATTTTTCTTGCTCACCCGTGTACAATATATATTTGAAAACAGTTTGGACCCTGGTGTGACACCGAGTAACTCGGCGTCTGGTCTGGGTCCATACTGTAAAATACTTGTAAAGTTAAATCTAGTCATCTTATCTGTTTTGATTTAGAAATAAATGCAGATGGCAATTGTTCATTGTGTCGCCATATCAGTGAATGGTTTAACCCTTTCCCTTATAGAAGCGACTTTTAGCGCATGCATTTTATTCATTCACTGAAGAAAATAGTTCCAATTTATTCAGTAATGAATATGTATTTTAGGGAATATTTTCTATATTATAGTACATGATAGCTTAAAGCAGGCTGCAAGTAAAGCAGAATGCGCCCTAGGGCGCATTCTGCTTTACTTTCAACCTGCTTTAAGTAGTCACCTATCTTAAGTACTAGAAATAGGCTACCAGGTAAAGGGTTAAAACAAAATAATTATACTGGTAGTCATCTTATATATGCATTGCTTGGAGCAAAAAACATTAAAATCTTACAACACAATTCAGTTCATTCGTTGAACGAATCTAATAGAAAAGCCGTTAAACATTTAAAATGTTTTAAAAGTAGATAATCATTATTTAATCTTGTAATAAATACAGAAATACTTCCTTGCTAATTCCTACTTAAATTGGTACAGTGGAGAAAACGTTATTCTTTCCCAATAAACGCGTTTACGCTAAAACTATTATTTTTATTGCAAACAGTTTGGAGCCAGATCAGACGCCGGGTACCCGGCGTCGGATCAGGCTCCAAACTGTTTGCTACCAAGATAAACATCAATTATCAGAATTGTCCAAAAGTTGCCCTTTTCTACGTTTTAGTGTTTTGCGTTTGCGTTTCGTTTGCGTTTAAACGGGAAAGAATAACGTTTTCTCCACTGTACAATGTATATGAGCTACTGTTCATCAAATTAACCACTTCGTTGTATTGTCTTACCCGGAATACAACGGTTATTTGCAATCAGTTTGGATCCTGGTCAAACATCGCGATGCGTGGCGTCTGATCAGGACCCAAACTGTTTGCCAAAAATTTCAATATTTCTTAAGTCAAAGATCCTAAACTTTAAATTTGATAAACAGTAGCAGATGGCAACTGTTTAAAGTAGAATACGCCATGGCAGTGAAGGGGTTAAAGTCTCTTTTATTAACAGGTTCTAACATTATAGTCAGTTAAATAACTTGCAGTTTCAGATTACAGAAAAACATCTCCATTACGACCACTAAAACGAAGGTTTACTGATCGTATAAAAGACAAGTAACAATTTACAAAAGTAACAAAAGTAAATAGTTTGGGTCATGATCAGATGCCGCGTAACGCGGCGTCTGATCAGGACCCAAACTGTTTGACACTCTTATCGATATTCATTAAGTCATACAACCTTAAATCTAACTTTGAAACGTGTCTTGCAGACAACAATAGTGAAGCAGACGACAATAAAGCGGTGAAGGGGTAAAATATCCCGAAAAATTTAACCATGAAAGGGTTAAGGAGCATTCTGCGTAAGAAATAAAAGGAGACGACAATTGCTTCAATTTGATGACGTCACGGCAGTGAAGGGGTTAATACTGACAAGCTATGGGGGAAGGTGTTAAACAACACAGTTACCTAGGAACTGATCACGATCTAAACTGTCAGGTGATATGTATGACTTTATATGGAACAAATTTTTGTTAACATCTGTGTATTCATAAGAAATACTTTTTATTTAGGCGTTATTATAAATTATAAAAAATTCAAATGAATTTGCGTATTCCCAAGTAATGACCTCTCTATTGATATGTATGTTTTCTATTTGTATAAATGTCAATGCTGTCCACGGTTAAACTTATACAGATATTTCAATAAAGTTTCAAAGGATATAGGCGATTTGCACTTGTGCCTGAGGAAGCAAAGAGAAAAAACTAACGGTGCAACCATTGTCAATTCTAACAAATCGGGTTATCAACTTGTTGCCATTGCATACAAATTGAAAGAGTGAATTCGAGGCAGCATAGACTATGGTCAGAGGTCGGGTTACCTAGGACCTCTACGATCTAAACTGTCAGACGATATATATGACTATATATAGAACGAATTTTGGTTAACATCTATTTATTCAAAAGAATTATTTTTTATTCAGGCTTTATTATAAATTATAAAACTTTCAAATGAATTTGCGTATTCCCAACTAATGACTTCCCTATTGATATATATGTTTTTTCTATTTGTATAAATGTTAATGCTGTCCACGGTAGTGGACCTTATACAGATAGAGTCCGCATGCCTTTCCCCTCTCTGAATCAGTAAATGTTCGACGTTCTGTGTTGACACCTATTATCGGATTACATTTTCTACCCGTATCATCATCATCATCATTATCCAGTTTAGATTAACCAGGCCATTGGTTAATCCTTCTTATAAGGGTAATGCAGGGCCGGATCCAGAAATTTTTCAGTGGGGGGCACAGGTGGGGAGGGTATGGGAGGGGTATATCTTAACTCACTCATCCCGGAAATTTCAAATAGACAATTAACATGTCCAATTACATGTAAGTATGTAAGTATAGTCCAATTATGATTATTAAGGATCGTTACCTGTAATAAATTGCTAATCGACAAACAGTGTAGATCCAGATCAGAGGGCTCCTACGGGAGCCCTCTGATGTGGGTATACGCTGTTTGCATATGACAAGTATATACTTTCCATAGGTATGGTTTGTAAAGAACGTGTAGGCATATACTCGTCGCTATGGTTGAAGTATCGTAAATAAAGACTACATAGCTATTATAGATCATTTAACTGTGAAAACTGTCAAGATTTGAGCAGAAATTTATTTCGTTGCCCTCTGGAACTCTCAAAACAAATTGAAGACATTATAAAAGAAATAAATCTTGTTTTTGTTTTACGAGAAAACGTCATATGTACAACAGAAAATGCATCTTCTATTAAATATGATTGCTTCTTGGTAACATTAAAAAAATGGCGTTATAGTTTCAGACCATACTCACTGGAAAATGATGAAATAGGTACATGTACCACTGCAATTCTGGACAAAATATCAATCATACCACATATATACAATAACTCTTTCAACATCATATTCATGGAACTGTTTAAAATATACTCATTACATGTACATTTGCAAACAGTGTAGAACCAGTTTAGAGGGTCCTATAGGAGGCCTCTGATCCATGTCTACATTGTTTGCTAATTTAGACGAGTATTTATTAAAGTTCCCAGAATTCCAAAAAGACTGACTCATGTTTTATGAACTAAACTGACCCAAGGGAGCCTAATAACCACAGGAATTACATAATAGTGTTGAACGATTTAACGTCTACATGTTACAAAGGGAGACGACTTTCATAACGAAATGCAATAAAATCCCAGATTCTTGTAAATTGTTTGTTTTAATTATTCTCAGTCTGTTTCTGCCAATCTGGAGTTATTAGACGTTCCAGGGGGAGAGAACACGGATAGAAAGGAACCTGAGTAATGCCCTACTCTTTTTCGATAGTTTGCATGCCAAGTGTAATTTAATGTACAGCACTGATACAGTGTACCTTGATTTAACTCTTTGAACCCTAGTCACGCATATAAGCGTCCTTTGCAAACAGTGAACCTGTGAGGAGTACACTTGTCCTATGCAAACAGTGTAGACCCTGTTCAGAGGGCTCCTTAAGGAGCCCTCTGATCAGGGTCTACACTGTTTGTCATCTTGGCTTATATTGTAAAATTCAACCCTAAAAAGTGGGAAAATGGACTGGACTAAATTGAGAACTAGAATTGTTCATTTTAGATTCAGGGAGGAAAGGGTTAACTCATTCAATCCTAGCGATTGTAAACTCGTCCTGTACAGTTTGGCTGTGTGAAGAATACTTTTGTCCAATTCAAACAATGTAGACCCAGATCAGGGAGATCTTAAAGGATCAATCTAGTGAGGGTCTGCAGTGATTGTATTTTGCAATATATTGCAATGCCAACCCAACCCCTACATAGATCTAGCCAGAAATGGATACGACTCAATTGAAAGTTGGAATATTCTGAGGAGTAGTTAAAAGCTCATCCAAAGGACAGCTCCAACTGTTTGCAATGGTAAACGCTTTGAACCCTAGTCACACGACGAGATTCGGTCTAAAACGAAAGGAAAGAGAAGGATTTGAATATTTTTATTCTAGTTGATGACGTCATATGTGCCATTTTAAAACCCCTGTAACTCGCGAACTATGCAACCTAGAGCCACACATCCGATACATTCTTGATCAGCGCGACGCGCTCTTTCGAACAGTCTATAAATCATAGGGTTACGCGAAGTTTGATCATTAGGTTTAAAATATCGGTAAAGGGGCATAACTCGAGAATGACTGACAATATATGGTGAAAGTTACTTCAAACTTAAAGCCGAGGATAAGAGCTCACCATAGGTACCTAAAATAAATAAGATAACATCATTAAAAGGTTCACCAACAGAGAAAGGAGAATACGACACTTTTCAATGATATCCTTCCTTTTTTAGTTTTTCTAAAATGATGAACATTATGGTTAAGTCTAGGATGCATCGTAAAATCGGGGACAGAACTATTCGTATAAAGGCAGTATTTTTGTTAAATTTTAATCCGTTGCTAGTGACTACCGCTATTGGTGTGTAAACTTTTAATCCCCCAACAATAGGGTCTTTGTACTCTTATCTTAATACCATCTCAAGTCAACCAATATTGACGTATAAATGGTTTCGTTATAGCCTCTGTAAAATTGAAGAAACTTATCTTGAATTAAAGAAATGTACTACAGAAGTTAAATAGCTTTATACGAAGATTACTGCCTGTAAAACTCCTGCACCAACATGTTAGTAACTGCCTGTAAAAGAGGATCAGTGTTGTAGACGTCTACTACATTAACTTTGAATAGGCCATTGTTGTACCTTCCTAGGCCAATCGCAGTCAGACACTGTGGGTTATTTTTAACATGGGCTTGAATGTTTAATTCTTTCCCGTGTTACTAATAATCCTGTCAGAGAATTTTGTTAGATGTTTTACATGTATTTACTTACTGTGCTGGCGGTCTTTTTGATTGTAAGGTTGTGGAACAGGGTTTATATTTTATGTACACTGTTCGTCTTTATAGGTGAATATAGGAGATAAGTGTGAGGTTGGGCGCCCCTAAACCCAGGTTTAACCCCCCAGTGGTTGTTAATGATTAATTAATTTATAATTGATTATTGATTGCTACTGACCGTACCAAGGCGGGCTCCTATGTTCACTTAGCTTTATGTTTGTCTTGCGTGTTGTTTTCTATTTAGTGTGTAGATGAAGGAATGGCATTGCGTGTGTGTGTGTGTGTGTGAGTGTGTGTTTGTTATGGTATGGCTGTGTGTGTGTTCTGCTTTAGAGATGGGTGTATTGTTTGTGTTGCGTTTCCTGCTTGAGTCTTCTATCGTATTTATTTGTCAGGGATTAAGTTTCAATGGGCCTTTGTTCCCACATCCGGTGTTGAATAAAGCCACGCCAGACATCCTGGCGACTTAAAAGGGATTAAGTTAGACATTTCAATGGACCTTTGTTAGCCTATCCGGTGTTGAATAAAGCCACGCCAGACATTCTGTCTACACAGAAGGATTAACTTTCAATAGAATATTGTTCTCTCAAGGCTGACACTAGCGTGGGGCTGATGGTTAAAAATAGATATGATCTCATTCTAAAAATAGTTACAGCGCTCCGAGCATGCGCGTGAAGGCAAAGTACCTTTCAGTCATTTGAACGGAGAATGCCGGGCATACCACTTGGTAGAGGTATCTTATTTTATTTATTTATTTATGTACTAGTAGTAGTAGTAGTTATTTATTTATGTACTAGTAGTAGTAGCAGTAGTAGTAGTAGCAGCAGCAGCAGTAGTAGTAGTTATTATTTATTTATTTATTGAGTAGAAGTAGCAGTAGTAGAAGTAGTAGTAGTTGTTATCATCATCATTATTACGTCTGGTAGGGAGGACCTGACCCTCAATGTCCACGAATACCTACCAGAGGGTATACAAGTCAGCTCTGTATACTGTGTAGACCAATACCGTGTAGATCCGATACATACACTACACCCCCGATCTACATGAAATCCTCCGCACAGGACCTTCACTCCTGAGCTAAATATAGACCCACGTGTTTATCCTATTTTTAGAAATGTAGGTCATCCAAGATGGCCGCCGATTACGTCATCTTTGTTTACATGCAAAGAGACGCATATAATACTGCTGACGCTGCGATTTTGTCTCCTTATCAAATTAATCCTTCCAGAATATTGTCTGCTTGCATGTATTTTTCAATTTTAGATCCTAGTCATGAATTGTTATTAATTATCCCTTATCGTGCTGAGCACAAATTGGTTTACATTTGCAAACCGTTTGTATCCAGACCAGACGCCGCGTAACGCGGCGTCTGATCTGGATACAAATGGTTTGCCACTCATCTTCAACATTTTGTCAGTTTGAAATACTTAAAACCTTATTTTATTTTATTGTCGCAGACGACATATTTGAAGCAGACGACAATTGAGCATAATACGAGTTAAAGAAACATTGATACAAATTTCAAACAGTTTGGATCATGATCAGACACCGCGTTACGCGGCATCAAATCAAGATCAACACTGTTTGCAATGTCAGCCAAAATTCCTATGTAATTGACAGAGTAAATTGCAACATGTTACACTGACTTTTATTTTATAATTATTGAACATTGATATTATAGATGTTCCACTACAATACATTAACTGTAAGAATATTACGTTTCTAAAGCTGGCAATCAGCAACAGTTTTCTTACCCACTTTTCTGGCTCACCCGTGTACAATATATATTTGAAAACAGTTTGGACCCTGGTCTGACACCGAGTAACTCGGCGTCTGGTCTGGGTCCATACTGTAAAATACTTGTAAAGATAAATCTAGTCATCTTATCTGTTTTGATTTAGAAATAAATGCAGACGGCAATTATTCATTGTGTCGCCATATCAGTGAATGGTTTAAAACAAAATAATTATACTGGTAGTCATCTTATATATGCATTGCTTGGAGCAAAAACATTAAAATCTTACAACATAATTCAGTTCATTCATTGAACGAATCTAATAGAAAAGCCGTTAAACATTTAAAATGTTTTAAAAGTAGATAATCATTATTTAATATTGTAATAAATACAGAAATACTTCCTTGGTAATTCCTACTTCAATTGGTACAGTGGAGAAAACGTTATTCTTTCCCAATAAACGCGTTTACGCTAAAACTATTATTTCTATTGCAAACAGTTTGGAGCCAGATCAGACGCCGGGTACCCGGCGTCTGACCAGGCTCCAAACTGTTTGCTACCAAGATAAACATCAATTATCAGAATTGTCCAAAAGTTGTCATTTTCTACGTTTTAGTGTTTTGCGTTTGCGTTTCGTTTGCGGTTAAACGGAAAGAATAACGTTTTCTCCACTGTACAATGTATACATGTATGAACTACTGTTCATCAAATTAACCACTTCATTGTATTGTCTTACCCGGAATACAACTGTTATTTGCAAACAGTTTGGATCCTAGTCAGACGTCCCGATGCGTGGCGTCTGATCAGGACACAAACTGTTTGCCAATAATTTCAATATTTCTTAAGTCAAAGATCCTAAAATTTAAATTTGATAAACAATAGCAGATGGCAATTGTTTAAAGTAGAATACGCCATGGCAGTGAAGGGGTCTCTTTTATTAACAGGTTCTAACATTATAGTCAGTTAACTCTTTCCTCCCTAAACTTTAAATTGACAATTCCAGTTGCCATTTTAGTCTAGTCTGATCTTGGCCTTCACTGTTTGCACAGGACAAGTGTACTACATGTATTCACATGTACACTGTTTGAAAAGACGCCTATATGCGGGACTAGGGTTCAAAGGGTTAAATACCTTGCAGTTTCAGATTACAGTAAAACATCTCCATTACGACCACTAAAACGAAGGTTTACTGATCGTATAAAATACAAGTAACAATTTACAAAAGTAAACAGTTTGGGTCATGATCAGATGCCGCGTAACGCGGCGTCTGATCAGGACCCAAACTGTTTGACACTCTTATCGATATTTATTAAGTCATACAACCTTAAATCTAACTTTGAAACGTGTCTTGCAGACAACAATAGTGAAGCAGACGACAATAAAGCGGTGAAGGGGTAAAATATCCCGAATAATTTGATCATGAAAGGGTTAACCCTTTACCTGATAGCCTATTTCTAATATTGAAGATAGGTGACTATTTAAAGCAGATTGAAAGTAAAGTAGAATGCGCCTTAAGGCCCATTCTGCTTTACTTTCAGCCTGCTTTAAGCCATCATGTGCTTGAATATATAAAATATTCTCTAAAAGGTATATTCATGACTGATTAAATAGGAACTATTTACTTCAGCGGAAGAATAAATCACATTCACTAAAGGCGCTTCTATGGGGACAAGAGTTAAGGAGCATTCTGCGTTAATCTCATGCTCATGCGGATGGTACGTTAAAGCAGACTGAAAGTAAGGGTGCCTGGTCTAAATGTTCATGCTCAATGAGGACATGGCAGTGAAGGGGTTAATACCATAGGTGGTTCTCTCGAGTTGGTAATATACATACTAGGGTACAATTTTTTTTTTTTTAATTTTTAAAAATGTTTTTTCGAGAGAACCACCTATGGTTAATACAGGCAAGTTATGGGGGAAGATGTTCAGCAACACAGTTGGATATGGGCAATTTGCGCTTGTGCCTAGGAAGCCAAGAGTTAAACCCAATGGTGGAAGCATTGTCAATTCTAACAAATCGGGTTATCAACTTGTTGCCATTGCATACAAATTGAAAGAGTGAATTCGAGGCAGCATAGACTATGATCAGAGGCCGAGTTACCTAGGACCTCTACGATCTAAACTGTCAGACGATATATATGACTATACATGTATATGGAACGAATTTTGGTTAACATCTGTTTATTCAAAATAATTTTTTTTATTCAGGCTTTATTATAAATTATAAAAATTCAAATGAATTTGCGTATTCCCAACTAATGACTTCCCTATTGATATGTATGTTTCTATTTGTATAAATGTTAATGCTGCCCTAGGTAGTGGACCTTATACAGATATTTTTCAATAAAGTTTCAAAGTTTCCATAACTACATTGGAGTCCGCATGCCCTTTCCCTCTCTGGATCAGTAAATGTTTGACGTTCTGTGTTGACACCTATACAGTGGAGAACATGTTATTCTTTCCCGTTTAAACGCAAACGTACGCAAACGCAAAGCACTAAAACGTAGAAAAGAACAACTTTTTGACAATTCTGATAGTTCATGTTTATCTTGATGGCAAACAGTTTGGAGCCTGATCAGACGCCGGGTTACCCGGCGTCTGATCTGGCTCCAAACTGTTTGCACTGCAAATAATAGTTTTAGCGTAAACGCGTTTATTGGGAAAGAATAAAACATTCTCCACTGTATCGGATTTCATTTTCTACCTGTAGTATCAACATCATTATTATCCAGTTTAGTTTAACCAGGCCATTGATTAAACCTTCTTATAAGGGTGAGGCCTGGCTAAATATTACAAAACTTCGCTATAAAAGTAAATGAGGAAATATCTTAACTCACTCATCCCGGAAATTTCAACTGGACAATTAACATGTCCAATAACATGTAAGTACCGTATGTGAGTATAGTCCAATTATGATTATTAAGGAATGTAACCTGTAATAAATTGCCAATCGACAAACAGTGTAGATCTAGATCAGAGGGCCCCTACAGGAGCCCTCTGATCTGGGTCTACACTGTTTGCATATGCCAAGTGTACTCTCCATATATACATAGTTTATAAAGAACGTGTAGGTCTATACTCGTCGCTATGGTTGAAGTATCGTATGTAAAGACTACATAGCTATTATAGATCTTTTAACTGAAAACTGTCAAGATTTGAGAAGAAATTTATTTCGTTGCGCTCTGAAACTCTCAAAACAAATTGAAGACATTGTAAAAGAAATAAATTTTGTTTTTGTTTTAAGAGAAAACGTCAAATATACAACAGAAAATGCATCTTCTATTAAATATGATTGCTTCATGGTAACATTAACAAAATAGCTTTATAGTTTCAGATCATACTCACTGGAAAATGATGAAATAGGTACATGCACCACTGCAATCATGAACAAAAATATCAATCATACCAGATGTACAGTAAAACTTCTCTAAAACGAAGGCTAATTTATTGTACACAAGGGCCACCATGGCCCTAAATCGCTCACCTGGAACACCATGTAAAACTTGACCTATAGTGACCTAGAATATGACCTGACATGACCCACAATCAACCTCTAGAGTGTAAACAAGATGTTTCTATGAATTGACCTAGTGACCTAATTTTTGACCAGACACAATACACATTTGATTTTGACCTAGATTTGATGTAGGCAAACATTCTGACAATATATCATTCAGATCTAATGAGATTTGTAGTGGTAACAAGATTTTCCAATGATTTGACCTAGTGACCTAGCTTTTGACCTGACATGACTCATATTCGAATTTGACCTAGATATTAATTAGGCAAACATTCTGACCAAATTGCATTACAATCAAATGAGATTTGTTGCCTCTAGAGTGTTCACAAGGTTTTTCTATGATTTGACCTAGTGACCTAGTTTTTGACCGGACATGACCCACATTCGAACTTGACCTAGATTTCATCAAGACAAACATTGTCATGAAGTTTCATGAAGATCAGATGCAATTTGTAGCCGCTAGAGTGTTCACAAGGTTTTTCTTTAATTTGACCTAGTGACCTAGTTTTTGACCGGACATGACCCACATTCAAACTTGACCTAGATTTCATCAAGACAAACATTGTCATGAAGTTTCATGAAGATCAGATGCAATTTGTAGCCGCTAGTGTGTTCACAAGGTTTTTCTTTAATTTGACCTAGTGACCTAGTTTTTGACCGGACATGACCCACATTCGAACTTGACCTAGATTTTACCAAGACAAACATTGTTATGAAGTTTCATAAAGATCGGATGAAATTTGTAGCCGCTAGAGTGTTCACAAGGTTTTTCTATAATTTGACCTAGTGACCTAGTTTTTGACCGGACATGACCCACATTCGAACTTGACCTAGATTTTATCAAGACAAACTTTGTTATGAAGTTTCATGAAGATCAGATGAAATTTGTAGCCGCTAGAGTGTTCACAAGGGTTTTCTTTAATTTGACCTAGTGACCTAGTTTTTGACCGGACATGACCCACATTCAAACTTGACCTAGATTTTATCAAGACAAATATGTTATGAAGTTTCATGAAGATCAGATGAAATTTGTAGCCGCAAGAGTGTTCACAACCAATTGTGAACGGACGGACAGACGGACGTTCTCACAGTTGGACATTTGTTGGGTATATTTTTTGTTTAAAAATACCCAACAGTACACTAAAATACCCAACAATAACAATAGGGCAATCACGGAATGAATGGAATCTATTGTTCTCCCTACCCAACAAAGGACCTTTCGTGCGCTCAGACAGACAGACAGACAGACGACGGACGACGGACATCCAGCGATCCTAAAAGCTCACCTTGGCACAAAGTGCCAGGTGAGCTAAAAAGACAGATGACTGCTTAAAGCAAGGTGACGTAAAACAAAAAACTCCTATGGGAGCTTTCTGTTTTACTGTCACCTTGCTTTAACCCTTTGAACCCTAGTCCCGCATATAGGCGTCCTTTTCAAACAGTGTACATATGAAAAGTGCACTTGTCCTGTGCAAACAGTGAATACCCAGATCCTTAGGGAGCCCTCTGATCTGGGTCTTCACTGTTTGTCATAATGCAAAACATTGACAAAAACAACCCTAAAAAGTCAGAAATGGACTAGACTAAAATGGAAACTGGGATTTTCCATTTGAAGTTTTAGGGAGGAAAGAGTTAAGCAGTCACCCCTTTACACTACACTTTGAATATTGAAAGAAGCTGAAAGTAAAGCAGAATGCGCCTTAAGGCACATTCTGCTTTTCTTCCAGACTGCTTTAAGCAGGCATGTGTCAACAAAACTAGAAACAGGCGATGGGGTAAAGGTATGATTCGTAAAATTGCACTTGAAAAATGCAAATTTGGAAATCTTAGGATTTTTCATGTCAACTTATGGCAACCCTGATACTAACATATATCTAGATCAAAACTGGTTACAATTGACTATTGATTATTATGAAGCCCGAATAGGGTAGGGATTTCGGTTGGTGTCAAACCAATATTCAAAGTGTAGTGTAAAGGGGTATTAACAAATGGCATCGTTTACTATGGCATAACATGTAAGAAACACACAAAGTACTCAATGAACAATTATTCAAGTGGAATTCCTAATTTGTGTATAATTATGTCTCTGATTAATATCTACATATTTATCACATAAATGAGCAAAATGTACAGTACAATAAACCTGAGCAAAATGTACAGTACAATAAACCTGAGCAAAATGTACAGTACAATAAACCTGAGCAAAATGTACAGTACAATAAAAATCGTAAGGCACAGAGTGCATTTAGATCTAACAAAATAATTTCAGGGCTGCCATTTCTCCAGATTTTTGCTAAGTATTTGGATTTTTATCCTAGCAGATCGTAGCTTAAAACAGGCTGAAAGTAAAGCAGAATGCGCCTTAAGGCACATTCTGCTTTACTTTCAACCTGTTTTTACCAGACATGTTGCATCAAACCAAGAAACAGACTATGGGGTAAAGGTATGATTAGTAAATTTGCGTCTGAAAGTTTGAAATCTTAGGATTTTTATTATCAACGTATGGCAGCCCTGTAATTTGCGAATCACAAAAATACTGGAAAAACAATTCAGTTGAACAAACTGGGAATACCACGAGTCGATGAAATATTTACAAGTGTCCATCTAGTCTCTATCCCATCCCCCTTGAGCAAGCTCACAAAAAGGCTACATAGGAGTAAAAGTGATCAAGAATATGAATGATAAAACAGCTTGTAGCATGAGCAAATCAGGTTTTTTATTTATTTTTGAGGCAATATCTAAATTATGTCATGTTATCATTCTAACGATGTAATTCCGAACACAAACCTAAGCACCCAAATACGTTAATAATTTTAGTCAAAAGGAAACAATTTTGAGATTTAATCTTATTTGAACAAGAGGGCCATGGCCCTTAATTCGCTCACCTGAGGTCATTGTGCCTTAGCTTAATAGGCAAGACAACATTTTAATATAGCTGTAAATGGAATTATCTTCCAGACAAAAAAAAACATGACAAATTGGAATAACTTAAAAAAATATTGTTGGCAGAGTTATGGCCCTTATCCATGACACTTCTTCTTATCAAGCTACATGTATTTCCATATGATTATTTATTGCGCACTCTGCTTTACTTTCAACCTGCTTTAAGTTATCATCTACTAAGATATAGATACTATTTCTTATATCTTACATGTTTATGACTATATAAAGTGGAATTATTTTCTTTAGAGGAGGAATAAATTAAAGGCGTAAAAAGGCATATGTATGGGGTAATGGGTTAACATCAGTAGAACTGGAGTTATCTCAAAGACAATAAAATATGACACTGGGAAATATCTCAAAAATGACATTGACCTTTGTAGGACATGACCCAAGTTATAAAGTTTCTAACTTTAACAAAGTTATGGCTAAGATTAAAGTTGTGGACTGACAGACAAACAAATGGACAAACAGACAAAAAAGCAGACAGACAAAAACAATATGCCCCCAACTGCAGGGCATAAAAATATAGCAGACACCACCATATGCAACCTCATCAGCTGACCAGCTGACCTGAGTTCAGTTATGTAACTCTGCCAGTAGGAAATTTGGCTAGGGTCTAACTCTTATAATGCTGAATTGCTGTCTGCTATACATATTTTGAATGTGAATTATGACCTAGATATTTAACCGACCAGAACCATTTGAACAAACTAGGTAAAGGACATTTAGAAGTGTCACCATGCCAAATATCAAAGCTCTGGCCATATCAGTTTCAGTGGAGAAGACGTTTGAAATTTTCACTATATAACTCTATGTAAAACTGTGACCCCCGGGGCGGGGCCAATTTTGACCCCAGGGGCATAATTTGAACAAACTTGATAGAGGACCTGTAGATAATGTTATGTGCCAAATATCTAAGCTCTGGCCCTTGTAGTTTCAGACAAGAAGATTTTTTAAGATTTCCTTATTTTTTCACTTTGGTTGCCATAGCAACCAGAGTTCTATATTGTTTTCAATTCTTTGAACAAATTTGAAAGAGCTTGACCCAAGGAACATTCCTGTAAAGTTTGGTTGAAATCTGTTCAGCGGTTTAGGAGAAGATGTCATTTGAAGCAATTGTTAACGACGACGGACGACGGACGACGGACGACGACGGACGACGGACACAGGGCCATCCCAATAGCTCACCTTGAGCCTTTGGCTCAGGTGAGATAAAAATGGAGTCTTTTCACAGCACATTGATCTTGGTTTTCTCTATTCAATATCACTGTTTTTATCTATGGATTAGTAAAACCTAATAACAGTTATTATATATGTGATAAATATGATATTGAATGATTGTGCTTTCAGTAAGATGGATAAAATAATATGTTTCTAGCCTTTGGCCAGCAACATATCATTTTATCCAACAAGTTCAATAAATTCAATGCTGAACACACACTCCTTCAATATCCTCTTTGTATTTAAGTTTTATGACAAGCACATATGATACTTATTATAAATATTTAAAAATCACAAAAAGGTGTTAATAAATATAAAACTCTGGTTAAAAAAAAATAATACTATGTTGATACCAAGTCCTGTATATTATATACACATGGTACAGTGTAACTGCAACTAAAACACATAAAAAACAGAATACATCTTAACAAAAGGTATACATGTATATCACATATATATTATGCAAATGTCTAGAGTGGTTGTTGTAAGGAGTTACTTTTTCATAGAAAAATAACCCAGACAAACACCTTCACTGCTTTACCCTGACAACAACGCTTATTTGTAAACAGTTTTGATCCTGATCAGAAACCAACTGACCAGGAACCAAATTGTTTGACAAATCATAAGGATTCATCATTTTCCCTAAAGATAAGTTGTAAAAGGTCAAAGCAGATGACGTCATGGCTGTGAAGAGATTAATCCTTTAATGGGTAAAATCTTTAACCCATTACCCCATAGCTTGTTTCTAGTTTTCAAGATAGGTGACCACTTAAATCAGGTTGAAAGTAAAGCAGAATGTGCCTAAGGCACTTTCTGCCTTACTTTCAGCCTGCTTTAAGCTAACATCTTCTAGGATATAGAAAATATCTCTTATGATATTAAGTTATGACTGTATAATTTGGAACTACTTTTTTCAGAGGAGGAATAAATTAAAAGCGTAAAAAGGCGTTTTTATGGGGTTATGGGTTAAGGTGATGTTGCTTACATAAGGATCACACTAAGATGAAAGCTTGTATGGAATGTTTGACTTTACTTTCATCTTACTTTAAACAGCCACTATTATAATATAAACAGTGATCAAAGGTGGACTTATGTACTTCCTTTTTTAAACCCTTCACTGCCGTACCCGAGTACAATAACTACATGTACTTGCAAACAGTTTAGATCCTGATCAGACACTGTGTTATGCATCAGGATTCAAACTGATTAACACTCATTTCAACACATCTTAAGCCAAAATACTTCAAATTTAAATATGAAAAAAAAAAAGCAGACATCTTTTTCTAAAATTGATGACATCATGTCAAAAGGTTGGTGTACATGCTAAAAAGGATAACTATACAGAGATCCCTCACAGGAAGCAGTGTGTATGTAGTCATACAGAATAATTCAATGGTCATACAGTATTCACTCTCTACAACGACACCCAATGGGAGGCACAGATTGTGTGTGTTGTTCGGGGAGAGTTGTTATAGGGAGGAAAATTAAGACCTGGCTTACATTTGCAAACAGCTTGAATCCAGATCAGATGCCGCGTAATGCGGCATCTGATCTGGATTCAAGCTGTTTGTCTCTCGTCATTATTTTTTCCGTCCAATAGATAAACAGCAAATGACAAATTTAAGCAGATTTTGCAGAGCTCAGTAAAAGCGTTAGACATAATTGTCCCGTTTAGGAAATTGCGGCAAGTGTCGTTGTAAGGAGGGAGTCGTTGTTGGGAGGGCAGTTGTAGAGAGGGAACACTGTATATTGTCATTTCATTATGACAGTGGACAAGACGTTATTCTTTCCCAAAATACACATTTATGCTAAAATACACATTTACGCTAAAATACACATTTATGCTAAAATACACATTTATGCTAAAATACACATTTATGCTAAAAAACACATTTATGCTAAAATCCTTATGTCCATTGCCAATAGTTTGGATCCAGATCAGATGCCAGGTGATCAGGCTTCAAACTGTTTGCCACTCAGATTAAAGTAAATCTCTGGAAATTTCTCAGGGTTGTAGTTTTCCACATTTCATTGAAATAAGTTTCAGTTTTTTTTGTGTGTGTTTAATTGGGCAAAAATAATGTCATCTCGGATTCTCCACTGTAACAATTTGAATGATGAAAATGTCCTTTGCTATATAATAACGTTTTGCTGTATGCTAACACTTTGCTATAGGTGAACATGCTAGCATTTTGCTAGTATATGCTAACATTTGAAGTTTGTCTTTCTTTGGTTTATTTCCGTATATATTGAGTGACATACAGTTTTGATTCTGATCAAACACCAAGTCAATTGATGACTGGTGTGGAATGACACTGCTAGCAAATGCTAGTCTATTAATCAAATGTAATGAAATAATTACATTTATTATATGCCTTCGAATGATATCGAGCGTTTCCGCGTGTATCTGCAGAGTAAAATACAAGAGTCTGTATCAGCCACCTTGTATCAGCCACTTTGTATTTTACTCTGACCTACGTTCATGTACGAGTGCCGCGTTATTCTTTGTGGCATACAAAACTTCTCGTTCTGCTTCAAATAACTAATAAATTTTGGAAGTAAAATGATTTAAACAACTATTTAGTTGTTTCTGGTTTGTATTCAAGGCATATAATAAACACATTACCAGTTGGCAGTGCGCAACAGAGTGTTGCATTTAGCTCTCGACGTTTTTGGCGGAAACAACCGATCTGACGAGCGCCTTGGCTATTTCCGCCAAAAACGTCTCGAGCTAAATACATCACTCTGTATCGCACTGTCAACTGGTAATGTGTATTTAGTGCTAAAAAAAATACAATAATACTCAAACAACATTGGCACACAATAGATGAGTAACCCTTTACCTGATAGCCTATTTCTAGTATTGAAGATAGGTGACTACTTAAAGCAGACTGAAAGTAAAGCAGAATGCGCCTTAATGCACATTCCGTTTTACTTTCAGCCTGCTTTAAGCTATCATGTGCTAGAATATAGAAAATATTCTCTATAATATATATTCATGACTGATTAAATTGGAACTATTTTCTTCAGCGGAGGAATAAATCATATTCGCTAAAAGGCACTTCTATTGGGGAAAGGGTTAAGTAAATAGATATAAACAAGAATATCGTTCCCAACGATGGATGCTCCCCACAAAGACAAGGGCCACTGTGGCCCTAAATCGCTCACCTGGTACACCATGGCAAAATTGACCTATAGTGACCTAGATTATGACTGGACATGACCAACAATCAACCTCTAGAGTGTAAACAAGATTTTCCTATAATTTGATCTAGTGACTTTGTTTTTGAACTGACACAAACCTCAAGAGTGTTATCAAGGTTGTTCTATGATTTGACCTAGTGACCTAATTTTTGACCGGACATGACCCATATTCCCACTTGGCCTAGATATCAATAAGACAAACATTCTGACAATGATTCATCTAGATCCAATGAGATTTATAGCCTCTAGAGTGTTAACAAGGTTTTCCTATGATTTGACCTAGTGACCTAGTATTTGACCGGACATGATCCATATTCAAACTTGACCTAGATATCAATAAGACAAACATTATGACCAAGTTTCATCAAGATCCAATGAGATTTGTAGCCTCTAGAGTGTTAACAAGGTTTTTCTATGATTTGACCTAGTGACCTAGTTTTTAATTGGACATGACCCATATTCAAACTTAACCTAGATATCAATGAGACAAACATGATGACTAAGTTTCATCAACATCCAATGAGATTTGTAGCCTCAAGAGTGTAAACAAGGTTTTTCTATAATTTGACCTAGTGACCTAGTTTTTGACCGGACATGACACATATTCAAACTTGACCTAGATATCAATGAGACAAACATTCTGACCAAGTTTCATCAAGATTCAATGAGATTTGTAGCCTCTAGAGTGTTAACAAGGTTTTTCTATGATTTGACCTAGTGACCTAGTTTTTGACCCGACATGACCCACATTCAAACTTGGCCTAGATTTCTACTAGACAAACATTGTGATCAAGTTTCATGAAGATTGGATGATATTTGTAGCTGCTAGAGTGTTAAAGAACCAATTGTGAACAGACAGACAGACGACGGACGACGTACGACGGACATCCAGCAATCCTTAAAGCTCACCTTGGCACTTCGTGCCAGGTGAGCTAAAAAAGCCCAAGGTGAAGCATGTTTAGAAGTTGAACACAGAATCAAGTTTCATCAACTTTTGATGTAACATTCAGGAGATATGCTTCGGACAAAAATGAATTTATTATGAAAGAGGGAGGCAATTCAATATTTGGAGATGACAGAGTTATAATTCTTGTGTACTACACTTCTTTTTGTCATCCTCTAACACAGTATCAAGGTTCACATTACAGAGTGGCAGAAAATTTGATTTTTTAATTTTTTTTATGTAGAAAAAGGGAGATAATTCAATATTGGGAGATGGCAGAGTTATGGTTCTTGAGTACAGCACTCCCTCTGTCATCTCGTATCACTGTATCAAGTTTCATCAACTTACAATGCAATGCTCAGGAGATATACTCCAGACAAAATTTGATTTTTTTTAAATAGAAAAGGGGAGATAATTAAATGTTGGGAGATGACAGAGTCATGGTTCTTGGGTACTGCACCTCCTTATGTCATCACCTATCACTGTATCAAGTTTCATTAACTTACGACGTAGCAGTCAAGAGATATACTCCGGACAAAATTGTTTTGTATTTTTAGAAAAAGGGAGATAATTCAATATTGGGAGATGACAGAGTTACTGTTCTTGTGTACTGCATTTCCTTCAGTCATCCTCTATCACTGTTACAAGTTTCAGTAACTTTTGGTGTAACGGTCCAGAGATATGCTCCGGACAAAATTGATTTTTTTTATGAGAAAAAGGGAGATAATTCAAAATTGGGAGATGAGATAGTTACGGTTCTTGTGTACTGCACCTCCTCCTGTCATTCTCTATCACTGTATCAAGTTTCATCAACCTACGGTGTACCGTTCAAGAGATATGCTCCGGACAAAAAAGCGTGACGGACGCACGTCCGGACGCACGGACGGACGTTCTCACAGTTGGACATTTGTTGGGTATATTTTTTGTTTAAAAGTACCCAACAGTACACTAATATACCCAACAATAACAAAAGGGCAATCACGGAATGAATGGAATCTATTGTTCTCCCTACCCAACAAAGGACCTTTCGTGCGCTCGGACGGACAAAGCGGCGACTATATGCTCCCCCCCCTAAAGGGGAGCATAAAAATAGCTGCATCTTTAAAGATACTGGTAGTACAAATACATTCAATTGTATACAAAAGTACATCTCTAACCTAGACAGTCTTAGGAAAGTAATGTAGACCCAAGATGACATGCATACTGTATGAAGGGCAAATGTAAGGCAGAAAGCTTTCAAAGGTAGCTTTCTGCCTTAACTTTATTCTGTATTAACCCTTTACCCCATATATATGTTTTTATACACCTTCATTTTCTTACTTCACTGAAGAAAAAAGCTCCATTTTATGATGTCATAAATGAGCATGTTAAAAAGTAGTTCTATATTCAAGCAGATTGTCGCTTAAAGCAGGTTGAAAGTCACAGAGAATGTGACTTAAGGCTATGGGGTAACAGGTTAAGCTGCCAAATGTAAGCAACTGGTTTAGACCAAAAATGTTGTCATGTTCACAATGATTTCACTGTACATACATTAGGAAAATCATTACTTCTTCTCAATTAACCCATTACCCCATTGCGTCTTTCTAGTATTGAAGATAGGTGACTCTTTAAAGCAGGTTGAAAGTAAAGCAGAATGTGCCTTAAGGCGCATTCTGCTTTACTTTCAGCCTGCTTTAAGCTAACATCTGCTAGAATATTGAAATTACTTCTTATGATACATATTCATAACTGTATAAAATGGAACTATTTTTGGAAGTGAAGGAATACATAAAGGCATAAAAAGGTGTATTTATTGCGTAATGGGTTAAACAATGCTAAAATTTAAACAAATTGCAAAACTATAGAAAATGTAAGAAAATTTCAAATCTTGTTTCAACCCATTCACCTTTAGTGACAGGGCTGCCATAAGTTGATCATAAAAATCCTAAGATTTCAAATTTTTAATTTTTCAGACACAATTTTACTAATCGTACTATTACCCCATAGTCTGTTTCTTGTTTTGATGACACATGTCTGCTTAAAACAGGTTGAAAGTAAAGCAGAATAAGCCTTAAGGCGCATTCTACTTTACTTTCAGTCTGTTTTAAGCTATGGTGTGCTGGGATAAAAATCAGAATACTTAGGAAAAATCCGGAGAAATGGCAGCCCTGTAGTGATGAGTATACTCATCCTTTACAAACAGTGTACCTGTCAAGACTGCACTTGTTCTATGCAAACAGTGCAGACCCAAATCAGAGGGCTGCACTGTTTGTTCTTTTACAATATACAGTAAAACCCCTCTAAACCGGAACCTCTAAATACCGGAATTCTCTCTAAACCGGACAAAAACGCTGGTCCCGTTTCCCAACCATATTTACGCCTTTGATTTATTCCTTCACTGGAGAAAATACATTCATGAACATATATCATCAATTTTTCTTTCTATATTGTAGCAGATGATAGCTTAAAGCAGGTTGAAAGTAAAGCAGAATGCGCCTTAAGGCGCATTCTGCTTTACTTTCAACCTGCTTTAAGTGGTCAGCTACCTTCCATATTAGACACAATCTATGGGTTAAAACCTCTCTAAACCGGAAACCCCTCTAAACCGGATGTTTTTGTTGTCCCCACACATGTCCGGTTTAGAGGGGTTTCACTGTAATTAAAACACATCTAAATCGTCAAAAATGGACACGAGTTAACCCCATCAATGCCTTACCCCGATCACAATGTTCATTTGCAAACAGTTTGGATTCTGATCAGACGCCGCGTTATGCGGCGTCTGATCAGAATCCAAACTGTTTGACACTCATTTCAATATTTCTGAAGTCAAAATACCTAAAAATTAATGTTGAAAAATAAAAACAGATGACAATTGTTTAAAATCAATGATGTCAAGGCAGTGAAGGGGTTAAATTGGAATTGTCCATTTGATGTTTCAGGGCTGAATGAGTTAACTGACCTGTTTACAATATACTTATTACATCTGCAAACAGTGTAGACCCGGATCAAAGTGCTACTATAGGTGCCCTGTGATCAAGGTTTACACTGTTGGCTAATTTAGACAAGTATTTATTAAACTGCACAGAATTCAAAGTAGACTGGTTCATATTTTGGTAACTATGAAAATGATTCACAAGGGAACATAATAATCCACAAGAGGTACTTAGTGTTGAAGAGTTAAACTGACTGCCAAACAATTGGATCAGCTGACTCCAAACTGTATTTAATAGACTTTAACTTAAACCTTAGCCTGCCACTCACGACTATAGCTCCATATGCAAACAGCTTGGATCCGGATGAGACGCCGAGTAACTCGGCTTCTCATCCGGATCCAAGCTGTTTGACACTCGGACAACATTTTCAGCAATTTTGAGCAACTTTGAATCACTTTGAAACTTGAAGCGAGAAATATAGCAGACGACAATTTATTTGGCGGGCTAAGGGTTAAGTTGTCCAATTTTTACTATTTAGGGTTCATTTTAACAATAAAGTTGCAAATTGACAAACTGTGCACACTGTTTCCAAATTTTACCTAACTGGCCAGAGTTGAAATGATACAGATTCAAACATTTCTTCACATGTTAGTGATATAAATTCAAATATCATTCTAGTTTTTTCTGCTGCCGTGTAACAGGCCCATTCTGTCTTACTGGAATCTTGTGTTTTCTTACAGTATGGGAAGTCACTCTAGTCTTTTTACCAAAAAGCTTAGGAGTTACTTCCCTTGAAATAAATTCCCCTAGTTCAAGCCTATTGCAGTAAATGGCATGTAGATGTGGTACAATTAACAAACTAAGGTTCAAACCCCAAAATATACTACTGGCAAGAACTGTATCAGGCACTTGATATTTGGTCTCTGTTCGCCATTTAAGTGAGCAGGTTATGTAAACTAACTGGGCCTGGACTGAAGCTCCAGCATGAATGATAGACCAATCCTTAACCCAGTGCTGGCCAGGGTACCAATGGCTGCAGATCGCTGCTACATAAAATACGGCAAAGTAGTAGAAGTAGCATAAAGCCTGAAATGGAAAAACAAATTGCACACATTACAAAAATTTGCAAAGCTCACTCATAACTGCCTCTGCTCTACTTTCAGACTGTTTTAACCCATTATTCCATAGCCTGTATCTATTTTTGAAGACAGTGACTTAAAACAGGTTGAAAGAAAAGCAGAAGGTGCATTCTGCCTTACTTTCAACCTGCTTTAAGTTACTATCTATTAGGGAAAAGAAAATATTACCTACTGTATATACCAGTAATCATGATTATTTAAGGTGGAACTATTTCTTGAGTGGACGAATAAATTAGACGCATAAAAAGGCTACTTTTATGGGGTAATTGGTTAATCAGTCTCTTGTTACTTTGGTAGTTTATTTTCTGGAAAGTGAGTTATATGAATAACATGAATTCCATGGAATTAGATTTCTTGTAGCAAATGATTAATGAAGAAGTGAAAATGAATCTACAGTGCTCCCTCTCTACAACGGCCCTCCCAACAACGACTCGCTCCTTACAATGACACTTGCAGCTGTTCCCCAAACAGTAAGATTATGTCTGAAGCTTTCACAGCTGCAATATCATCTGCTTAAAATTGTTGTCTGCTGGTTCTTTCAAATTCACATATTGGACAGTTTGATAGAAAAAACATAATGAGGAGTGACAAACAGCTTGAATCCAGATCAGACGCCGCGTTACGCCGCGTCTGATCTGGATTCAAGCTGTTTGCAAATGTAAATCAATTTCCCTCTCTATACCGACTCCCTCTGAACAATGCACACATTTGTGTGTCCCATTGGGTGTCGTTGTAGAGAGGGAGCGCTGTACATAGGTTATTTCAACTAAAGCCACAACCAAAACACAATTTGCACAACTTCACCAAGTTTTATTCATCATGATCATTTCATAAAATATGCAGAAAACAGGGCTGCCATAAGTTGACATGAAAAATCCTAAGATTTCCAAATTTGCATTTGTCAAGTGCGATTTTACAAATCATACCTTTACCCCATAGCCTGTTTCTTGTTTTGTTGGCATGCGACTACTTAAAGCAGGCCGTAACTAAAGCAGAATGCACCTTAAGGCGCATTCTGCTTTACTTTCAGCCTGCTTTAAGCTACTATACACTTGGAAAAAATTCGAAGATTTAGGAAAAATCTGGAGAAATGGCAGCCCTGAGATAATAGCTGCAAGACAGATGTAGAAAAGATGGTACTTGTAAGTCTCTGTTTTGTTGCTCTTTTATACCTGTCGTTCGTGATCACGTGATATTTAGTTCTACGTGTACACATATTGTGATTTGTTTGTACGCAATTTGTCTCCACATAGTCAAAAATTGTGTTTTTGTCATGGTTAAAACTTATAAATGACAAAAGATTTAGCAAAATTTCTTAAAATTCCAATAACTGGTTGCAGAGAGTAGCCTGGACATGATACCTCAACCAATGCCTATGCCAGCATAAAAGCAAATGGTGAAAAGAGTTGGGTGACTTACCTGAGTTCTGCCATACTGGGTGGGGTCATCAAGGTAAGGCTCAATCTCTGTGATATAAAACTTGCAGATCCAATCTTTACACCCCATACAGGCCTGGAAAAGGGTTTGATATACCGGTACAGTAAAATCTCTCTATTACGGCCACTTAATTTTGTTGCTTATTGGGTGTTTAAGGCATGTGACCGCTTAAAGCAAGGTGACAGTGAAACAGAAAGCTCCTTTAGGAGCTTTCTGTTTCACTGTCACCTTGCTTTACGCTGTCACCTGTTTTTTATACAATATATTATCCTTTGTTTTAGTGGTCGTAATAGAGAGGTTTTACTGTGATAGTCTATAACCTGAACTACTGCTTCTAATTAACTCATTCACCCCTGAAACCTTTAATTGTAATTTCAAATTAAGTCTTGTCCATTTTCAATTCTTAGGGTAGATTTTAACAATATAACTACAAAATGACAAACAGTGTAGACTTTGATCTAACAAGGGTTGAATGTGTTTACCCTGTAACCATAGCCTGGTTCTAGTTTTAAAAACAGATTTTGAAAACAGGTGACCACTTAAATCAGGTTGAAAGTAAAACAAGGACCACCATGGCCCTAAATCGCTCACCTGGTACACTATGTAAAACATGACCTATAGTGACCTAGATTACAACTGGACATGACCCACAATCAAATCAACCTTTAGAGTGTTAACAAGATTTTTCTATGATTAGACCTAGTTTCTGACCAGACACAATCCACATTTGTTTTTGACCTAGATTTGATGTAGGCAAACATTCTGGCAATATTTCATTCAGATCTAATGAGATGTGTAGCGTCTAGAGGGTTAACAATGTTTTTCTTTGATTTGACCTAGTGACCTAAATTTTGATCGGACATGACCCATATTCGAACTTGTCCTAGATATCAATTAGGCAAACATTCTGACCAAGTTTCAGTAAAATCCAATGAGATTTGAAGCCTCTAGAGTGTTAAAAAAGTTTTTCTATGATTTGACCTAGTTTTTGATCGAGCATGACCTATATTCGAACTTGACCTAGATATTAATGAGGCAAACAGTTTGACCAAGTTTCATGAAGATAAGGTGAGATTTGTAGCCTATAGAGTGTAAACAAGGTTTTCCTATGATTTGACCTAGTTTTTTACCCGACATGACCCATATTCGAACTTCACCTAGATATCAATTAGGCAAACATTCTGACTATGATGCATTAAATTCCAATGAGATTTGTAGCCTCTAGAGTGTGAACAAGGTTTTTCTATGATTTGACCTAGTGACCTAGTTTTTGACCTAGCATGACCTATATTCAAATTTGACCTAGATATCAATGAGGCAAACATTTTAACTTAGTTTCATAAAGATCCAATAAGATTTGTAGCCTCTAGAGTGTTAACAAGATTTTTCTATGATTTGACCTAGTGACCTAGTTTTTGACCCAACATAACCCACATTCGAACTTGACCTAGATTTCATCAAGACAAACATTGTCATCAAGTTTCATGAAGATCGAATAAAATTTGTAGCCGCTAGAGTGTTAACGAACCAATTGTGAACGGACAGACAGACAGACGGAGGGACAGACGAAGGACATCCAGCAATCCTAAAAGCTCACCTTGGCACTTCATGCCAGGTGAGCTAAAAAGAATACACCTCAAGGTGCATTTATCTTTCTTTAAGCAGTCACCTACTTAAGATAAAACAAATGTGTATGTTACAACTCGCTAGGACTGACTGTGTCAACTTACCACCATTCTAAACATGGCGACTAGAGTAGCTGCAGCAAACCACACACAGAAGGTCAACTCTGCTGCCTTCTCCCAGGTCTTCTTGGGTCCAGACTGATCAAATAAATAAAACATTTCATCTCTAACAATATGTGATTAACCAAAAGCATGCTATAAATGAACAATTTGCAAAACTTGTTGTCTATAATAATTGATTTATCTGCATGGTAAAACAATCTGGATTTAAGTGGGAAGCTAATAATTACCCTGCTTCTCCAGTAGATCCAAACTGTTTTTATCACATAAATTGTGGTCTGGGAATGATATAAAGTTATTATGTAAATATTGTAATCCACAAAATTAATGGAATATCGTTTTTTGACCTCTGGCCAAAAAAGCGCTGCATGTAGTGGGACGCCAAATGACGTCATTTGTGATGACGTTAACAAAAACATAAACAATGTAACATTTTGGCGGAAAATCTATATAGCAGAGGGTCTACAAACTACTACAGCTTCAATCAATTAATAGGTGCTTAAACTTGTTATGTGATAAATAGAATCTCACATTCGTACTCATTATCTATCATTTTGATAAACTCTTAAAGAGTCTTTGACTAAAATTCATATAACGCTCGCCAAGGCTTGCATCATATTATTTTAGTCAACTCGTTAATTACAAATGATAAATAATGAGTACTCATACAAGGTCCTCTATGTAAATTTTATCTGAAAGACCATCTACAGCACAAATCGTCTGTAGCTAGCATAAGGTTGGTACCTGAATTTTATATTGGGGAAAAGGCTAAAATCATGTATATCAATTAGATGTTTAATCACAAAACTGTAAAATGCATAAAGCTTTATATTGAGGGAAAAGCTGAAATCATGCATATCAATTAGATATTTCATTACAAAACTGTTAAATGCAAAAAGCTTTATATTGCGTGAAAAGCTGAAATCATGCATATCAATTAGATATTTCATAACAAAACTGTAAAATGCATAAAGCTTTATATTAGGGAAAAGGCTGAAACCATGCGTATCAATTAGATATTTCATTACAAAACTGTTAAATGCATAAAGGTTTATGTTTAAAGTTCTAGTTGAAAGTTCTTAACCCATTACCCCATAAATATGCCTTTTTACGACACAAACTTATTCCTCCACTGAAGAAAAAAGTTCAAAATTATACAGTAATGATTAACAAAAATGTTTCGTAAGAAATATTTTCTATATTCTTGCAGATATAATCTTAAAGCAGGTTGAAAGTAAAGCAGATTGCACCTTAAGGCGCACTCTGCTTTACTTTCAACCTACTTTAAGTGGTCACCTATTTTCAAATCTAGAAGGCTATGGGGTAATGGGTCAAATATCTGTATTTTCGATCAAAATAAATCTGACAAAAACCTTTGTATTTCATGACTTAGAACATTTAGATAAAACCAAATCCGTAATCTTTAATGAGAATGGATTCAAAGTATGGTCCCTGTGTTCTTTTTTTAAATTCAATTCACTCTATATTTCGTGAAAAATTCTGTAGAAGATATTTTGAAAATTGATTTTTAATATCATTTTACTGCAAACCAGAACTCTTAACTCTCAAACAGATTAGATCCAAAAGATATGTACAGTTATAAAAAGTCATTAATATTAGTGATTATCAAAATAAGGGTCTCAGGGGGATATATGCTATTCTTTCCCAATAAACACTTCTGTGCTAAAACAATTATTTCAATTGCTAATGGTTTGGAGCCATATCAGACACCAGGTCCCCCGCACATGGTTAATCTCCAAATTGTTAGCTACGAAGATAAAAATGATTTGTCAAACTTACGTGAACAAATCAATTTCTCCATTTTACTACCATATAGTGCATTTGGATTTAGTTTTTGTTTAACCAATTATTCATGAGATACACATTTTTATGCATTTAATCCTCCATTGGAGAAAATAATTCAAATTTATACAATCATGAATATTTTCCATATTCAAGTAGATGGTAGCATACAGCAGGCTGAAAGTAAAGCAGAATGTGCCTTCAGGCACATTCTGCTTTATTTTCAACCTACTTTAAGTGGTCACCTACCTCCAATGCTATAAACAGGTTATGGAGTAAAGGTTTAAACAGAAAAGAATATCTTAGCAACTGTTATAACCTTTTGAATGTTTTTTATCAATTGTCTATTACAAAATGTAGCTGCGATCTTTTTCAATGTTTCAGATATGTACAGTCGAACTTCGATATCTCGATATCGGTTAGGTCAATCATACCCATATTTCAAAGTTAAAACATGGTTAAGCCACGTTTTAACTTTGAAATATGGTTATGTTTGACCTATGCAATTCATGTGTTAACAAATCGGATAGTTCCATTTAAGCGAGTTTGAGATATCGAAGTTCAACTGTACTACAAAAAAAACATAGTAGGCTACCTCTTTTTGTTTCTTCTTCTTTCCATCCACCAGAAATCTCACTGTAGCGTACACAGGAAACACCACATAGGGAACATTGAGCAAGTAGGACCATCTAATACCCTTGTTTCCTAGCAACAAATATATCACAAGATTTGTATCTATAGATTAACATTTACACTGCCACAATTTTTCAAACGGACTCTCTTCCATTTTCTATCTTTTATGATTCCAGTTTGGCTCTTGAGGCTTTTGTCCTAGAAATATTTAAAATTATGGCAAACAGTGCAGAACTTGATCATATGGCTCATTCAGGGGCCTCTGTTTTTAGTCTACACCATTTGCAAATGATAAACGAAAGAAACTTTGTGGCAGGCATAAATATCCAAATGAAATGGTCAGGGCTATCAGAAGTTGAACATAAAAAATACTCAGATTTTCAAATTTTCTATTTTCCAAGCACAATTTTAGGAATGGTGCCTTAAAAAATGTGCTACTTGTGTGTCTTTGTGTTCAAAGTCATCTTTTCAAACCAATATATCACACCATTGCAGCCATGATATTTATACAAACATACACAAAATAGCAGATTTAACGTTACTTCAATAAAATCTGAAGATTTCAAAAATATACTGTAGGTCTTGAGAAGTGAAAAAAAATCTGAAGAATTTGGGAAAGTTTGGAGAAATGGCAGCCCTGAATATAAAGGACCATGAATGAAAAGTTATGCTTTACTAGCATGTAAAATTGTAAGGACTATAAGTAACTATAAGCTTACCAGTTACATTGCCAGGCATGTACACAACCATACTGTGATTGATTGACCCCACCCAGTACAGGCCCACATATCTGTAATCCTTCCTGCAAACACAAAACACATACAGTCAAACTTTGACATCTCGAACAGGGTTATATCAAACATACCCGTTTAGCCATGTTTAAACTTTGAAATATGGGTATGTTTGACCTAACTGAGCATGAAATAATGCAGCTCATGCGTCGAATTATGGGTTAGTTGAACTTAGTTCGAGTTAAGCGGGTTCGAGATATCAAACTTTGACTGTATATAAAACGTTTGTACAGAAACCAGTAAAAAATTCTTTAACCCATTCTCTTATAAATATTCCTTTTTACACCCTTAATTTATTCCTTCACTGGAGAAAATAATTCCAATTTAGTATTGTAATGAATATTCATTTTAAGAATTACTTCCTTGAACTCTAGCAGATGATAGCTCAAGGAAGGCTGAGGGTAAAGCAGACTCTGCATTAGGGTGCATTTAATTATGCATTACTTTCAGCCTGCTTTAAGTGGTCACCTTTATAATGGGTTAAAAAGAAGAAGACTAGTACAAAAAGCCTGTACTGATACCAATGGTATGTGTACAGTATTTAGGAACAGTACATATCCAAACATTTGTATTCCCTCATGCAAGACGAAAAACAAATAATGTATGTGTAGACCAAGATCTGTTGAGCAAAGATCTTACTGTCCAGTATACAATTTTTGCAAATTGAATAGACCCAGATCAGAGGTAGTTTCCAGACTTTCTCAGCTCTTAACACTTATCTTGCTTTAAGTTTTAAAGATAAACAAGCAGTCGTCCACCTTAACCCATTACATGTACTCCATTAATACACATTTTACACCTTAACTCTTTGAACCCTAGTCCCGCATATAGGCATCCTTTTCAAACAGTGTACATGTGAATAGTATACTTGTCCTGTGCAAACAGTGAAGACCCAGATCAGAGGGCTCCGAAAGGAGCCCTCTGATCAGGGTCTTCACTGTTTGTCATAATGCCAAACATTGACAAAAACAACGCTTAAATGTCAGTAATGGACTAGACAAAAATGGAAACTGGAATTGTCCACTTAAAGTTTCAGGGAGGAAAGAGTTAACATAGTAATTCATTCCCAATTTATAGTCATGAGTATGAACCATGAAAAATAATCTTTAATACATAGCACTGCTATGGTAGCAGAGTGTACCATAAAGCAGACTGAAAGTGAAGCTTTATTGCACTTTTGGCAGAGACATACAAACATGTTTGTATGTCTCTGACTTTTGGCTATGATAAAAATATTTAATCCCTGGATTTTTGGTCTTACAAACAGTGCATGTACACACAAGTCTTACCCAGAGCATAGAAGGGCTATCATAGCAATGTACATGGAGAAATGTCCAATCCCATCCCAGTAATTGATCATGGTGCCATAGGAGCTTCTCAGGTATGGCTCGCCCTCTCGTAGGTAGAATTCCATGAACCCTTTCAAGTAGCCATCAAGCTCCAGAGCAATAATCAGATCCACAATTCCAGTGAAAGCAAATACGCTCCAAACTGAAAATGATAAAACAGATATTGTGTACTACATGTTTAACTCTCTGTATGCTAAGCAGCAGGTATATGTGCCACAGTGATTACCTTTGCAAACAGTTTGGATCCTCATCAGGACCCAAACTGTTTAACACTCTGACCCTGTTTAGAAAAGAATGACTATGACGAGCATTCTATTATTTGCATAACGTATTAATGCATTTTGAAATCATGCAGGAACAAACTAGAGATGTAGCTGTGTCTATAAGACACACAGGACCCCCCCCCCCCCTTCTATAAGCTCCGTGCACAGAATATGGGCTAAAATGCAACCTAGCACAATATGCAGTCAGTTAAGTAAATTTAGTAAACTGCTCAATCAGATATTCGAGGCTCGAGAAACAAGCAAGTAACCATCAAGCATTCTCCTAAAGTGAAACGAGAAAACCATCCATCATGTCCATCGGAGGTGGAACTCAAATCCAGAACCAACTCAACACTTGTCCGGCACTCTACCAACTGAGCTATCCGAGCATATCGATACCCACCTCTGCTCAGCCACAGGTTACATTTTCTCTGAAACATCTCAACTAAACCCTATGTTGTGACCACTTATTAGAACCGTCTCAAAGAGACGATTCTAACGAGATTCATAATATGGGGTTTGATGGAGAAATAAGCTTAAGGAAGCTATCTTTATCTGGAACTATGACATTAAATTGTCTTCAACAAAATCAATGTTATGCTGATCAACCTACAATAAAAGATGTTTTGTCGAAAATCAAAACAATAAGTAAAAGAAGGTGTTACCTTTAAACAATATATCTTTTTTACCAGGAGAGTCTTTCGTGAAAGCCATGCACATCAAGCAGAACGCCGGTAAGACCACAAACGCGCTAGCACAAACCCACTTGTGATCTTCCATTACTGCTAGTTTGTCCAACGAATACGTCACTGGGAATGCAAACATAGACGCCAGAAACACTAAAATCGCCGTTGGTATCTTAGACAGCATATTGACAGTTCTGTCCTTTCTGAATTGATGCCTAAAACCTAATGATGATCTGCGATAACTGACAGCAAAAACCAATCTTGTTTCGACATGTATAATATAGGAACAAGGGAAGTTACTGTGTAACTATTTTCTTATCTATAACTTCAAGGTTGGATATAAAGCCTTAACTCCAAACCACGGACTGTTTTCAGAAATTATCAAGTTGTTTCCCCAAGTTTATTTGTTTGAAAAACAATTTCAGACTGGTTTTTTTTTTCAAATAAAAAATAATGTAAACAATATTTTTGCCTGGAATAGATAGATCTAAGCCGTTACATATTTTTGGAGATTTATTTTTTGCAGTTTTGAGGGTTTATAAATTCAGTAAGGTGGTTCAACGAATTAATAAGTGCTTGGTGGAGACAAATATTTTTGATCGGCTGTCCGACTTTATTACATCAGAAATCAGTAAATGTGAAAATAATTTTAATTTTGTACTGTGCGGTGACATGAATAGCCGAACTTCTGATCTACCTGACTTTGTAGCAGACGACAATAGCTTACACATACCCTTTTTACCGGACAATTACACTGACGATATCGATTTTAACCGCTATTCGCAAGATAAAGGACGGACAAATTCTAACGGCATTTCTTTAATTGACCTATGTAAAGAAACTGGTTTAAGAATGTTGAATGGGAGATTTGGGGAAGACCAGGGATTAGGTAGATACACTTTTGTTGGTAACAGTGGTTCGAGCGTCGTTGATTACGTAATAACCTCACAAAGTCTATTGAAACATGTAACTAGTTTTAGAGTAGACGAGCCCAATATTTTATCTGACCATTGCTTAATTTCTTTTGCGTTTGAGTTTGATCAGGGATAATATATTACTAGACGGGATTTGTAACGGCTTCTTTAAACGGCCGAACTACTAAAATATCCTTGCCGTAGGTCAAAATCGATATCGATCAAGTCACGTGACCAGTTAACAGCGAGAGAGACGGTCGCTATCGTACCCGATAAGAGGTGCGCTTTCAAAATGAAGACCACCACGCTTAATTCAAATCGATTTTATTTCTTTATTTATAGACCGATTTTGAAATAGTAAAGTTTATTTCGGTTCTGAAAAGATTATATTTATTGAATATTAATTTTATGTATCGATGTGAACCGTTTAAAACGTGTGGTGATCAGTTAAAGAGCGACGAACAAGATTCGTTATTCTAATTTTGAGCTGTTTTCGCATGAAATTTTAAAACCACCAAAAGTAAATATGGCGTTTTTTTCTCTATTGACCAACCGATTTGAGTGAAGTAAATTTTATTTGGTTCCAAAAAGACTATATTTATTGAATAGTAAATTTATTTTTCAATATGAACCGTATATTTCTATATTTCATGGAAAGATATGAAAATGATGAATTTGATGTTATGTTTCAAGAGTTAAATACAGTTATAAATGAAGAAGAAATTTTGAAGGGCATTAATGGTTTGAAGACAAATAAATCGGGTGGTCCGGATCTATACCTAAATGAGTTTTTTATACACGGTAAGCATATTTTAATGCCTACATTACATGTATTATTTAATAAAATATTTGATTTAGGCTACTTTCCAAATGAATGGACGAAGGGTTACGTTATACCATTACATAAAAAGGGGTCAAATAACGATGTTGATAATTTTCGCGGGATCACCCTTTTGAGTACCTTAGGAAAACTTTTTACTCGAATTTTAAATAATAGACTAGTGAATTGGGCAGAAACATATGGTGTATATGTTGAAGCACAAGCTGGATTCAGGGCTAATATGGGTACAACAGATACACTGGCACTAGAACAACAAAGTTTTTTTTTGTTTTTTTTTATAGAATCCATTTCTAACCGTAAAAGCTACTGTCACATAGACTTTCATATAGATATTGTGTTACTTAAAAATTATATATATGTCTACTGTTTTATAGATCTCACAGTAGATCCTAAATTTGACACAGTAGAATTTATTATTTTAAAAAATTCCAATGTAGATCTATATCTAAGCCTACTGTATAGGCTACTATCATATAGACTTTTCAAACAGTTATAATATGTACATCAAATGTCACTGAAAATGTGATATATAGGTCTTCTGTCAAATAGATATAACTTTAGATCCTCAATCTGACTAAGTAGAAATTCAATAAAAAAAAAAAAAATTTTTTTTTTTTTTTGGCCGTATTGATTGATAGTAGACTATCGCTACTTAGATAAACATGGTGCGGCAGTCCCAGAGCCATCGAATCCACCCCTCGTCGAATAGCGTAATTTTACGATATAAAACGCAGATATACATGAAAGTTACTCTGTTTTATGGAAAGAAAAGACATTAAACTCTGTAGAAACGCAGAGTTATTGACCATTAAGAAACCTCTGTTTAAAAGATTGATTGATTATTTGACGAGATAGTTGAGTTTCAAAAAAACCCGACCTACGTACCGTGCCAACTTCCGGTTTAAATAATTTTCACAAGTGTCGGTTGCAACGCGCGGTTTCATTGGACGAATTATTGGAGGTGTGTCGTCAAGCGTCGTTAGCTACGGGACCGTGACCGATTCCGGTAGAATATTTATCACGTGATACGTCGAGCGGTTTATAAAGTCTCATCCGAAGGACTTGGTCCGACGGGGATCAAACTCACAACCCTTGACGTGGTCAGCGGCTGCTTTACCCCTCGACTAGGTCCTCCGGTTTAAATGGTGAGAGAATTGTGTTAGCGAACCGGCCGGTGGCTCAGTTGTTAAAGCACTTGGCCTGTAAGCTGTACAGGGGTCTCAGGTTCGAGTTACGGCTGCATGATTTTCTCACCTAGACTAGTTACACAAACATTGTGGTGAACAAACACAATAACTGAGGAGGAGGGAGAAGGTGTGTGTGGGTGGGTGAAACGTTGGCAAGATTTTCAAAATAATATTTGAAATATAGGGTGATATGGGCGCCAATAACTTAAGTTTGTTGATAAATCTAAAGACTAATATCACACTTCTCGATTGATCTAACTTACAATGTAAGCAGGCATTCTTTTGGTGACAGCACGATATTGATAAATAAACACAATATATGTGCAGATTGAAAATCAACTCGTTTCTTAGCCATGTGTAAGCAGCCGCCGTGTCAGTGTAATCAAAAGTGTCATGTTCGGTGTTGAGACAAAGCTATTTACAAACTCATCGTAAGAAAAGCAGATTGCAAGGCCCTAAAACACGATGAACATTCTTCCGTTCACCTATTAGGTTTTATAGATTCTGAATAAATTGTAAACATTTGGCCAACATAAATAAATAGGAATCTTTCTTTCTCTATCGTTCGATATATGTCCACGTCAACAAGCTGAACAACCCATATCGGAAGTTGTGCACGGTAATCCCCCTTACATACATGTAAATACTACTCTGGTGAAAGATGTACGTGCGCTTTCAAAACTTACGTGTGTACACGGTGCTAAATCAACCTTTCACTGAAAATATCACGAATGAATGTGTTATTCATTCGTGAAGATATGCCCATTTCTTGCATAGCAACCAATCAGACGGCTCGTAACATTTTGTCGGGTCAAACGAGGTCAACCGGAAGTCAGTACGGTATCAAAGATCGGTAAAAACAAACTCTGTGATCTTTCTCTCAAACATCGACTAATATTTAGGACAGAGGGTTGTTACAGGGCTAGAACTTACCGTCTATATACAGTTAAATATGTTTTCTTCCAAACCGCGGAGTAACTTTCGCATTGATAAGCGTTTTATATCGAAAAATTACGTTGATGCGCAACGGGGGTCGAAAAGGCTTGAGCACCATGTTTACTAACTATACGATAGTAGGCTTATATATACAAATTCAATATACAATCATTTTACGTTTCCAGTGTCACCATTATGACCTTTACATACAATAACTATATGATAGTATGTTTATATATATTTATTTTATGTCCATTGTCACATTAGACATTTATGCAGTATTTTTGTATTTCTATATTTCTATAGTGATATTTAGGGCAGTAGGCTTATCTATAGACATATACAGACTAGATCTACTCCACACAAATATTTTTTTATTTTTTTTTTATTTTTTTTTCCAATTCCTTGTGTGTCATATTGAGGAGCTGTGAGATCTAAATGTCACTAGACCTTTATATAACTTTTTATATCTATGAAAGTCAATATTATAGAAGCCAATCTATAGGCCTAGATACAGGTAGATCTACTAAAAAAAAAAAAATTGTGTTCCAGTGCCAGTGAACAGATAATATATTTGTACTCCATGGTCTTATTACTCATTTTTTAAACAGCGGTAAACAGCTGTATTGTGCCTTTATCGATTTTTCCAAAGCTTTTGACTATATTGTCAGAGATAATTTGTGGTATAAATTAATTAAGCTAGGTGTGCGTGGTAAAATGCTAAACGTATTAAAATCTATGTATACAACTGTGAAGGGTAAGGGTAAAATATAATAATGAACTTAGTGGTGAGTATAGTTGTGCTTTAGGAGTCTTTATCACCGTTTTTGTTCGCCATGTGTTTGAATGATATGGAAGACATGTTTGTTAGAAATGGTGTAGAAGGTATTGATATAAATATGTCCAAAGTTTTTCTGATATTGTATGCTGATGACATTGTAATTTTTGCTAGCTCTAGAGAAGATTTGCAAAAAAGTTTAAATGTATTGAATGAATATTGTTGTAGATGGAAACTAACAGTTAATACAGCGAAAACAAAAATAATGATATTTAGAAAGGGTGGTAGAATACCTCGAGATACTATCTTTACTTACAATGGTGATGTTATTGATATTGTTAGCAAATTTTCTTACTTGGGTATAGTTTTTACAACTGGTGGTTCATTCTCTATTGCACAGGCAACTATTTGCAGGACAGGCTTTAAAGACGTTTTTTCAAATGAAGAAGTATTTGTGTAAATTCACTACGATTGAGGTTAAACATAGATTAGATCTGTTTGACAAACTGGTGTTACCTATCTTAAATTATGGATCAGAGGTGTGGGGCTTTATGAAGGCAGATAATATTGAAAGGGTGCATCTTAAATTTTGTAACGGTTTACTCGGCGTAAAAAGAAGTACGCAAAATGATTTTGTATATGGCGAATTAGGCAGAAAACAACTTAATTGCATTAGACATCTTAAATGCATTAAATATTGGCTTAAGATAGTGCAAAGCGATGAGCGTAAATATGTTAAGAAAGTATATGATTTAATGATAACAGACATTGACAAAAATGAAAGAATTATTAATTGGGCTTCTTTGGTACGAGATACACTAAGTAGATTAGGTTTTTATCATGTATGGTTAGCTCATGGGGTTGGTAATATAAAACGTTTCTTATACGTAGTAGAAGAAAGAATACATAATGTTTTTTTACAGGAATGGAACGGTAGGCTCCATGATTCAAGCAGAGCACTTTTCTATAAAAATATAAGCAAATTTGAATTGCAGCCTTATTTATCTCTTTGCAAAATTTCAAAATTCAGACAGGCATTTTCAAGACTTCGTTTGTCATCACACAGACTCGAAATAGAGACTGGTAGGTGGACAAAACCAGTAGCAACAGCTTTTGAAAATAGAAAATGTTCTGAATGCGATGTTTTAGAAGACGAGTTTCATTTCATATTAGAATGCAAATTATATATGGATTTGAGAAAGACGTATATTAAGAAATATTTCTGGAACAGACCAAGTATGCATAAGTTGTTATCCCTTATCAATTCATCAAAACAGTCAGAAGTAAGAAACCTAGCAACATACATTTACAAAGCTTTTGATGTCCGATAAATAAATTATGAGGACTCGTACAACAATTACAACATTAACGTTCTTTTGACAAGTAATAATATCTCATAACTCATTTTAGCAGTGTATTGCTATGTTATCATGATTGTCTTATATTTTGTATTGCATTAACTAGTGTATTGCCTTCACTTGAAACAAATTAATTCCTTTGTACCTTTCTTACAAGGTTATCAGCATAATGTGTGATGAAAGTAATGCAGAAGGCTCATATGGAAGCCTTCTGCATTATCTTTATTCCGCATTAAACGGCCATATTTTATAAGGATTTGATGTCAGCTTAGTGCGTGACAAGGGTAACACAGAAAGCAACTACAGGAGTTTTCTGCGTTACCCTCTTTCAGCATTGAGAGAAAATTAATATAAATAAATATACATGTTATATAAAGAAAAACAGTGGCCGGTCTATTCCGATACCTATGTTTTTATTGAATATGTGTGTCTTTTATTTACATGTTGAATATGTAAGTTGTAATAAACATAGTCTATTATTGAAAGCGAATAATTAAAAGGAGAACACCCAGTTGAATTTTATAAAGCGTAGTGCGGCGCAGAAGTTTTGCAGAAAGTACCGATGGGAACTTTCTGCATTACTTTGGCACAACATTAAACAGGTTAATTTTAAAAGGTACGATGTCAGCTTAGTGCGTAACAATGGTTTCAACATCTAGTTCCGATGGGAACTTTCTGCATTACTTTTGCACAGCATTAAACATGTTAATTTTAAAAGGTGTGATGCCAGCTTAGGGTGTAACAATGGTTTCAACATCCAGTTGAATGTTAAAGTATCAGCGTAGTGCGGCGCAGAAGTATTTAGAAAGTTCCGATGGCAACTTTCTGCATGACTTTTGTACAGCATAAAAGCAGATGAATTCTAAAAGGTGTGATGCCAGCTTTGGGTTTAACAATTGTTTCAACATCCAGTTGAATGTTACTATAGTATTAGCGTAGTGTGGTACAGTAGTTATGCAGAAAGTTCCGATGGGAACTTTCTGCATTACTTTTGTACAGCATTAGTGATCAAGACATTAAATATGACTATAGGGCAACAGTGATTAAGGGTCTCAGTATAAACCAAGAAGATCATAATGAAGAACCAGAGCTGGTGTTACAGGACTGACCTTCTACCAGAATCAACTATGTAACTATGTATGTATGTATGTATTAAACAGTTGAAGTTTAAAAGGTGTGATGTCAGCTTAATGCGTGATAATGGTTTCACTAAATATGTGTTTATTTTGTTTAAATGTTAAATGTGTAAGTTGTAGTAAATATATGTCTATGGTAAAAGTAAAGCCAGTTCAAAAAGAACCAGCTAAAGGCGGTACGGAAGTTATGAGGAAAACTCCTATGAGAGCTTTCTACTTTACTCCATTACTTATAACCAGCATTTTGAAATTGTGTTTTTATAACGGTGTGGTGTCAACTTGGTGTGGGACAAAGGTAGCGCAGATAGCGAATGTATGAGTTTTTTGCGTTACCTTCATTCAACATTAAAGATTCAGTGATAACTATATTTCATAGAATAAGTATAATGTATATTTATGAGTATATTTCGAATCGAAACTTGGGATGTTAAGGCTACTAGCAAAAGGAAATATTACAGCTGACAAGAATCTTTGCTAATTGCTCAAAAAAGTATATTAATCATTGTTAAATACCTTCTCCGCACTTGTGTTATATATGTATGTCATACTGTCAGTCATGTGCATATTTGTTTGTGTATTTTCCTCATGGGCTTTTAGGCCTAATGGAACTACTATGAATAAACTTATCAAACCTACCTCATTGAAACCTTGATTAAATTGAAATTTAAAAACTGCGCTATTGAGATAAAACAGCACAGACCATCACTTAACAGGGACGAGGGACTGGGGCTACCGCGGGTATCTGACGGTCTCCTCGTATCACGTGACCACTCACCGGTCACGTGATCCAGCCAGTACAGTCTTGCCGAAGAAGGGGATGTGACATCTCCGAAAATGCCAAGGTAAAGGAAAAACTTTTGTGCTCTGAGTTAAAGAACCTCTCTACTCATTATCTCTTCTTGAATTGAGTACAAATGCCAAAACATGAAGTTTCTATCACATGTACATGTAATTCCAAAGTGATGGCCAGTTGTGTACAGAGAGACAGACAGACAAACATACTAAAACATTGTGCCCCGGCTAAGTCATGCAGGGGCATAAAAAAGAACTTTGTCATTGCTCTGGCAAATTCATATCTATAGGAAAACTATGTGTTTGCCTTCCTGCTTAAAGATCACCGTAATTATTCTTAATACAATGCTTCCTCTCTACAACGGTCCTTCCTCCTTACAACGATCCCTGTCGCAGTTCCCCATACAAGACATTTATGTCCAAACTTTTCATGGCTGCAATACCCTCTGCTTAAAATTGTCGTCTGCTGTTTTTCTCAAATTACATAATGGACATTTTGATAGAAAAATAATAATGACGAGTGACATACAGCTTGAATCCAGATCAGACGCCGCGTTGCGCGGCGTCTGATCTGGATTCAAGCTGATTGCAAATGTCAGCCACTTTACCATACCTTCAACGACTCCCTCTGAACAACGCACACAATGTTTGTCTCCCAATAGATGTTGCTGTACAGAGGACACGCTGTATTCAACAAAATGCAAAGCCCGTTTATCTGGCTGTATTTAAGGCAAATGACTGTTCAAGGTAAGACTCAATTAAAACAGAAAGTCCTCATCACGATAAATGCTGCCACATACCTGTATAAAATACATTCTAGGGAGTAAACTGAACAAATCCAGCATTTTCTCACTTATTTCAACACCAAGTCCTATGGTGTTACTACTCATTACAATCGTCGCAGAAATTAAGATTTTATTTTATGAAATACTCCCCTTATCTGGAACCCTGCAATCCATGAAACTGCATTTATGGTACCAAGGGGCCAATGATGGCCTAATATGGTTCATCTGAGAATATATTACATTGCATGTATAATGCTGAATGCTGAATGCAAACTGAAGTTTGTCATTAAATGTATGTGGACTGTTGTATGTAGAACACTACCCCCCCTTGGGAAAAAATTTAACAATCTTTATAGAGGACCTATAGATGAACACTTAGTGCTCAGGGGCCCGTTTCAAAAACCTTTGTACGACATAAACGGTCGTAAGTCAACAAAACATTAAAATACTGATACTAATTTCTGATTTTTGTAAAGACGATTCCAATGAGATATCACAGTACAGGATTAGATGGAGAAATAAATTAAAATTATAGGGAGAAGAAGGCAGTGCCTCTGTGAATGGAATAGTATGGAATAGTATAGAAATCATGCACCAACTGACACCATGAAACCAGATATGGAGGACAATGACATATATACTTTCTTAATATTTAATGTTGTTGTTAAAATCTCATGTCTATGTACATATACATATCATATATTTGCATGAAAAATTAGTACAGCCAATCTTGTATTAAGCAACCAGTTACTCATCCTTTACAAATGGTATACCTGTGAAGAGTACACCTGTCCCATGCAAACAGTGTATATCCAGATCAGAGGGCTCATAAAGGAGCCCTCTGATCAGGGTCTGCACTGTTTGTCACTTTGCAACATATTGTAAAATCACCCACAGAAAAGGCAAAAATAGAATTGTTCATTTAAAATTTTAGGGGTAAATAGGAGGCCATGGATAGTCTCAAGTATTTTGCTTAGTACAAGATAAAAGTATGCATTATTTTTATCACACATTCAGCAAAAACTTGTCTGTAGGGTTCTGCTTACGAGATCTCAACGTTACTTTAAAATAATTCATTTAATAAAAGATTGGCTGTAAAATTAACTTCATAATTCATTAATTAGCAACATAATAAAGATATCTAACAAGTTGTTTCTTAGCACATGATATTAGCTTCCAAGATGCTATTGTCCGATTTTTCTGACCTATCAGAGTTATTTTTAGAACAGAATAAGAGGTTATTTAACAGTGTTGAGTACAATACTGAAATCTATTGGACGAGTACACAGCAGCCATAATTTATGACTGCTGTGTACGAGTCCAATAGATTTCAGTATTGTACTCAACACTGTTAAATTACCTCTTTATTTCACACCATAAAATGATAAAATGACAAAAGAAACCACATGCATTTTTTCCTATTCCTTCTAGCCTAGCCTTTGACTTCGCAATTTCCAAAAACAAAATACAGTGTTCCCTCCCTACACCGGCTCTTGTCGTAGTTCCCTAAACAGGACAATACTATATATGACTAACTCTTTTCATGGCTGCAATACCATCTGCTTAAATTTGTCGACTGCCGCTATTCGGAAAGTTACCTTTGATTTGAAGCATTTAAGTTTAATCCTTAGGCCTACTTTAAATAACCTATATGAATTACCCCCACTTTCCGCTCCAAAGGCATTCGCCATTTTTTTATTTTGCAATGAAAAATAAACAATAGTGTAGATGACTTAACAGTACATTATAACTACAACCTTACCGAGGCGACTACTTTTAAATTCAAACATTTACACGCATGACTCTGGGTGGACGTAACTCTCTTAGAAACAGCTCCAAAATGCTATACTCACACCAACAGATCTATTTCAAATCTATAATCGTCTACACGTATCATTTTGCATAATTTTCTGTTCTAGATCTAATTTTTAATCATTTATCCCATCAATATACACTTTTTAAACATGTTAAAGGTGTAAGAAGTCTAATAAAGGGTCCTTTTTTCAAAACACACATTATGAATTACCTCCCTTTAATAGTAAAGAAACACCTATTTTTATTCCTCAAAAGCATTTTTATATTTTTTCTTTTGTTTGTTATCATTATGAAACTTACTAATGTTTAGAATTTCATTCCGATAAGGCAAAAATTATATTCATAATATAGAAAAAATTTTATTACAACGTAAAGTCAACACGTTATTTACTGTATTTGACGTTTGAACGTTAACGCGCCAAAACGTCTACAGCATATTGTTTATCGTTACGTCATTAAATTAAATAAATACTGCAAATGTAAGCCAAGTCTTTTCCCTCCCTATAAAGACTCGCTCAGAGCAACACACACAATATGTGTCTCCAAGTGGGTGTCATTGCAGAGATGGAACAGGTGAAATGCCAAGGGAAGTTACTCTTAACAGAGTGTCGGAAGAGTTGTCCAGTCCAATATGAAAAATATAGATTTTTTGGATCCGAGTCCAATATGAGAAAAATATGGCCTTCTGGGATAGCTTTTTTAAATTCCGGTACAATATAGGGTTCTCTTGTACCGTCACGTGGTAGAAAGAGGGGTTGTCGATTGGTTTAATCGATGTAGGTGTGAAATAATAGTTCATATTGGTAAATAGTTAACAGGGTAACATCGGATCTTTATAGTCGTACACTTTCCCACTTGAGATAAGCATGATCCTCGTGCAGCACGAGACAGCTGCGCTAATTTTACTGATATGTTATTCATTCTCAATAAACGTGTTTACGCTAAAACTATGCGTATTATGTCCATTGCAAACAGGTTGGAGTCTGATCAGACGCTGGGTAACCCGGCGTCTGATTAGGCTCCAACCTGTTTGCCACCCAGATTAAAAAATGTCTACAGTTAAGTGCATTGTGTTTGCGTTTACTCTTTACTGTACTACATTACATACAATAAATACAGCTTTCCGTATCCCTGGCTGACCGTATGGAAATCAACGAGTACGGTGATCATCCCTTTTAAAATTTTAGAATGTTCCAATCTAAAAATAACTCTGACATGTCAGAAGAAAACACTTATACTAGTCACTTAGACTGGATTTGTTATGATTTTACATCTCCTTTTAACAGCATTTCAGTCACAATAAACGCATTTACGCTAAAACTATCATTTCGGGTAACCCGGCGTCTGAACAGGCTCCAAACTGTTTGTCACCAAGATAATCATGAACTACGTTTTAGTATATTTAATTTCTGATTTCTAATCCGGTCACTTCAAGACGATTCAAATAAGATGTCACAAGACAGGATTAGTTGTGACTATGACAAATTATGCATTACTTTCAGCCCGCTGAAAGCTAACATTTTTTTCTGTTTTACTCATTTAACTATGCGATGTTCAAAATGAATCTAACATACCATTAACAATTAACAAAATTTCACTGATTCACTTATTAGTTATGTTCTTAGATTTCACTTTGCAAGTCAGGATGAAAGTCACTGGTTTTGTCTGTTCTCGTATTACTTATGATTTTAGATTTTACGTTGAAAGTCACTGGTTATGTCTTCTTAAATGCCTTCAGAATAAAATGTCGTAAGATCTTCATGCCACCCTCTTCATGTCCTGGATGTACTAGGTCCTTGTTGTAATGTTTTGGGTATTGTACTCTTTTGCCGATTTCTACGAAGTCCTTTCCAAAATGCCCCTTAAGTTTCTTGTTTATATAGCGTCGACAAACGTTGAATTTCTTCCTTGTCAATTCTGTAGTGACTGGAAACCTCCCTCTCTCGATTATACTGGCAACAAACACTTTTTCCACTCCTCCCTCGTACAGTGCCTCCGTGATGTTAACTATGTCCCAAAATATACGATCTGCCTTACATCCGGGTGATATGTCGTCCCCTCCGAGATTGATGAATACTGCTCTGAAAATATATAAAAAGAAATATTAATACTTAACACATAGTTACTCGGCGTCAGAGAGTGCTTGAATTGGATTCAATTATGTGTGTGAGAGAGAGAGAGAGAGATAGAGAGAGGGGAGAGAAAGACGGACAAACAGTTCCAAACCTTACTAGACAGAGTTACTCGGGGTCTAGTATTGCTTAAATTGATTTAACTATGCGATATAAGAGACAGACAGAAAGATAGAGAATAAAGAGAGACGGACACACATGTGAGATACTCAGCGTCTGATATGCTTAAAACGGAATTAAATTAATTATCTCGTACGTTAAGAATGGCAAATTGGAAAATTTGATTTCAATATGCGAGATAAGAGATAGAGAGACAGACAGAATAAGTAAGAGGGAGAGAGAGAGAGAGAGAGAGAGAGATAGAGAGAGACAGAGTGAGAGAGAAAGAGAGAAAGAGAGAGAGAGACGGACAAACAGATCAAATCACTATCAAGCTCAGAGTTAGTCAACATCTGATATTGCCCCAAATGGAATTAAATTAATTTAATGGATCTTGAATTGAAATTTGATTTAACTTTGCAAGATTTTACGGGTCAGAGAATTACTTACCTAGGTTGATATTCTGTCAATTTCTGGAACTGCTCATCGAACTGCTTCCGGGTCCCCATGCCTGATTGACCAAAGAATCTGTGTGGTGGGCTGATCTGCATCTTCTTGTAATGACGTTCGAGATGAGTTACATAGCTGTCTCCGAATACTGCGTATCTAAAGACGTCAGCTGTGTGTCGGCAGACCGTAAACGAGCGTATAGCGACTCCAAACCTGGTGTCGTTATCGCAAGTTTCGGTTGCCATGATGACAAGCGTAAAATTATGCAAAGTAAAAAAGACCTGAAAAACAGCCGCCAGTACAATACTGTTTTTATGGACCATGATCTCTCTATACCAGATAGAATTATGAGCAATAATTTCCGTACTATTTTAAGTGCATTACGTGATCAGAATCTCGCCCTTCGGGGTACACGCATTGTGCATGTTGGCCGTGAGAACGACAATGCTCATAATCGTGACAATCTTCGCAACGATAACCGAGAAAACAATCGTGAAAGTTATCGTGACATTACACGTGACAGACAGCGAAATGATGAATGGCAGACAGTGCAGACCAATCACGGTCGAGGATCTTACGGAAATCGTCGTGGTAGTTACGACAATTCCCGCCGCGGCCATACACAACACCGTCGTCGGTAACTGACGGCGGGGTTTTGGAATGTCCGGGGATGGTGTACTGATGTAAACTCTGATAATTATAATTTACGTGCCTCTTGTGTTACTCATACTGACTGTGATATCATTGGGGTCGCTGAAACTCATTTATTGAATGAATCTACTTTATATTTAGAAAATTATATCTTTTATGGCCTGAATCGTACTAATATTCACGTCAATGCTAGAAAAGGTTCCGGTGGAGTTGGTTTTTTTGTTAAAAGCAGTTTACTTAAAGATTTCGATGTCTCGATTTTAGAAAGTTCTTTTGAAGGCATTTTATGGCTAAAAATGCAACACAAAACTGAGCAACTCGTATTATTACCCTGTGTTTGTTATTTGCCACCTGAGAACTCTTCTAGGCACATTGATGTTAATGTTTTCTTTGATAATTTATTGACTGATATATACAAATGGCAGAATGAAGGCATGGTTTACATATGTGGTGATTTTAACAGCCGATGTGGCGATGCAGAAGATTTTATTTCTGGTATTGATATTGTACCTGAAAGAGTGGTTATAGATTTTAAATCAAACTTGTATGGTGATCTATTTTTAGATTTTTTGATTAATGCAAATATGTGTATGTTAAACGGTCGTAATTGTGTTAATAACGACTTTACTTCAGTGTCGACAAAGGGTTTATCTGTTGTTGACTATTGCATTGTAAACCATGCAGACCTGTCATGTTTCAATGAATTCTCCGTTGTAAGAACTGCAGAACTCATCAATCAGACTGGAAATCGAGACCTTTTATCTGCAACAAATATTCCGGATCACTCATTTCTTATATGGTCGATTGATATAAGCAGCCATATAGGTTTAAGTGATGCGGTATCAACGGATGTCGCAAAAGGATCTAGCGCGAAACAATTTGATAAATTCGATTTAACTTCTATTCCGGTTGACTTTTTCTCTAATCATGAGACACTTAATCATGTAATTGTAACAATTGACTCTCTTGAACAAGGTTTTAGAACACAGAATGATATAAATAACTGCTATGCTGAATTCTGCAATATTTTAACGGAAAATATGTATAACTGTATTCCTCATAAAACAATTAAACTGCAAGGAAATAAGAAATTTAAACCTGGAAAATGTTGGTGGAATGAGAATTTGACAAATATTTGGGCTGACGTTTGTGCGGCTGAGCGTCGTTGGGTTAAATGTCGCTCAGCAGCACAAAAGAAAGCAGGTAAACAAGAATTTTTAAATAAACGAAAATATTTTGACCGGGAAGTTCAAAGAGCTAAACGTCACCATTGGTATAACTTGCAGGATAATTTACTGAAAGAATGTGATGTAGATCAAACTAATTTTTGGAAGTCATTTGGGAAAATTGGCGTTGGGCATAGTAAAAAACATAAAATTCCGCTTGAGGTAAAACTTGATAATGGTACAATTTCTTCGAATTTAACAGATGTCTTATCTAAGTGGAGAATGGATTTTAGTAATTTGTTCAATGCCGACGCTGCTTTTTCTAATAGTGATTCGCATTCTAGCGACTCCATAGAATGTGACTGGCCAGATTTTAATGATAATATTAGTATTTTTGAAGTTAAAAAAGCTTTAGAAAATGCAAATAAGGGTAAAGCGACCGGGTTTGACTGCATCCCAGCTGAAGTATTATTAAACGATACAGCTTCGTTATTTCTACATTCACTTTTTAATGTCTGTTTTACAACTGGAAAAATACCTGATATCTGGGGTAAAACAATTATTAATCCTATTCCTAAGTCTTCCAGTGCTGACCCTCGAGACCCTCTTTCTTATCGTGGAATTTCTCTGGCTTCTGCCATTTACAAAATTTATACTAGTATTTTGAATTTAAGATTGAATACTTGGGCTGAGACAAACGGCAAAATTGTTGAAGAGCAAAATGGATTCCGAAAAGAAAGAAGTACGGTGGATCAAATTTTATCTTTGACTAATATTATCGAAACTCGGAAAAAGCAGAAGAAATCTACTTTTTGTGCTTTTATTGATTTTCGGAAAGCTTATGATATGATCAACAGAGAAAAACTTTGGCAAAAACTGATAGACTCTGGAATAGGGGGTAATATGATTAAAGCTATTAAATCTTTATATACCACAGTTACTGCTAGTATAAGGCTTGGTTCTTATAGTACAGAATGGTTCAATATTAAATGTGGATTAAGGCAAGGCTGTATTCTCTCCCCGATCCTTTTTAATTTATACATTAACGACTTAATTACTTTTTTGAAGTCTTTGGATATTGGTATTCAAGTTGGAGACGAAAATGTTTGTGTCTTCTGTTATGCTGATGACATAGTACTCCTTGCGGAAAATAGTAATGATCTCCAGTCTCTTTTAGATAACCTAAATATTTGGTGTGGCCTTAATAGTATGACTGTTAATGAAAGTAAAAGTAATATTGTTCATTTTCGTCCAAATGCATTAAACAAGTCTACATATGTTTTTAAATGTGGAAACTCTATTCTGAAAACTGTTGACAGGTATAAGTATTTAGGAGTTGTGTTGAATGAACACTTAGATTTCAACACAACTGCTAAATCAGTCGCACAAAGCGCAAATCGAGCGTTAGGTCTTTTGATTTCTCGCTGTAAATTACTAGGTGGAGTGCCCTTTAATGTTTTCTCGAAATTATACGATTCAATCGTTTGGCCAGTTATTAACTATAGTGCCCCTATTTGGGGAAATAAGGAATATACCTGTATCAACGCTGTTCAGACTAAGGCTATGCGGTATTTCTTAGGCGTAGGTAAATATACGCCAAATGCCGCTGTGTATGGTGAAATGGCATGGGAACCTCCAATAGTAAAGCAATGGGGTTGTCTAGCTAATTACTGGTGCAGACTCTCTCGTTTGCACTGTGATCGGCTAAACAAACGCATTGCTCTGTGGGCCAACAAGAAAGCATCTGCTTCTTGTAGAAACTGGTTTTATAACATGAAATCAAAACTTTCTGATCTTGATTTAACTACTTTTAGCAACATTGAAGTTAGAATTTGTAAGAATACTTTGGTAGAAAATGTAAAACAATCCACAATGTCTGATTTCAAAACAACCTGGACTAGAACAATAAATAGGACCACTGCCATTTCTGGAAGAGGGAGAAACAAACTGAGAACTTACAGAGTTTTTAAACAAAATTATGATGTTGAAAAGTATTGCCTTATCATATTACCACCAAGTCATAGGTCAGCTTTCTGCAAATTTAGATGCGGGGTTGCCCCTATACGTATCGAGACAGGAAGATATGAAAATATGGCTGAAGAAGATCGCAAATGCCCATTTTGTAAAACTGTTGTCGAGGACGAGGCACATGTAATTTTAGACTGCCCTATGTATAAGGATTTTAGAACAGATTTACTTCTTAAAGCTTCTAATGCATTTGTTGACTTTATGAATTTTAATAAACTTGATCAGCTAAAGGTTTTATTTACCCATCCCAGTCTAATACGTATATGTGCCAAAACCTGTTTTAATATTTTAAAAAGAAGAACCCAACTTTTATGTAAGTAATGCATATTATTTTTATTCTTTATAGATTAACGTTTTACCTATCACATGTGCTTGCTGCTAATCAGTTCATCTTTGATCTGATCAAAGATGATAACGGCTTTTTTACATCGTTTCTTAAAAATACGCTGTAGTGTACGTTTTCATTTTCAAATTTTCACAACCTTTTTCTTAAAGCAGATTTTAATACATCGATTAGCAGCATGCACATGGTCTTACTTATGTATATAAATTGTAATAGTCATTAATGAATTGAATCAATTCTATGATATTTGATCTGTGATAGTCTCCTATAATTCTTAGTAAGAATGGCTGTGTACGCCATAGTTTCTGTATATATGATGTTTGTTAATATTTATGTATGTACACAGATGAGACTTAAATAAAGATATAAATATAAATATCTATCCATGTTGGATTGTTGTGTGTATGTTCATTTCGAATAAGATTTATATATACGCAACAAAGTTAGCATTTATTACTCGGCCAATTTGAGCTTGGGTCATCAGCCAATTAGCGACACATAATAGAATGATTAAGCGAGACTTACCTTCGCAGAAGGGAAGTTGAAGGTTGATCTAGATTTTATCGGCTTCAAGCCTCCGCAGGAGACACATGAGAGAAGATCCTGGTATATCCCCCAAAAGGCCTAATCATACTTGAGAGTGCCATAGATGCTGGTCAGCCACATTTGGAGCGCAAAAAACCAGGATCTATGGCTAATGAAGGAAGAATCCAAACCAACCCAAAACACTGGGCGGGAAAGGGTGGGCATGTGTCTCCTGCGGAGGCTTGAAGCCGATAAAATCTAGATCAACCTTCAACTTCCCTTCTGCGAAGGTAAGTCTCGCTTAATCATTCTATTTTATCGGCTTCATGCCCCGCATGGAGCCCCATGAGACTTTAGAGTGGATTCTTCCTTCATTGTAAAATAATCATGAAATGAAATTATTACCACTAATATAGTATTTAGTGACTATTTTATTATTATTTACATACATGCGATTAAAGTATATTACCAATCTACTTTGTTGTATCCGAATAACCCCTAGTAAGAATTGAAAGGGGAACATCTTGAGTTGAAGTTACAGTTTTCAAATAAAACTTTTTAAATGTATTTGCATTTGTCCATCCAGCTGTTTTAGTAATAGTGTCCAATGGCACCCCTTGGAAATAAGCAGCTGATGTCGAAGCTGCCCTTGTACTGTGTGCACCGAATTCTTTCCCTATTCCTGCTCTTACTAGAAAGTTCTTAACCCACCTAGCAATAGTTGATTTAGTTACAGCCTTAAATGGTAACTGTGTGCTTATCAACAATTTTCTTTCCTCCTTACGCAGAGATTTTGTTCTCTTAATGTATTCTGATAGTGTATTCACTACACAGAGGTGTTTGTTAAGCGAATACTCTTTCAAAATAATATCATTCAAATGATGCCCTGGCCTAGATTGCTTTAGTAAATGGTTTGTTTTTATAATGACTTTTCCCGGTACGAAACTAATATCATCAAGTTGTACTAAATGAAGCGTTTGACACCTTTGAGCAGTGGTTAGAAGAAATAGCACACACAGTTTACATGATAACTGCATTAGAGTAAGATCCTTGATTTCTTGAATGTAATTTAAAACAATATTTACATCCCAGACGGAAGAATATCTTGGGAGGCTGGGTCTTTTTAAATAAACTCCTTGCATAAATTTCTTTATCAAGAAATTAGCACTGTAGTCAAGACCACTACATAACTTCACAAAATTATTGACAGCTGATCTGGTTGTTTGTAGTGCACTATATTTGAGTCCACTGTTATATAGAGAAATCAGAAAAGCTAATATGGTATTTACAGATGGTCGAAAGGGATCTCTGTCTGTTCCACAAAAAAGCAACCATCTCTTAATGTAACTGTCATATTGCCGTTTTGTTGCTTCTCGCCATGAGTCGAGGATAATGTTCTGAGCCTCTTTCGGTACTCCTCTGCTTTCCAATTTTTCCCTGATACGCGGAAAACAGCTAGTTTCATCTTTGTTAGTGGGTGTTTGTATTTCGGCTTGTGTGGCAATTTCAGTATTTCCTGAGGAGTTGGCAATGTCTTGCAATTCTCCACAATCATATGCAGAAGACTTGCCCACCATGGCTGAGTTGGCCAGATTGGAGCCACAAGAACTGCCTCCGTAGAGTCTTGGCTTATCTTTTGTAAGACTTGCGCAATCAAACTGAAAGGTGCAAAGATATAGAATAATCCATTTGACCACTCAATAGAAAAAGCGTCTACAGCCCAAGCATTAGGGTCTGGCAGCCGAGAGACATATTTCACTGTCTTATTATTCAATCTTGATGCAAATAGGTCAACTGAGAGACCCGGATAAAGAGAATATATCCGCTGAAAAATATGTTCAGACAAGGACCATTCCAAATCATCATGAAATAACCTAGACATTTTGTCTGCTTCGACATTTAATTTTCCTGGTAAGTATGCAGCACTAATATGAATGTTTCTTTCGATACACCAATGCCATATTTCTCTTGATATGTTGTCTAAAGTTACAGATTTCCCACCAAACTTGTTTATATAGGAACAACTTGTTGTGTTGTCCATGTAAATCTTTACATGTTCACCACTGAGGCTTCGACAAAATGATAAAAGTGTCAGCTGACACGCTTTTAGTTCTAAAATGTTGATATGCAATTTTTGTTCGTCAATTGACCACTGCCCCCCTGTCTTATCCTTTGTGGTTTTATTTATTCCGCCCCATCCTTTCAAACTTGCATCGGAACAAAGCACAACGGATGGTTTTTTACGCATTATAGGCTTGAAGATTGATGGTAAGTTCTTAATCCACCAGTTTAAGTGTTCTTTGATTGATTTTGGAATTTTCATGAATCTGTCAAAATTACCACGGTAACGTTTCAGATATTGATCTCGGAGTTTTTGTAAAGGTTTGTAATATAGCTGTGCATAGTCCACTCCAGGTTCTGCGGCTACTAACTTTCCTATCAGTTTACAGAAATTGCGAATCGTACAGCGTATTGTCAATCTAAAATCACTGCAAAGCGTTCTTAATAGCTTTTCGCTACCAGTGCCAACTATAATTACATAAATAATTGCATTCGCAATTAGTGAAATACGGCAAAAAATAAATTAAAGTAAAGCTGCTTAAAAGCATGTCAAAAAATGAAAGTAAAGCAGGTAAAGCAGAACACTGTTACTATGATATCTGCTTTGCTTTCTTGTGTTTCATCAATTTTGTATAAAAATATATTTAGAAGGTGTTCAAGACTTGAAAAGCGAGAAATATAGCTAAATAAATAATTTAAAATTACCGACTTGTGACAGCTGGAGCCATTTCCTGTGTCAGGGAATAGAAGGTGTAAAAATGAAATGGAAAATAAACAAATATGTTGCAGTTCTACCGAAGATGGAGCATTTGATTACCTGATGGCTTTGGAGCGCATTCGACAGGTGTGATAACTTTTCTAATTAGTAGTAGTAGTAATTAATAATAATAATAATAATAATAATTATGTAAACAATTTCAGTCAAAACTGTATTAATCGGCCGCCCATTTAATGGTCATAGTGAAATGTAATTGCTTAATGCAGACTTAATGTTATGAGGAAAGCTGCTATAGCTGAAAATAGGAAATTTAGAAAGATTTTATTTTTTTAGGAGACTGTAGGTGGCATCAAATCCTATGGCGTTACTACTCATTAGAATCGTCTCTTCGACAGACGATTCTAATGAGTAGTGACACCATAGGGTTTAAAGCAGAAATTAAGATTTGAATTTTTGAAATACTCCACTTATCTGGAACCCTGCAATCCATGAAAGTGCATTTATGGTAACAAGAGGCCCATGCTGGCCTAATATGGCTCAATATGCTCAACCCCGATTTCAAAAGAGTAACTATGACCAGTCGTCCCTATGACGAATACTGCCTCGCTTGTGCTAGGCAAAGATTCTAGTATAAGAACATGCCAAAATGATCATCTGAAAATCATCAGCACTTCCAGAACTCGAGATGTGCGGTGCCCGCTAGTGAGTCACCTAACAAGAGGCCCATGCGGGCCTAAATATCGCTCACCTGGGAAAACCCAGACAATGGGCACATGAGCCCTGGGGTGGGATCATTTTCACACAATGACATAATTTCAAACATCTTGCTGATGAACACGCAAATGAAGTGTTCTGTCAAATATCTAAGCTCATGACTTTGTATATGGTTTCAGCCTGTAAGACTTTTCATTGAAAAAAATATAGTTTTAGCTAATGTGACCCAGATATGCAACTGGTCAGAATCATTTCAACAACTTTGGTAAAGGACCACTAGAAGCGTTACCATGCCAAATATTAAAACTCTGAGCATATTAGTTTCAGAGATAAAGATGTTTGAAGATTTCACTATATAACTCTATGTAAAACTGTGACCCCCAGGGTAGGGTCATTTTTAACCCCATGTACATAATTTGAACAATCTGTATGGAGGACCTGTAGATGATGCTTTGTGCCAAATATCTAAGCTCGGGATACTGTGGTGTCAGACAAGAAGATTTTTTAAATTTTCTTTGAAAAAATCTATTTTTAGCTCATGTGACCTAATTATGCAATGGACTGGAACTGTTTCAACAACATTGGTAAAGGGCCTCTAGAAGTGCCACCATGCCAAATATAAAAGCTCTGGCCACATTAGTTTCAGAGAAGAAGACGATTGAAGATTTCACTAACAAACTCTATGTAAAACGGTGACCCCTGGGGCGGGGCCAATTTTGACCACTTGGGAAAAAATTTAACAATCTTTATAGAGGACCTATAGATGATACCATGTCCCAAATATCTAAGCTCTGGTCCCTGTGGTTTTTGACAAGAAGATTTTTTTAAGTTTTCAATGAAAAATTCTATTTTAGCTCCTGTGACCTAGATGTGCAACGGACCTAATCCATTTCAACAATGTTGGTAAAGGACATCTAGATGTGTTATCATGCCAAATATCAAAGCTCTGGCCATATTAGTTTCAGAGAAGAAGAAGATTGAAGATTTCACTATATAACTCGATGTAAAATGTTGACCCCCCGGACGGGGCCAATTTTGACCCCTGGGGCAAAATTTGAACAATCTTGGTAGAGGACTTATAGATGATGCCATGTGCCAAATATCTAAGCTCTGGCCCATGTGGTTTTTGACAAGAAGATTTTGAAGTTTTCATTGAAACGATCTATTTTTAGCTCCTGTGACCTAGAAATGCAACGGACCTGAAATGTTTGAACAATTTTGAAAGAGAACCATCCAGTAGTTTCGGAGTAGATGTCGTTTAAAGAAATTGTTGACGACGAAGGACGAACGACAAAAAAAATAGATCACCTTGGCACTACGTGCCAGGTGAGCTAAAAACAGGATCCCCATCCGCAATTTCACAGTTTTTCGTCCATCTACTGAGATAAGATGAGCTGCTTGAGTTGAGTATGCAGGAACAAACAGGAAGTCTATCACATATCACATGCAGTTTTAAAGTGCCATATAAAATTCAATCTATTTATTACCTTTATTTGACCTTGACGTTTGTTGGACATGGCCAATCTTGCACTGAGCTCAAGAGCTTCTTGAGGCGAGCACATCATCATCATCACTAGATTTTTTATTAGCATATAAGTTCAGGGGCATTATCCATATCAGTGGGCCCCTTTCCAGGTAGCTGGCTTATTGCACACATAGCAGTACTTACACCTGTTTTCTGCAAACCCTCTCTGTCAAATATTTCCATGTCATCTTGGGCCTTCCAAACAAGCCAAATAAACAAGTTTCTATCACATGCAGTTTCCAACCTTATGGCCAATGTAAAATTCAGTATATTTGACCTTTATCTGACCTTGACCTTTTGTTGGACATGACCCAACTTGTACTGGTCTCAAGAACTGCTTGAATTGAGTACACATGCCAAAACATGAAGCTTCTATCGCATGTACATGTAATTCCAAAGTGACGGCCAATTCTAAAGTTGTGTACAGAGAGACAGACAGGCAGACAAACAGACTAAAAACAGTGTGCCCCCGGCTAAGTTGTGCAAGGGCATAAAAAAGAACTGCTGCCACATACCTGTATTTAATATAATCTAGGGTTCCAGATAAGAGGGAGTAAACTGAACAAATCCAGCATTTTCTCACTTTTTCAAGCATCAAATCCTATGGTGGTTCTACTCATTAGAATCGTCTCTTCGACAGACGATTCTAATGAGTAGCGACACCATAGGGTTTAAAGCAGAAATTAAGATTTTAATTTTTGAAATACTCCCCTTATCTGGAACCTTGCAATCCATGAAAGTGCATTTATGGTAACAAGAGGCCCATGATGACCTAGTATGGCTCACCTGAGAATTATATCACATTAAAATGCTGAATGCAAACTGAAGTTTGTCATTGAATTTATGTGAACTGTTGCATGTAGAACACTACCCATCACCGGTGTGTATCAAAATTTGGTTACAATTGGGCCATTAATTTCAGAATTTTGTTTACTTGAAACAAATTGTTAACAGATGTTGACACTGACACCGTTAGCTCACCTCACACTTAGTGCTCAGGAGCCCGTTTATAAACGGTCATAAGTCAAAACTTTAAAATACATCTAATTTCTGATTTTTCTACCTAATCCTATCTTGTGACATATCTTTGGAATCATCTTGAAGAGACAATTCCAAAGAGATATCACAAGACAGGATTAGATGGAGAAATAAATTATAATTGAGAATTTTAGAATCTGACTTACGACACATTTGTTGTACAAAGTTTTATGAAACATGCCCCAGGTAAGCTAACTAGAACGGCTATCACTAAAGGTGATAAATACCCCCACTATACAGCACTCTGTCACACTCTGCAAACGTTTTCAATAAGGTTTTACAGTAAGGTCAAAGGTGTAAGTCAAAGTCAAACTGACTTAAAAATGGTATATGAGACTCTGCAACTCCTGAGTAACATTTATGGCAAGTATCAAGTAAATCAGGTTGAAAGTGAAGGAGGAGTTCGCGTACAAGATTTTGCCTGCCAATTTTAAGGCCAAAGGTCAAGGTCACAGAGATTTGAAATGTGAGTCTTGCACATCTACTACTCCTGAGTAACATGTATGCCAAGTATCAAGTGAATCGGATTGAAAGTGAAGGAGGAGTTCAAAGTACAAGATTTTACCTGCCAATTTCAAGGCCAAAGGTCATAGAGACCTAAAATTTGTGTCTTGCCCATCTACTATACCTGAGTACCATTTTTGACAAGTATCAAATGAATCGGGTTGAAACTGAAGGAGGAGTTGAAAGTACAAGATTTTGCCTGCCAATTTCAAGACCAATTTAAAGGCCAAAGGTCAAGTTCAAGGTCACAGAGATTTGAAATGTGAGTCTTGCACATCTACTACCCATGAGTAACATTTATGCCAAGTATCAAGCGAATCGGATTGAAAGTGAAGGAGGAGTTCAAAGTACAAGATTTTACCTGCAAATTTCAAGACCAATTTCAAGGCCAAAGGTCAAGGTCATAGAGACCTAAAATTTGTGTTTTGCACATCTACTATACCTGAGTAACATGTATGCCAAGTATCAAATGAATCGGGTTGAAACTGAAGGAGGAGTTGAAAGTACAAGATTTTGCCTGCCAATTTCAAGACCAATTTAAAGGCCAAAGGTCAAGTTCAAGGTCACAGAGATTTGAAATGTGAGTCTTGCCCATCTACTACCCATGAGTAACATTTATGCCAAGTATCAAGCGAATCGGATTGAAAGTGAAGGAGGAGTTCAAAGTACAAGATTTTACCTGCAAATTTCAAGACCAATTTCAAGGCCAAAGGTCAAGGTCAAGGAGACCTAAAATTTGTGTCTTGCACATCTACTATACCTGAGTAACATTTTTGCCAAGTATCAAATGAATCGGGTTGAAACTGAAGGAGGAGTTGAAAGTACAAGATTTTGCCTGCCAATTTCAAAACCAATTTCAAGGCCAAATGTCAAGTTCAAGGTCAAAGAGACCTGAAAGTTGTGTCTTGTACATCTACTACTCCTGAGTAACATTTATGCCAAGTATCAAGTGAATCGGGTTGAAAGTGAAAGAGGAGTTCAAAGTACAAGATTTTACCTGCAAATTTCAAGACCAATTTCAAGGCCAAAGGTCAAGGTCAAGGTCATAGAGACTAAAAATTTGTGTCTTGCACATCTACTATACCTAAGTAATATTTATGCCAAGTATCAAATGAATCGGGTTAAAACTGAAGGAGGAGTTGAAAGTACAAGATTTTGCAGACAGACGGCCGACCGCCGGACCGACCGACTGACGGCCGACCGACAGGCTGATTCCAGTATACCCCCCTCAAACTCTGTTTGTGGGGGTATAATTATACCGGAAAGAAGACGGTGCCTCTGTGAATGGAATAGTATAGAAATCATGCACCAACTGACAACATGAAACCAGATATGGAGGACAATGACAGATATACTTTCTTAATATTTAATTTTGTTGTTAAAATCTCATGTCTATGTACATATACATATCATATATTTGCATGAAAAATTAGTACAGTCAATCTTTTATTAGGCAACCAGTTAACATTAGTTAACACATCCAGTTACTCATCCTTTACTAATGGTGTACCTAAGTAGAGTACACCCGTGTAGATCCAGATCAGATGGCTCCTAAAGGAGCCCTCTGATCAGGATCTGCACTATTTGTCATTTTGCACATAGTCATATTGTAATATCAACCCCTGAAAAATTAAAAATATAATCATTAACTGGAATTGTTCATTTAAAATTTTAGAGGTAAATAGGAGACCATGGATAGTCTCAAAAAAGTTTTTTGCTTAGTGCAAGATAAAAGTATGCATGATTTTTATCACACATTCAGCAAAAACTTGTCTTTAGAGTTCTGCTTACGAGATCTCAACGTTACTTTAAAAATAGTCATTTATTAAAGATTGGCTGTAAAATTAACTTCATAATTAGCAACAAAATAAAGATATCTAACAATAAGTTGCTTCTTAGCACATGATATTAGCTTCCAAGATGCTACTAGTCACTTTGACTGGATGTGTTATGATAACAGTATTTCAGTCATATCATGACTTCTAGCTTAGACTAAGTCCAGGTGGAGGAAGACCCCATTTATACATTGTTTAAGCCACAAATAGGTAACTGGGTCCAAGGTTATAAAGTGTTTGAGCTGAGTCTGAGTGTGTTCTCAAGTATTTGATTGGTAAGATTTGAGCCTAGGCTCAAATCTTACCGATCAAATGCTTGAGAACGACTTTAGACTCAACTGAAAAGCTTTATAAAATTGGACCCAGGGTAGAACCACAGAATTTCCACAAGCCACAACTGGTTAAGTCACTACTGCTACTGGTCAAGTCTTATTATTTCAATCGTAGATATACCTCTAACTAAAGACTACAATCCTGATGTCTCTACTATAGGAATTAACTTGAAGAAACATGACCTTTGGTGGGGACATGAGGGACATTTTTTGTTTTCTTCATCTTATCTGTAACTAATTGTCTTTATCCCTTTTTATAAGCTTGCCAAACAGTTTGGATCCTGATCACATACCAAGGCATCTGACCTGTGTTTCACTTTCTGTTTCAGTCCTTCGTCATGACAGAATAACCCCCCAGAAAGTTTTGACATACAACAGTTATCTTGTCAATCATGTGCAATCTGAATGGCAAACAGTGTAGACCCTGATCAGACTGTACCTGAGGGAGTAGTCTGATCAGGGTATACACTGTTTGCTCAGAGTGTCTGTCCCAACAACTTAGAGTTAGTATGATTTGCTCCTCAATCAGGAGCAATCCCTCGCTTCATCTTTTTATAATCTCCTTCTTGCATTGCAAGTCCTCCATAAATCTGTTTCACTTTTCTCTTTCGTTCAGTGTCTTTATCAATCTGTTCCTGTAGCCTATGTCGGGCCAGGAACCGTGTGTCTTTTCTCAGTTCTCGTCGAGCACCTTTCACTGCTTGTCTGTGTTTGTATAACAATTTCTGTTTCTCGTTCAGATCCTTCTTGCCTGGTCGTCCTTTTCTCCTCCCAGTGAATCTACAAGACAACAAACATGTATCAAACAACCCGAATAATAATCATTTAATCCATTACTCCTTATAGATATGCATTAAATCTATTCCACCACGGAAGAAAATAGTTTCATTTGATACAGTCATGAAAATGTACCATAAGGAATATTTTCAATATTCTAGCAGATGGTAGCTTAAAGCAGGATGCTTTAAGTGGTCTTCTGTCTTCAAAACTAGAAACAGGCTATGGAGTAAAGGGTTCATCATTTAAAAAGAATAACAAACAGGAAAAATTAAAATTACAGCAAAAACCATCAACACAGCAAGAGCCAAGTAACGAGGACAGGAACTCTGAAGATTGAGATGTCACAAAGATGCCAAAGTGAACGTAGGATATTAGTGTACATGTACAAACAAAAGCTGGAAGACTTCCCCACCACATGAAAAATCTGAATTGCTAAGACCGGGATTTGAACCCACAGTGGTAAGGAGCTAAGTGATTGTTACTTTGTTCGTCATAGTGAATATTATCACTCGGCCTAAGATGCCCTCAAAAGTGAATACTAGACATTGCTAGTAGTGTTAGCCCCCACAGGAGCTTTCTGCATTATGTTTATGCTATGTCACCCGTTTTTAAAGATCTCCATGTTTCTTTAACCAATTATTCCATAGATTAGGCATTTTTATGCAATCAATTTATTCCTCCACTGAAGAAAACAGTTCCACATTATAAAGCTTATAAATATGTATTGCAAGAAATATTTTCTATATTCGAGCAGATGGTAACCCTTATCATGCTGAACTGTTGTCTGCTTCTAATGTTTTGTCTGCAAAAAAAATCAAAATAGATTATGTTTATTTTAAACTGAAGTAAAATTAAATATGAGTAACACAAAGCATGTATCAAGATTAGATGCTGCTTTATGTGGTATCTGATCTAGATCTAAACTTTTTACAAATGTTAGCCAAGTTGTGTTTAGCACAATAGGGGTTAAGCAGGCTGAAAGTTAAGCAGTGTGCATTAGGGTGCATTCTGCTTTACTTTCAACCTGCTTTAAGTAGTCATCTGTCTTCAAAACAAGAAACATGCTATGGAAGAAATGGTTAATGTCAGTTTGTCACAGTCCACTGCTAACCATATTTTAAAGAGAGTTCTTCTAAAGAAGACATTAAATATAACAAGTATACTGATACAGTAATATTACATGACCACTCAATAGAAGACTCATTGATAGTCCTACGTAACTTAATGCACTACTTTTATCGTGCATTAGGTAAAGGCTTTGTTTATTATAGTGTCACCCCTATTGAAAGGGCCAGCCAGTTTGGCTTATGAGACACCTATCCTTTTTGGGCGCACAGTACCTCCCGAATCCCATCTCTTATTGCCGGGTGCCTGGCAGAGATGGGCCTAAGTAACCCTTCGTTTAACTAGCTGGCAGCACACCAACCGGCCACATCAATCATGGCTCCGGGATTTGAACCTTTGACCTCCCGCTTCCGAGGCGGACGCCCTAACCACTAGGCCACTGTTGCGGTTAAGTTGTAACCTGCATAAACCGTTTACCCCATAGCATATTTCTAGTTTTTAAGACATATGACCACTTAAAAGCAGTTTAAAAGTAAAGCAGAATGTTTCAGCCTGATTTAAATTATCATCTGCTAGGAAACAGAAAATATTTCTTTTGGTACAAGTTTATGACAGTATAAACTTGCTGGAACTATTTCTTCAGTTTAAACTAAATGCACAAAAGGCGCTTCTATGGTGGAAAGGGTTAAGCAATCTATATGATACTTCAGTTAGAAGTGGATTAATGCAAGATTGACATTATATAAATACTCTGTGGGTATTCACAGAACATGATCAAATGACTTACTCTTCCTCTATAATGGGCTCAAACAGTTTCAGTGGTTTAGGTTTCTTCTTCTCCATTGCCAGAGCAGCTCTGGCCTTCTTACAGCAGTCTTTACAGTTACTGGTAAATCTCTGGATCTGAGCCTGAAGTGAAGAACAATTCCCATGCAAACTTCAATTCTAATTATAGTACAGTCGAACTTCCATACCTCAAACTCATTTAACTCAAACTATCCGATAGTTCCACATATGGAACTGCATTATTTCATGCTGGGTTAAGTTGAACATACACATATTTCAATGTTTTAACTTTGAAATAAGGGTATGTTCCACAAAACAGACCTCGCGATATCGAAGTTGACTGTACTTATACAATACTTTTTGGTATCATTTTTAGGGACACCCAAACCTAAGCGACATGAATCAAACCAGAAAATAATCAAATATCCCTAACAACAGATCATAAATTAATAATCAAAAGTGAATTTGTATACACATTACAGCAGCTTTTGTATTCAATATTTCATTATAACATTATTATCATGTATTGAGCTAACACCTATCCTAAAGGCTATAGATATAAATATTTTTACTTCTTAATGGTAAACCCCTTTATCAATTTTTAAAGACAGGTGACCAATTAAAGCAGGCCTTAAGGCACATTCAGCTTTACTTTCAACCTGCTTTAAGATAACATAAGCTAGATAAAAGAAGATGTTTCTTATGGGCCAGATTCTTTACTGTATAAGGTCTTTTTTTTTTTAAGTGAAGGAATAAATTCAAGGCGTTAAAATGTGTATCTATGTAATAGTCGAACTTCGATATCTGGAAGTCGAGTTTGTCGAACATACCCATATTTCAAAGTTAAAACGTGGCTCAGCCACGTTTTAACTTTGAAATATGGGTATGTTCGACTTAACCAAGCATGAAATAATGCAGTTCATTATGTCGAACTATCGGTTGGTTAGAATTAAACGAGTTCAAGATATCAAAGTTTGACTGTAATGGGTTTATGCAGGTTTGACTGTACACCCCAGTGTTGTGCCTAGGTCCAAAATTTTGGGGGACACGGTGGCGCGCTGTCAAAATTTTTGGGGGACATTTGAAATTTTTGGGGGTCACACTAAAATAGCCTTTAAAAACATGATAGGCTTTCCTTTAAAATAGAATTAGTGTTTACGATATTGAACATGTAGATTTTCGGTAATCCGGTAAGGCTTTTACACGACGGGAAAACTGATGTTCGTCTATTTTTAAATAACTTGTAATGATTGTTTTGGTACATACAAAGTTGGATCAGCACGTTGTTTAGATGGGGGTTTCATTCATCAGGTGTCACGCTTCGCGTTTCGTCTGCTCTTTCCTCTCCAATCCGACGAGAAGTGAAGTCAAGTCATGCGTAATTTGACTGGTTATCGGGTTTTACCATAGCAATTTAACTGCATTGGCATATAAACCGCGCACAGTCTACCTTTTATTAATAAAGGATAGTAAATCGGCGGAAAGGATAGTTGTAATTGTAAGACTGGTTATCGGGTTTTACGTAGCCATTTAACTGCATTGGTATACACACACGCGCACAGTCTACCTTTATTAATGAAGGATAGTAAATCGGCGGATAGGATAGCAAATAGAGCAAAGGTACGGAAGACGAAAATTGCGCCCGTATGCCCGCGCCGTTACGAATTTTAAGGGTCCAAGTAAAAAATATTGCGGGAATCCCGCAATGCCGCGCTCTAGGTGCAACACTGACACCCTATGGAATGTTTGATCACTACTTACTTGCAGACTCTCAGGATATTTCTTGACAGGCAGTTTATCACACATATACAGAACTGGGCTAAATATCTCATTGTAAGCAGGGTAGGACGTGTATATCTGGGAGAATTCCTCCAACAGGCATACACAGTGCTGCACAGCAGACACTCTGAAAAACAGGGCACGCAGAATGATTAGTGCTAATAAAAACAAGAGCACCGCAGTGCGGCAAAATACGCCCGTCACGGCCGGCGGGTGTCAAAGTCGTCCAGACTCAGGCCGACTGGAAAAAGTCGCCCGGAGTGTAGGCCCGACTATCGATCTCAAAAAGACTATGCTGTAGTATTGCGATAGCTCAAGTACTATCCCGATAGTATTGCGATAGTCAAGAAAAAAGTTTTGTTTTTTTAAAAAATGTCCATTTTTGACAATAAAGGGGGCATAACTCTGCTAAAAATAGTCGCCAACATCTGAAATTTAACAGGAACCAAAATTCACAGGTGCCTTCCCTGTATGATGAGAAAGCTAACTATGAAATTTGGTTACAATAGACAAAATGTAAGTAAAATTATTATCAGGAAACAATATATTGTTAAAAAAATTGTGCGAAGGGGCATAACTCTGAAAATACAGAGTCAAACCAAAAACCCGTAATATATATTAAGTCACTTCATTCATTGTATCACCATATCAAATTTGAAATCAATTGAATCAAAAATAAAAAAGTTCTGTTTTTTTTTTAAAATTGCCCATTTTTGACAATAAAGGGGCATAACTCTGCTTAAAATAGTCCAACGTCTGAAACGCGAACTCGTCCAAACTATTGTGGTATGGAATATTTGTAGGAAGTTTAATCAAAATTGGTCAATAAATGAAGGTGAGAGAGCGCTAAGAAGAAAAGTTAACGGACGAAGTGTGGCTTATTTTAAATTTTAAGGATGTAAAGGGGCATAACTCATAGAAAAATAATTTAAAAGGAACCAAAATTCACAGGTGCCTTCCCTGCATGATGAGAAAGATAAATATGAAATTTGGTTACAATAGACAAAATGTAAGTAAAATTATTATCAGGAAACAATATATTGTTAAAAAATTGTGTAAAGGGGCATAACTCTGAAAATACGAAGTCAAACCAAAAACCCGTAATATATGTTAAGTAACTTCATTCATTGTATCACCATATCAAATTTGAAATAAATTGAATAATTAAAAAAAAAGTTCTGTTTTTTTTTTAAAATGCCCATTTTTGACAATAAAGGGGCATAACTCTGCTAAAAATAGCCGCCAACGTCTGAAACGCGAACTCGTCCGAGCTATTGTGGTATGGAATATTTGTAGGAAGTTTAATCAAAATCGGTAAATAAATGAAGGTGAGAGAGCGCTAACAAGAAAAGTTAACGGACGGACATACGGACGGACGTACGGACGGACGTACAGCGCTGGGTATACCATAATACGACCGTCGATGACGGGCGTATAACAACCATAATACTTCCGCAAAAAATTAAATATGACCAGTAACTTCATAATTGATTACAAATAATTACAGTTTTACACTTCATTATCAGAGAATAACAGTAATATACTTTTTAATCCTTTACTGTTTACCGGTACTGTTTTTATGGAACGTTTTCACGACTGTATAAATTGTAACTTTTTTCTTCAGTGGAGGAATACCCTGAATCTGCTAAATGGTACTTTATCTATCATCTAATAGGATACAGTTAAATATTTCTTATAGTGCATATTCAATTATTCAGGACTATATAAAGCGAAACTATTTTCTTCAGTGGAGATGTAAATTAAATGCGTGAAAAGGTGTTTATATGGAGTAAAGTGTTAAAATGCCTTTTAATACTTTACCCCATAAATATGCCTTTTTTAGGCATCTAATTTATCCCTGCGTTGAAGAAAATAGTTCAAATTTATAGTCATCAATATTCTCCATAAGAAATATTTTGTATATCTTAGCAGGTTGTTGCTTAAAGTAGGCTGAAAGTAAAGAAGAATGCGACTTAAGGCACATTCTGCTTTACTTTCAGCCTACTTTAAGTGGCCAAATGATTTCAAAACTAGGATCAGGCTATAGGGTAATCAATTAAATACCTATTCCTCCTAGAAATGCAGTGTCCATACTACTAATTGTTGTTGTTGTTGCTGCTAAGGTTTATAGTCCTGCATAAGCTTTTTCAGGTGTGCCATCCCATTGTCTAAATATTTTCATACTACATGTACTACTCTGTACTCATAACTATATACCCACCTAAACCTGTCATGACTATATACTTCTTCATCTGCTTCAGGCGACATCATCTTTGTCATTGACCATTTCTCTTCTTTTAAACTAAAGAAAACAGAAAATATGATACTCTCACTTTAACATTAACTCATTTATCCCCAACCTTTTAATGGGCAATTTCAGTGCAGACAAGCAGTGCAGAGTATGATCAGAGGGCTGTCTACAATGTTTGCATAGTGCAAAATTAATGTTCTCTTCACACTGACACAGATACACTGTTTGTAAATGAGGAGTGTACAAGTCACTTTAAGGTTGACAGTGTTGTCTCCTTTAGTTACCCCATAAAATATAGTGGAAGAAATTAATTTTCCAACATTGAAGAAAGTGTTTTGTTTGACACAGAAAACATACTTATTAACAAAACTGTAGTTAACTCTTTGCAATCAGTAGCTTAATTTTACCGGGAAAAATAACATTTATGAAAATGGCAAAAGTAATGTTAGGCACTGAAAAGCAAAATCTTAAGAATTTTTTTTTTCATAATGAAATATTCCAGAAAAACAAAACCGCCAACAACAATTGTTTTCAGTCAAAAATTTTCAAAACGAAATTGACAAAAAAGCTGTTAGTACCAGTTTTAATGTATGACACAGTCATGAATCAAAACTCTGACCTCTAACTTAATAGTCCATTGCTACACTGAGCTACCAAAGTGTCTAGATAGACATTCAAACTTTGATGCAACTGTTCAATATTCCAAATACAGTAAAGCCTCTTTATTACGACCACTAAATTATGTTAATTACCGGTATTAGGGTGTTTACGATAGGTGACTGCTTAAAGCAAGGTGACAGTGAAACAGAAAGCTCCTAAAGGAGCTTTCTGTTTCACTGTCACCTTGCTTTAAGCTGTCACCTGTCTATTATACAACCAATTAGCCGTCGTTTTAATGGTTGTAATAGCGAGGTTTTTCTGTAATTCTTACCTTTTTATTTTTGAGTTGACATGCAGCAGGTTGATATATTTCCCAACTGGCCGGAATGGTGGTATCACAGATTCAACTGAAATTCAGTAAAAATCAATAATAATGAGACTAACAGTCATGCTTTCTTCTTTTAGGTTGAACATAAAAATCACAATCTAGGGCCCATTTCATAAAACTTCGTATGACAAATATTGTCGTAAGTCAGATTATAATAGTCTCAATTATTATTTATTTCTCCATCTAATCCTGTCTTGTGACATCTCTTTGGAATTGTCTTGAAAAGACGAATTCAAAGAGATGTGGAAAGACAAGATTAGAAAAAGAAATAAGAAATTAAATGTATTTTAAAGTTTTTATTTACAACCATTTTTGTCTTACAAAGTTTTATGAAACAGGTCCCTGGTGTTTCTTTGGTCATTACTTGATGGTGTAAATTAGAGATGTCTCTGGGCTGTAGTTCTGAAATTGACTACAGTATGTCTTCTGTGTACAGCCCTCCCTCTCTACAATGACACCAAAAGGAAGACACATATTGTGTACATGTTCGGAGGGAGTCGTTAGATGGAGGGAAATTGGCTTACATTTGCAAACAGCTTGAATTCAGATCAGACGCCGCGTAATGCGGCGTCTGATCTGAATTCAAGCTGTCTGCCACCGATCATTGATTTATTTGTTTCAAAATGTTAGTTATGTCATTTTGAGAAAAACAGCAGACAACAATTTTAAGCAGAAGACATTGCAACAATAGATTTTGGTTAGACATAAATGTCCTGTTTAGGGAACTGAAACAAGGGTCGTTGTAAGGAGGGAGTCTTAATTGAGAGGGCCGTTGTAGGGAGGGAACACTGTACTTGCAAGTCTATGTCAATGATATGAGTGACAAACAGTTTTGATCTCTACCAGACATAGAATAACTCGTTTTCTCTTTATTCAGCCATTTGCAAAGGTTTACTTGTTTTCTCTGCAATCTTATGGTTAATGTCTTTAATATAATCAATAAAGCACATTTGGAAACTTTTTGAAACAAAATCATATTCAGCAACAAATTGTACATTGTTACTTTTGTCACAAAACTTAAACAAGCATGCATTTGTTTTTCCCCGCTTAGTTTTAGAAAGAAGTCACCGTTAATGTTTACTTACTCTTCTTTGGGTCTTTGTCAGCAGCCATAAAGAGAAGCCCGCGTAGAAAGTTGATCACCTCAGGCAAATACCTTTTGGACATACTAACATACTGAAAGTAAATGAGGGCTTTAGTATAGGACAGTTTGAAATGATACAGCTGGATGGACAGCTGAATATTCAGGACTTTATTAAAGCATGAACGCATATCAGACCAGTATGATTGCTCAAAAGATTACACTTCAACCCATTTGTTCCCAAGGTCCTATATATGGCACATAGGCAAACAGTGTACAAACATAATGTGGTGTCTGATCAGAGTCTACACTGATTGCCGACAGAAATTTCAATAAAAAACAAAACGAAAAATTACACACCCCTTAGATAAACAAGAGGTCCAGAGGGTCACATTTCGCTCACCTGAGAACATTAGAAGCTGACTCGGCAAGACAACATTTTGATATAGCTATGACCCAGGTGTCATAATTTGATCTCGGTAGAGGACCACAATGCGAAGCTACATCTCAGATATTAATGATCTGGGCCTTACTGTTTAAGAGAAGAAGATTTTTAAAGGTTTTCCCATAAACAAAACCCTGACAAGCCCAGGGCGAGGCCAATTTTAGTCTGGGGGTCATAATTTGAACACACCTGGTAGAGAACCACATAGCAAAGCTATGTATATGTCAAATATTAAAGATCTGGGCCTTACAGTTTTAGAGAAGAAGATTTTTAAAGGTTTTCCTATATAAGTCTATGTAAAACTGATAAGCCCAAGGGCGGGGCAAAATTTGATCCAGGGGTCATAATTTGAACAATCTTGGTAGAGGGCCATAGGGCAAAGCTACATGTCAAATATAAATGATCTGGGCCTTACGGTTTCAGAGAAAAAGATTTTTAAAGGTTTTCCTATGAAATACTAATAACCCCAAGGACGGGGCCATTTTTGCCCCCAGGGTCATAATTTGAACAATCGTGGTAGAGGACCACAAGGCAAAGCTATGTGCCAAATATTAAAGATCTTGGCCTTTTAGTTTCAGAGAAGAAGATTTTTAACGGTTTTCCTATATAAGTCTATGTAAAACTGATAAGCTCCGGGCGGGGCCAGTTTTGACCCAGGGGTCATAATTTGAACAATCTTGGTAGAGGACCATAAGACAAAGCTACATGTCAAATATTAATGATCTAGGCCATACAGTTTCAGAGAAGAAGAATTTTAAAGGTTTTCCTATGAAAAACTAATAAGCCCAAGGGCGGGGCCATTTTTGGCCCTGGGGTCATAATTTGAACAATCTTGGTAGAGGACCACAAGGCAAAGCTTTGTGACAAATATTAAAGATCTTGGCCTGACAGTTTCAGAGAAGAAGATTTTTAAAGGTTTTCCTATATAACTCTATGTAAAACTGATAAGCCCCGGGGCGGGGCCATTTTTCACCCGGGGGTCATAATTTGAACAATCTTGGTAGAGGACCATAAGACAAAGCTACATGTCAAATATTAATCATCTAGGCCATACAGTTTCAGAGAAAAAGATTTTTAAAGGTTTTCCTAAGAAAAACTGATAAGCCCTAGGGCGGGGCCATTTTTGGCCCCAGGGTCAAAATTTGAACAATCTTGCTAGAAGATCATTAGGTAATGATACATAAAGTATCAAAGGTCTGGGTCTTTGGGTTTCTGAGAAGAAGATTTTTTAAGATTTTCTTATAATTAAAAGTTGTCTATACGGTCATGTTAGATAATCTGGTCCCACAGCAAGGGGAATAACTCTAGCCAAAAACTTTGAACAATAATTCATTCCCCCTTGCCACTGATGCTTCTGACAAAGTTTGGTTAAAATCGGGTCAGTGGTTTCTGAGGAGATGTTGTTTGAAAATGTGAACGTACGACGGACACCGGACGCCAGACACCGGACGGAATGGTATCACAATAGCTCATGAAGGCTCAGGTGAGCTAAAAATGGACAAATCCAATATATAAGCATGAAAGGATTCACTGGGCATAAACAAGTAAATGGTGGTAATGGTGTTAGAGACATGTGGCAGCTTAAAACTGGATGAAAGTTTACCAAGAGTTGTCAGAGAGACAACAAAGCTCGCTAACGGCACATTTAGAAACTTAAAAGCAGACTCTGAGGTCCATGTCAAAGAGGTCAACCTTTTGTGTGCATGGAAAGGTCTCGCCCATATACACATGCATTATTGAAACGTGGCCCTAAGTTCAAGGTCAAAGTCACCCGGCTAAAATGTAGTGCATGCATGGAGAGATATTGTCCATTTACTAAAGCATACCAAATATGAAAGCAATACCGTATCTCAATGGACATAGGAGTTATAGGCATTTTCCGAAACCTACTTCAAGGTAAAGGCCACAGGAGTTAAAGTTTGTTGCATGCATGGAATGGCCATGTCCATAAACATATGCATACAAAATATGATAGCAATATCTCAATGGACATCAAAGTTATATGCATTTCCTGAAAATTGTTTACACCGTTCATGACGATGCCAACAACGGCGCTGACTTTGCCAATTGTATAGCATAAGCTTGTCTTGTACTTTGTAGTCGCCATTTTAACTCTTTGCATGCTAGCGGCTGATATATCCGCCACAGTGATTACCTTTGCAAACAGTTTGGATCCTGATGAGACGCCGTATAATGCGGCGTCTCATAAGGATCCAAACTGTTTGCCATTCTGACACTGAATTTCAAAGAAATTTTGAAAATACTAATTTCAGAACATTCTAACACGACTCGAAACCTACGGCATATAGACAAAGAATACCGAGAAACATATATTACGCCGCGATAATGAACTGCACGCGCGGCGTTTCCATCGGCTGTTCCATTTGCCCCATACGCGTAATACATAAATAGCATTTTTAAAATAAAAGTCGCGTTAGAATTCAAATTTATTATTTCTTAATTCTAACACGACTCGAAACCTACGGCATATAGATATAGAATACCGAGAAACATATCTTACGCCGCGATAATGGACTGCACGCGCGGCGTTTCCATCCGCTGTTCCATTTGCCCCATACGCGTAATACATAAATAGTATTTTTTTATAATAAAAGTCGCGTTAGAATTAAAATAACAAATTCGTAGGTGTCCATTACCGTGCATTAGATCACAGTAAGTCGTTGAGATGTGGGTAATTAGATCACTCGGCCTAAAGGCCTCGTGATCTAATGACTCCACATCTCAACTCCTAACTGTGATCTAATGCACGGCAATGAACACCTACGTATTTGTTATTTCTTAAATAGCAGACGACAAATTGATGCAGACGAAAAAATTACCCAGCATGCAAAGAGTGAAAGGTGCATTTATGGAATAATCAATGATCAGAACAGCTCTACCTTTTCTCTACAAATCAAACCCTTCAGGGCTGCCATTTCTCCGGATTTTTCCTAAATCATCAGATTTTTTTCCCAGTACATGGTAGCTTAAAGCAGGCTGAAAGTAAAGCAGAATGCGTCTCAAGGAGCATTCTGCTTTACTTCCAGCCTGCTTTAAGCAGCCATGTGTCAACTAAACTAGAAACAGGGGTAAAGGTATGATTCATCAAATCGCACTTGAAAAATGCAAATTTGGAAATCTTAGGATTTTTCATGTCAACTTATGATAGCCCTAGTGTGGTGGGTATAGACAGTTCTAATTCTTGCTCACCTCCAGACAAATGTTACACAAGAAGATCCCTGCAACAACGTCTCTGCCATTAGTGACTGGAGACTGGGAGAGAATCTGACACATAAACATCAGTGCTGGTGTTGTAATATGATGGTAGAAGTCAGAGGTAGGAAACAGCAGAGACACTAACTTGAACAGTAGTAGCTGAAATACAAGAATTGATCATACTGTTAGTCTTTGTCCTGCTGCAATATCATCTACAGCGCTTCCTCTCTACGACCGCCCTCCCCACAATGACTCCCTCCTTACAACGACCCAAGTCGCAGTTCCCTAAACACAACAATTATGTCTAACATATTCACGACTACAATGCTGTCTGCTGTTTTTCTTAAAGTTACATAATGGACATTTGGACAGACAAAAGACTTAATGAAAGTAACAAACAGTTTGAATCCAGATCAGATGCCAGGTTACAAGGCGTCTGATCAGGTTTCAAGCTGTTTGCAAATGTTGGCCAATTCCCCTCCCTATAACGACTCCCTCCGAACAACACACAATTTGTGTCTCCCGTTGGGTGTCATTGTAGGGAGGGAGCACTGTACTTTGAAACTGTTATCTGTAAAATTTGTCAAGTTAACATTTTTTGTATTCTAAAATAGAAGACACTTAAAGACTGTTGTGTCCAGTTTGGTTCCAGATCAGACGTAACATTTTGTGGTGTCTGAAATGGGTCCAAACTGTTTTCAAATACCATGTAAGTCGCAACCAGCAGGATAAGAGTTAGCGTTGAGTCCAGTACAGCCTCTAAAATCTAGAAACAGACAATATTTACTTGAGATTCAAATGGTTGTTGATTAAAGTGAAGAATTTTGAAATCTTAAAAAGTTGTTATACAGGGAAAACAATAATAAATTTGAATAAGTTCTGATTTATGGTCTCAAAAACAGGCGAATGTCTCCACACATTTTGACTTGATACGTCTGCATTCCAAGTTTAGTTGGTCTAGCACTTTAACTGTTTGACAACAGAGCTAAAATGAAAACTAAATACAGTCGAACTTCGATATCTCAAACTCGCTTAACTCGAACTATCCGAAATTTCGAAACATGAATTTGCCTTATTTCAAGCTTGATTTAGGTGAACATACCTGTGTTTCAAAGTTGATTTTAACTTTAAAATACGGGTAAGTTCGACTTAAACCGAGTTCGAGATATCAAAGTTTGACTGTATTGAAACTCAATCCAAATGTTTGAAGGTGCTGCTGCTGCTGCTGCTGCCAATGATACCACCACTGCCTTAGAAAAGCAACACCTTAGTTTCACTAACAGTTACTTTGTGGCGAGACAATTAAAATGTCAACTGCTGATTTTGTAATGGCTCATACTTACTGTATCTAAACCAGGATACAAGCCCCGTCCTTTCTTCTTCTCACAGATTTCTTTGAACTCTGCCTGCCTATCTATCAGATTGGCTAGAGTTGTCCTAGCAGATGCAAGGGGAGATAACTGAGTTAACTCGTACAAGTGTCGGACAAGTCGATCAGCAAAGTCTAACTGGGGAGGGTCTTGAATACACAGGTCACCGTAAAACTGTACCAAGTGGCCAAACATCAACTACAAACAAAACAAAAATCTTTCTCAGGTTCCTACCTATGGTCATTGTTACAGGGATAGGAATAATATTCTTTATTACACTTGTATTCTAAGAACTGGTTTCCTCCATACAAATTTTAGAGTCCAATATGAGGCCGAGAAAATTTGCGTCTAATAATGCTTCAAACAATTTTGGAGTTCAGATTTTATAAGGCTTTATAAGTATATTGAGGGTTTACTTTCCTAAGTATTGCAATAATTAGCGGAGTAAAAAGGCATACTCATGGAGTAATGGGTTAAACACTCTTCTTTGGTGCCCTGTTGCAGTGCACTGTCAGTCCATACCTGTAGTTTGTCCTTGTTTCCCTCAGCCAGACTTGGGTGATGACATTTACGTATTCTGTCAATGATAGTCAGCTGATCCTCCAGACCGTGGCCTTCGAGTATGTCCAGCAGATCATCATAGGACTCAGGAGCTACAACCAGTATCATTGGATCAAAATACCATAATAACAATGAACCTACATATAGGTTAACCCATTACCACATAGCTTTTTCTAGTTTGAAGACAGGTACACTTAAAGCCAGTTGAAAGTAAAGCAGAATGCACCTTTAGGTGCATTCTGCTTTACTTTCAGCCTGCTTTAGGCTACCATCTGCTAGGATATAGAAAGTTTTTCTGATGGTTCATATTCATGAACTTATAAATTGGAAATATTTTCTTCAGTGGAGTAATAATTAAAGGCGTAAAAATGCATATTTATGGGCTAATGGATTAAGACATTACTCTGTTAAAACAAACATGCTTACACTTTAAAATTTAATACTCACTGCAAAAAGTAAGAAGCCAGATCAGAGTAATTCATTTGTGAGATTTTGTGTCTATGTTTCGATCAAAGGTTTTCTCACAGGATCTGTCTGACATGAGTCTGCACTCTTTCCTGAGAAAAAGTGTCCTTATTTTAATAGCAAATGTAATATTTCAGATAATAACTGTCCATAATATGCAGAATTTTAATAGAAATATTCAGCAGAAGCAGGATTAAGCCTAAGGTTTTGGTCAGTCCCCAAAGGGTTCTGTCTTTAGAGGTTTCATTGTATCAGCAACCTAGGTCCATGCTTATAAAGCTTTTGAGTTGAGTCTAAAATCGTTCTCAAGCATTTGATTGGTCAGATTTGACTAGAGGCTCTTCAAATCTGACCAATCATATGCTTGAGAATGCACTCAGACTCAACTCAAACACTTTATAAGCGCTGGGCTTGAATTACCTTTAAAGGTGTAAGGCAATTCCTTTGAAGCTGACTCAATCATCTTCTGTTTTTCTTCCTCTGTCATGGGTGGAGCTTGTGGTTCATCCTTCTCTTTCTTTGTCCTTGATTTAGCTGATGATTTCAATTTGGATTTCTTGAGATCAATCTCCTCTTCATCATCATCATCATCATCTTCATCATCAGAGTCCAGATCACTGAAGTTATCCTCTCCACTTTCTAATAAAGAAAAAGAAAGGTTTCTGTAGTAATTCTTTCAACACTTTAAAGACTTGTACTGAAGAATTTTGCATAGAGTTTAGATCCGGATCAGGCCACACTTCAGGCCACACTTCCGGTGGGGCCTGATCTAGATCCAAACTGTTTGTCATTAGAATCCTGTTTCTGTAAATATTAGAAAGATCAAAGCCAATTTCAGAATTTTAGACAACAATTTGAGCAGAGTTACATGTTCTCAATGCAGGTAATATAATTAACCTAATACTCCTGTTTAGAGTTTTGAAGATTGGTGACCACTTAAACAGGTTGTAAGTAAAGCAAATTGCACCTTTAGTAGCCTTCTGATCTGTATATACACTGTTTCCATAAGACATGTGCACTCTTTACAGGTACACTGTTTGTAAAGTATACCCTTTGCTAGGACTCAGTTGGTTGAATTGTATCTTTACCCATTTCACCATAACCTGTTTCTAGTTTTGAAGTCAGGTTATCTCTTAAAGCAGGTTGAAAATAAAGCAGAAAGTGCCTTAAGGCATATTCTGCTTTATTTTCAGTCTGCTTTAAGCTACCATCTGCTAGAATATAGAAACTGTTTCTTTAGGTACATGTTTATCACTGTATAAATTGGAACTATGTGTATTTTCTTCAGTGGATGATTGAATTAAATGTACTACCAAGAGCCCCATGGGGCATATTTCGCTCACCTGAGAATAGCTGACAAAATGGAGATAATGATTTAACTCCAGGAGGAGACATTTTTTACCCGAAGGGCATAATTAGATTTGAACAATCTTGATAGAGGACCTGTAGATGATGCTATGTGCCAAATATCTTAGATCAGGGTACTAGGGTTTTAGACGAGAAGATTTTTCCATTGAAAAAATCTATTATTAGCTCCTGTGACCTAGATAAGCAACAGACAGGAACCATTTGAACAAAATAGGTAAAGCACATCTAGAAGTGTCACCATGCCAAATATCAAAGCTCTGGCCATATTAGTTTCAGAGAGGAAGACGTTTGAAAATTTCACTATTTAACTCTATGTAAAACTGTGACCCCCGGGGCGGGGCCAAATTTGACCCCAGGGGCATAATTTGAACAAACTTGATAGAGGACCTGTAGATGATGCTATGTGCCAAATATCTAAGCTCTGGCTATTGTAGTTTCAGACAAGAAGATTTTTTTAAGATTTCCTTAATTTTTCACTTTGGTTGCCATGGCAACCAGAGTTCTACATTGTTTTTAATTCTTTGAACAAATTTGAAAGAGCTTGACCCAAGGAACATTCCTGTAAAGTTTGGTTGAAATCTGTCAAGCGGTATAGGAGGAGATGTCATTTGAAACAATTGTTAACGACGACGCACAACGCACGACAGACGACGACGGACACAGGGCCATCCCAATAGTTCACCTTGAGCCTTTGGCTCAGGTGAGCTAAAAAGGTGCTCCTATAGGGGAAGTTTTTTTTTTGTATCTTAATCCTATACCCAATAGCCAGTATCTAGTTTTGAAAATAGGTGATTACTTAAAACCGATGGAAAGTAAAGCAGAATGCGCCTTCTGCTTTACTTTCAACCTGCTTTAAGCAGGTTCATTACTGTATAAATTGGAACTATTTTCTTCAGCGGAGGAGTAAACTGAATGTGCTAAAAGGTGCTTCAATTTGGGAAAGGGTTAAGTCATTACCTGAGTCATCTTCATCATCTTCTATCTCTTCATCACCATCATCATCATCATCATCATCTCCTTCCTCTTCATCATCACTGTTGTCAGCAGTTTTCTTTTTATTTCCATCATCTTCTGTTAAGAGCTTACCATCTTTGTAACTGACATAGTCGAAGTCTGGAGTCGAGAAGTCAAACCTGGTGGAAGTTAAAGTATAGATTACTACACCAGGGCTCCAGATAAAGTAAATAAAATCTTTATTTCTGCATTAAACCCTATGGTGTCACTACTCATTAGAATTGTCTCAAAGAGACGATTCTAAATAGTAACACCATAGGATTTGGTGCTGAAGTGAGTGAGAAAAAGTGTGAATACTTGTTAGAATTATCTCAAAGAGATGATTCTTTTAATGAGTAGTCACACCATAGGATTAGGTGCAAACATAAAGAGTTTAGTTCTTGAAATACTCTTCTTATCTAGAGCCCTGACTGTTTGTCTCTTTGTGATGAAAAGTTTGGGTTAGCCCTACTCTCAACAGCTAATATGAGAGTCAGATAGATGTCAAACAGTGTAGACCCAGATCAAAGAACTCCTGCAGGAGCCCTCTAATCAGGGTGTGCATTGTCTGTCATTTTTGCAATATCTTCTTAAAATCAACTCTGAATAGTCAAAAAAGGACTAGATTTAAATTTACAGTTTCAAGGGTGAATGTGTTAAGCATCTAACAATCTTTAAGTAAAAGATTAAGCAGCCTACCCATCATCCAGATCATCAGCTGACACATATTTGGGTTTTTCCGTAGTTTCACTTTCAGGAAGTCCCTTCATCCTTCTTATTCTGTCTGCCTACAAAACAGTGACAAATTGTTTCAACTGCTATGCCTTTAACCATCACAAATACAATCAGCACTAACTTGAGCAGCTATCCCATGAAAGAAGCATGGAGAATTCTATAAGTTTGCCTCATTAATCCTTACGGTGTTGGAAGTATAAATCAATTGCAAACAGTGTGGACCCAGATCAGAGGGCTCCATTATGAGCCCTCTGATCTGGGTCCATACTGTTTGTCATGATTTTAAATATTTATGGGACAAACCCCTCAACAGTCAATTTCAACAGGTCATCATTATTTAGATAATAGAACAATCCATTTAGAAAGTCTGCAATGTAGGGGTCTACACTGTTTGCATATGACAAGAACATTCTTCACAGGTACTCTGTTTGTAAATGATGAGTATACTTGTTAAAGTTGGATGTATTAATATACATGTATTTCTATGAACAATATAAATGTGATTTCAACTGTATCAAAACTGTCACACCAACAAGATCAGACTTACCTCTAAGTTTTCCAGTCTTTCTATTTCTTCCTTGGCAATTTCTTCCTCTGTCTTCAATCTGTCTGTAGCCTTAAAATAGACAACTGTACAGTGGAGAATCTGTTATTCTTTCCCAATAAACGTGTTTACGCTAAAACTATTATTTTCACTGCAAACAGTTTGGAGCCAGATCAGACGCCGGGTAACCCGGCGTCTGATCAGGCTCCAAACTGTTTGCCACCAAGATAAAGATGAAATCTCAGAATTGTCCAAAAGTTGTTCTTTTCTACGTTTTAGTGTTTTGCGTTTGCGTACGTTTGCGTTTAAACGGGAAAGAATAACAGATTCTCCACTGTAGCTGTTATAACCCTTTCCCCTATTTCTTATTTTCAGTGTTTAACCCTTTCTCCTAAAACTATGCCTTTTTACACCTTTAGTTTATTATTCCCCTGAAAACAGTAGTTCTACTTTTTACAGTCATAACTCATGAATGTGTGTCATAAGAAATATTTTCTTTATCCTAGAAGATGGTAGCTTAAAGCAGGCTGAAATTACTTTCAATCTGCTTTAAGTGGTCACATTATATCTTCAATACTAGAAACAGGCTATGAGGTAATGAGTTAAAATAGATCTTTGATCCTTGATCTGTTTACACAATGTTGTATATTATTATATATCTACCAATGTTCTGCCCGAAATGTTTCTGTATTTTACCGAACAAATACACCTTGACGGATTGAAAATTCCGTATTACCCATGTACCTTGTGTAATGGGAAAAGAACGTTTACTGTGTAGTCGGAAGTTCGGAACTACAGTAAAACCTCTCTATTACGACCACTAAATTATGTTAAGTATTAGGGTGTTTACGGTAGGTGACCGCTTAAAGCAAGGTGACAGTGAATGAAACAGAAAGCTCCTTTAGGAGCTTTCTGTTTCACTGTCACCTTGCTTTAAGCTGTCACCTCTCTATTATTTAATCAATTAGCATTCGTTTTAGTGGTCGTAATAGCGAGTATTTACTTTCACGCGCCATTCCCCGAAGTGTGACGTATGGGAAATCCAGTTTATTTATAGTAACGCTCGAAACATTTCTATCGTTTTTCATTTTATTTTTATTATAAGAGGTATATAATAAAAGGAACATTACTATACTTTGCATATCTTATGCACCGGATCACTCTCGTTGTGTGTGTAAAGGCTATATCCAACTCGACCTTCGGTCTCGTTGGATATAGCCTTTACACACACAACTCGAGTGATCCGGTACATAAGATATGCAAAGTATAGTAATGTTCCGTTTATATCATCCTTTTAAAGGGCATACATGGATGATAAAAACTTTACTGGCTGAATTTTCCTCCCCCTGATCTGATTCCTCTGATTTATTTTCATAGCTTCAGACACTTCCCATTACAAAGCCACATAAAATGATAAACTCACCTTGCCCTTGAGTTCAAAGATCAGTTCTCTCACAGCGATATCATAGTCATCTGGCTTAGGCTTGTTGTCTTCCTCTGATGGACCCTACAATAATGATTAAATAGCATATAACAGGGCTCCAGATAAACGAGAGTAAAATAAAACAAATCCAACATTTTCTCACTCATTTGAACACCAAATTTTATTGTGTTACTATTCATTACAATTGTCTCGTCTCAAAGACATGACTCTAATGAGTAGTACCACCATAGGGTTTAATGCAGAAATAAAGGTTTTAAATTTTGAAATACTCCCCTTATCTGGGGCTCTGATATAATACTACATCTCAATTACATGTTTCCTTCAACTCATTCACCTATGAAACTTTAAATGGACAGTTCAAGTTTTCAAGGGTTCAATGTGTTAACCCAGCTCTGACAGTACAGTGGAGAATCTGTTATTCTTTCCCGTTTAAACGCAAAGCACTAAAACGTAGAAAAAAACATCTTTTGGACAATTCTGATAATTCTTGTTTATCTTGGTGGCAAACAGTTTGGAGCCTGATCAGACGCCGGGTTACCCGGCGTCTGATCTGGCTCCAAACTGTTTGCACTGCAAATAATAGTTTTAGCGTAAACACGTTTATTGGGAAAGAATAACAGATTCTCCACTGTACCACTTGGCTTGTATTTGCAAATATTTTATATCCAGACAAGAAACTTGAGTAGTCGACGTCTGATCAGGATCAAAACTATTTGTCATGCATATTGATGTTTCCACAGTCAAAACCTGAGGTAAAATCTAAAGTTGCCATTTTGGAGACAATATCTGTAAGCAGATGATGATTTAACCAGGTACAGTGGAGAATCTGTTATTCTTTCCCAATAAACGCGTTTACGCTAAAACTATTATTTGCAGTGCAAACAGTCTGGAGCCAGATCAGACGCCGGGTAACCCGGCGTCTGATCAGGCTCCAAACTGTTTGCCACCAAGATAAACATGAAATATCAGAATTGTCCAAAAGTTGTTCTTTTCTACGTTTTAGTGTTTTGCGTTTGTTTGCGTTTAAACGGGAAAGAATAACAGATTCTCCACTGTAAGAGTTAAATGATTTCATTAAAGAACAACAAACAAGTTTAGCTAAAGTAATGCAGAATTACATTCTTCTTTTCAAATTTGACTATATCTGCTTCCTAACTTTTAAATATTTGTCATGATTTTACTAACAGTATTTCATAGCATCATATTGCAAAGTCCAGCTAATTACAGTTGGAGGAAGACCCCAGAATCCCTTTGTGCACTGTTTAAGCCACAAACCAACACTTGGGTAGAACCACTGACCTTCTACAAGCCAGCTGGAAGGCTTCCTAACACAAACAAGATGTGTTTGTGAATCACTATGCCCCCTGATGTGACCATGACCTTTGTCAGATATGACCCAACTTGTACTGAGCTCTAAAGCTTTTTGAGTCGAGTACATATGCCAAATATGAAGTTTCAATTTATGTAGTTCCAGAGTTATGGCCAATATCAAATTAACTGTATTTGACCTCTAAATGACCTTGACCTTTGCTGGACATGACCCAAGTAATGTACCTAGCTCAAGAACTTCTTGAGTTGAGTACATAATTATTATGCTAAATATCAAATTCTGTTGTGCTTATTTCTTTCCACTTTGGTTTATTTTTTATACTTTATACAGTTGGTTGCTTAACTCTTTCCTCCCTGAAACTTTAAATGGACAATTCCAGTTTCCATTTTAGTCAAGTCCATTTCTGACTTTTAAGGGTTGTTTTTGTCAATGTTTGGCATTATGACAAACAGTGGAGACCCTGATCAGAGGGCTCCTTTCGGAGCCCTCTGATCTGGGTCTTCACTGTTTGCATAGGACAAGTGTACTATTCACATGTACACTGTTTGAAAAGGACGCCTATATGCGGGACTAGGGTTCAAAGGGTTAAAGCAGACTGAAAATAAACCAGACTTTGAACAGTTGGCTGTACTCTTACCTTTCCCTTTAAGAAGTTCACATAGCCCTGTAGTTTTTTAAATTCTTCATCAGCCTCTTCTGTCAGCTGCACATACTTCTCTTTCTCAATCTGTTTCTCGTGCTGCAATACAAGAATATTTCAGTAAACTCTCATTATCATCAAAGCTGCCATTTCTCCAGATTTATCCGAAATCTTCGGATTTTTCTGAATTTCTTCGCACCAACGGATTTTTTCCGAAATCTTCAGATTTCTGCGTTTACTTTTCAAATTTGGAATTTTATTTATTTTTTACTTAACCCATTATGCCATTCTGACTAATATTGACGCATTGCACATTATTCTCATACTGACTCATTTTGACACACTTTAATCCACTAGCTTGTATTAAGATAAGCATTGATAATTGTTAATCGCTTATAAGTTAATGGGTTAAAAGGAGATATAAATTTAGTCAATTTACTTAAAATTCAGGAATAAAATTACACAATTGTTCAAAACAATTGCTAATAGAAGTTGACATTTGTTTCTCTTGCAGTTTGTTCCTACATAGCAAAAACTGCTAATCATAAGATCTCTAATATTCTTGTATGTTCTGCTATGTTTAAGAAAACATATGTAAAATGAAAGTGAAACAGAAAGCTCCTTTAGGAGCTTTCTGCTTGTCTTTCATCTTGTTTTAAGCTGACATGTGTACTGTGTATATAAGGAGTAAAATAAGGAGGGGCCCTAAAGTGCTTCTGTGGAGGACATGTTTAAATTACATATAAATCAATATTTTCATCTTTTATCTTTAAACCAAAAATACCAGTGCCGCATATAAGAGGAAGTTAACTAACAGCTGATAGATACAGTAAAACCTCTGCATTACGACCACTAAAACGAAGGCTAATTGGTTGAATAAAACAGGTGACAGCTTAAAGCAAGGTGACAGTGAAACAGAAAGCTCCTGAAGGAGCTTTCTGTTTCACTGACACCTTGCTTTTAGCAGTTACCTGTCTTATATACTCAATAATCAACAAAATTTAGTGGCCGTAATAGAGAGGTTATACTGTATGCTAGTATGAGTGGGAATACTTAGTGCTTAAATGTAATAATGACACCTACTTTAGCTTGTTTAGACTGAGCTATCAGATCTTCCATACGCTCCTTCCAGGACTTCTTCTCCCCTGTATCAACTTTCTTTGTGAGAAAGCCACCAAAATGCTCCTCTGCTACCAGTTTGGCTGAAACAGTAGTAAAGATAGAGTAAATAACTTAGACGTAAGAAAACCATGGCATAATATTCAATAATACATCAGGGCTCCAGATAAGAGGGGGTAAATTGAATAAATCCAACACTTTCTCACTCATTTTACCACCAAATCCTATGGTGATACGTCTCATTAGAATCATCTCGAAGAGACGATTCTAATGAGTAGTGACACCATAGGGTTTGAGAAATAAAGATTTCAGTTTTTTGAAATACCCCCCTTATCTGGAGTCCTGACACATTTTCTTAACCCTTAACTCCATAGTCTGTTTCTAGTTTGAAGACAGGTTACCACTTAAAGCAGGTTGAAAGTAATGCAGAATGCACCATAATGCATTCTGCTTTACTTTCAGCCTGCTTTAAACTACAATCTACTAGGATATAGAAAATATTAATTTTGGTACATGTCCATGACTGTATCCATTGGAACTATTTTCACCAATTGAGAAATAAATAATATGAGCGAAAAGGCATTTCTATGGGGGAAAAGGTTAAAGCATTTAGCAATTTAACCCAACACCTTTATCTTTCTTAATCCTATTATTATTGTCTTTCTATGCTTTAACTCTTACTAATCAAGAGGCAAGAAGAAACTTTTCTTAAATCTTGACAGGTGAATGCTTAAAGCAGCTAAATGTGGAGCTTAAATCTCTTATAGGCTCTCTTTAAACTTTCAGCCTGCTTTTTATTGGGATGGAGGAATTTTTCATAGGATATAGTGTTGTAGCTTATTATATATTTTTCAGTAAAAGGGTATGAGGTTAAAATTCTGGCAGAAAAATAATTCCCTAATCATCATGTGTATTTAATATCAAGACAGTGCTCCAGATAAGGAGAGTACTTCAAAAAACAAAATCTGTATTTCTGCATTAAACCATTCAAATGAGTAGGAACACTAAAGGACTTGGTGCTGAAATAAGTGAGAAAATAATGGATCCCTGTTGAGATAATGCTATAAGCAAAATACTTGTAGTTCATCCTTTACCCCATGTGCTGTTTCTAGGTGACAGGTGAGCACTTTAAAACAGAATGCTTTTAATACATTTTTCAGGTACATTTTTCTTGGATATAGAAAATATTTCTAATTGTACATATCCATGACTGTATAAAATGGAATTATTTCTTCAGTGAAGGAATAAATTAATGGTGTAAATAGTTGTATCTAAGAAGTAACGGGTTGAACAACAATTTCATTTAGCATGCTGCAACGTTCCAGATAAGGGGGAGGTAAACTGAACAAATCCAGCATTTTCTCACTTATTTCAGCACCTAATCCTATGGTGTTACTACTCATTAGAATCGTCTCGAAGAGACGATTCTAATGAGTAGTGACACTATAGGGTATAAAGCAGAAATAAAGATTTCAATTTTTTAAAATACTCCCCTTATCTGGAACCCTGATGCTAGGAAATGTCTTACCTGCAGCTCTCTTATCATCATCATCATCATCTTCATCACTGATGATAGGTTCATCAAACTTTTCAATCTCTGCCAAAGACTGACCAAAGTGAGTAAGCTCTTCATCGTCATTCAGGTTGAATTTGTTCTTGGATGTATTTCTCTGTAAGTAGTAACGGCATCTACATGTACATTACATATAATATGGGCTCCAAATAATAGAGACTAGAGAGTATACTAAAACATGAGCAGATACAGCATAGGGTTTGCTGTAGGTATAAAGAGAAAAATTTGGAAATAACAGCTCATAATGCATTTATAGTCAATTAAAAATTTGATACCACTTAACCTATTAGCCAATAGCCTGTTTCTAACATTTCAGATAGGTGACCACTTAAGGTAGCGGTTTACGATCGATACTGCAAGCGGATTTTTCTAATTTATTGTGGTGATTGATGATTTTCCTCCCAATTTTATAACTGACGGGTGAAAATGGTACACATCCCATCAGAATATGCCAATTTACAAAAAATATTTTAATTTTTTACGATTTTATAAGAACATTTAAAAACAAGAGCACCGCAAGCCGGGCACATTATACGCCCGTCAAATCGAACTTAGAATGTAGTCATACTAAAACCCTATCAAAGTAAAGTGAAAAAAGGGGAAGAACCCTGAAAGTTAGGAGTCATATTCTGACCAAGTTTCAAAAGGATTGGAATAAATTTATTTGAGAAAGAGAGCGGACAAACAAAGAATGCCCGTTTTTGACGATAAAAGGGGCATAACTCTTGAATGTCATGGGCAATCTTGCTGGTTATCAAACTTGACCGAGACATTATGGTCATACACATGCTGACCAAGTTTCAAAAGGATTGGAATAAATTTATTTGAGTTAACTTAGAGAGCGGACAAACTAAAAATGCCCATTTTTGACAAAATAAGGGGCATAGCTCTTGAATGTCAAAGGCAATCTTGCTTGTTATTAAACTTGACCCAGACATTATGGTCATACACATGCTGACCAAGTTTCAAAAGGATTAAAATTAATTTGTTTGAGTAAGAGAGCGGACAAACTAAAATCTGCCTGTTTTTTACGAAAAAAGGGGCAGAACTCTTGAATGTCTGAGGCAATCTTGCTGGTTATGTATCATAACCGGGATATTATGGTCATACACATGCTGACCAAGTTTCAAAAGGATTGGAATAAATTTGTTTGAGTAAGGGCGCAGACAAACTAAAATATGCCCGTTTTTTACGAAAAAGAGGCATAACTCTTAAATGTCTGGGGCAATCTTGCTGGTTATCTAACTTGACCGAGATATAATGGTCATACACGTTCTTACCAAGTTTCAAAAGGATTGGACTAAATTTGTTTGAGTTAGAGAGTGGACATGAAAAAGTTAACGGACGGACGGACAGCGCCACGACATAATACGTCCCATCTGAAGACGGGCGTATAAAAATTCAAACAACGATATCAAAGCCATCTTTATTTGTAACATGATTAAAATTGCCCAAAATACAAACATATCTAGGGATCTGTGTCTCAGATTTTTAAAATACCGCTTCAAACCTTTGTTATGTAACATCAAAGGTTTTTTACGGTTTAAAGTCGACCACTATTACGTAACGCTTTGTAACAGACCACTGGAGCTACTTATAAAATTTCTGAGACACAGTCCCCTCATGGAGATAAAAACCCTTTCATCTGCTTCAAACCGCACGAAAATCGAACCCCAACTGCGAAAGTTAGGGGTGTTCAAAAATACTGCTTGCTTCAAATTATGTAAATTAATGCCGGAAACTCCAATTTACTGACTGATGTGTCAGTTAGGCTATCGTGACTGCCCGGTATTCAACTAAGACCTTCTTTTTCAACAAATAATGCCACAGCTTATCATCAACCATTTCGTTAAACTCCGCCCCAAATTAACAAAGCCAATCATATAAAAATAACTATTTTAATACGGTAAGAGAAATCACCTCTGACAGCTTCGGAATAAACCACCTATCTAGTCACGTAATCTACGCAATTGAGGCACCCAACGGGGATTCTGACGCATGATTTACCGGTAAAATGATTGAGAAAGCATTTGTTTAAGCAATTGCAAGAGAGAATTTGGTAACTTGTAGAAAATACCTTTATCTATCAGGATTTGTAAAAAAAGTATAAAACAACTATTTTACCAATCATTTCGTAAAACGCTACCTTAAAGCAGATTGAAAGTAAAGCAGAATGTGCCTTAAGGCACATTCTGCTTTACTTTAAACCTGCTTGATTGATTGATTAATTGATTGATTGATTGAGTTGGGTTTTACGGCATCGCAACACATTCAACCTGCTTGAACTACCATCTGTTAGAATACAGAAAATATTTTCTTATGGTACATAATCAGGACTGTATAAAGTGGAGCTATTTTCTTCAATGGATAAATAAATTAAAGGCATAAAGATGTGTATTTATGGGGTAATGGCTTTAGTGGGCATGAGCAACATTGCAGTTTTGAGTATTGCCCATGAACAGACTCATTAAAATGAGTTTGCAATTTTTTATATCTGTTTTGTTTTTGATGCTTTCAAAGGATATTATTAAACGCTTTTATCTAGAGCTCTGTTTTTTTCCTATAATATATAAGATAAAAGGCAGGCCTTTTTCTGGTGTATCCACAGGTCCAAACCGAACCATTCCCTATGGGAAATGGTAAAATATATTCCCAATTTCAAAAAATAATTCCCAATTTCAAAACAAAACAAAAAAAACAAAAAAATTATTTTGGGGGATACAGGTTGTTACTTATAACTCAAATAAAACAGGTGGAAAGAACTACTTCATGCCTTTTTTCTGGTCATTTAGCTTCAATATATGTGAAATCAACTCTAAACATGATTTTTCGTGTGCAAAATTTCCCAAATCAGACATTGCAATTTTTCCAAAACAAATGGCCAGAAAAAGGCCTGAAAGGAATTATTGAATTGTTCACTACAGGATGGTTGAGACAATTTCACCTACCGATCTCTCAAGGGCGTATCTTTTCATCATTTTGTCTTCAGCAGTAAGTGATGAATCTCTCTCCCCAAATCGTTTGTCTATAAATCTGTTTGCCTTATGTTGTAGTTCATGCTCTTTTAGTAATGTATATGACCTCTGAAAGTAGAACGATAAGAAAATATGGTAAGTGTACAAAATAAAAACACTGATTTCTAAAATGGATAGTAACTATATTCAATATTAAAATCCTTCTGTCTATAAACATTATGTTGTGGTCACTCATTAAAAGTGGCTTAAATATAGTGTTTGGAGGAAACATAAGGAGATCTATCAAGTTGGAAAAATTCAGTTACAATGCCAGTATGGGCCAACATTATCAACCCAATATGGTGGACACTTATAATCAAATCTGATAAGAGGGAGTAAGCTGAACAAATCCAACATTTTCTCCCTTCATGTCAGCATCATATCCTACAGTATAACTACTCATTTGAATCGTCTCAAGCAGACAATTCTAACTAGAGCTATCACTAAAAGTGATTGATACCCCCACTCCAAACTAACCTGTCACAAACAGTACAATGACATGTAGAAAGAATAATGTATGCATATTAAGGAACTAAATTTCAAGTTGAAAATCAAGTAGAGTCTGCAAACATCACACTTATAATGTGTACCAAGTTGAAAGACAATGTCATTAATAGCTTTAAAAAAAATGACATGTCCAAAGAATAAATGCATATTAAAGGAACAAGTTATAAAGGGGCATAATTCTGTCAAATTTTGTGCAAGAGTTGTCAAACTTAATGAAAAGTCTCACAATACAACACTTATAATGTGTATTAAGTTTGAAGACAATATCATGAATAGTTTTTAAGAAAATGGCATGTTCAAAGAAAAAAATCTCAATTAAGAGACAAAAAAAATCAATTTAAAAAGGGGCATAATTCTGTCAAATTTGGTGCCAGAGTTATGAAACCTGTCAATGAGTGTCCCCATGCAGGGGAGAAACGGGCGCATGCAATCAATAAACGAACATATTACATGCAACTTACCCGCATAAACCGTCGCCCTCGGGTCCTTGAGTCCACCAATTTCGCTCACTTTCTGTTTCAACAGTCAAATATCAACAGCTGACCTCCATATTCAATAACATTACTCGTTTGTAAGCTGTCATTTCATTGGGTCAGTCGATACCAAGAGCCAATGAAATTACGTGGTCGCATCTGCGGTCATGTGATTTTATATGGCGGTCAGCTCTTGATATTTGAGTGTTCAAACAGAAAGTGAGCGAAATTGGTGGATTCGAGAGCGGTTCACGGACGGTTTATGCGGGTAAGTTGCATGTTATGATGTAATTATGTTCGTTTATTGATTGCATGCGCCCGTTTCTCCCCTGCATGGCGTTATGTTGCTGTTCAGTCTTGAAAATGAGGATTGCACCAGTTCTGCCTACCTCGCAAATTGGGCATCATTCCGCTCGGATTTTGCTTTTTTTTTTCGAGACCAAGTACAATTGCAGGATAAAAGTAAATGGTTATCATTAGTGTGACTATTTAGGTACTTGAAACTGTTGAGTCTAGTTGAATTGATCAAAACGTGTAGAAAATATGACGTGTTTATCATGGGAGGTAGTGAAATGGCCCTGTTGACAGTTCCACCCCTTGTCTATGATATATACTCATATAATTTTTTTTTTTTTTTTTGTCATTTAAGGCCACATATACCCCCTACGTTCTGGCTCCCTGTGGTTTAAAGCAACCACTAAAATGGTTATATGATATTTATAGCCATGACAGGTGGCAGCTTAGTACTCGGCAAATGGAATGCAGAAAGCTCCAGTAAGATATTTCTACATTACTTTTGTTCTGCATTAAGTGGCCAACTGTCTTTATTAAATATCAACAGGCTACATTATTTAGCAGTCGCTTAGTAAAGGTTTGACTGTACTTCAAACTCAGACATCATCAAATACAAGTAACATGTCTATATATATATATATATATACTACCTTCTTTGTAGCCTTGGAGCGTGACAGCCCCGGGTTTCCCTTGTCATATTTGGACAACTTTCTTCCCAATATTTCATACTTCTGTCGATTTATCTTCAGTTCAAAAGGATTTTCTTTCACTTTCTTTTCATGATCTCTTCTCTTTTCCCTTGTTCTATCAGCACTTGGTTTCTGTTTCTTTTTCTTGTTCTTTGACATTTTCTCTTGTTATGATATCAAACTTCTGCAACTGGTTTCTAGAAGAAAGGAAATTTAAAGTTCACTGTAGAAATACCATACAGGTGTGTTAAATCAAAATACACCCAAACAAGAGGCCCAGAGGGCCACATTTCGCTCACCTGAGAACATTAGAAGCTGACTGGGCAAGACAACATTTTGATATAGCTATGACCCAGGTGTCATAATATGATCTCGGTAGAGGACCACAATGCGTACGACGTACGCCGGACGCCAGACGACGGACAGAATGGTATCACAATAGCTCATCCTGAGCCTTCGGCTCAGGTGAGCTAAAAAAAACACAAAAACAAAAAATATATATAGAAAATTAGAAATTAATAATAATGGCAACTTCCATTAATTAACTCTTGACTCAAAATAAAAGCTATCTATCTATTTGTTTACATGTGCAGCTGCACATCTATGCCATTTAGACTTTAAAAGATAAAAGTAAAGGTAAAACAGAAGAGAAGGTTGGAATATTATCGTCAATGCTGGTAGCTTCGGACAGCCCGGTAGGTTCGGACACATTACAAATGACACAAAATGGTACACATCCACTCGCTTCAGCATGCCAGAATTCTGTCAAAACTTTGGAAAGAAAGGCATTTGACTTTTGATGAAGAAAAAACTAAATTTCTTGACTGTTTCATAGAATTTGACTGATTGATCAGCCATTATTGTAATTATGGTATTCATATTGCAATTGAAAATTACCGAAACATACCTACAGTCACGTTTGTCTTAAGAAAATTACTTCCACAAATGATTTTTCTCTGACCTTCGTGTGTAAATAATAAACATCTCGTAGTCCTAAAAATGGACTGTCAAGTCTCAAACGTGACGTCACAAGTCTTACTATGACGTCATAAACCAGATCGTCCGAAGGTACCAGAAAGTTTCAGTGATAAAAATTTATCAGGGGGCATGTTTGTTTACAGTATGTACGCATTTTTTAAAACTCATTTGTTGGATTCTCTGTCGACTATTTTGAAGACTTTTTGTTGTGTTTGAGTTTTGGAATAAAAAATGTTACATTCATTCAAGACCTGTGCAAATGCGCATGCGCGGATACACGGTTTAGGTGTCCAAACATACCCCACGCCAGGCTATATACTGTCCCTGGTTGAATTTATTTTGCTGAAACCTCAAACATTCTGCTATAAAAGCCTTTTAGGACTTAGTTATTATCATAAGTTCAATGAATACTACACCTAGCTTAATCTTTTATGCAGGGGATTCATTGGTGCAGTTTTATACCCGAAAAAAGTCATGCAAGGGACTCGAGTTTTAATACTTATGCGTTACAACTCTTGTTTCCTGACACTACAGAGTCTCTGTGATGGGACCTTTATCAGTGGTCTGGTTTTAAACATTTATAAAACAGTACTGGTCTTTCGAAATAAAATCACGAATCTAGTTTTTATAAAAGAATATTGCCGAGGAATGAAGGATGAAGCAGTTTCGCACACTTGAAAACGCAATAATATATAAATCAAAGGCAATATTTATCTTACCTATCGGAGAAAATAATAATCAAGCTAGACAGTCATGACAATCGTCTGGTTAAACTGTTACTTTTTGTTGCAAAATCGACATTATTGATTCAGTTATTTCAGCGTACTTTAACTTCAAAAATGTATTGAGTTCCTAGGTTCAGATCATTCCGAATTTTAGATATTATCCTACAGTTTCTTGACTGGTCCGCATGTATATTTTATTTACAGACTGGTGCAGAAATATTTGCATTGAAATTGTGTAATGGTTTTAAAACCCTGGTGTAGTAGTCTAAATTTTAACAAGCCTCATTGTGACGAATATTGACAATAGAGGAAATGAATTATCGGCTTCGAAAAACTAATGTTCAAGCGTAATTTCAAATGACTTAATACCTATCAGTGACCTTCGTGTGCATAATAAAGAAATGATGAACGTATTTATCAGAATATTTTACCGATTCCGCTCCAACATAAAACAAAATTCACAAGTTTTTTCAGTTTTGTCACCCAGTCCAGAACACGAAATCTCAGCAAGAGTCACTTACACAGACCAGTGTAGGTCGTGTAATAAACCAATGTTTGATTCTTTGAACAGATTAGAAAATTGGCCTTACCCAGGGCAATTTTATGTCTGAATATCGGACTTGCCCAAACGATAATTGAGCTTGCCTGAGGCGCCGGGCAAGTGGATTTGTTCAGACGCTTAGGATTTTGGGTTTGCATTACGACAAGTTTCTCGATGGTAAACAGACTCTGGTACACCTCATGAGTGCCCCTGCTGGTAATCCAACCTAACTCCTCCTTCATCCTGACCTAATTTATCTTTCTTTCTTCTTTACATCTAGATACTTCGATCGACTCTACTGTCTGCACTTTATTTAGTGTCTAAGTGTATAAGTTAGATAACCATGCAATAAATGAGAAACTGAACCATCAGAATTTTAACACGAATATTTAGTAATTAATCAACAACTGAAACTTGAAAGGTAGAGTTGATTATTCATGTTATTGAGAATCAGCCGCGAAAACACATTACATTACCCATTAATTCAATGATATAGGACTGTATAAGGTTAACTTCATACAGCCTTAACAAAAATAGTTCGAACATTTAATTTAATATCAATTTGTTATCGTTTCAACAATACTTTAAGAAAATACGGACTATTTCATAAACTCACATGTTCTCTATGTGTGTTTTCTGTCACTTTTTCAGTACAATGTTCGAATTTGGGGAATAGGATAGGAATATTGTCACATTTACGATAAATTTTAAAATTAACGACTGTTTTGTGTTGTTGGTAATTACTTCGTGATCATATCTAGAAAAAAATACATTTTATGTTTATATCTAGGGATTTTTCTTTATTGTCATAAATACGAACATCGTGCTAAAATATAGAAAAAGTAATCCAGCACAGTTGCTTCCCTTGCAATGCGGAACGATAACTCGTGATAAAATATGCTACAGTGCAATTTTCGTCTGCAATTAAAAAAAATTATGAAGATTAGCCTGTTTACCTGTGTTTTCGCCACCCTTAGCTATATTTTTTGCGCATGCGCTTTCTGATGTAACATTTCTTACTTGTCCACGGATCTAATTCTGAACTGAACCTTCAATAACACGAATATATACAAATAAAACTTGTGAAATAAATGCAAATGTAAATAACTGTACCGTTTTCGAACGAGGTCATTGCTCTGGATCACCGGGATACTTTCATGTCAATTCGCCACCTCTGATTGGTCGTTCGATAATTAGGTCAATATAGGCTCTGTCAGTATGATATAGTTTGTTTCATGAAATTTGTACATTGTTTAATGATTTTGAAATATTTAATTTTTTAAAAGTAAATAGATCTAATAACTTTTACAACTTAACAATAAAAAAGTAACAATGAGAATATAGAGTTAAAATTACCAACATGTCCTTTGATTTGAGACTTTTTGTGAATTATTGTTATTTTACCTGTTTCTTTCGCATTTTCGGTGCTTGAAATCTTCCTTAGTGAAACTGTCCCATAGATATCTTAAAATCTATGAACTGTCCTAGTATTCGGATATCCTCTATAGTTTTCGGACATCCTCGGTAGCCTGCTCGTGACGGAATTCTAAGTTTTGCTTAGGTGGCGAATTGACAAGAAGTGGCGAATTGACAAGAAGCAAGGATATATCTATCTAAAAGATCTATATCTATTTGCAAACAACCTCAACACGAGGTCAAATCGAGATGTCTGATCTGCATCCAAACTGTTTGCAAAAAATAGATAAAAATAGATTTCTAGATCTAGCTAGAGTATATGGATCTAGATTGTTCAAATTATGACCCCCAGGCCAAATATGGCTCCGCCCTGGGGCATATTAGTTTTTCATAGGAAAACATTTAAAAATCTTCTTCTCTGAAACCGTAAGGCCCAGATCATGTGTGCTCACTTTTCTCATGCTTTACAGTTACTTTCAGGCAACAAATCACAAGAAAAACGCCAGTCTCATCATCCTTCAACTAAGAACAGGGTACTCCAGACTCAATGCATATAGGAGTACGACAGGTCAAAATGTGTCATCATTTTGTGAGTGTGGGACTATTGAAACGCCAGAGCACTATCTGCTAGAGACTCTAATTAGATCTCTTCAAATGACGTGTGGTATCCCGGCTATTGATATCCACACACTGCTAAGCCAAGAGGAACACCCGGAACTCAGTGATTGGACAGAGAGAATATGGCAAGAGCTGGCTGAATTCATTAACAGCACAGGGAGGTTTGCATCCGCGACCGCCTTGACCCGATGATCTAAAAACGTATTAGCAAAGTACATTGAGTAATTCACAAGAGAGTAATAAATCACCAGAGTGCCAACATACATTTGTGAAATACGTGACGACGAGTCCATAGATCAAGGATCAAGGATCTTTCAGTTCAAAATCGCTAATTCTAAAAACTCGTCTAAGGATCATTTCCAAGAACGAAATGAAATTGAAACTAACTGATCAAAGTGTATGCATACCTTTAAAGGGACTCGCAACCGGAAGGTGTACTTGTCAAAATAAAATAAAATAGATCTAGATCTACTCAAATAAAAGCAAATTTGTGGCTGTTTTAAAGGGACTCGCAACCGGATGGTGTACTTGTCAAAATAAAATAAAATACTCAAATAAAAGCAAATGTGTGGCATTATTTGGCTTCTGACATTAAAAAAATATGATCAGTCCAAAAAAAGTCCCAAGAATCGTCACCGAATCTTAGTTTTTTAGATATTTTCCATCGTTTTTCTATAGCGTTAGTAGACGGTATAGATCTAGTTGTTGTTGCTTCTCTACACCGGGCTCAGACATAAACCCGACCCGAATAATGTACTATCAATCGCTACCAGTGAAGTACGTTAACTCGCTACCATATAGAAAATATAGATAGAGAGCGCCAGTAGCCGCGTGGGTAAAGGCGTTTCCTTTTTTCATGTTTGTCTCCGCATGGAGGGTCACGGGTTCGAATCCCACCAGAGCTTCTTCTCTTTTTTTTTTGAATTGCATTTTTTAACAGAATCTAATATCGTAAACTAAATCTTACCCATTTATAAATATAAGCATTTGACATATAGATCTATTTACAAATTACTATTTTTAATGCTAAATCCGGTTGCGAGCCTCTTTAACCAATTAGGCCTACCCAACCATTACGCTTTAACGCCTTTAATTTATATCTCCACCGAAGAAAATAGTTTAATTCTTTTCAGTTATGAATATGACTTGTGTCATAAGAAATATTTTTTTATCATAGATCTACATGATGACATGATATTAAATGTAAATTTGAGAGTTGGGTCTTTGATAGTAAGGGAGATTACCAGTACTGATACAGTTAGCACGAAATTTTCTCTATTAATTCTCTTTGAAATCAATTTTTGCCATGATTGAGTTTCATATTGAGTAGATACTAATCAGTCAATGATCAGTTTTTAACTAATTAACACTCGTGTCGCTAACCCTTTAATCATAATACTTAATTAACTCCCATCCTGTTTCTAGTTTTGAAGACAAGTGACCACTTAAAACATATTGAAAGTGAAGCAGTATACGCGCTTTGATGCGCACTCTGCTTTACTTTCAACCTTCTTTAAGATATCACATGCAGCACTATCGGATCGATGTCTTATTCGTGCAAGTTAGGTTCCTCATTCATTACTGTATAAAAAGGGACAACTCTCTTCAGTTTCAATTCAATTCAATTCAATTTATTCAGTGTAATGAAGGCCGTCGGCCCAGAATACATTCACAGTATTATTAAATAAAGTTATAATGCATATTAATTAAACAACAATAATCATATAATTGGCAAAATCAGTTGCCATGTGTTACAGATAACAACAATCAAACAGGGAAAAACATTCTGACTATGGATATGTATTTGGTTAGTTAATGTTGACATAGTTATTTCACTGCCACCTGTTTACGTAAGCTTACATAGCTGATATTGCATTAAACTATCAAATAAAAGAATATCGTTGGAGTATCGTAGATACTTTCGGCTTCTCAGTACAGCATAGCAATAATTCAGAAAGTTCCTGTTCAAGCTTTCTGCCTTAAATCCATGCCGCAGGAAATAGCTTTCAAATAAGTCACATGTTTTAGCGATATACATATTCATAGTGTTCGCCTTAAAACATAACTGATTTAACTGGTTCACAGTAATGTATTTTCACACTACTAACGACCCTGTATTGACTCTTCTCTGAGTTTCATTGACCTGTATATAAAGTTAGATAGTGCATACACACTTTCGTTACTCGTCTCTGACATAATGGAGTAAAATACTGGTAGAGATGGGCGTTTGTTTTTCCATTTCTGCATAAAGTACTCTTCTCGGTTGTGAACATATAAGGGACACACAAGTAGAAAGTGAAACTCGTCCTCTACCAATAAAGTACCCCGTTTAACACAAAATGGACAATGCCTGTAGTCTCTGTCTATCTTCATGTGCCTGCCCTTTTCAATCATTAGGCTATGCCCTGAACACCTGAAGTTTGAAAGTGAGCGCTTAACTAAATATGGCAGATCAATGGACAGGTAGGACAGATCTGGACCCAAAAGTGATTTAAAATGTTTATAGTGAAGTGCTTTTGAAGACGAATCAATCTGAGAAAGTACACTTTGCATAGCACAATCTTTCAGTCGGGTTGTGAACGTTGAGATGAATAAGTCGGAATTGCCGACGTCGTTTGCTAACCAAACATAACCAAATCCGTGTTGGAATAATAAGTGTCTAATGCGAGATGCCCATGTTACTCTGCCAGCGTCGTCCAAGGATTTCAGCATTAGGTAGCACTGTCGAGGGTATCGCTCTTGTGGCATTCTGATCAATTTGATCCATAACTTTATGCATCTTGTCATGTATAAATTAAACAATAAAAAATCTGTTATTTTAAGATCAGGTTCATTAAAAAACTCAACTGAAACTTTTGATACAAAATGTGAATTTACATGGACATCAGAAGGATCCAATGCATTAGGAATTGTTTTTCAAACAACAGAAGCAAATATCACGAGTTAAACTTAATACCAAAAATACAGGAATTTTCAAATTGCTTAAAAAATTGGAAGAAACATAACTTATCAATTATTGGTAAAATAACTGTGATTAAAACCTTTGCTCTTCCAAAACTAATATACCCGCTAACAGTTTTAGAAAGTCCAATATCAGAGCAAATTAAAGTTATAAATTCATATATTTATGATTATTTATGGGATGGCAAACCAGACAAAATAAACCGAAAAACAATCATACAAAATTACGAAGACGGAGGACTTAAAATGATAGACTTCAACATATTTACAAAAGCAATTAAAGCCGGGTGGGTGAAGAGATTAACAAATAATGAAAATGATGGCGATTGGAAACACATTTATATCAACAAATTAGCCAAAATGGGTGGGAAATTGATATTTGAATGTAATATAAACGAAAAAGACACTACAAAACCGCAGTACAACTCCTTACCAATTTTTTTGAAAGATATAATACAAGCATGGTCAAATATAAATGTCGACAGTAAACCAGAACAAATGAAAAAACAGATATTATGGAATAACTCATTTATAAAAAACAGTAATAACACCTTATTTTATAATGAATGGTACTCAAAAGATATCAAATGCATAGAAAACATTTTTGATAATAGATACAAGTCATTCTACACCTTCCAGGCTCTAAAAACAAAATACTCTCTTCAAACCTCAGATTTCCTAAAATACTACACTTTATTAGAAAGCATACCGAAACTATGGAAACAAAAGCTCAAAACAGACAACATAACTGATAATGAAATACAGGAAAATTTAATACAACAATTCCAAAAGTCCAACAGTAATAATAAATTTCTGTACAATAAAATGGTAAAGGAAATACAAAATAAAAACATAATAAAACCTCATATTAAATGGGAAGAGGAAAACACACATATCAACTGGAAAAGTGTGCACAGCGTACCATTCAAAGCCGTAATTGATACAAAAATACGAGCTTTTCATTATAAATATATAATGCGAATTATACCAAACAATAAATTCCTGTACAAATGCAAACTAGAAAATTCAAGCTTGTGTGACTTCTGTGCCATGCACATAGAATCAAATAAACACCTTTTCTGGGAGTGTCAATATTCAAGAGCTCTGTGGACTAACCTAGAGGTATACCTAAACGATAAACAATTAAATATAAAATTAAACTACATGCTAATATCATTTGGATATACCGATTGGAGTAGTTTCTCAACTTTATTAAACACCATACTGATTTACGCAAAATATTTCATTTATAAAAATAAATATGCAAAAACAATTCCTTTATTCCAAAATTTTATACAATATCTGAAACATGTTGAAAACATAGAGCGAATGATTGCAACAGCAAAAAATAAAGTAGAACAACACAACGGAAAATGGGACAAAATACAATTGAACCTTTAATATTAACAAAACGACTGCAAACTAAGGAGTGAAACTTTATTCTATTCCCAAACTTTCTGCTCTTCTCTCTCTCGCGACTCTTCTTTTCTGACTATATATAAATTATTCCTTGTTGTACATAAACAGAAAGAAAATACATTAATTTAGAACTAATAGGTACTATATAGAAATGTGTCATTTTGTTATTTGTATTTGTTTTGTGTATGTATATCGAGAAATAAAATATTAAATAAAAAAAGAAAGTGAAACTCGTCCTCTACCAATAAAGTACCCCGTTTAACACAAAATGGACAATGCCTGTAGTCTCTGTCTATCTTCATGTGCCTGCCCTTTTCAATCATTAGGCTATGCCCTGAACACCTGAAGTTTGAAAGTGAGCGCTTAACTAAATATGACAGATCAATGGACAGGTAGGACAGATCTGGACCCAAAAGTGATTTAAAATGTTTATAGTGAAGTGCTTTTGAAGACGAATCAATCTGAGAAAGTACACTTTGCATAGCACAATCTTTCAGTCGGGTTGTGAACGTTGAGATGAATAAGTCGGAATTGCCGACGTCGTTTGCTAACCAAACATAACCAAATCCGTGTTGGAATAATAAGTGTCTAATGCGAGATGCCCATGTTACTCTGCCAGCGTCGTCCAAGGATTTCAGCATTAGGTAGCACTGTCGAGGGTATCGCTCTTGTGGCATTCTGATCAATTTGATCCATAACTTTATGCATCTTGTCATGTATGTAATTGTCAACGTATTTCTACCGCATTCTGACAGGGCAAAATAATTTGCTACTGATTTGTTTAATCCGCAGACTCGTTTACAAAAGTTAACATGAACCCTTTCGGTGCAATCCGAATACTCAAAGCCCCAGATCTCTGACGAGTAACACAGTATTCACGGGTATCACGATAGCATCAAACAGTTTGAAAGCTTCTCTTGGTGGAAAATATCCAAAATAGTTTTGATATTTGAAAATCATGTTTACAGCTTCAGTGGCAGTTAGGAATTGAATAACCGCTAAAAAGGGGGCGTATTAATGGAGGAACGGGTTAAATACATAACGTTGACACGATGGTACATATATTTGTCAGAAGACGAGAGAATATGGCTATAAAATCGAACGGTAAACATGGCGAGGAACAAGTTGGATATTGTAACATTTTCACCAAAAAAAGAATTCGTACTTCATGATTTTGACGATACGCATATATTAATGGCCATTTGCAAAAAAAATATGAAAACAGCACAACAGAATTGTCACATTGTCACATTGTGGCATTATGTGTAATTGCTAATGCGGTTCCGAGTCTTGTCGTCAACGAATTTTATTTGTTCGAAACAAGTAAGACACTTGTGTGGTGAACCATCTTCTCAACAGAAGGATCATACAGTGGCGAATCTGTTATTCTTTCCCAATAAACGCGTTTACGCTAAAACTATTATTTGCAGTGCAAACAGTTTGGAGCCAGATCAGACGCCGGGTAACACGGCGTCTGATCAGGCTTCAAACTGTTTGCCACCAAGATAAACAAGAATTATCAGAATTGTCCAAAAGTTGTTCTTTTCTACTTTTAGTGCTTTGCGTTTGCGTTTAAACGGGAAAGAATAACAGATTTTCCACTGTAGGATGGCATAATACACAGTAAGATCACATGACTAGACAAGTCACACCATGAGCCTAAATGACCCCAAGTCAAGGGCACTGGACCGTTTTTGTGGGGTTTTGAGGTAATATTTTGAACAAAATTTGATACTGTAATTACCATGACGGTTTTATTATTTGAAATAATTTTATGAAACTTTCGGTCAGATTGATTTAGACAGTTATACACACACTACGCAATTTCAAATTATATTATTTAAAAAAATGACAAAAATATAGGTGATATTTAACTCTTACTGAAAAAATCATAAAAAATGACACTACTGTTATGTTCAAGAGGTTTTGTTGAAACATATAACACATTTTGTTATATCAAACCATGCTATAATTGAAGTAATTGAAGCAGATGTTCGTATTTTAAAATAAAATTATAGATATAAGAATCTAGAAAAAATTCATATCGTTCGAAAATTCATGTCAACTTTTTTCATTAGCAAAATGAGAAATTTTATTTTTTTTAAAAAAATGAGATTTAAAGCGACTCGCAACCAGATGGTGCATTAAAAATAGTAATTTGTAAATATGTGTCAAACGCTTATATAAATGGTAAATAATTAGTTTAGGATAAGAAATTCTGTTTAAAAAAAATGTATTTCAATAAAAAAAAATATTGGTCTCTGGTGGGATTCGAACCCGGGGCCCGGCATTGGCGGACAGAAGGCAAAATAGGGGAAACCGCTTAGACCAATGACCACGGAACTATCCGTTTATCTCGGATCGATTAAACGTACTTCAATGTGTAGCGATCGAAAGTGCATACAACTTCGTAATTCGGCTCGTGTTTATGTCTGAGCCCGTGTAGAGAAGCAACAACAACAACTATACCGTCTACTAGTCGGTATAGAAAAACGATGGAAAATATCTAAAAATCTAAGATTCGGTGACGCTTCTTGAGACTTGTTTTTGACTGATCATATTTTTTTAATGTCAGAAGCCAAATAATGCCACACATTTGCTTTTATTTGAGTATTTTATTTTATTTTGACAAGTACACCATCCGGTTGCGAGTCCCTTTAAAACAGCTGAGCCTTTTAATTGTAATGAAATCTTATTTATATTAAAATTCAGACATAAACTGAAATATTTAACAAAGTATAGAAATTTTACTTTTAAAAAAGTTATTAGGTCAATAAGTAAAGTCTGAAAAGTGCTATGTTCTAGTGCCCCTGAGGAGGGGTCATTTAGATAAGCATTGTGATTTATCCCGTAATGTGATCTAATAATGCATTATACCATCGTGTAGGTGAGAAATTGCCCTTTCCAATGATATATCACACATATGCATATTACAATTATTATGTCGAAGTTATGAATGGAGTTGCATTAATTATGAAACACCCTCGTATATGACCACTTTTATTCAGTTATGAACACATATTTCGTGTTAAGTTGTCTGTCTAAGTGTGTCAGATTTCATAGTTTTAGGTCGCTGTAACCTTTACTTTTGACCTCATTTACAGTCAATAATCTTACCCGGGACATCTTTTCTACATCACATCTGCTAGAAATGTCGATTTTGGTGTGTAAATTACATCTTAGCAGAATGTGGCATACCAATTTGTGATCAATGTGACATTGACCTTAACTTTTGGCCTGAATAATATTAAAAAGCATGTTTGACCATATTTCCTTTACCACATCTCCTAGTGATACTAAATTTAGAGTAAGAGTGCATACTACTTTCAGGTCATGGATCTATTGACCTTGACCTTGACCTGCGACCTCAATTATAGAACAATATTTTCCGGAGCATAATTATTTACTTTTAAACATCAGCCAGATTTACTAAATTGTGTTTGGCAGTACATCTTTTAATGGTGAGGTGGCGTTTACCTTTTTTAGTTCACTGTGTACTTGACCTTGACCCTTGTCCTCAATCATAGAATAAACTTGACAGGCGTATATTACCTTAACCATCTTAGTCAGGGTACCAGCAAACGTAAATATGAGAGTATACCACAGGATAGCTGCATGAGAGTGTCATGCAATTATCAGATACCTTGAAACTTTGACCTTTACCTTTACTTTTGACTTCGGTTGTCAATGTTGAAAATGTGTTTTAAAGGGAAAAACAGTTACACGCCAATTTCACCAATGTTCAAGCCTTGGTGAAGTTTTACCGTACCCCTTTGCTTAGGGAATAGGGCCACATATCGGCCCAAAAGTATGACAAAGGGGCTGCTTGTGCATATTTCTTATACTATCAACTAGGAAAACCACAATACATGTGTGAATACATCCTGGTAGCCTTTTTCCGCCTTTATTGTTTCTCCCACTGAAATATATGGGTCCTTATTATACAGTCATCAATATAAGAAATACTTTTTATGTTTTATCCACGCAGATGACAACTTACAGCAAGCTGAAGTTAGATGCTTTGAGACGCGTTCTGTTTTACTTCCAACCTGCTTGAAGTGGTCACCTGTCTTCAAATCTAACAACAGACTATGGGGTAAAGGGTTATGCCGAGCTTACCCGATTGTTTTGCAAAGGTTAAAACCTGGGCTCGGAGTTCCACTTGTCGCAGAGATACGGGTAATATCGGTATTTATATATGCTATTTCCTCCACTGAAATGTTTAGCAAAGCTCCTATTTGAATAACTATTTACAGTCGTTTCCAATTTTAACGGCCCGGTCGTTTGATCCGAATCACTCGTGCGCGTTGCTATTCAGAAGATGACAGCCGAGGGTTTCCGCTTCATTTACTTCCGGTGCATCCTTACGGAGAGGTGCTCCTCGTTTAGACTTAAATCAGACCGACTCACGACAGCCTCACAATGACACTGCCATAAACATTAATTAAAATTTTCTAGGTCTTCAACATTGATGGGCAATTATTGAAACCATACCTTTTGAATTAAAATTAAAGTTGTCAAAAATATAGTATCTTTTGTGATAGCTTTTGTTGGGAGGGGACATTTTCTCGCCCTTGTTGTCTGTCGTGAACAAAACCGTTGTCGTAAAATGCCATTTAGGAGGTAGTAATATCTTCCAGCGTGACTGAGAACGAGACTTTGATAAGATATGGCCATCCAGGCAAAAAGACGAAAACGTTTGGAAACAAATAAAAAATTCTATTCACATGCTAGCCTAACCACATCACTCCTGATACCTGAAGTGGATAATTCATGTTTTGTTTCCAATCATGTCTAGTCCAGGTTTACATAGTAAGGGTTGATTTTAATAATGTATTTCAGAATTACGAACAGTGCAGACTCTGACCAGAAGGCTTCTATAGGAGCACGTTTATCAGCGTGTACATTTTTGCATGTCGCACGTATATATTCTTTACAACTACAATATAACCTCTCTATTACGACCACTAAAAAGAAGGATAATTGCCCTGTATAAAAGACCGGTGATAGCTTAAAGAAATGTAAAAGTGAAACAGAAAGCTCCTGTAGGAGCTTTCTGTTTCACTTTCACATTGCTGTAAGCTGTCACCTGTCTTAAATGCCTAATACTTGACATACGTTAATGGTCGTAATAGAGAGGTTCTACTGTACATGTTTTTTGGGCAGGGATGAATAAACTCGTCGCCAGAGCTCAACGTGATAAACACGAATGTGGCAAGCGCGACTGAGACGTTGAGTCTAGATCAGACTCCGAGAAACTCAATGCAATCTTTATCAGATTCAAACCTGAATGCGTATCAATTATTCTAAATTCAAAACATGAAAATAAAAAGAAAGGGGTTACAGTGCTCCCTCTCTACAACGACACCCAATGGGAGACAGAAAGTGTGTGCGTTGTTCGGAGGGAGTCGTTATAGGGGAATTGGCTTTCGTTTGCAAACAGCTTGAATTCAGATCAGACCCCGCATCATGCGGCGTCTGATCTTGATTCAAGCTTTTTGTCATCTGTCATTAAGTTTTTTCTGTCAAAATGCCCATAATGTAACGTTGAGAAAAGCAGCAGACAACACTTTTAAGCAGACGACATTGCAGCCGTGAATATGTTAAACATAATTGTTCTGTTTAGGAAACTGCGATAAGGGTCGTTGTAAGGAGGGAGTCGTTGTTTGGAGGGTCGTTGTAGGGAGGGAGCACTGTATGTGCAATTGATAGTTTATAGGCTATAGTGAACTGAAAGGGCTTGCATAAAATCGACACATTGCAATCTAGTCCAGTAACTCGAGTTGGTTTTAGTCGAACTTAGTCATAATGCTGCAATTGAAATTCGATAAATAACACATGCTTGGTCGAACATACCCGATTTTCAAAGTTAAAACGTGATTATGCTCCGATTTTACATTGAAATACGGATGGAGTTCGACTAGAGGGTGTTGGATTATCATGTACGGCTCTATCATGATGGCTTGTTAAACTGATTTTGTTAGTCTTTTTTCCTGTTGGTGTTTGTCAAATCAGTTTTATAACGTATCTTAGACACATAGAAAACGGTGATGGTAATCCGATAGCTGATTCATGGGCTTTCTGGTTAACTCTCGTCCTTTTATAAACTGCATCGTTCCTTATCATTTTGAATGATGAATAAAACTTCCTACAAAATGTGCTGCCAAAGTGGAGTTACATCCAAACTCTTGACTGATGCAAAACGGCAATATATTTGTAAATCAATTATTTTGCTGATGAAATCAAATGCGTCTGCTTGCGAAAATGCGATTTAATTAAACTCTAGACACTGAATTTAGTTCCACAATCTTGAATGACGACAAGCGATTATAGATTAACGATTCAATTATTATGTGGATAAAATAAATGCGACTGCCTGCGAACATGCTGGTTAAAACTTTAAACCCTTGACTTAGTTTCCAAACCATAAATGAACAAAATAGATTGACTATTTAATTATCATATTGGTGAAATAAAGCTGTTTGCGAAATTGCTGGTTAAAACTCTAGACACTGGTGAGTTTTCAAAATGGAGGTAATAAATTAAGAACTTAAAAACTTTATAAACAAAATTTTGGAACTGAAAACTATGTTAAAATGAGAATACCATCAAAACACAGGTCAGCGTTTAGTAAATTTTGCTCAGGTTTTGCTCCATTGCGCGTAGAGACGGGAAGGCTCGAAAGGTTGACAGAAGAACACCGGATTTGTCCATTTTGTAAAATCTATGTGGACAATGAATTTCTTGTTATAATGAAATGTGGTACTTATAATGATATAAGAAATGATATTTTACCAAGGTTTTTGAAGTTGACACTCTTTGTAACACTAATATGATACAGATAAGTTTATTTTCTATATTTTCTAATGAAAATTTAATACGCACCGTTGCCAAATCATGCCATCTTATTTTAAACAGACGTAGATGTCTGCTGTATAACAATGTGTAAACTGTGATATTTGATTTGTAGTTCAATTTGTATAATATAATGGCGACTATGTCCGTTTTTTATTGTAAATAATGTTGATCGTCTTATATTACATGTACATAGTATGTTTTCATTTTGATACACTGATATTCTCTTATAATTAATAACTGAATGACATGGAGCATTTACCTGTTTATATAGTTATTAAGTAAGTGTATTTATGTTGTATCCATGATGAGACATGAATACATAATATATATTATATATATTGCGAAAAGTCTGGTAAAAACTCCACGGACCAAGTAAAGTAAACTTCAAAATGTTGTTTGCCGTTCATATCTATGGGCATGATCAGATTATCGGTATAATCACCTGGGCCCGTTTCATAAAACTTCGTACGACAAATGTTGTCGTAAGTCAGCTTATAAAAGTCTCAATTATTATTTATTTCTCCATCTAATCCTGTCTCAAGACGATTCCAAAGAGATGTCACAAGAAAGGATTAGATAGAGAAATAATAAATTATTATTTTAAAGTTTTGACTTACGACCGTTTTTGTCGTACGAAGATTTATGAAACGGGTCCACGAGTCCCAAAAGATCAACGTGACCAACTTCAAATGAACAGTTGGCAAACTTATGTTGTAAACACAGCATCTAATCGCCTACAAAGGTAAAAGTACTATGAGGCATGTGTAATTCATAATTATATAATGATAAACGATGATTTTTATATCGAAAATGCAAGCTTTCAATCCGTTCTGTTATCAACAACGTGTCGTAACTTTTAAATCTGAACATTGACCTTTCTTTACCAAATTGAGAACAAGAGCACAAGATACACCCGTTTCCGAAAACTGAATCGTTTTTATCATTGTCTAAAAGACTTGTTTAACTATGCAGGATAGCTAGCGACAGATATACAAATATAGTTATCTGTCTTAACCCTTTATCACTGCAAACCCTATTTCTAGTTTTTATTTATTATCATTATTATTATTATTTCCTATTTATATAGCGCTCTTTTCACACGGGGATAGTGCGTTCAAAAGCGCTTCACATGAAATTACATAAATGTACCTACACAGCGAGAAAAGACAAAATAACTACAATTAGATCTAAAATAAACATGAATAAACATACAAAAGACAGTCCCAAAAACGGCGATCACATTACCCCCATGAATCAGCAAAGCAGGCGACTACTTAAAACAGGTTTGAATGTAAAGCAGAATACACATTAATGCACATTCGGATTTATTTTAAGCCTGCTTTAAGCTACCATCAACTACAACTGCATAAGAAACTATTCTTTAAGTTGCATATTCACAACAGTACAAAGTTGAACTATTTTCTTCTGTGGATGAATAAACTAAATACGTTAAAACTGTGTATCTACGGAGTAACGGGCTAACTCTATCCACAAGGGATACATGTATCTGAAGACCCTAGCCCATCCGACTACCTGATGTTAAACATGTTACATGTAATTTCAAATATAATTGGAATAACTTAACCCACTTGTGTCCATGATCCCATATATGGGACATAGGCATACAGTGTAGACTCTGATCAGACGCCGCATTATGCGACGTCTCACCAGAGTCTACACTGTTTGCTGATAGGAATTTCAATATAAAACAAAATGAAAATGAAAATTTTGACCAGGCATCCCTTTGATAAAAAATGGACTAATCCAATATATAGACATGGAAGAATCCACTGGGCGTAAATGGGTTAAAGCAGTCGTTGCCTCTAAAAGTCTTCTTTACGGGTGGGAACTATGGGAACAACCTTTTTCTTTTCAAGCTCACCTGGATTTCGCCTTTACACTACAATTTGCCCATTCATTATCTACAGACAATGCAAGTCAGCAACCAATTCAGGCATGGATCCAGGGTCTCACTTGCCAGGGTCCAGCTAGGGTGTGCAACACACACTCTCCGCCTGTGTTGTTTTGAATAGAGAACTGAGATCCACACAATTAGAAAAAGGGTGTCCTAGCATTGCAAACAATTTTGCCCCAGGTAAGATGGCACATATTCAACGGGGACGTCTGATCAGATATTAATTATTTGCAATGTTGTTTCTCATATGTATTTTATTAGGTTTAGTGTAGCCCCTCTTCTGATGTTAGCGTATGTTGATAGATGTAAACAACACAAACCCTGACCATACAGCATCTAAAGGAACTATCTGACCAAAGCATACCCTGTTTTGTTATAGGATATGTCTAGCATTACGCTCTTTCCTCGAGAAATATTTCTCATTATATTATCTAGTCATTACAATATAGTAGAACTTCGATATCTCGAACTCGGTTAAGTCGAACATACCCGTATTTCAAAGTTAAAACGCGGCTAAGCCGCGTTTTAACTTTGAAACACGGGTATGTTCGCCTTAACTTAGATTAAAATAATGCAATTCATGTTTCGAAATATCGGATAGTTCGAGTTAAGCGAGATCAAGATATCGAAGTTTAAAAGTAGTTCAGAATGATTCTGAACGGTAGGTGGTCATAATGGACGGAATTTGTTCGGTTAAACCCATATTTGCCTAGATTTAGTGCAAAGTTCGTGGAAATTTGTTACATGTATATGCAAATGAGGCTCCCATAACCATTGTATGTTGGAATATAACACAACAAACACCTCTTGGTGTGACCTTAAGTTTTGCATCGACATTGTTTGTTGTTACGGGGTCCCTCGGTTTTCACGTTACAAATAAAAGCTCACACCAAGAGGTGTATGTTGCGTTAAACATGTATAACTAACTCGCCTCCCGACATACAATGATTTGGGAATATGAATGTTACGTTACAGTGAATACCGCTTTGAGATGCAGCACGCAGCATATTACAAGGGTCTACACCGTTTGCTAATATTTACGTTTGCGAACTGTGGGCATTAATGGATTAAATAAAACTGCCCAAATTAGTAGTTGTATAACATTGATCCTCCCTTGTGTTTGTATTTTAAATGTGCTTCCTGAATATAATCCCACAGTTGCAATGACAGAAAACATTATCTAACCCCATACCTCAATTAGAATGGGTAATTTTTACCAATTTATCAAACAGCAAGTCCCCAAATTACAAGCCCGACATACGTCTATAAGGAACAATTTTCTGAAATCGAATCTACAACAAATTTATTCCTGTTTTATTGTACCCGTGGAACAATATTTATGATAATTCGAATGTATTCGCGCTATACAATACACTAATAAGAGCTTTCAGGGGAGGCAATTACAGAGTAATTGGAGATATTACACACAGACAAAAGGGCATGAATAGGGCCCGGATGGAAGAAGGCGAATATTTAGACACCGATTCGTCCCCTGCAAGACAGGTGTTAATTTTGTCACATTTAAGTGCTCTATGGTATCCCAGTGTGCGGTATTGTGCGATGGAGTGTTTTATTTGAATTAGGTATATCCGGTAACAGAGGGGGCGGTTTGTTACCATCGGCAGCACAGGAAAGATGGATTCGGCCAACGACTTATCGTACTGAGATAATAGCAGGGGGTCCCTGTAACCCACAATTGGGATCGCTTTCAAATTCTATTTACTCTTGAGTTTATTAAAACTGTTTTAGACCGGGTGTATAATGAGAAACGTTTTCCTATATCAGATTTCCTCATTCCCTTAACTGTAACAACGCTAACTTGAATATCTTTGCATACAGTTTGAATACAGGTGAGACGCCTTGAAACTCTTCGTTTATCTGGATCCAAACTGTTCCACACCTTGACCCTTTTTGTATAGGAATTTTATACATATAATGTATAATAGTAGCAGATAGACATCCATGATTGTTACAGACGAAAGTACTTGTATTATCCTTATCCTCCTGTAATATCGTCTGCTTAAGAAATATCGCCATTTTCATGTTTAACAGTTAGATTCGGGGCATTTTGACCGAAAAAACATCAACACGAGTGTCAAACCGTTTGGATCCAGATCAGACGCCGCTATCCGCGGCGTCTGATCTGGATCCAAACGGTTTGCAAATATTTCACACAGCACTCTAAGGGTTATAAATACCTGTCTCTGATGATAAATGCGTGAGATTGGTACAGAAAAACGCTGCCCTGGGCTTGAACGTATGTTGAATTGAAACTTTGTTAGAACGGTCCTGAAAACGCTGAATTTTATTACCTTTTTCATCCTTACCGTGTTAGGAAGTTTTCATCTGCAAACCAGTGTGGTATGTAGTAAAAATTGCAGTCTGAGATCATTCCGTCATTTAGATTGGAAAATATCATTTTCAGTATGGCGTCAATTTTGATCCAGATGAGAAGCTGATTCAGCATCTTATCTTAAAGCAGGCTGTTTTCGACGGATATAGCAAATTCGCCGAGCGTTAGCTAACGGGTAAAGATCAATAACTGTAGCAAAGGTTCGATACATATGGGTTACCCCATGATAAAATGGTTACCTAATAAAATATCAATAAATGTTAAAGTTTACAGATTGCGTAAATCACGCTGCTACTCTCCAAACTCTCAATAGTACATGTACTGTGCGTGCGCCCTTTAGCGCATCTTCCATCTCCGCCATATAGCACAAAGGTATACTCACTGGTGATATTGAATACAGGTGGCAGCTTCTATCAAAATACACAGAAGTTTTCTACTTTACTTTCATCATGCTTTTAATTGGCTTTAACAGGGTTTAGGCGTTACCTTCCCAATGCAAAACAGTATTTGTTCCCCAATTTTCAGAAAATATTTCCCAATTGTCAGAAACAAAAATAAGTCATAAGCTTTCTTTGTAAAGAAGGTCAAAACTCACGGATTACTCAAATCTGGAACAATTCATATAAGTATGTGTATAATGTATAGTGTTCCTGGTCAAATTAATTGAAACAATAATTGATCAGATCAGTCAAACAAATTGGTACAATTTGATTCATTTCGTTGTACATGTATGCATATTCCCAAATACGACGAAAACCTGTTGAAGTAGTAACATGCTTACACCATGGTTTGTTGTAAAATATATGCATGTACAGTTAACCTTCGATATCTCGACTCGGTTAGATCGAACATACCCGTATTTTAAATTTAAAACGTGGCTTAGCCACGTTTTAAGTTTGAAATACGGGTATGGTTGACTTAACCGAGCATAAAATAATGCAATTTATATATCGACAAATCGGATAGTTCGAATTGAGCGAGTTAGAAATATCGAAAGTTCGACTCTGTATATATTATTGAGAAGAAGGTACATGCATTCATTCTGAACCAACTTTTGTCTTGTATCCCATAAAGGGACATGGGCAAACAGTGCATAATGCGGCGTCTGGTCAAAGTGTACGCTGTTTGCTGATTGGAATTTCAAACTTATACATCAAAATGGACTAATCCAATATGTAGGTTTGGAAGAGTCCACTTTGACTAAATGGGTTAATGAAATGCGATTGCACTGAAACACTTCAAACAGTTTGGAGCCTGGGCAAACACCGGGTAACACTGATTCGTTGATATTTTCAAGTACAGTGGAGAAAACGTTATTCTTTCCCAATACACGCGTTTACGCTAAAACTATTATTCTATTGCAAACAGTTTGGAGCCAGATCAGACGCCGGGTAACCCGGCGTCTGATCAGCGGCTCCAAACTGTTTGTCACCACGATAATCATGAAGTATCAGAAATGTCCAAAAGTTGCACTTTTCTACGTTTTAGTGTTTTGCGTTTGCGTTTCGTTTCGTTTAAACGGGAAAGAATAACAGATTCTCCACTGTAGCTGTGGTTTTCTATTATACATTACATAACGTTTGCATTTTGTTACGTTTAAACTGGAAAGAAGAACGCCTCCAGAATGCGCCACCATTATATTGGGCTTTGCAAAAATCGCATTGCTGACTGTACAGCAAAATGGACCGTTCAACTGCTTTGTTTGCCGTTTGATATGAAATGACCTGCTGTACATGTATAAACATCATTAGGATGAATGAGTTGGGTTTTACGGCACTGAGATACAGGGGTCCGTTTCATAAAACTTAGTACGACAAAAACAGTCGTAAGTCAAAACTTTAAAATACATTTAATTTATGATTTCTCAGTCTTGTGACATCTCTTTGGAACGGGCACCTGCATATGTCAATATTATATAGCGACAATGAATGATGTGGAATGATGAGATGTGATGATGATAATTCCGCTAATCTCATTCATTGCCAAGCAGCGTATGGGATCAAACCCACCAGCCTGTCTTCCGTATAGTTCTTGGCAGACGGGATAATCTCTGTCAAATAAACAGAAATACTACATAAGGTAATTAAGCCCCTGAACGCGGCAATGTCCTTTGGTTACCATTGTATATCTAAAGACTATTTATACAATGAAATCTTCCAGCATATAATTAGGGAGAGTTCATTGCAATATTCAGCATAAAAGTGTAAAGGTTTTCCCAGCGTTTGGCAGGGCTGCCATTTCTCCGGATTGTTCCTAAATCTCTGGATCCCCCCCCCCCCCAGAACATGGTAGCTTAAAGCAGGCTGAAAGTAAAGCAGAATGCGCCCTAAGGTACATTCTGCTTTACTTACAGCCGCATGTCAACAAAACAAGAAAAAGGCTATGGGGTAAAGGTACGATTCGTACAATCGCACTTGAGAAATGCAAATTTGGAAATCTTTGGATTTTTCATGTCAACTTATGGCAACACTGGTTTGGCAATGTCCGAGTGATCCTTTTTTCTCCGGACGCTGTCCATACATCACCTGCAAGTACAGCATGATAAATGAGGTTTGTGATTATTTATCTGATATAGGAAAAATACCACTGTCCAAAATACTGAATTTTTAATAATGGTTGATAAATAATTACCATACATCTGAGTAGAAAATCCTAGATTAATTGACAGTAACCGGGCAATTGTCACCTCAAATCGGAAGTGTTATCCGAAATGCATCTTGGGTAATCTTAGACGGGCATTGTCGTAAAAATGATACTATTTTGCGACATCGCCAGGGTGTCCTCCGCCGGACTCTCTGTCCTTTCACTGCAAAAGCCGACTAAGTTGGTATTTGCAAACAAATTTCCTACCTGTCAGACGCTGATGAAAATCAGTATCTAGACAGGATCAAAACAGTTTGACAATTGATTCGATGCCTCTCTGTTCTAAATTGCCTAAATTATGAACTAGAAGATAAAAACCAACAAGATGCAAACGAAGTGGGGGTGTCATGGCAGTGAAAAGTTTAATAGAGGTCATTTTAAGATAGCACTTCTCGATCTCGTCTCGCGAGATTGGTGTCAATTTTGAATCACATTGACTCTGTACTAGTAATGTGCTCGTTAACATTTACAAGTATTTACAGTTTGGATCCAGATCATTCACCAAGGAACTTTGTGTCTCTGATCATGATCCAAATAGTTTGATACTCAATTCAGTGTTTACCGAGTTACTATGCATAGAATCGAATATTGAGAAAGAAATACTAGGGACAATTGGTATTTAGACGCTATTATGACAGTTACATGTAAATGGTTACCGGGTAATGACTTATTGATGTCCGAATATCATGTATCATGCATTTGATGAAATATCCGAGATACCAACTGTGGTAGAAAAAATAGCTACAGTGGAGAAAACGTAATTCTTTCCCAATAAACGCGTTTACGCTAAAATGTTTATTTCAATTACAAACAGTTTGGAGCCAGATCAGACGCCGGGTTACCCGGCGTCTGATCAGGCTCCAGTCTGTTTGCCACTCAGATTAAAATGAATAATCAGAATTGTCGAAAAGTTATCTTTTTCTACGTTTTATTGTGTTGCGTTTGCGTTAATTTGCGTTTAAACGGGAAAGAATAACGTTTTCTCCACTGTACCACTTACCGTGACAATGACGTTATTCATTCCCGCCTTTTAAAGGCAATCGAAACGCAAATGTATCCCAATAAAACGTAGAAAATTACAACTTTTCGACAATTCATGCTAATCTGATAGGCAAACAGCTTGGGGCCTGATCATAAGCCGGATTATCCGGTGACTGATCTGGCTCCAAATTGTTTGCATTGGAATTAATAATTTTAGCGTAAACACGTTTATTGGGAAAGAGTAACGTCTATTATAACTCAGTGAGCCCTAGTGACCCATACACGCGCCGTTTACAATCTATACCTCTGAAGACTGACGAGTATACCTATATCCTTTGCACACAATGACGAAGGATACTCAAAAAACGATTGTCGAAAATATGTCCGACATTTGCTATTACATATTTCGAAAAGTGAAAAAGTTTAGGGTCGGGGGGAAAACTAGGGTCGGTCGGGTTACCTGAAACACAGGTACTTTTTTATTTGGCCTAAGAAAATAACTCTACATGTAAATAGTGACATAATAATTATCAAACTGTCCATTAAAACTTGCAAGGGTCAATCATTATTGAAATGACTGTCAAATGCCATAGGTGTTATCAGATAAACCGGTTCTTAGTGTCTGATTTAGTCGTCCTTGGAAATAGAGGGTATAACCCTCTTCCCAAGAACATGAAAGAGAGAGAGGGGGTTGCAATACAATTAAACTGTCTTTGATAAACTTTTTAAATCAGCATATTCACTTTTTACAAATCGGCAATTTTTAAACTATCTATGACTCATATAAAATGAAATAAATGCATATGGCCATTGATGTCATCCTTGAATCGTGTGAGTGGTATTCTGGTATAAATATATATATTTAAACTGTGATTACACTTATGATCTTATCTTACAGAAGTCTTTTAAATGCATATTTTATTACATACTGTTTGTTTAAATGACAATCTTTTTTTTTGACAAAAGATTATAGCTCGTGTTACTATTTTGGAAAACATCGACTCTAATTAAAGATTACCTTATCTTATCTTACCTTATCTAGTGGTCATTAGTTGGAACTCAGAGAATGGTTCAGAACCACAATTGGAGTCGAACAAGGTTGCTCCTCTGTCAGAAACTCTCTTCAACACCTTCTTGGAGTGAAGTATGTCTGAGGCCTTGGACGAACACGAGGGAACTGTCAGAACTGGAGGAAGAAATACTGTAACAGTACTCCCTCTCTTACAACGGCCCTCCGAACAACGGGTCCCTCCTTACAACGACAAGTGCCACTGTTCCCAAAACAATATTATTATGTCAACAATTTAACGGCTGCAATATAGTCTACTTAAAATTGTCGTCTGCTGGTTTTCTCAAATTAAACATATTAGACATTTTGAAAGAAAAAAAAATGAAGAGTGGCAAACTTGCAAATGTAAGCGAAATGTCCTCTCTACAACGACTCCCTCCGAACAACGCACACATATTTAGTATCTCATTGGGTGTCGTTGTAGAGAGGGAGTGCTGTATGTCACAAATCTGCGCTTTGCCTATGATATTGACGAACAAACAGGGTCATTGAAGGAACTCGAGGACTCGGTGCAATACCTCAACCAATCATTCACTACATGTGGGACAGAGATAACAGCTGAGAAGACCAACTCATGATTAGCAACACAGAAGATCTTGAAGATGACATCGATATCAATGGACTAGAGACATTACAATGGCTAGAAACATTACAGCCTTACAGTGCCTAATACATATTTGGCAAATGAGGGTTCTAGGCATGAAGTGTTTCTCGAATTGCACGAATACTATAGCTGTGCTTTCAAAGCGGAAGCCCATTTGGAAAGACAAGAACATCTCACCCTACACCAAGATGAGGCTTACGCGCTTGTTACCTCAGTATTTCTCTATGCATGCCATACTTTGAAGGTGACAGCAGAATTGGTCTAATTGGACCAGAAAAGTCTAAGACCCAATGATGCGATACTACAGACCGATTCTTAGTATCTACTGCAATGACCACAATGAAGAGGTCCGCAGTCAAGTTCAAGTATTGATTGGTCCTTTGGGAGTGCTAATCATTACAGTAAAGAAAAATGAAGTAGAGATATAATGGGCATGTCTCCCGCTCATCCGCCTCTCCAAGACAATTATCCGGAGACTGTGCAGGTTCCAAACCTTTTATAACGAACATTATTGTTTTAGCACAAACACGTTTATTTGGCAAGAATAACATCTCCTCGGTACGACAAGTTACGATTCGGTGTCCTAGTTATGGTCAATGTGCGTTTAAGAGCTCTGGGGGCCAACTATAGGTATTACAGTGGAGAATCTGTTATTCTTTCCCGTTTAAACGCAAACGTACGCAAACGCAAAGCACTAAAACGTAGAAAAGAACAACTTTTGGACAATTCTGATAATTCTTGTTTATCTTGGTGGCAAATAGTTTGGAGCCTGATCAGACGCCGGGTTACCCGGCGTCTGATCTGGCTCCAAACTCTTTGCACTGCGAATAATAGTTTAAGCGTAAACGCGTTTATTGGGAAAGAATAACAGATTCTCCACTGTACGATGAAATGTTACTCTACGACGACCTATATGGGTATTATAACAAATTTGTATTGCTACGAAGGCAACTTTGTTTTCGTAAAAAAAACATTTCTCACTATATACACTGACTTCGTAGCAATACAAATATGTTATAATACCTATATAGGTTGTCGTAGCTATACAGTTTGATGATAATATGTAGTTAGCCCCCCGTGAAGAGGGCTCAATTGGTCACCAACTTCGAGCTAAGTTAATTGTTACATTTGCGTTGACACCAATATAGAAAAGACATACTTGTAAAGTACAACTATTCACAAGGATGTTAATGATTTAAGTCATTATAAAAGATGGCTGCTTCAGGCTGGACGATTGTAAAGCAGAATGATTCTACATGAAATATATACAGATAATTCAAACTTGCGTTAGATCGAGCATATCTATGTTTCAAAGGTTTAACTTTGAAAAACGGGAATGTCGACTTCAGCGAGATCGACTTATCACAATTTAACTTACCATATATTTCTACTATCGACTTTTAAAGCGAGTTAGAAAGATCACAGTTTGACTTATATTGAGTTCATCTAGTTACAGTGGAGAAAACGTTATTCTTTCCCAATAAACGCGTTTACGCTAAAACTAGTTTTTTCCATTGCAAACAGTCTGAAGCCAGATCAGACGCCGGGTAACCCGGCGTCTGATCAGGCTTCAAACTATTTGCCACTCAGATAAAAATGAAACGTTAGAATTGTCAAAAAAATTGTTCTTTTAAACGGGAAAGAATAACGCATTATCCAATGTACAAGCAAACACCGGCATTTCCCACCGTTGTTGAGAAGTCTTCATACAGTGGAAATTTGTCATTTTCCCCCAATAAACGCGTTTATTTTTTAAAAAACATTATGTCCATTGCAAACAGTTTGGAGCCATATCAGATGCCGGGTGGTCTGGTGTCTGATTACTTTCAGTACTGTATGCCGCTCAGATGAAAACAAAATCAACATTAGTTTGTACAAAAAATGCCATTTTCTACATTTTATTGAATTACAGTGGAGAATCTGTTATTCTTTCCCAATAAACGCGTTTACACTAAAACTATAATTTGCAGTACAAACAGTTTGGAGCCAGATCAGACGCCGGGTAACCCGGCGTCTGATCAGGCTCCAAACTGTTTGCCACCAAGATAAACATGAAGTATCAGAATTGTCCAAAAGTTGTTCTTTTCTACGTTTTAGTGCTTTGCGTTTGCGTACGTTTGCGTTTAAACGGGAAAGAATAACAGATTCTCCACTGTACGCTTGCGCTTCGTCTGTATTTAAACGTTTTCTTTACGGCATGGGTGGTTATAACCATTTTCCCCATAGTCTGTTTCTAGTTTTAGAAATAGTTGACTACTTAAAGCAGGTTGAAAGTAAAGCAGAATGTGCCTTTTGGCACATTCTGCTTTACTTTCAGCGTTTTTTAAGCTTCCACTTGCTAGAATAAAGAAAATTCCCTTCTGATAAATATTTATGACTGTAAAAATTGGAACTATTTTCTTCAGTGTAGGAATAAATATAATGTGCTAAAGGGCGTTTCTATGGGGGTAATGGATAAATGGAGGACTTTCCTTGAATGCAACCATTATCACCCATCATTAGCTATTTTACATGGCTTTGCGCACGGCAATCAAAGTCGGAACCAACGACCCTCTTGACAATAGCGCCAATAAAACGCCAACATAATACAATATTGCGTGGAAGAATGACCTGTCCAATTGTCCAAACTGTCCGAAAGGCCGACGTCCCAGATGTCCGAACAATGCATGACCACACTGCATAATGCAATGCTCCCAGTTTGGCTTTTGTCCCCAGGTCCGTACATCGCCCCGTTCTTTCAGAAGCGTCTCATCACTTCATTACCCAATTTGGTGAAATTGGGTAGATTTACACAAACGGCCATGAGACAATAAAACGTTGCTATAGCAACAAACTATAATACCTGAATACGTTCGATCCCAGAAATTGCATTGCATAATACGACATTGCCTTAATGAAACCAGAAGATTTTTACTATTAACCCCTTGGCCGCCTTAATTCGAGTACACTTAAATTCACTAACTGTTTGGATCATAATCAGACGCCGAATTACTCAGGATCCAAATTGAGTGATATCCATATTTGTTTCTTTGTCTAAATTCCTCATATCTAAATTTATAAAGAAGACAGTGCTCTAACATGGAAGCACAGGTTAACTCGAGAGCAGTGTGCTAAAGTAAACAAACTATTAGCAGAGTCAAAGGTTAATTTTTACACAGGAAAAGTAGAATCCTGTCAACAGGACTCGAAGAGTCTTTTTAAAGTCACTAAGCATCTCCTGGGTGCATAAAGTGAAATTGCACTGCCAAAATATGTGTCCTCAAAACAACTTGCGCATGATTTCAGCGACTTTTTTATTGAAAAGGTGGACAAAATACGGACAGGCATTGCCTCTGAATCAATGTCATGCACCCCAGTCATCACAGAAACGTTGCATTCAATGAATTCTTTAGAAAGCTTTGACTCTGCTACAGCAGCAGAAATTGGGGAGATTGTGTAGGCATCCCCATGTAAGTCCTGTGAACTCGACCCAATACCTATATGGCTTTTAAAGTTATGCCTTGACGAGCTCCTACCGTCGTTAACAAAAATTGTGAACTCTTCGCTGGAATCTGCGTATGTTCCAAAAGAATTCAAAAAGTCGCATGTAAGACCTCTTTTGAAAAAACCTGATCTCGATACAAATGATCTTAAGAACTACAGGCCTGTATCAAATTTGCCATTTCTCTCAAAAGTATTAGAAAAGGTAGTAGACAAACGCATTGAGTCCCATTTGACCACAAACAATCTGCATGAACAACATCAGTCAGCATATCGTAAGCATCACTCTACAGAAACTGCTCTTCTAAAAGTTCCAAATGACATCCTGCAATATCTTGATAAGAATGAAATCACAATTCTGGTGATGCTTGACCTATCTGCCGCATTCGACACAATTGATCATGAAACATTACTCAGTCGCCTTGAAAAAGACTTCAAAATTATTGGAAACCCACTAAAGTGGATGACCTCATACCTGACTGACCGTACCAAACAGTCGCGGTAGATGGCGAATTATCTGTCCCAGTTCAAATGAAATATAGTGTGCAACAGGGGTCAGTCCTTGGACCGAAGAACTGCATCTTGTACACAAAACCTGTCGGCTCAATTTGCAGAAATCATCAGCTGGATCAACACTTCTATGCAGATGATTCACAGTTATACTTGTCATTTAAGCCTAAAGACACATCTTGTCAACAAGAAGCCCTTTCAAAAGTCGAAGGGTGTCTAAAAGACATAGTATCATGGATGCACCAGAACATGTTGAAGCTGAACGCTGACAAAACTGAGGTCATACTGTTTCATTCAAAAAAGTTTAACGTTCCTGGAAATTTTCACGTACAAGTGGGAAACTCTAAAATCAAACCATCAGTATGTGTGAACAATCTTGGTGCTAGATTAGATTCCCAAATGGATATGACACAGCACATTAACGCTGTGTGCAGGTCTGGCTACTCACAGCTGCGGCAGATAGGTCATATTAGACAGTACCTTTCTCCAGAAGCTACAAAGACCTTGATCAATTCTCTGGTCACTTCAAAATTGACTACTGCAACTCACTGCTGTATGGGATTCCCCAAAACTCATTATGCAAACTACAGCGTGTGCAAAATACAGCAGCCCGCATCATTACCAGGACCCCTCGGTACAATCACATCACTCCAGTCTTGAAGGATCTTCACTGGCTTCCAGTTCAACACAGAATTGAATTCAAAATTCTGACACTCACATACAAAGCCATGTGCAATGATTCTCCAAGGTACATTGTCAATATGCTTGACGTGTATAAACCTCGAAGAGAGCTGCGGTCTGCAACTAAATCAGTATCGCTGGTTGTACCGAGGAGTCGTTTGGTGAGGTTTGGAGATAGAAGTTTCATGCATGCAGCCCCAAAGCTCTGGAACAGTCTACCATCAGACATTAGAGATGCAAGCTCAGTTGCAGTTTTCAAAAAGCATCTGAAAACACATTACTTTAATATTTGTTATTAGAACACTGCTACCTATGCGATATGTTCTTGCTGTAGATGAAATGGGTCCAAATGGGAGTTTCTGGAGTATTATCTGGTTTTCGGTCTCTCATAGAAATTTTAGTTATTGTCGCATGCTATTTTTCCTAGTTATGTTACATTGGGCGGCCTGCATTGGGCGTTCTGCTATTATTTATATCAGTCGGCATAAAGAAGCCATTTGCTTCGTTGCTCTCGATTGTTGAGGTAGTGCAATCGCCGTTTTGGGGGCTGTCTTCTGTATGTTTAGTGGCCTTCATTGGGCGCTCTACTGTTATTTCTATCAGTCCGCATAAAGAAGCCATTTGCTTCGTTGCTCTTGATTGATGGGGTAACGTGATCGCCATTTTGGGGGCTGTCTTTTGTACGTTTATTATGTTTATTTTATATCTAATTGTAGTTATTTGTCTTTTCCTGGCGGCCTGCATTTGGGCGCTCTACTATTGTTTCTATCGGTCGACAATCAGAAGCCGGTTGCTTCATTGCTAATTGATGGGAGTAATGTGATCGCCATTTTGGGGGCTGTCTTTTATATGTTTATTCATGTTTATTTTAGATCATATTGTAGTTATTTTGTCTTTTCTTGTTTGTAGGTACATTTGTGTAACTTCATGTGAAGCGCTTTTGAACGCACTACCCCTGTGTGAAAAGAGCGCTATATAAATCTGGTATAATAATAAAAATAATAATAACTCATTCAACCCTGAAACTGTAAATGGACAATTCAAATTTCCACTTAAGTCTAGTCTACTTTTAACTATTTAAGGTTAATCTTAAGATTATATTGCAAATGAAAACAATGCATACCCTGATCAGTGGATCCTACAGGAGACCCCTGATTAGGGTCTGCACTATTTACATGGAGCATGTATACATTTCACATGTACACTATATGTTAATGGCGAGTATGCTCGTCGCTAGGGTTGATTGTGTTTAGATTATTTGACCGGAGAAAAGTCGCGGATCATTGTACAGCGTTCCCTCTACAACGACAACCAATGGGAGCTAAAGAGCATGTTCGTTGTTCGGAGGGAGTCGTTATAGAGAGGGAAACATGTTTTCATTTGCAAACAGCGTTACGCGGCGTCTGATCTGGATTCAAGCTGTTTGTAACTCGTCATTATATTTATTCTATCAAAATGTCCACTTACATGTACATTTGGGAAAAACAGAGACAACAAATTTAAGTAGACGACATTGCAGCCATGACAAGGTTGGATATAATTGTCTTTTTGGGGAAAAACGGCAAGAGTCGTTGTAAGGAGGGAGTCGTTGTTGGGAGGGCCGTTGTAGAGAGGGATCATTGTACAATATTTGGAGCCTAATTGAACGCCCTGCCGGCTCGACCGCCGTGCACCTTTTTTCGCGCCGTCGTGCGAACGGAAAGACATAAATTAAAACCTAATTGGGATTCTTAATTGTCTGAAGAGCGCCTTAGGAAGCTAGTTACGTGTCAGGTCTAAACAAGCAATGAGCCGAGGGTCATCCAACCACAATAGTCAGTTAATAATCTCATCCACGTCTTTACCTTTAGTATGCTATTGACCCTTTATTCCTGACATACGCCTTTTTACGCTTTTAATTAAATTATCCACTGACAGAAATAGATCTATTTTATACAGTAACGAATGTGTAAAATAAGACATATTTCCTATTGGTATCCTAACAGATAGTAGTTGAAAACAGGCGTAAAGTAGAGCAAAATGCACTTTAATGTGCATTGTGCCTTACATTCGACCTGCTTTAAGTGGTCATCTGACTTCAAAACGAAGAGTCATAGGGCTAAGGCGAAGGGTTACATGTAATTGCTGTCGTCTAAATGTGTCATTGTGGACATACATGTATCTTAGACTTCATTTTGTTTGCCTTTTCTTTCTGAAAATAGCATTAGTGTGTTTAAAAGGGTTTGATTAATAAATTGTTGCAATAGTCTTGTCGTCATATATGTGAACTGCAAACAGTGTTGATCAATGCGGCGGCTGGTCTTGATCTACACTGTTTGACACCAGTTTTTATCTAAAACATTTTTTGTAGCTGTATTTTGCAGTGTAGACCAAACTCAGACACAGAGCCTGTGATGACAACGGTGCTTGGTCTGTACAAATGTTGTATTGCAATAAGGCTGGTTTTGTCATGGTACGGCTCATATACGTACAGTGGAGAATGTGTTATTCTTTCCCAATAAACGCGTTTACGCTAAAACTATTATTTGCGGTGCAAACAGTTTGGAGCCAGATCAGACTCCTAACTGTTTGCCACTAAGATAAACAAGAATTATCAGAATTGTCCAAACGTTGTTCTTTTCTACGTTTTAGTGCTTTGCGTTTGCGTACGTTTGCGTTTAAACGGGAAAGAATAACAGATTCTCCACTGTACACGTAGAAGGTTAACCAATTCATCCCATAAACATTAAATGGACAATAGTAATTTCAGAGCCCTTTGGTTGGGGGTCCACATTGCTTGCATAGAGAAAGTTCGCTCTTCACATGTACACTGTTTGTAAATTGTTGGTATACTTGTCGCTAGGGTTGAGTATGTTAACAGCCATTATACTGAATTATCTGACTACATGTACTTCAGATAACAGTTTACCTCGGTTCTCTAGGACGTTGTTCTCAATATATTTTATCCACGACAAACAAGGCAGACTCTGATCAGAGTCATGGGAGGGAAGCTTCTAAATGTAGGCAGGGTCTTCACGTTTTGAAATAGATGTCCCGCACTGTGAGGGTTAAAATATTTCAATTAGGTCGTGTCAGACGCTGAAATACGAATCTTAATTCAAATGCAAAATGGCTAGGACAAATCTGGTGAGGCGGGTGCTTATATTGGTGTTTAGAAATTGAGTTCAGATTTAAAATGTCAGATGAAGTAGAGGCGGTGGAATCGCCCAGAGGTAAAATACTTTACTTAAATACTCTTTACATTGGAGATTATTCCGGTTTAATGTAGCCTGAAATAAGGTGGCAGGGATGTTGAGATGATTTAACCATTTCCATCGTAGCTTGATCTTAGTATTTTACCCTTTTCCCTATAGCCTGATTCTAGTTTTGAAAATAGTTGACCACTTACAGCAGGTTGAAAGTAAAGCAGAATGCGCATTCGGGCGCATTCTGCTTTACTTTCAGCCAGCTTTAAGCTACCAACTGCCAGAATAACGAAAATATTCCTTATGAAACATATTCACGACTGTTTGAATTGGAACTATTTTCTTCAGCGGAGGGATAAAGTGAATGTGCTAAAAGACGCTTCTATGGGGGAAAGACAGTCGTCTGCTGAAGACAGAAAAGAAAACTTCTGACGATGCTTTAGGCTGATAGCCGATCAGTATAGAAGCAAACTGAAAGTAAAGGAAACGTCTCTGAAGGAGTATTTCTCATTCGCTTTCAGCATGCTTTAATCAGTATTAAGGAAAAGTATTTAAAGTCCCATTGTGTTTTCAGACCTTTTCTTAATGCCTGAAATACAATAACGGTTAATAATAATGTTTGAACATTCTTAAGGGCCAAACTGATCTATGAAATGATGAAGACGGACCTAAATCACAAAAAAGGCGATTTAAAATCATGACAAACCGAAAATAGAAACGTCTGACATAAACATTCCACACGGCTTAGTATCACGTGATACATCCGAAAACAACTTCACCGTGTGCAACCGTAATTACCTTCGCCCGTCCATCCATCAGTCAGTTAGACTATCACACTTTTTTGTCCGCTCTCTAACTCAACTATTTTTTATCCGATCTTCCACAAACTTGCTGAAAATGTTCATTGATATAAAATCAAGGTTTTGTTTGATTACTACTAAAATCGCATAAGGTATTTTTGAGTTATTGCCTGTTAACATGGAGAAAGGACATGTCCTTTCTCCATCATCCATGCTGTTAATTAATAGTATATGACTGTTTCAGTCATTTTTGCACTCTAAAACAAATAACTTTTATCGGATATTCACCAAACATGCTGAAAATGTTTAATTTTATAAAATTTAGGTGTAGTTTGATTATTACAAAAATCGCATGTGGCATATCTGAGTTTTAGCCCTTTAGAAATGACTGTTTTCAGCAAGTTTTGCTCTCTTACACAAATACTTTTTTTGAATCTTCACCAAACTTGCTGAAAGTTTTCATTAATATAAAATCAAGGTCATGTTTGAATCCTACTAAAATCGCATAAGGCATGTTGGAGTAATAGCCCTTTAATTATTTTAAAAAATGGCTGTTTCAACCTTTTTTGCTCTCTAACACAAAGAGTTTTCATCGGATCTTCACCAAACTTGCTGAAATTCTTTATTTATATAAAATCTAGGTCCAGTGTGATTATTACTAAAGTCCCATAAGGATTATCTTAGTTATTGCCCTTTATGTATTAAAAAGGACTGTTTCACCATTGTTTGCTCTCTAACACAAATACTTTTCCTTGACCTAGATTTAATACCAATACACGTTGTCAGCAAGTTTGGTGAAGATCCAATAAAAAGTGTTTGTGTTAGAGAGCAGAAAATGCTGAAACAGTCATTTTTAATTATTCAAGGACAATAACTCAGACATGCCTTATGCGATGTTGCTAGTTATTGAACCTGACCTAGATTCTATACTAATAAACATTTGTAGCAAGATTGATGAAGATCAAAAAAGAAGTGTTTGAGTTAGAGAGCGGACAAGGCTGAAACAGTCATTTTCAGCAAGCTCAAGGTATAGATTCTCCGTAATGTTTTTAATCGTTTACCCACCGTGAATAACATGTACACGTTGTCACTGGATCTCATAGTGTTAAACCCTGTGCCTGCTGGTCGTAACTTTGCGGGAGTTTATAAACTGTTTGAATCTAGAAAGACGCCGCGTAACGCGGCGTCTCATCTGAATCCAAACTGTTTGACACTCGTCTTAAGCTTTGTTTAATTAAAACAATGCATAAATATAAACTGAACACATTTTGCAGACGACAATGTCAAAGCAGACGTCTGTGCAGCAGAATAATGGTTAACAGGGTAATTCTCAGTGCTCCAGCTATACACATGTAAGCGGGAGTAATCTGAACTAATCTAACATTTTCTCACTCATTTCAGCACCGAATGCTATGGTGTTACTACTTATTAAACCGTCTCTTCGAGACACTTTTAATGAGTATGACACCATTGGGTTTAAAAGCAGAAATAAAGATTTTAGTTTTCGAAATACTTCCGTTATCTGGAGCCCTGTATTTACAGAGTTGTCCTTCTTTCCATTCACATGGTTAAACTCTTTTCTGGATATAATATCCATAAATTAAATTTTTTTATTAAAACGCGAATTTCTTAGATAAAGCCGCTTTTCGTGGAAGAATCACGTACTATGTAGTTCAAATGGGATCCCAAACAACCGTTTTAGGCAGGTTTCTCCAAAACACAATGCGGCTTTAAAGTACCCTCTTTGTTTCAACTAAGGCAGGGTAGAATAACGGTGGTATCATTGATGGGTAAACATAGGAAGAGCAGGTTAAAACTTTCCACCCTAGCGACGAGTATACACGTCGTTGTCAAAGAGGATACCTGTGAAGAGTACACTTGTCCTAAGGAAACAGTGTTGATCCAGGAGCCCTCTGATTAGGGTCAACACTGTTTGTCATTTTGAAATATACATGTATTGTTAAAATCTACCATAAATAATCAAAATAGACTAGACTGTATCACTTTTGACTACTAAGGGTTGATTTTAACAATATAATGGCAATCAGTGCATACCCTAATCATAGGGCTTCTGCTTGATTAGGACAGGTACTTACACATACATTGTTTGTTGATGACGAGTATACTCGTCGCTAGGGTTAAATGTGGGTGAGTAGCATTCTGCAAACAATTTTGCCTTTTAAGTTTTTAACCCTTTCATAATCAAATCATTCGGGATATATTTACCTCTTCATCGCTTTAATGTCGTCTGTTTCAGTAATGTAGTCTGCAAGACACGTTTCAAAGTTAGATTTAAGGTCGTATGACTTAATACTTATTGATAAGAAGGTCAAACAGTTTGGGTCCTGATCAGACGCCGCGATACGCGGCGTCTGATCAGGACCCAACCCGTTTGCAAACGCGCTTTAAGGCGTCATTGAGTGTGAAAGGGTTATTTAAAACTACATGAAAACTATATTTATCTTTTTTAATGCTACAAAGGACTCGCCTTTGAATGGGTGATTAACATGGGTTTGTTTTAATTCAAATGTTGATTGACCCGAGACCCTAAATATAGCAAATACTTTTACACTAGAAGACTGTTGTCATAATATAGTCATTATACAACTCTTAACTGTTATACAGTCGTGTAATTAGTTGAGCCCTTTCTTGACTTTGTAGGGCTGTTTTGTCAATGTACTGCTAACAAAATGACAAATATTGCGGACTCTGTTCAAAGTGCCCCTGATCTAGTTCATCACTGTTTGCATAGTACAATAGTTACTGTACTCTTCACTAGGAAACTGTTTGCAAAGGACGTGCATACATGCATGCGTGAATAGGGCTCATAGATCTAGGTATTTTTTTTATTCTTATGTATTCTTACGATTTAAGTTGTGAATGTGTGATGTTTGTCGCAAACAGGTTGTGTCCAGATAACACATTCATAGCGCTTTCCGCTCTAAGTGACCATTGTGTGTTATTATGTTCCCTTTTTAGTTACCGATACATTAACTAGTCTTCTTGTATTTCTGGGTAGTTAAATAACTACTGGTCTGAATTAGCAAACTGTGTCGACCCTGAACAGAGGGCTCCTATGGGATCCCTCTGATCTGGGTCTATACTGTTTGCAAATGTAATGAGTTTATCTTTAAACAGGTGCTTGGCGTTGAGAGAGTTAATTATGATTTCAAAAACAAAATTGCAGATAATTCGACCATGAGAATTGTTGCAGACTTGGCAGACGATATTATTACGTAGCGTACTTGAATCCTTGCTTTGTTTCTATGAGACTTGACTCTAAACTCGTTACTTTAACTGGAACATTCCATTCGCCAATTAAGTCTTGTCGATTATGACTATTTATGGGTTTTACATGTATTACAATAATTATGTTGCACATGACAAACAGTACAGATTCTGATGAGAGTCATTAGGGTCTACACGATTTGCATAAAGTATACATTTCACAGATATAATGTTTATAAATGACAAGGTTTATTCGTTGCTAGAGTTGATTTGGATTTATTATGATTTTACGTCGCTTTAGACAGTAGTTTAGTCATATTGCGACGTCCAGCTACATGTAATGATAACAGGTGGAAGAAGACCTCAGAAGCACTGTTTCATGCACAAATGGGTAACTGGGTAGAGCCACCGACCTTCCAATCGTCCAGTACCCCAGATAAGATCAAGTAAAACAATTATTTTAACAGTTCCATGTTTATACAGTGGAGAATCTATTATTCTTTCCCAATAAACGCGTTTACGCTAAAACTATTATTTGCAGTGCAAACAGTTTGGAGCCAGATCAGACGCCGGGTAACCCGGCGTCTGATCAGGCTCCAAACTGTTTGCCACCAAGATAAACAAGAATTATCATAATTGTCCAAAAGTTGTTCTTTTCTACGTTTTAGTACTTTGCGTTTGCGTACGTTTGCGTTTAAACGGGAAAGAATAACAGATTCTCCACTGTATCTACATCGAAACCCTATGTTTGGCCAACTTATTAGAATAGTCGGTTGGCGATCATTCTAAATTTCGACGAGTAGTCAAACTATATAGTTTGGTGTAGACAACAGAATAATTTTAACGACTCTCCTTATCAGAAGCTTTGCGATTCATTCATTCATTTTACATCCATGTATTCATTATTCATTCACATTTACTCATTATCCAATACAACACCTACTTTTGTCTTTAATGTATTCCTCCACATTCATATATATGCACAATTAAAATATATTCTATATCCTAGCAGATGGTAGCTAAAATCAGTCTGAAAGTAATGAATAATGCGCCTTCAGGCGCATTCTGCTTCGATTTCCACCTGCTTAAAATGGCCAACTGTCTTCAAAATTAGAAAATTCTATGGTATAGGCGGTAAACCAACGACAATAAATAGAAACATATTTTCAGTCTTTTATCTTTTATTCATATTATTTTAGTACAAAAATAGTATATATATATATATAACATGTGTAAACATTTCAAAAACAAATGTAATTTTGTACAAGTAAAACATAAGTATCGATGGCATCGGTATGCTGATATGTATATGTAAATGTTATGACGTCACGATCATGATGTATTTCTAATGATGAACTAATTAGCCCTAAAATCGTTAATACTACAAATTCATATGTAAAGAAAACCCTCCAATGTACGGGCACTAACAATTTTCTTTTTAATGGCTGATTAGTAGAAAGCCACTTAAAGATTTTTCTGCTTTACGTTCACCCTACCCAAGTCCATAAATGATGCCTCTACTCGTTTTTATGTAGTGTTCACAATAAATTGCTTTATATTATGATGACAAAACTTTATGTCCTCATGTATGATTGCTGGACAACCATGTGTCGTCAGAGAAAGACATGTACCGGTTATGAGTAAACAGGCAATACTTCGTTAAGTCTTAAATTGTTTGGATTCACACACTATTTACCATTTCAATTACATTTTTCATCAAACATATGATAAAATCAAATATGCAACAAGAATATTCACAACTGTTATTTACATTTATGCACCGTCGTAACTACATGTATATTCATACAGACTTCTCAATGTTTGCTAAGCACCAAAGGTATTCACATAGGTACCAATGCATTTATCTTACCACTTTCTCACCATATAACTTCCAACACTTTTCTTCAATCACATCGACACTTGGGAAAGTTATTACCAGGGGTTCATTTTACAGAATCTAATAACCTTGACTTGATCATATTCTGTTGGCTGGCGAAAATTGGAGGACATTATCAAAATGAGAACTTTCTGATATTTCAATACGTTTTTGATTTTTCTTTGAATTCTACACTGTAATGTTCATAAGAATGTTATTCGTTGGTAAAAACAATGCTTTACCTATCAATGTTCAATTGTATATATTAATATATTGTAAAGCATGTTGGTTAACTCAAAAACTCAATTTGTAACTTATGCAGTTTTCTGTGAAAAATATGATACCTTTTCTGTTCGACCAATGCACCTGCATGGGACATTGTCATGTGTAAGTCGCATTGGAACCTGTAGAATGGACTTCCAGCTTCAATTCATTCAAATTGTTTTGAATTCATCAGAACTGGAAAATTATAAAGTGAGAAAATGATAAGGTCGACGTAGTGAATTGGTTCCCATGAAAGTGTATATCTTAGGTACTTAACAAACTTTGAGTAGTAATATTAAAAACTCGCTATAACATCCACTTACACCTTTTGTTCGGTGTTTAGGACAGCTTGTATTCTTCTATTTAAAGTACTAGTAAAGTTGAAATCCTTCAAATGATCTTTCTCTGTCCCCCATTTCCTGCCTTATGCAATCATGTCTTTATGCCGAAAACTGTGGTACTTATTATAGTAGAATAACTTTATTTAATACAAAAAAATGAAGCAAGAATCAACTGTTCGCATTATTTAGGTCGAATGTATTTACATCGAAACCCCTTCAAATTCTATACGAGTATTTCAAGCCGTTTTTTGAGCTTAACGCAGCTGGTGGCTTAAAACAATATGATGGTAAAGCAGTAAGCCCCAGAAGGAGCTTTCTGTCTTAGCGTCATCCTATTGTAAGCAAAGGACTAAAACGGTCCCTTTTTATCGTAATGTCAAAATATTACTGTATATACATGTATAACAAACCAAATACATGTATAACACAAGTAACTTGTAGTCTAGTTGTTATATTTTCACATTCATTTACATTTATGAAAAACACAACCTATTGAACTGAATGTAAAACCTCATTTCTACGGCCACTCAAAAGAAAGCACATTTAGATGTGTAATGCAGATAACTACCTAAATCTTAAATAATATCTTGTATCCCGTGAAGCATGGTGGAACTGACACAGAACCATCCTTAACATCACGTCTTAACCGTAACAAACAGTGACCATTCATTATTAGTGGTTGTAATAGCAAGTTACATATATTGCTGAACTAAGTGTTTCTGTTTTCTCGCCTGTCTCTAGGTTCCGGTAACCAACGTACACGACGAGAAAACTAAACGCAAACGCAATGTAATAAATTGTACATAATGGCAGGGACGTCCCTGATAATGGCAAATTATTTTAAACTGAATGTTATGATTAATAGCCTGAACAGACACAAGCGTACAAGGCATCTGGTCTGGCTAAAACGCCTTAGGGCTAAATGCTCAATTTTGATGAAAAAGAATCAGATGTCGCCCCTTACACGTGATCGCTATAAAGGGACATTTGTAAACGGCGTTGTCCAGTTTTCAAAAAATAGACTGAATCTACTAACATCGGCGTCTAATCAGGCTCCAAACTGCTGGTCACTTAGATTACAATAGATAATTAAAATTGTCGACATGTTGTCATTTTCAACAATTTATTGCAATGCGTTTGCGTTTCGTGTGCGTTTACACGGGAAAGAATATAACGTCTTCTCCACTGTAACACATTTAAACACCAACTAGTCCTTCTGTTAAACGCTCGTTCTAAGAGGAGGATTGCCTGTATAAACGACTACCAATTGCTTAGTACAGGGTAATAACATTACAGAAAATTGATTGTCTTTATTTACTGTAGCTGTATTAACACTTCACTCTCAATGACGCTTAATTGCGCGTTTGCAAACAGTTTGGATCATGATCAGACGCCGCGTAAGGATGCGTCTGATCTGGATACAAACTGTTTGACACTCGTTTAGAAATTTCTTCAGTCATACTGTCTTATTTTTTAACTTTGAAACGACATTGCAGACAACATAATTGAAGCAATCGATTCCGAGTGACCGCCTAACACAACTTTAATTGTCACATGAACAAGTATTCAACAAGCGCGGACGTGTAAATCGGTTGCAACTTCCACATCAAGATTAATACACTATAAAATGTATGATAGTGAAAATATATGACACATATTGACACATTTCGTTGACACGAGTCTTTGCGCATTATTTAACGTTTGAGCTACGCAAATTAAACGCCATATTTGTTACAAAATGTAAACACATGTTTGTTAACACGCGCGAACCGCTGTTGTTTCGTGTCACAGACACATTGCACTTTCCCCGTTGTTTATGGCAGAACAAATTGTAACTTCCGGTTTCACGTAACGGATGTTCTCGGTAATCATCCATGCTTCCGGCGAGATGCGTGTCTTCTTCGTCCCTGTAGTAATGTAGCCAACTGGTTGGTTCCCATCTCCGGCGAAGTTTCTAATGGTGTGATTGGTTCCACTCTATCGACTTTGTTGGAACTGCAATCAGTATCTGAAAAATATGATAGAAAAATACTGTTACACAATGTAGTTATACATTGAGGAAGATGTTATTCTTGTCTGTTGATGTTACATGTTTTCAGAGTGGTAAGTAGTTTAGCCTGATCAGCTTCCATGTAACACGGTGTCTGATTTAGCACAAAACTGTATACAATGGTTATAGACTATTGTAACACAATTTAAGCGTTTGTTGGGGGAGAAAAACATTACCACACCCTCAGTATTAAGTATTAACTCATCCAGTGCCTAAAACTGTATAGACTGGTTATGTAAATTATTTGTGGTCCAATTTAGGCACCGAGGAACTAGTACAAAAATGTTAGTAAAACCATTAAGGGCAATGTAAGACATGTCCATATCAGAAAAATATATGTACTTTGTCAATATATTTCGAACGACTTTCATTAGTGTCCTATTTACCCGTTTATGCCTAGATATTGTTTTCCTAAGTGCTTGCTGGAATATTTCATTGTACATGTAGATGGACAAGTGTGATCTAAGAACACTGCAATGTTAGTTTTTCCAAATAGCAGACCATTTCATGTGCATTAGCAAACAGTGTCTGTTTAACATGTACATTTACATTTATGTCAATGGTGTTTGTGTCAAACTCCCAATAAATCTTATTTCAGAAATGTTAATTGCGTACAACAAAAGTTCAATATATTCTCACGGATGAGTCAAATGCATGTACATTTTTATATTGAGTTTTACTGCTGACTACTTGAAATAAAACTTGTTTTCTTAACTACGAACTAACAAAGATAACCCTACCCCTAGTACAAATGAAAAAAATATTATATTGCAATATTTCCTATTGAAATCGGCCTTGTTTAATCTAACTTTCTCATCGACACTGACATGAAATTAATGGACCAAAGAGATGGCATCGTGGTTTGATCCGAGTTATTAAGGGATTTAGTACATGATTTTTATTTATATCATCACGGATGATTGAATGCAGCTTTCGTGAACTTCGTGTCATACAGATCTGCACACAATAACTTATAGGAAAATATTCACATATCAACCCTTTACCCCATGGCCTGCTTCTACATGTAGTTTGGAAGACAGGTGGCGACAGAAAGCAGCTTGAAAGTAAAGCAGAATGCGCCTTAAGTCGCATTCTGCTTAACGTTCAACGTGCTTAAACTTTTATCTACTAGAATACAGAAAGTAGTTTCATTACTTTATAAATTAAAACTATTTTCTTCAGTGGATGAATAAATTAAGGGCATATAAAGTCGTGTTAATGTATTAATATGTTAAAGATAGTGTTACAGTACGCTGTTGATATTACAACAAGCCAAACAAAGCCTCTTGTCAGTTTCAATTGCAAAGGGAGCCTTACAACAGGATGAAAGTAAAACAGAAAGTTTATTTAACCCCTAGCGACGAGTAAATGCGTCACTTATAAACTGTCCATCTGTGAAACTTCAGTTTCCCTGTATAAACAGTTTAGATCCAAATCAGAGGGCTCCTGAAGGAACTCTCTCATCAGGGTATACATTGTTTGTTAGTTTGCTTTTGTTTGCTCAAATACATCAAATGGATTCACAACATGGGCTGAACTAAGTTCGAAACTGAAATGCTCCATTCGAAGTTTTAAAGGGACCAAAGATTTATTTTACTTTAAACAGTATTTTTATTCAGAAGAAAAGGATTGGACAACAGGCAAAGCCTATGTGAGTCCTCTCCCAGACCAATGATTTGTTAACTGAACTACATGTACGTGTAAAGACTAAAGACCTACATGCATATGTTTGGAATCTTAGCATCTATAATAAGAACAATACATGTAATAAAAACTTTATTTAACGAGAGAGCTCATTTGGTAAAGACCAATCTTCCATGAGACCCTTGAAATTCATTTTACTGGTGCCATTGGTTAACTGGCAGTGTTACAGTGGAGAAGACGTTATTCTTTCCAAATAAACGCGTTTATGCAAAAACTATTATTTCCATTGAAAACAGTTTAGAGCCAGATCAGACACAGTATAACCCGGCATCTGATTAGGCTACAAACTGTTTGCCACTCAAATTAACATGAATAGTCAGACTTGTCAAACAGTTGTCCTTTGCTACATTTCTGTGCAATGCGTTTGCGTTTTGTTTGCAAATAAACGGGAAAGACTAACGTCTTCTTGCCTGTATACTAATGAGTATGCATGCAATGGCTAAATACTGAGAAAATGCAAAACTATGTACTGTCAAAATAAAGGTATGTTTCGTTAATTATCTGATTGCTTGGAATAGTTTTAAGCTAACTTACCTGGTGATTCCCAGAATTCTACTGACAGCAGCGTATGTCCTTTGAAGAAATCTTTCGCCTTGTAGAATCTAGTACAATCCCACAATGCCATGTGACCTCTTGGTTCGTTGTCGTGCTGTGCGTAGGTGATCACGCGCATGAGTCCTTGCTTTCCCTGGAAACTTTCTTTAGTCTTGACAGGATCGAACAAGTGCATTTTGGTAACGGTAGGATAGCCATACTTATCGGCTAAATATGGTCCATATGCCAGAGGATGGAAGATATACTGGAGCCCATCTACCCCCACCACGCTGTCGGTGCCATATTTGGACAAGTGGATCATTTCTTTTCCAAGCGAGTGTTGATTCCCGATTTTGTTGAACGTGTAAGACAGCCGGAGAGCACTAGAATCGTGAAGTAACATGGCGGCACTTTCTTGAATACCAAGCAGGCTAATTATGTCGTGTCGTCGGAAAGATCCATAGTGATGATGGTACCCAGGGTAGTTGTTCTTCAGATCGGTGAATTTTGGTAGAGGAATCTGAAAATAGATATGCATAATTTTGAGACTGATATACATATTTACTTTCTTTTTGGTGATAACTATAATTAATATCATTAAGGGAAGAAAGTAATGTAGAAAGGGCCGTTTTGAATATTTTGTATCATTTTCATCCTTCCCTGACCAATTAGTTTATGCTTATCGTCCGCCAAGGTAAACATTAGTAAACAGGGTAGACGTTTAGTTGAGGAAGTATAACGTCTTCGTCACTGTTTAGTTTATATATACAGTACATGTATGTATGTGTCCCCTGCAAAGAGTTTGGAGCCAGTCCCGATGCCGGGTTTCTCCAAACTGGTTGCTACTCAGATTTTAATAAATTGTGTTTATTTTCAAAAGTATGTCCTTTTTATTTCATTGCGATACGTTTCCTTTGCATGAAGACGGGAGAGAATAACGTCTTCTCCACTATAACAAGACAAAATTGTTGAAGCAGACGACATTCTAAACTACATGTACAGTGGAGAATGTGTTATTCTTTCCCAATAAACGCGTTTACGCTAAAACTATTATTTGCAGTGCAAACAGTTTGGGGCCAGATCAGACGCCGGGTAACCCGGCGTCTGATCAGGCTCCAAACTGTTTGCCACCAAGATAAACAAGAATTATCAGAATTGTCCAAAAGTTTTTCTTTTCTACGTTTTAGTGCTTTGCGTTTGCGTACGTTTGCGTTTAAACGGGAAAGAATAACAGCGTATCCACTGTATATGCGAATTGTGCAACCAGGTACTTCTCACGGGGTTAGTGTTATTTTTAAAGCGAAACTAAAAACTAAAGAATGAAAACATAAAACAAACAACACAAGTATTCTTTTCTTTCAAAGGGGTCTTAAAGGGATATTGTTTCACTTTTCACCTACTCTGAATAATCTTAACGCTAATCCTTCCAAAGTATCGTCTGCTTAAAAAATATTGTTTTGCAATTCATTTGGTTGCTCTTAAAATTAAGTTTTGTACTCTTTGTATTTTATTGATACCTTTAAAATGAGTATATAACAGTTATGATCTTGATCAGATACCGAGTAATTCGACGTATGATCAAGATCCAATATGCTTGCAAAGTCATTCTTAGCATCATGAAGATGTGTCCCTTCGCAATCTTATTCCGAACGCAATGGCTTTTGCCAATATTTACAATCATTGTCAGACTTAAGTAATGAGTGTCAAACAGTATGGATCCTGACCAGACGCCGCTTTACGCGGCGTCTGATCAGGATCCAAACTATTTGCAAATTACCATTGTACTCGGGAGAGGCAGTCCAGGGGTTAAACAAGTAGGGATATATTGCGACAAAGCTCATGCTTGTTCGATCTTGACACAGGAGTTGACATCCAAGCAGCCCTTACAGGTATACTCTAGTAAGTTAGATTGTATCTCCGTGACTTTTAACCCTTATAAAGTTAAACCCAACTTGATTTGCATTGGCAAACAGCTTGGAACCTGTTCAGACGCCGAGTTATTCGGCGTCTGAACAGGTTCCAAACTGTTTGACGTTTCAATTTTGCAATATCATGATTTCAAAAATATTGAATTATAAGAAATAGTATTCATTGCAGATGCTAATTTTGAAGCAGGTGACTTTAAACTATGATGAGGGTATAAGTATCTGTTTCAGGGGTCATGTATGAATGAGTTTTCACTTTGCCATTATTGTGCACACACGCATTACTTAGGAGTTCGCGTTGGTTGTTCTGTTGGCTTAGGAAACTTCTTGTTCCGCCCACATGACAGAAGAACAATTGATTCTGCTCTCTGTCTGTCTGTCTGTGTCTCTATAATTATATATATATATCTGTGCATGTCTCTGTCTCACTCTCTCTATGTCTGTATATATGGCTGTCTGTCTGTCTGTCTGTCTGTCTCTGTATGTCTGTCTGTATGTCTCTCTCTGTCTGTCTGCCTGTCTCTCTCTCTCTCTCTCTGTCTATATGTGCCTCTCTGTCCCGCTGTCTCTGTCTCTCTCTTTCTCTCTCTGTATGTGTATATGTCTGTCTATCTATATATATATCTATCTCGCTCTCTTCTGTCCCTCTCTCTTTCTATCTCTGCTCTGCTTCTCTCTCTCTCTTTATATATATATCTCTCTCTTTCTCACCTTCTCCATCTCCACTCATAGAGGCTCTCTTTCTCATTCTGGCTATATCTACATGTATATCCATCTATATATCCATCTCTCACTTTCTCTCTCTCTCTTTCTCTATTTCCAATGTATTATGGAAGAATCAAGGGTAAACGAAATTAAGATTGAACCTTGATCTTCGGCTGTTTAGGGTTTCTAGTGACAATACTTAGATAAAAGGCGAATTCATAGTTAGGATTACACCGGTTTAGTTCAGGTTACGCACGTTGCTTTAGTTCAACCTGTCACGCAATATTTTATACATTTTGAAACTATTCACGTAAAATTAATTTTGTTGTCAGTGAATATTTCAAAAATTTGCACTATTTCGCTAGAAAATCTTTAAAGTTGATTACACGTCAATTTGAAACACCTGCAGAACGCGTTAAGGTGAATGTGTTTTGTGAAAAATATACATTACGTGTTGACAGTAAGAGTTCCTCTTGCAAGATCCTTTACGAAAATAGGCAATTACCCATCGATATATACAGTAAACGATGTGTAAAGCTATCTTTCGCTATTGATTTTAACCAAACTTTCTGTTTGACCGTCCGCCTGCTTCGAGTTGCAATCTGTAATTTAATCCTTTCCCCCATAGAAGCGCCTTATCGTCAATCTTCACTGAAGAAAAGAGTCCCAATGTTTACAGTCATAATAATGTACCAAAAGAAAGAGTTTTATATCCTAGCATATGGTACATGTGACTTAAAGTAGGCTGAAAGTAAAGCAGAATGCGCCTTTAGGCGCATTCTACTTTACTTTTTACCTGCTTTAAGTGACCCCTGTCTTCAAAATGTGAAACAGACTTTGAGATAAAGGGTTACCACCCATGAGGTAGTTTCTTAACGGTCGTTTTGGCGAAACTTTATTCATAATTGCAATACATAATACATGTACGAGATACAGTGGAGAGCATCGTTATTGTTCCAATTTTAGCAAAACTAATACCAACACAATTTAATCAAATGTAGAAATTCACACCATATTCATGACTGACCCTGACGATTCATCTATGCCAGATTCCCAAACAGTGTCGAGACCGATCTTGCTCCAAACTATTTACACTGATGTACATAACGTTTTTAACATAAACCCGTTTATTGGAATCGAATTACATTGGCTCTACTGTAACAATGTTATAACTGTCCATTAAAACATGGTCTTTTATAATATCATACTCTAAATGGGTTTTTTCGGTCATATCAAATGTATGATATATTGGTTGTATCGGGTTAAATGTCATTAACTGTACTTCACTCAAAAGGCAAGGTGACAAAAATCAAGAGATATATTTATGATGGCGACAATGAACAAGAAATGACCTTCAAGAAAGAAATGTGATAATTGTAAAATTTTATAGCGCTTTAATAATACATTATATTTTATTACACCATACTGACAAGTAAAGTGGAGAATACGTTATTTTTCCCCAATAAACGCATTTATGCAAAAACTATTATTTATTTTGCAATAAGTTTGGAGCCTGATCAGACGCCGGGTAACCCGGTGTCTGATCTGTCTCCATGTAGTCATAAACATGAATCACAAGAATTAGTTTCTATATGCTAGCTTAAAGCAGACTGAAAGTAAAGCAGAATGCGCGTGTAGGCGCATTCTGCTTTACTTTCTACCTGCTTTAAGCTTCCATCTGCATTCAACATTGAAAACAGGCTATGGGAAAAAGGGTTAAGTAAATCAAAGCATCAAATACAGTGATCTCCTAAAGCAGGATACATGTACATGATTACGTCTTTTTATGTCTTTAATTTACTCCTCCATTAAAGAAAATAGTACCACTATGTATAAGTCATGAATATGGGCCATAAGATATAGTTTCTATCTCCTAGCAGATGGTAGCCTAAAGCAGGTTGAAAGTAAAACAGAATGTGCCATAAGGCGCGTTCTGTTTTACCTTCGACCTGCTTTAAGTGGTCAATTGTCTTACTGAAAAAATAGATACAAGTTGCATGTACATGTGTATGTGGTAAAGAACATATTCCTACTTTAATCTTCAGTCGTTTATAACACCATTAACCTATTTGTGCCCACGGGCCCATATATGGGACATACATGTAGGCAAACAGTGTAGACTCTGATCAGACGCCGCATTATGCGGCGTCTTATCAGAGTGTACACTGTTTGCTGATAGGAATTTTAACAAAAACAAAATGAAAATGAAAATTTGACCAGGCATCCGTTTGATAAAAAATGGACTAATCCAATATATAAGCATGGAAGAATCCACTGGGCACTAATGGGTTAATGAGTTGTGTTTTGATTGGTCATATAGACGTACTAACAGTCTATAATCATGTTTATTATATCAGTGTAATAACTGTGCTTATCATTATAGTGTAATAACTATTTTAACTGATTGTCCTCACACCTGTCCTTATCTCTAGAAAGAAACTGATAAAATTATAATTTTATATTTATATTGACAAAAATTTATTGCACATGGTCTTCTTTGTGTTAGTTTTTATTATTTTGATTCTCTATTAACAACTCACTCACTTCAAAAACCGGGATGACGTTATTTTTGTCCCATTTAAAAGACGCTTAACCCATAAACAGTGTGATAAAACTCTCAAATTCCAGTCTGCTTTCAGTACTCAAGCTTTTAGCATTTAATTTAAGAAATGTCGACATAAGAGTAGAATAAAACCTGGACTCTAATCACTCTAATTACATTTGTCATACAGTTCTGCATTGAATTTATTTGTTTGTCACATGATATGTATTATGAAATCTTCATATTTGGAGGAAATACAGTACTGAACCTTATTAAATTAAAAAATTTTGCGATTCGCTTGCAATTCGATGGCAATTCGCTTGCAATTCGATGGCAATTCGTTTGCGATTCAAAATACTAACTATACCCTCGGGTAAGTTTTCTTGAATGGTGTATCACACAAATGTTCGCAAATATGTCTTCGTTAATTTTTTCGATTCCATTTTTGTGACAACCGCTTCGGAAAATTCGCGTAAAAATATTCAAACGTAGGAGTTGTTTTTGAAGCGCCCGATTCGATGGCAATTCGATGGCCATTCGATGGCAATTGGCTTGCGATTATCAATTTAATTTAATAAGGTTCAGTACTGTAAAGATATATATATATATATATACTTCGCTACTCACAAGGTATTAATGGGTTTAAAGACTTAAAGACGCTGCGAACAAATTACCATAGCTGTTACAAATAGTTTGGATACAGACGAGAGGCGGAGTAACTCGGCGTCTCATCAGAAACCAAACTATTTGAAACTTAGTTGATATTTTAGAAAACCGTTTAAATTCAACATTGAGGAGTGTTGCAGTTTGTTAACAGTCTTTGGCTGACGACAGTTGCGTAAATTACAAATCAAAGTGCGCGTGGTCGGACAACCGTTCACCGACCTTGGGTCCAAATGTTGTAACCCACTCAAACCCACTCAAACGACCTTTTTATGATCAATTTTGATAATAATAAACATGACAAAGTTGTAATGAAATGAAAGATAAAAAACTAATTGACACTGTTGTCATATATTAAGATGAAATGTCCCTTGTGGGTAAATACCGCGGATGTTGAGATTTTGATAGATGAAAAACACGACTTTGGTGGCGAACAATAAAAAATGTAACAAACCCTCCAACTACGATCACTTAGATATAAAATGTACATTTTCTGTTTGTTAATACAAGTGGCTGTTTAAAACAGGGTAAAAGTAAAGCAGAAAGCTCCCGTAGGAGCTTTCTGCTTTACTTTCATCCTGATTTAAATAACCTGTTGGTTTTAACATTAATAACGAGTCTTCTTTTGAACTACTGTTCTATTTAGGTTTTACTGTATAAATTCTTACGATATTTATGAGTAATGTATATACAATAGAACCCCTCTATTACCACAACTAAATGTTGAAATTTGTCTGTGTTTAAGGCAGATTACTGTTTAAAGAAAGATACATGTACAAGTAAAACAGAAAGCTCCATTGGGTGATATCTGCTTTACTTTCGTCTTGTTCTAAACTCACATCTTAAGACAATCAATAAGACTACATTTTAGTGGCCGTACAGTTGTAGTCTATGGGATCTACTGTAATGTCTAAAATAGTATCGCTGTTTATTAAAATGCATAACTGTCATGATAGAGGCTTACACTGGAGTGATAGCGGCATTCATAGTTTCAAACTTTGGCCAGAAGATTTTATATAGATCATTAAAGATTTCGTAACTGTCAAATGAAGTTTGTTTATGTCATACAAAAAACGAAAGACAGCCAGGGGAGGCAGAATATAGTTTACCCTTATCATGTTGAATTCTCTCCTGCTTCATACAAAATATTCTGTGTAAAACTCAAAGCACGAATTTTATGCTTTTAAACTTGGAGGTAAGTATGATGCAAAACAGTTTTTATCCAGGTCAGACATCGCTTTACACAGCTTCTTTTTTAATCCAAGCTGTTTGCATATTTTAGCCAAGTCGAGCTCAACAATATATGCATGGAGAAATCACATGATTTCTCCATGATATATGGATTAACATTTGCCAAGCAAATGCAGATGAGAAAACGTTATTCTCTCTCAATAAACGCTTTTACGCTTAAACTAACGGCATTATTTCAATTGCAAACAGTTTTCAACAGTTATAATATAAACTTAGCAAACTACATATTTAAAGGTATACATTGTCATTAAAAAAATCCTAAGCAAACCCTCAGTCATTACCAATTTTCTTTAAAGTGATTTTTTAACAGAACTGGGTAACTTAAATAATGCCTTATAGTGCCAGTTTAGTTGAGCCTGTCAGTAAGATAGTTTGAGGGCGAATAGCCGGTGGGTACGAAACACAATGTTGTCACAGAAATGTGTGATAATTGATTGGCTATACAAACGTTTGCTGTTTAAATTAGCGCAATCATTGCACTGTTGATACAGAAATAAAGGCACCAAACATCGAAACAAAGAGACCCGAAGACACCCGATTGCGCCATAATGTTCCCCGTATGTACAAAAGCTACCAACGTTTCCTGTGACAAACTAATATAAAATATTTGCCATGTTCATAAGTATTCTTGACTGTTTGTTCGTTGTCAGTGCGGTGTTCATTTCGTTGTACAATGAAGTTGGCAAATATGTATTGCTATTTATTGCACTTTGTTGTTATAATCCAATGAAGTGTTTGATTGCTGCCAACTATGTTTATGTCACCTAGTTTAAGTATTGCACGGTAACGAATGGTTCGAATATAATAATTGAATCATATACATGTATGTATAGAATAAAATACAGACACGATGGACGGTAAAGCAGTGTTTAGTTGAATAGAACAGAATACAGTGGAGAATCTGTTATTCTTTCCCAATAAACGCGTTTACGCTAAAACTATTATTTCAAATACAAACAGTTTATAACAAGACAACATTGTTGAAGCAGACGACATTCTAAACTACATGTACAGTGGAGAATCTGTTATTCTTTCCCAATAAACGCGTTACGCTAAAACTATTATTTGCAGTGCAAACAGTTTGGAGCCAGATCAGAAGCCAGGTAACCCGGCGTCTGATCAGGCTCCAAACTGTTTGCCACCAAGATAAACATGAATTATCGGAATTGTCCAAAACGTTGTACTTTTCTACGATTTAGTACTTTGCGTTTGCGCACGTTTACGTTTAAACGGGAAAGAATAACAGATTCTCCACTGTAGTTGCAGATAGAAGCTTATTGCAACACAAAGGTAAAGGTAAAGCAAAAGGCCCTTAGGGTAATTTGCAAACAATTTAAAATCCAGATCGGATACCGACCAATTCTGATCAGGAATAAAACTGTTCAAAACTCGCCTCGATGTTTCATGAGTACAGTGGAGAATGTGTTATTCTTTCCCCATAAACGCGTTTACGCTAAAACTATTATTTGCAGTGCAAACAGTTTGGAGCCAGATCAGACGCCGGGTTACCCGGCGTCTGATCAGGCTCCAAACTGTTTGCCACCAAGATAAACATGAAATATCAGAATTGTCCAAAAGTTGTACTTTTCTACGTTTTAGTGCTTTGCGTTTGCGTACGTTTGCGTTTAAACGGGAAAGAATAACAGATTATCCACTGTAAAATACATAATCTCACTGTATTCCATATTTTTATGGCAGACGACCAGTATTAAAGTATAGACTTTAATTATGGGTTAAAATACACCGTCACTAAGTTTTGAAGTCTATCGGCGCACGAAGTCGGGTGAATTGCCTAGCCAGTTATTATATAGATGGAAACAAAATAACCAAATACTATAATTATTTCTGGTTACATTTTAAAAGATTTTAACTGATAACCGATTACACCTGCTTAACCATTAACAAGATAGTCGGGTTTTGTCTGCTTTTTTTTTGTCGTCTGTAGTAACTCGCACAAATATATATCTGACATCCCTTTCCATATCAAGTATTCACAGTTTGGATCCAGAAAAGACGCCGAGTTACTCGGTGTCTCTTTTGGATCCAAATCGTTTGCATCAAATGACAATTACTACAAAATCATTCATTACTTTGTTAAGGTTAATTTCATGTTTAGATGCTCACGTGCGTAAAACCGGACGTTCCTTCGCCCGCTTATGGCAATAATAACAAGGTACACGTTTAATTAAGTGCACAAGCGGTCCGTCACCTACTGCACTGATCATTTCGAAGGTCAAATAAGGACGAACCGGTGTTACAACATGTACCAGAATTTGAAACTTGTATTTTTTGTACAGTAAAACATCTCTTTTAAGACAATTAAAACAATGCTAATGGATTATGTAAATTACAGGTGACAACTTAAAGCAATGTGACAGTAAAGCAGAAAGCTCATAAAGGAGCTTTCTGTTTTACTGTCACATTGCTTTAACCGACCCATGTCTTAAACACCAAGTACATGTAATTAACAAAAGTTAGAGATTGTAATTACAAGGCTTTACTATACTTTATTTAACCCCATCGCAGCCATATGCCACTAGAGTCGACTTTGCAAACAGTTTGGATCCTCCTCAAAAACCGCGTTTGATCAGGATTCCAACAGTTGACACTCGTATCGATATTTCTTCGCTCAATATTTTAAAGGCAGACGATATTGTGAGTATTACTCGGTTAAAACAGTCGATAAAATTGGTGTAAAAGGCTTTCACTCGTTGTTTCATTGACATTTGGCAAAAGGGTTGAATCTATGCTCCAGCAACAGAGAACAAAACTTTTATTCTTTGAACTAAATACATGATGCTTATTGCAACCACCGTGGGGCCAGTCTATACGTTACTCGGCCTCTGGTTTGGTTCAAAACGGGTACTAATAACCACTTTTGATGAGTTTGTCATTTTTATATAGTTTATAATATGGCTTCAAAACTGTATCTCGGAAATGAGTTACATTTTATTTAAGAAAATCGTTTGAAACACTTGAAGTACACGCGAGGCTAGTTTGTTTTACATGCTTTTGCATTGCGTGCTTAATTTTGTAGGACGATGTCACTTTGTCTAGCGTGTCTATTGTAAATGGCCGACTGCACACTTATATTGCCGATTTGCCAATAAAGTTGAGTGGAAATAAGTGGACTTGATTTAACTATCACCATCAGTGAGTGAACCTTATTTTGAATAATCCTAATACCACAAAGCCAATAACGCTGTAAAAATCAATGTTTAGCAAGTGAAAATCCCGTACTAACAAAGATCTTCAACAAAAGGTTTACTTTCTTTATCATCTTTAATCTTATTTTTATGGGCCTCTATCCTAAAGCAAATTATTCTTAATTGGACAGTAAGATCCCTACATGCCAGCCTCTATCCCGTTAGGACATTTTGATGGCTTCATTAGATGTTGACTCTAATCTCTTAAAGATCATACGTTCAGTGCAATTTTCCAATTATTTGTTTTTTAACTTTGTGAGCTAAAAGAAGTAAGAAGAAAATTGCTAGTAGTCTAAAACGGATTATCTGTGACAAAAATCACAGTTAAGTGATCGTAAAACAGTTTAAAATTAGTGTAAATGTAGTTTTCAAACGTTTTAACTTTCCTTCTGCTAAACGCGATATTACTGACATTTATTAAACATTTATGATCCTGATCAGACGTCGAGTAAGTCGGCGTCTGATCAGGATCCAAACTGTTTGGAAATAGTATATAACATTATACGTTACCAAGAGAGAACAACAATATCACGTTTAATTATTTGAATGGAAAACGAGAAACTAAACCAGAATATATTTTAGCATGGTATGTAAGGAAGGGGTACAGCCAGTCTTCAATTAAGCGATCACTGGATAGAAGATCAATGTGCAGTAATGCATACAGGTGGTTGCTTAATACAGGGTAAAACTAATGCAGAAAGCTCCCGTGTAGACATATTTGGATTAGTGTTATCCTACAATAGCAGTCACGTGTCTTTAGATATATAGTGGAGAAAACGTTATTCTTTCCCGTTTAAACGCAAACGAAACGCAAACGCGTCGCAGTAAAATGAAGAAAATGACAACTTTTAGACAATTCTGACTTTAAATTTTAACCAGAGTGGCAAACAGTTTGGAGCCTGATCAGACGCCGGGTTACCCGGCGTCTGATCTGGCTCCAAACTGTTTGCAAAGGAAATAATAGTTACGCATTTATTGGGGCAGAATAACGTAGTTACATCAAATAGTAGTTCAGTGGTATATTTATTCAAGATTACTTGTTTTGTGATCTAAGAGATGCGAGACTGTCACCTTATAACAAGGTTAAACGTCAATAAGAATGGCAGATTACTATCACCCGCCAAGATGAACCTACAATAATTGAATGTTTTAACCCTTATCATAATATCGTATCGTCTGTTTTAAAATTTACCGTCTATGCAGGCATACTTTTACAAATTACACTGTAACTCATTCCCGTAAGTTAATTTTGCAAATTATCTTAATTTGAACTGCAAACAGTTTGTAGTCTGATGAGAGGCCGAGATACTCGGCGTCTGATCAGGATCCAAGCCTTTTGAAAGGGATTTGGGGAATTTAGCATAAACTCGTATACATGTATATACTAGGTAAGCTTGCAAACGCAAATGAAGTAGTGCTGTGCAATGGAAGAGTTTGGTCTGTTTTCAACAGATGCCGTGAAGACATGACACACAAGTGTTCGAATGACTAGGTACATGTAATGAAGAGCGATGTAAGAGGTTGTTTTTGGTGGTACAGAAGACTTGTTGTATACCACATTTCCACTCACCCAGTGTCGGATATCCCACAAGCCTGACGAACAAACATTTGACTGTTGTTCACTGAATACATTATAATACAGTCGCACCTCAATATATCCAACCCGCCTGTAAGTCGAAACTATTCACGTTTCTTCGCTCAATTTGGACATACCTGTATTTCAAAGTTACAACGTGGTGTGCCACGTTGTAACTTTGAAATATGGTTATGTTCGACCTGAACGATTTCGAGCTATCGAGAATAGATTTACAATCAGAACCAGGGTAGCGTAGCCATGTCCTGATTTAATATAAGTGTGCCTGAAAGTTGTCATATGCATGCACCTTTCTTTTACTCTATTTGGAGAGGAAGATACGAGTATCAAAGAGTCTGACGTCACTCACTGTTGCAAATGTCCTTTTAGTTTTTAACGTCTTCTTGCACTTTTTATTTCGTTTGACCATATTAAACCCATTCTTCCATGTTTATATATTGGATTAGTCCATTTTTAATCAAAGGGATGCCTGGCCAAAACTTCAATTTTCATTTTGTTTTATATTGAAATTCCTATCAGCAAACAGTGTAGGCTCTGATCAGACGCCGCGTAATGCGGCGTCTGATCAGAGTCTACACTATTTGCCTATGTCCCATATTATGGGATCGTGGGCGCAAATGGGTTAACTTTGAAATATTAACCATTTCCTCCACAATATGAAAATGAAACGGCAAGCTTCTAACAAGATGTAAAGCTAACACTTGCACACTAGAGTTTTGTTGGATTAGGTTGCACATTAAGCCTATTGATTACAAACTCCTTTGATTCCTTTACTGCCAAACTGATCTGTGTAAATTTGTCATCTGCACATTCTTCCCAAGAAGATGGTATGACTTTTGAATGAGGAAAAGTGGAAGAAAGTGTCACATTGCTTGGATCCTGATCAAACACCAAGAAGAACTTTACTTTTGCCAAAGCCAGTGTTATCATACTTTTCTGGCAGTGTACGTATATGTTTAACAAATCATAAACATATGCATTTATATGCTTCTTGTGTTACTTTAGTGTTGTGATAAAAGTGGATATTTGTTTTTACTTTATACATGTAGGTGAACAGATATGCATGTGATCCCCTCTCCCCTCTTATGAACGCATTAAGGTACCTACATTGGGAACTGCGTTAAAACAGTTTGGAGTCCTAAAATATATAAAGTATTTTAGTATCCTCCCAGATGGTAATGTTAAGCAGGTTGAAAGTAAAGCAGAATACTCCTAAACGAGTATTCTGTCTTACTTTCAACCTGCTTTACAAGTAAGTGACCATGTGCCTTCAAAACTAGAAACAACCTATGGGGTAAAGGGTACAACGGGAAAAAATATTGTTTCTCACATTGTGATTTGCTTGGGTAAAAACACAAGCACTCTAATTGTATTACAATATAGCGAACACTCAGACTGTGTAGGACTGTTATCTCCCCCGTCACACCAATAGTACAAACAAGGATGTCAACATGGCTGATAACACTTTCACTATCATAAAATCGTCTGCAGTTTAAATATTATGTCTGTTATATGTACTTATTCAAAATATTTTTTTTTACTAAAACTCTTACACTTAGATCTATATTGAAAACAGTGTGAAGCCTGATCAGACGCCGGGTGACCCGGCGTTTGATCAGGCTCCAAGATGTTTGCCACGCAGAAAAATATAATCGTAAGAATATTCAAAATATTGTCATCTTGCTCGAGTTGGTTGTATTAAGTTTGCGTTTAGTTTAAATAGGAAAGAAGTGTATTCGCATTCATCGGGTCAAACACGTTTGTTGGTAAAGAATATTATGTACATGTACATGTACCCTCACTGTACAGCTTCTTGACAATTCTGAATACTGATTTTAATCTGGACGACAAACAGTTTGGAGCCTGATCAGACGCCGGGTTACCCGGCGTCTGATCTGGCTCCAAACTGTTTGCATGGGAAGTAATATATTTAGCGTAAACGCGTTTATTGGGAAAGAATAACGTTTTTTCCACTGTATGTTCGGAAGTAGCATGTTCTCTCACTATAACGTTTTCCCTCAGTGTACAACGTATCACGATAAGGGTTGAGTAGATTGTTAGCGAAAGTTACATGTGACAAGCCGTCCTGTCTCTTGAATGTTATTGCATTAATGGAAGAGAGATGATATCTTGCATATTTTTATTGAGAGTGTTCTGTAACTCTCTAAATCGTTGGTTTGCTAATTTGAATTTTATACTTGGCTTGTTTGTAAAGTGAAACCTGTGTGATGAAACCAGCGATAAGAAAGGGCAGGTGATGATTGTTTATGGCAAGGACGTGGAATATGAAGGGGTGGAAAACATAGAGATTATACACGAGAAACAAGGGTTGGGGGGAATAATAGCGAACGTGGCAAAGAACAGGACCGGATACACAAAAATAGAGTAAGATAAAGAGATGAAGAGATGCTGAGGTAGAGAATGGGGTGAGACAGAGAGAGACACGGGGAGAGGGATAGAGAGATACACACGAAGAGATAGGGGAGGGGAGAGGCATGTGAAGAGAGAGAGAGAGAGAGTGAGAGAGAGAGAGAGAAAAAAAAAGACGTGCAGACAACATGGGAACGTGCGAACGGACAGTCAGGCCGGTGAATGGGCGGACAGATAGAGGGATAGAGAAAAAAGAGACCATCGGACATACAGCCAGACGAAAAGAGGGTCAAAATAGAAAAAAGGGAGTCCGAGAGATGAAAATAGAGGTTGGAGGAGGGGAGAACAGACATGCAGACGGGGAAAGATAACGAGAGTTTGCTCCGGGTTGCAAATGTGATAATAACATGATTTTATAAATTCCAAGGTAGATACTTTCAAACAGGTAGATTTCAACATTATTAAACAGTCTACGTTGCATTGTACTGTTTGGGGGAAATAATAACGTTTTCTCCACTGTATGTAGATTTTAACCCATTACGACATAGCCTGATTCTTCGTTGTGGAAATAGGTGACCACATGCATCAGATTGAAAGTGAAGCAGAATGCGCCTTAGGGCGCATTCTGCTTTACCTTCGATCTGCTTTATGCTACACTGCTAGGATAGGATATAATATATATTTCTTTTTGTACATATTCCTAACTGTATAAATTGTAACTATGGTCTTAAGCGGAGGAATAATCTAGAGGAGTAAAAAGGCATATTGGGTTATTGGTTTAAGCTTTTGAAAATATGCATAGAAAGTGTACGTAACATACCCGGAACATTTTTTTTTATATAAAAGCAAGCAGACGACAATTGAGGATGGTTTCTTATCAGGAGAAAGTTTTAAAACTGGTGTGAAACTTTTACTACCTTTGCATATAATTATACAATTCATGTTTTCATAAAGTTTAATGTATTTACATGGATGGGTGGGTAAATTCGATGAAGTGTCATTCCCTTCATAATACCTTGAGTTTAAAATATTTTAAAAACATAGTCTGCTCAGTCGTAGATATGTGTTGGTACCAAAGCTGCATAGAGAGTTGAGTACAGATATCACCTAGTTTGGATACTGACCAGACTCCATGACCATAACAGAGGATGGGCGTCCGATCTGGAGCAAAACAGTTTTATAATGATGGTGATATCATGTTCAGTTTTGATATGATTATACCACCTTTAACCTGCTGTTTTATGTAAATGATTTTAAAAGTATGAGATGGTACTTTAACTATTTCATCTTTACATGCATGCGACCAAAGCTGCATCGCTAACAGTTTGGATCCAGATCAGACGCCGTGTTACGCGGCGTCTGATCAGGATCCAAACTGTTTTTTCCTTTTCCTCAATATTCTATTCCAAAGATACCAAACAGCTTCATCCAAACAGATACATCACTTTTCAGGCGACCATTTTGAAACGAGAGCGATAATTTAGCAAGTTAATGTTGAATAACGCCATTATGCATGTTGAAGATAGTATTTGGGGTATTTATCGCATCTCAAAATTTCCCATCAATTTTAGACCAGATACAACAGATACTCTGTTCATGTTTTTTGGGCAATTTGAGGCTAAAATAATTTGAAATTCAGTTTCGAAACCAACATCAAAGTCTTTCTGTTTACGCGTTTGATATGCCCGTCACAGGTAATAGATTATTTTCTATAGATGCGTAAAATGTTCGATGCGGTTATGGAAAAGTATAATTACTGTCAGTTTTATCATAATGAAATAACCATGTAAAAAAATTGCACAGACCTCATTAAAACCAACAAACATGTACATCTAACACAGTCGCCGCTGTTAATTTATAGTTGCCTTTGCAATCACCATCATCATCATCATCATCGTTTAAACGAAACTAAAGCAAAACGCAAAAACAGTAAAATGTAGAAAGTGTCATATTTTTGAGAATAATGACAATTCATGTCGATCTGAATGGCAAACCGTGACTTTGGAAACTGTTCAGAAGTCAGGTCACCCGGCATCTGATTTGGATGTAAACTGTTTGCAATGAATATAAGGTGTTTAGCATAAACGCGTTTTATTGGGAAGAAATAACGTCTTCTCCACTTCTCTGCTTTAAGTAATCGCATGCCAACAAAACAAGAAAAAGGCTATGGGGTAAAGGTACGATTCGTAAAATCTCACTTGAAAAATGAAAATTTGGAAATCTTGGGATTTTTCATGTCAACTTATGGCAGCCCTGTCAACACTAGCAACAAGATTACTCATCCTTAACAAACAGTGTACTTGTGAAGAGTACACTTATGTTATATAAACCCGTAGACTATGTTCAGAGGCTTCTGATGAAATCCTCTGATCGGATCTGCACTGTTGTTATTTTGAATAACTTATTATTATTATAAGTTATTTTGAATAACTATTTTAGACTAAACTTATTATTATTATAAGTTATTTTGAATAACTATTTTAGACTAAACTAGTCCTTAAGGGGAGTAGTATGACATTGTACAAATGTAAATCATGTTTGCAAACATAAACGAGGTATCACATCACTGTATGCATTGTCTGTCAGGGGTATGTGTTATTTAAAGCTATGTGAAAGTTAACAATATTTTGCAGAATGGTATATTCTATGTTACAGTGGAGAAGACGTTATTCTTTCCCGATAAACGCGTTTCTGCTCAAAATATTATTTCCGCTGCAAACAGTTCGAAGGCAGATCAGACGCCGGATATCTCGGCGTCTGATCTGGCTCAAAACTGTTTGCAACTCAGATTAAAACAAACATTCAAAATTGTCAAAAAACCTGTCATTTTCTACATTTTATTGCAATGCGTTTGCGTCTTCTTCATTGTGCGCCACGATGAAACCCCACTGTGGTTACATGGTACATGTAACTCTTTGTAGGACAATGAACCCGTCCAACCCCAAACAATGCAGACACCCCGTGAACATTTCCAGGCAGAAATGGGTCACGTTAACTTTAGTATTCCATGTACAACTCACTCTAAACGTATTCATTTTTGTTTCTCAATTGCTTTGGCAACAGATGTTCTTACAAAACAACATCGTTCAGAACTACAGCTTGAGTTGAAATATTGGAAGATTAACATGACATAATGGAGCACACATATATAGGACCAAATGCTCATATGATTGCTAATTATTTACGCGGCGTTTCATTTGAGTTCAAACTGTTTGCAAATGTAAGCTAATGGTATTAGTATTCCCTCCTTATAACAACTCCCTCCGAACTACTTGATCTTGCTGAAGAGAGGGAGCACTGAACACGTAACGTTGCTAGATAATGGGCGAATATATGTAATAATTGACATTCACAAACAATATAGACCCTGATTATTATTATTATTATTATACCCGATTTATATAGCGCTCTTTTCACACAGGAGTTGTGCGTTCAAAAGCGCTCCACGTGAAATTATATAAATTTATTATATACCTACCAATGTTCTGCCCGAAATATTTCTGTATTTTATCGAACAAATACACCTTGACGGATTGAAAATTCCGTATTACCCATGTACCTTGTGTAATGGGAAAAGAACGTTTACTGTGTAGTCGGAAGTTCGGAACTACAGTAAAACCTCTCTATTACGACCACTAAATTATGTTAAGTATTAGGGTGTTAACGGTAGGTGACCGCTTAAAGCAAGGTGACAGTGAAACAGAAAGCTCCTTTAGGAGCTTTCTGTTTCACTGTCACCTTGCTTTAAGCTGTCACCTCTCTATTATTTAATCAATTAGCATTCGTTTTAGTGGTCGTAATAGCGAGTATTTACTTTCACGCGCCATTCCCCGAAGTGTGACATATGGGAAATCCCGTTTATTTATAGTAACGCTCGAAACATTTCTATCGTTTTTCATTTTATTTTTATTATAAGAGGTATATAATAAAAGGAACATTACTATACTTTGCATATCTTATGTACCGGATCACTCTCGTTGTGTGTGTAAAGGCTATATCCAACTCGACCTTCGGTCTCGTTGGATATAGCCTTTACACACACAACTCGAGTGATCCGGTGCATAAGATATGCAAAGTATAGTAATATTCCGTTTGTACCTACAAAGCGAGAAATACAAATAACTACATTCACAATAAAAATGATACAATATTGAGATGCATGGAAACATGGAAATTCTTCCAATATTATTACCAAGATTATAAAATTGTTATAGTAAGTTTGTAAAATCATTTTTAAAATGAGTCAAATGATTAGAATATGACTTTAAGCACGGCGACCGTTTGCGTTCACAATATTTGCAATGTCCCAAAGATTATCTTAATTAAGTTAGGTAAAGCGAGCTAGCTCAGTTTTCGTTAATTCTTTTGGCGATTTTTGATAAGAAAAGGCAATAGAAAACCGTCGTAAAAAGATGAAACGTTCGAGGAAAGAGAGCTGATATGGTTGCTGCTGCTGCTGATGATGATGAGGTAATGAGACTGTGTTGGGTGATTTGTCTCTAGTAATGATGTAAATAGTGTGTAGTAACCCACATGTAAAGAAGGGAAGACGTTATGCTAACCAAGTTGACGCGCTTGTGCTAAAACAATCATTTCATTTTGCAAACAGTTTGGAGCCAGATCAGGCGCCGGGTAACCCAGCGCCTGATCAGGCTCCAAAATGTTTGCAAACCAATATCAAATTAAACTGTTAACATTTTTACATTTAATTGCAGCGTATTCGCGTTTGTTTGAACGGGAAAGAATAACGTCTTTCTAACTTGTAACTTTGGAAATTGTAATTCATGTACCGGTACATGTATCAGATTTTGATCTCCGGTTTATTTAAACCGTGAATTGATAAATGAAAGAGGATTTAGATATTCTATCTATATATGACGTTCCCATCAAACACATTCATGTTCAGGGTATAAGGTATTTGACTGCACCAAGCAAGGTGAAATTAAAGCTGAAAGGTCTCACACGATTTCATCTTTTTAAGCTATCGAGTCGAGCATCGACTGTCTTAACCCTTTCCCTTATAGAAGCGCCTTTTAGCGCATTGATTTATTCCCCCACGAAAGAAAATAGTTCCAATTTATTTAATCACAAACATGTTCCAGCATAAATATTTTCTATATCCTGAGAGATGGTAGCTTAAAGCAGACTGAAAGTAAAGCAGAATACACTTATATTTAACTGTGACAGAAAACATCAGACGATAATATTAAGCAGACGACATTGCAGACGTTAAAGCGTAAATAACTGTCCCGTTTAGGGAATTGCTGCAATGGTCGTTGTAAGGAGGGAATCGTTGTTGGGAGGGTCGTTGTAGAAAGGGAACAATGTACTACTATTTGGAAAGAGTTTCGGGTATCTACAGTGGAGAATCTGTTATTCTTTCCCAATAAACGCGATCATTTGCAGTGCAAACAGTTTGGAGCCAGATCAGACGCCGGGTAACCCGGCGTCTGATCAGGCTCCAAACTGTTTGCCACCAAGATAAACAAGAATTATCAGAATTGTCCAAAAGTTGTTATTTTCTACGTTTTAGTGCTTTGCGTTTGCGTACGTTTGCGTTTAAACGGGAAAGAATAACAGATTCTCCACTGTAATGGTAAAGGTAGTTCAGTTTTATGGCAGAAGAAGACTGTGCATCTTTGTAAGACAAGCGTAATGCAGAAAGACCTAGAGGTAGCTTACTGCAAGACTTTCGTCTTTCATTAGGCTAATGCGACAATTTGACGCATTGTTAATATAACATAAGAGTAATTTTATTATTGGACAATACAGTAGATTAAATATCTAACTTATGTTTTAAAACTGAAAATATAATTTAAGCTGTAACTGAAAAGGATTTATATACTCAGTGGTCGCACGTCTCTTCTTTTATCTTTTCGGAATTTCCACACACATGCTTTTAAGCTTTTTTGGTGTGATTTTCTCTTTGATCGTTTTGATTGCGTGTGACAGTTTCAGCACTGTGAAAGTTAAGCAGGAAGCTCATTAAAGCAACTTTCACTTCTAAATACAGGGTAGGGGGTAAGAGAGATTTAAGTATTTTTCTAAGTCTAAAAGAGTTAATAATTAAAACTAAACAGATTGTTAGGAGTTACTTAGACTGCAAATGAAGTAGGATTTCTGTAACCTACATTGGGGAAGATGCTGTTCTTTCCCAATAAATGCGTTTGTGCATGTACTAAAAACGACATTTTCAAGTTGCAAACGGTTTGGAGTCTAGTCAGACCGACAGGGCAACCCAACGTCTAAGCAGACTTTAAACTGTTTGCTTCTCAGGTAGAAATATATTGGTAGAATTTTCAAAATAAATGTCATTTTATTCATTGCGTTTGCGTTTCATTTTGTTTCAACGAGAAAGCATACCGTTTTTCACTGTAGTACACGTACATGTAATCTTCAATGTGGATTATTTCTTACTCACCGTTTCCGAGTGGCCGATCTTGAATAGACACAAGAAAAGAAGCCCAGCTACGACCGTCCTGAGATTTCCTCCTATTATCCACGGCATTATCTTCCTTTTCAAACACTCCTTTTCGTTGATATTATCTGTCTTTTTAAGTTCTCTTTTCTCCCGTAAATCCCGTTCAAACACTGTGCACCGCGAGGTTTAAATGTCTGGCCTATCTCGGATACGGAGCTATGCTAACTTAAATCAGTCTGCACACATGAAATAGTTCCCACTGCGGTTATATATTTGCTTGGTTTGTCCCGAAATGTAAAATTTGTTAGCAATTTTTATTAATTGTTCGTTGGACGTTAAAGTGCTGTATCGTTATTAAACCCGCCAGGTATGCAATAATAAACACTCTATTTCCACATAACAATGAAAGCAGAAGCGTTCCAAACACGGCAAGACACTATCTGATCTATGAGCGCATTATAAAATATATATGGGCACGTGTGTTGTTATATTAGGAAAAATATTAGTCCTCCGAGTCTTAGCTTTCGTTTAGTACCACGAGAGTTCGGGTACAGGTGTAATTATTCATCTGTTAACGGGGCCGATAGCCAATCAGCTGGCTATCCATGTGTGAAGTCACGAATGATGTGGGCGTGGTTACAGCGGTAACCCAACCCACTGGAAGGACTCTCATGATAGCGGACGGGTGTCGTACTTTTAACATAGAGCTCTAACGGGTGAAACACCCACGTTCAGAGATATGAGAAATGGTTAAATGTACAATAAACACGCAGGACATCGGCCACTCGATAAAGACACACTTCTATCTCTCAAAGACAGATTAATGATAAACACTTTACGCCACAGTCCGTTTCAAGATTTGAAGACAGGTGTTCACTTAAAGCAGGTTGAAAGTAAATTAGAATGCGCTGTAAGGAGCAATCTGCTTAACATACATTCTGCTTGAAGCTACCATCTCTCTGCTAGGATGGAGAACACATTTCTTATGTTGCATATTCATGACTGTATAAAGTGGAACTATTTTCAGTTGCGGAATAGTTAAGCAGGCCTGTCATAAGTTGATAAAAAAAATCCTAAGATTTAAAAAAATTCTATTTTTCACGCCCGATTTTCCTGATTATACCTTTAATTTATAGTCTGTTTCTAGTTTTTAAGACATACTTTCAGCCTGTTTTAAGCTGCCATCTGTTGGAATAAAAATCCGGAGATTTCGGAAAAATCCGGAGAAATGAAAGCCCTGGTTAAGCATGAAATTCGTATTTATGGAGAAATGGGTTAATGCAGGAACATTGTAACGCAGAAAGCTTTTTCAGGAGATTTATTCATTACTGTTTTCGAACTACATGAACGTTATCAGCTTTATATCAGCATGAATTGCAAATACATGTACTTTGTATATTTTTTTGTTTTGAGTGGTCACTGCAAACAGGATCAACTGTAGGTACAGCAGTGAAATCGTAATTAATTCCCCTTCAAACGCAATAGAAATGCAATACAATGTGAATATTTTTTTAAACATAAAAATATAGTTTTACCGACCTTTTTTATTATCTTAATAAGATGGGCAATAAGTTTGGAGCCAGATCGGCGCCATGTTTTGAAGACAGGTGGCCACTTAAAGCAGTTGGAAGTACAATATAAATCAGAATGTACGCACTAATGCGCATTCTGTTTTACTGTTTTATTCTGCGTTAAGCAACCATCTGCTAGAATATAGAAAACATGTCTGATGGTGTATATTCATGGCTGTAACAAGCGAAAATATTTTTGTGTATCATAGGTGAATAAAATTGGCTATTGAGTTAAAATGCAACTCTCTTGTAGGGCGTGACTGCTGTGTGAAGGTAGCAAAGAAGCAGAAAAAGTTCATGTAAGATTTGTCATTATTTGATTATCTAGGGTTCGTGTTAACAATATATTGCAAAATGACAAACAGTGCATACCACACTGTTTGCATATAGGACAAATATCCTCTTTACTGGTGCACTGTCTGTTAATAACGAGTATACTATTCGCTAGGGTCGAATTTGTTAACCTGTCACCTGTCTTTCATTCCACAAATTAGCCTTCTATTTAGTGTTTACATGTTTGAGCATAATAGAGAGGGTTTACTGTATAACATACCTGTGCATGGACCCCACGCACGATGCCCCCTTTGAACATGCATTGCATGCCTTTTTAACTTAAACTCAATATTATAGTCACGCACACACATGTGCTGCAGGAGGCCTTGTTCAATCTCAGTCAGTCAGTTAACCATTTCCTGTATAGTTAAACCTAGCCATTACGACCGATAAAACGAAGCCTTACTGATGACATTGACCCTTTCCCAATAGATACGCCTTTTAACGTCTCTCATTTAATCCTCCACAGAAGAGAATTCTACTTGATACAGTTATGACTATGCATCATAAGGAATATTTTCTATATCCTATTAGATTGTAGCTTAACCCATTACTCTATAAATACGCATTTTATGCCTTTGATTTATTCCTCCACTGAAGAAAACAGCTCTAAGTCATACAGTCATGAATACGTATCGTAAGAAATATTTTCTATATCCTAGCAGATGATAGCTTAAAGCAGGCTAAAAGTAAAGCCGAATGCGCCTTTACTTTCAACCTGCTTTAAGTGGTCACCTATTTTCAATACTAGAAACAGACAATGGGGTAATGGGTTAAAGCGCAGACAATGGGGTAATGGGTTAAAGCGGACTGAAAGTAAAGCAGACTGCACCTTCAGGCTCTTTCTGTTTTACTATCAATCTGCTGTAAGCGACAAAGTGTTTTAAAACTAAAGAAAGGCTATGGTTAACCCTTTACTCAACAGCATGTTACAGTGGAGAATCTGAACTATTCTTTCCCGTTTAAACGCAAACGTACGCAAACGCAAAGTACTAAATCGTAGAAAAGTACAACTTTTTGGACAATTCCGATAGTTCATGTTTATCTTGGTGGCAAACAGTTTGGAGCCTGATCAGACGCCGGGTTACCCGGCGTCTGATCTGGCTCCAAACTGTTTGTATTTGAAATAATAGTTTTAGCGTAAACGCGTTTATTGGGAAAGAATAACAGATTCTCCACTGTACTGGCATTGAAGCTATCTAACCAGTTAAAGCATGTTGAAAGTAAAACTTTACTCCCAGTCTGCTTTAATCTACCATCCGCTATGATAAACTAATTTCTTCATTGACGGAATAAATCAAAGGCGTAAAAGTGCATATCTATGGAGTTACTTGTGTGGGTTAAGCGGATGTATGCTTTAAGCGGACACACTACTCCAAACATCAAGCAATCTTTTGAATTGCCATCGTAACAGGAACTTGCTATAATCATGTAATTTGGGAAATGAGACACCATTTTACACTCAATGAAGTTTTCGTCTGCACAATTTGGCGTCTGCCGCCAATATCAAAGATGATTTATCTGCCATTATTTCATCATAAAACTACAGTTGAGAAAACGTTATTCTTTCGCAATAAACACTTTTACTCTAAACATATTATTTCCGATGCAAACAGTTTGTAGCCAGATCAGACGCCGGGTAACCTGGGGTCTGATCAGTCTACAAACTGTTTGCCACTCAGATTAACCCTTTCATGATCAAAATTTCATAGCCATATTGTTGTCTGCCATATAGTTTCAAAGTTAGATATTTAAGGCAGTATAACTGACGTAAATTCAAAACAAATGGCAAACATTTTTATCCTGATCAGACATAGGGTTTATGACGCCATTGAGAGTGAAGGGATTAAAGGCAAATGCTTGCTAATCGAGGACAGTAAACAATGCAGAAAGCTTTTTAGGTTTTCAGTGATACTTTGGTAATGCATTTACACTGTCGCGTGATCCAAATGCTGCATCTCTGTTCCATTGTCGCTTAATATAAGCTTAACAGCATCACTTATTCGCTCATAAGGTGCTATAGGTTAAACGAAAAGAAGGCTAACCTTGCTTCTGCATACTATTTGGTGTCATTCACTTCTGATGTAATTCTATACAGTCTTTTATGCTAGTTATTCATGACACGCTGCACATTGCGATGTTTCATTAATTACATCTTAAATGTCTATCTTAAAGGCCCGGGCGTCATATTTCGCAATATTCAATTTATTAGGCACAATGCCGTTGACATTATAAATGCATTGCATAATTTGGCTTAACGCCTTCATTGCCAGGTTCGATTACGTGTACATTTGAGAACAGTTTGGATCCTGATCAGACGCCGAGGAACTCGGCGTCTGATCAGGATCCAAACTGTTTGAAAGTCTTATCGTTATAATTCTGAAGTAAAAATGTTTTAAATGTTAATATGATAAATAAAGCGAAACTTTATAAAGCAGACGGCATTGAAGGGGATTAAGAAGCCTGCGCACCGATCTACATCAAGATAAATCTGTATTTCCTATTCAGTCTTAACCCATTTATGCCGATGAATGCTTTTAAAATTAAAAAATAGATAAAAAAAGAAATTGAAGGAAAAAAGACTAACATTTCAACGTACGTGGAACGTGGCTAAAATGAAAAGCCTGTTTGACGTGCTTAACCCCATAACAGTGTTAGTTCTAGTATACCGGGATTAGCAAACAGTTTGTGTCAATATCAGACGCTGAGTAACTCGGCGTCTGATCTGAATCCAACCTGTTTGACACTCATTACGATGTTTAGTCGCTAAAGAACGAAAGAAACTATTGAAAATTAAAATCATAGTATTTTTTAAACAAACGATATCAGGCCTGTTACATTGTAACTGGTTAAGTAAAGATTATACAGTCGAAGCTCAATACATTGTACTTCAAACTCACTTAAATATACTTAAATCGTATTTCAAAAGTTAATTTTGATAAGCCGATTTCGCTTAAATTGAGCATACCCGTATTTCAAAGTTAAAACTTGGCTAAGCCACGTTTTAACTTTGAAATACGGGTACGTTCGAACTAAAGCGATTTCGAATTATAGAGTTTTGTTTAGATTATGTCACGTGCACGCACACAAAAAGACGATTGAAATAGTTTTGTTTACTTGTATATGTAAATAGCAAAAAACATTTATATACGAGAACATGTCAAATACCGATGAAATTTTTGGAACGACTGAAAAACACGGCCAATGTTATATAGATGTTGATGTTGACAAAAGTTTCAGCTGCTGATAATTGTACAGTGGAGAAAACGTTATTCTTTCCCACTAAATGCGTTTACGCTTAAACTATTATTTCTATTGCAAACAGTTTGAAGCCAGATCAGACGCCGGGTATAAAAAGTTAGTCAGAATTGTCAACAACTTGTTATTTTCAACATTTTATTGTAACGCGTTTGCGTTTCGTTTTAGTTTAAACGGGAAAGAATAACGTTTTCTCCACTGTATGACTAAACTGATGCACAACTGCATTTGTACATGCATGTCAATGTCATTTATAATTAGGAATTATGACGTCATTATGACACTGGTGATATTATGATAATGAATAAGATGAAAATGAGATGAAAATATTGAGATGGTAAGAATAAGGTGATAGTGAAAGTCAATCGGGGAGGGTGGAAGATTAGTTTGAGGATGAATGATCATGTCACTGTAGCTTAAATACACTGAAAGGAAATCTGTCTAGTTGAAAGTGTTTAAAACGTATATGGTGTAACCTGAAACATAGGTAGTGGGGTAATATATCGAGTTAGTGACCATCTGCGTGTACGGTTAACGACCGTTATTACACCGTAGTTCACATTCTGATGTCGAAGTAATTACAGTAATGGCATGAAAGTGAGAAATCAATTAAATTACCTGACAGAAGCGGAGATTTAATTCCCTCCATGGTCATAAAAATTACGCAAATACTAAATAAGGCCACAACTGACTGGTAAAACGATAAAAGTAAGTTGTTAGAACATCTGGTCAGGTTTCAGGCCGAACTCGTCAAAGTAGCACCGAATCGGACGTTGTAGCAGTTACAACAAATTAAAAACTATTTTATGGCCAGTTACATGTAGGTCAACGATTTGTCTCTTGTACATGTACAATAAAAAGACGTCATTCTGGCTCAATACACGTTAATGCTAAACAATGGTGTTTATTGCAACAGTTTGGAGCTAGACTAGAGTCCGGCGTCTGATAAGGCTTTGCCATTCAGATTAAAATGGATCGTTGAAAATTTCAAAATTTTGCAATTTGCAACACTTTTATGCTTTATTGCAAGGCGCTGCGTTTGCGTTAAACGGGCAAAGAATAACATCTTCTCAACTACAGTCGAACTTCGATATCTCAAACTCGCTTAATTCGAACTGTCCGATTTGTCGACACATAGATTGCATTATTTCATGCTCGGTGAAGACAAAGATACCCGTATTTCAAAGTTAAAACGTGGCTAAGCCACGTTTTAACTTTGAAATAAGGGTATGTTCGACTTAACCAAGTTCGAGATATCGAAGTTCGACTGTATGAAGTTTTAATGTTTCAGTCCAATATATATAAACGCTGGTGTAAAATGCGATGTTTTTTTCCGTACAGTAAGAACATCATACTGAAATTGCAAACAGTGCAGACCTTGACGAGTCAACGCAAATCATACAACGTCTTTGATTTGACTGCAATGGGATCTGCAAACACATTACCTGGCGTCTGATCTGGACCCAAACTGAATGGTACATGTACTTATGTCGATATTGCTTTAGGCAAAGTGCATAAACTCTTACTTTTCTAAAAGCGGACACACATTTTAAAGCAGAAGTTGGAGTGGGGAATATCCCATTATTTTCCCAGACTCAGATTCCCATGTACAGTGGAGAAAACGTTATTCTTTCCCAATAAACGGGTTTACGCCAAAACTATTATTTCCATTGCAAATAGTTTGGAGCCAGATCAGACACCGGGAAACCCGGTGTCTGATCAGGCTCCAAACTGTTTGCCACTAAGATATACATGTACATGAATTGTCAGAATTGTCAAAATGTTGTATTTTTCTACGTTTTATTGCGATGCGATTGCGTTTTGTTTGCGTTTACACGGGAAAGAATAACGTTTCACCACTGTATCGGGAAATAATAATGTCTGCGGCACTGACAGGATAACGCATGTTAAGGGCTTACATGTACCTACATGGGTGGGATTCAGTGTAGAAAATATCAATTCTACCTCATTTCCCTTGCAATTGTAATCAAACACAGCAATTTGAAACCATTTCTTCAACGAAAACACTTCAGTGTTTGTCAATAGACTTCCGCCATGTTGGATCGTTTTCTACTCGGATCCCCGTTCGGTTTTTGTCCAGTATACTTCAGACGTCGGTCTGGGTCATTTCGGGTCATGCTGATCGCCAAGGGTTAAAACGGGTCAGCCAAGTGTTTAGGTGTTTTGTACTTAATAAATAATCTTTGTTTATCTATTCATCAGATAGTAAAATGGTCTCTTTGTATGATTTATTCGCCATAAATAGAAACTTGAAAGGAATTTCGCACGAAACTGAGAAATCAAATCATTTCAAATTAGAGGCAGATGTATCGAAACAGTGTGCCGTCTACACAAGATATATGGATTAGTGGATTGTGTTTCTAAGATTTTGCTCGGATATGCTTTTTATCTGGACATATTTACGGGCGACAGGCTATTTTAATACGACGGAGAATACAGAGCGACACCATGTTCACTAATTGACCACTTTAGGCGCAAGGTATTCTTTGTGCTCCAGGTCAATAAAACATACACTGCCTCTCAACTACTTTTCAATTACAATTAGGTATCAGCTTTCTAAAGAAATGATTTCTAACTGCATATACATGTATTTCGCTTCTACTTGTTAGTATCATTTGTACAAATGTATAGCAAAATTAAAGATACAGATGGAAGACGATGTTTCACTGTTTCACTGGAGAAAACATTATTCTTTCCCGTTTAAACGCAAACGTACGCAAACTTAAAACACTAACATGAAGAAAACGACAATTTTTTTTAGATTTCTCAGGATTTCTTTTAAGCTGAGTGGCAAACAGTTTGGAGCCTGATCAGACGCCGGGTTACCCGGCGTCTGATCTAGCTCCAAGCTGTTTGCAATGGAAATAATAGTTTTAGCGTAAACGCGTTTATTGGGAAAGAATAACGTTTTCTCCACGTTTGTAAAATGTTTGCGCTATATCCATCGCAAACAGTATATGGTGCCAATCCCATGGTCGAGTATTTCGGCGTGATATCTGGCTCCAAACTGTTTGTCTCTTAGTTTAAATCATTTGACTACATTTCTAAGAAATCATTCATTTTCTACATTTGAAGACAGTAATGCAGATGGTTCAGTTAAAACAAGACTGTGCGTGGTGACACACGGATTGGGGAGCTACATACCGCATTGCGGATACGATACGTTATTCTTTTCTGCTTAAAAGAAGTTAACTACAAACACAAAGCAGTCAAAAGTAGACAATGACAGACAACTGAAAATGATGACAATTGGTAGTATTCTGAATTGAGATGGCAAACAGTTTGAAGCCTGATCAGAGACCGGGTTTAGTTTGCAATGGACAAACTACACAGCACTGTTAAAACGTAGGTACATGTGTACAGTCGCATTTTCAAACAGGTTGGTCCCAGAATCACACACCGTATATATATCTATTTCCTCCAATATTGAAGATTAACATATAGAAATATACAATCAAATACATTATGACTACTATATACAAAGGTACAGACACATGGAAGTAAAGAAAATAACTATGGTACATACGCAAAGACAAAGACATACAAATGCATTATCTGGGGGAAAATGAAACAAACTTACACCAAGATTTGGCATCAAAATTGTTGTGAATAACCTATAGAAAGTACTTTAATTTATAACAGCAATCCAGCAATAATATCAAAATGAATCTGTTTGACACTCTTTTCGGCGACTGTAGTCCAGTGGTAGCACACTCGGCAGTGGTACCAGGGATTTTGAATTCGATCCCCGTCGGACCGAGTCCTTCGAATGAGTTTGTATAAACCGAGGTCATTGTCAGTGCTTTACACTGGACATCCAACAGAACCAGAAAACTCTGTCGATAATAAGAGTGCTAATCGTACCCGAGTTTTCTATATCCGCTCTCCTCTCTCTGGGGCGTTCAACCAGTCCAAAGATGGCAGAAACGTACGTTAACAAACAAATCCAATCCATGGTTTCTTCCTTAAAATGACCAATGACCCTTGCATTTATGTTACTTAATGTATATGTCAGAAACAAGCATTCAAAGCACTGTTTTGACAGCGAATCAGTTCAGGGCGGTAAGCGCTTTTGGAATATTAAACGCTTTACCCCATATCATATTTCTAGTTTTGAAGTCAGAATGTCACTTAAAAGCAAATTAAACGTAAAGCAGAATGGGCCTTAATGCGCATTCTGCTTTATGCTACTATCTGCTAGGATATAGGGTATATGTCTTATGGTACATATTAATGATTGTATAAAGTTGAACTATTTACTTTACATGTACTGGGGGAATAAACTAAAGGTGTAGAGAGCGTACAGTATATATGGAGCCTGGGTTAAGGACCGCAACAGACAAAAGAACACATACAGTGGAGAATCTGTTATTCTTTCCCAATAAACGCGTTTACGCTAAAACTATTATTTGCAGTGCAAACAGTTTGGAGCCAGATCAGACGCCGGGTAACCCGGCGTCTGATCAGGCTCCAAACTGTTTGCCACCAAGATAAACATTTAAACGGGAAAGAATAACAGATTCTCCACTGTATCAATGGACTTTAAACTCCGTTCACTTCGAAAGATTGGTCGTAAAGAACCTGTCAAACGACAGGCCTAGAAGAATCCAAAACACCACAATGGCAGAGCACTCGGACATGTAAATTTCGTTGCAACTAATCTGCTTATCTTCTACATATTAATATCAAATTCTAATGTCCGAATAAAACTATACGATTGTTGAAATGTACATTTGCAAGTAAAATTTAGTTACAGTGGAGACAACGTTATTCTTTCCCGTTTAAATGCAAACGAAACGCAAACGCAAAACACTAAAACGTAGATAAGTGTTACTTTTTGACAATTCTGATAATTCATGCTTATCTTGGTAGCAAACAGTTTGGAGCCTGATCAGACGCCGGGTTACCCGGCGTCTGATCTGGCACCAAACTGTTTGCAATAGAAATGATAGTTTTTAGCGTTAACGCGTTTATTGGGAAAAAATAACGTCTTCTCCACTGTATCATGCCAATAGTATATATGTAGTTGAGAATATATTACCTGATGCGAATGGTCCATACTCTGATAAGGCTCTGATTGGCACGGAGTCTATTGTCTAATCTAATGGATAAAATAAATTGTAACACTGATTTCAGTTGTGCAACTTTTTGGCACTACTCACAAATCGATGTATATCTATACATTTAAAAACAATTTAGCACTCTGTTAAATGTTACTTCATTTAAAACACATGTCAACAACATTTGAAAACATAAAACAAACTTTGAAACTAGATTACCCGTCCTGTTCCATCTAAATATCAGTACAGTGGAGAATCTGTTATTCTTTCCCGTTTAAACTCAAACGTACGCAAACGCAAAACACTAAAACGTAGAAAAATACAATTTTTGAACAATTCTGATAATTCATGTTTATCTTGGTGGCAAACAGTTTGGAGCCTGATCAGACGCCGGGTTACCCGGCGTCTGATCTGGCTCCAAACTGTTTGCACTGCAAATAATAGTTTTAGCGTAAACGCGTTTATTGGGAAAGAATAACAGATTCTCCACTGTAACTATAGTTGGCTGAAGTAGAACATACCCTTATTTCAAAGCTTTAAAGTTTCCAATCCACTTTGTACTTGTAACCCTTTATCCCATATATTATTTCTAGCATTGAAGGTATGAGCCACTTAAAGCAGGTTGAAATTAAAGCAGAATGCACCTTAAGATGCATTCTGCTTTACTTTCAGCCTGCTTTTAGCTACCATCTCCTGTGATATAGAAAATATTTCTTATGGTACAAATTAACAATTTCAAGATTGTATAAATAGGAACTACGTTGTACATGTACATGTATTTTCTTCAGTGGCCGAATAAATAAAATGCGCTAAAGGGCGCTTTCATAGGGGAAAGGGTTAACATCGGCTATGTTTTATTATTGTTTTAGCTCAAGTTATCGAAGTTCGACTGCACAGTATTGAAGTGAAAAAGGCTCAGAAAGGTAGGCACTTTCCAGACTTCGGAATGACAAAGCAAACAATCTGTCCTTTGTCATGGAACATACAAAATGGCCCACTCCATTAGATGTGCCATACACGATGTGTCAGTGGGCTGGACTGACAACGAGCCCAAAGCCCAGAGTCCAAACACCACAATGGCGGGACACTTGGACATGTAAATCTCGTTGCAAATAATCAGCTTATCTACTGCATACTAATCAAACTCTAATATAGAAAATAAACGCTGTGGCGGGTTATAATTTGCATTTTAATGTGTATTTACAGACTTAACTTAGTGTAACGTGCATTAATAGCTCAATTTTCACCCCCAGTTTACGGGTGATTGATGGGCCCCCTAATCCTGAAGACTGAATAGACCCCGCTAAACTAATGTCCATTTGTCAGCGGCGTCCTTCACAGTTCCCAGAAGAGGGTTTACTACCCTAGAACATTAACCCTTATGGTGCATAATGGGATTTCAATTATATTGTCTTATTAAGCTATTGCGAGCACTCTTTAAGAAATTTTATTTTGTGCTTTTACAACAGGGTACTTGTAAATGTAAACAAAATGTGTAAATATTTCTATACTGATCAGTTGCCTTGATAGGTTTTGATTTGGGACCAAACTCTCTGAAATGTCATTTATGCTATGTTAAACTAGTTAAATCTTAAAACCTTTACCTCCGTATTGTTGTCTGCTTTAAACTGCCATCTATATTTATTGACACGTTTGATAAGGCGTCCGATTGCAATCAACTACATGTATTAGCATCCTGATCAGACACAGAAATACACGGCACCTGATGTGGAACCAGATTGTTTGAAGTTTACTACTTATATTAACTTATTAAGCCTATCACACGTTAAGTGTTATTGTCATTTGAGCTTACGATAAATTCAATCTGTCTGCAAGATGGGCCTTTTTGTAAATTTGATCTAAAACGACTAGACAAAAGATGCACAAATCTAATGTCTCCTCTTGTCAATGGCCCCAATAATGCACTGCGAGTGTTTAACGTTCACCCTTATTAGGCAAACTGCATCCTGATTGGTACTCTTAAACCATTTGAGTCCAGACCAGACGCCGTGTAAACCCAAAGCCGGGTTCGGGTCCAAGTTGTTTGGTACTTAGCTATTTTTTACGAAATAGAAGATGGCTTAAAACTACATTTTGGTAGAAAACACAGATAGCAACATTTAAGTAGACGATTTTATCGTAGGAGAAGTGTAAACGAAAAAAATCAGCCATTTAGTATTGTTTAGTACTAAAATATCAAAGCCCATTAAATTTTAAAATCAGTATCAGAGACATGGCTACGGCAAACATTAAACCTGTTATATACACGTATATGACATAGGCAATAACCATACGACAAATTATGTCTTAACCCATTACCTAAAAATACACCCATTTATGCATTGGATTTATTCCTCCATTGAATAAAAGATTTCCAAATTTGCAATTTTCAAGTGGGAATTTACTAATCGTACTATTACCCTAAAGCCTGGTTTTAGTTTTGTTGACAGGTGGCTGCTTAAAGCAGACTGGAAGTAAAGCAGAATGCGCCTTACGGTGCATTCTGCTTTACTTTCAGTCTGCTTTAAGCTACCATGTACTAGAAAAAAATCCGAAGATTTAGGAAAAATCCGGAGAAATGGCAGCCCTGGAAGCGGTTTCATACAAAAGTGAGACCAGCTTTTGTTTTTCATACCTCCATGAACACAATACATATTCGATTTATTCCTTATATCTTAATATTACTACTAAATTTAAGAAAGAAATTAAATAGAGAATTTGACATGAGTGCTCAAGTAGTTAATATTTTTAAACTGTAGATGGTAGTAGCTCAGCCATTTATGTTTATCACCAAAACGTGACGTTGTGTTGTATAACGTAGTATCTGTAGAAACGTCTTCGGTTTGTACGAAACCAATAGACGTTGAGGAGCAGCGGTGATTAAATTCTGTACTACATGTATAAGTATTGGTGCACATTACGTGTATGTTTAGATGTTGTCCTTTTGTTTTTAAACCTTGAAGGGTTATTACTCCTATTGGTATATATATCTTTATTTCCTCCAGGTTGACGATTACAAAAAACATAGATAAGTGACAAAACAATCAATACATTAAACATGAAAAGAAAATGAAGTAGGTGTCAATCTAGTAGTACATGAATAACGAAACTTAACATGTTTAAATGCAGCACCTATACTTCATTTCATAAGGCTAGCATAGCGGTATCAATCAAGTGGAGTTGTAGTATATTCAGTTAAAATAACAAACCAAGTTGGAAGAAATATGAAACTGACTTCAGCATAGAAACAACATGGAATGTAGAAGGATTGTATACGTAAATATACAAATATAATATATAACGCGTCATACTTTTGCTACACTATGGGTATTATGCAACTTGGACATACTACGATCAATCGTGTATTGAGCGACCGTCCAGTAGACAATTCGTAGGTAGCTTTGACCTAATTATTTACAGTGGAATTTAATGGTGTAGACATATAATTATGTCCTTTCAGCCTGGTCCATTTCAGTCAGATCACTGTGTTGTACAAGTCATTACAAATGTAAGGAAAGAGATCATTACAAGCAAAAATGTTACGTGTAAAGGGTTTAGAAGCATGGATTTGTCTGCATTTACAAACAGTTTAGATAAATGTCTATTGATTCTGAAAATATGTACGTCGAACAATTTGAAGCTAAAAGTAACAATATTTTATAAACACGTGTTACTTACAAATAGAAAACCAAAAGTTGTCGTGCACCAAAACCAGGGTTCACAAATTACATTCTTCAGATGAAGCGAGAATTAGGCAGAACTGAGCTCGGCTAAACGGCTTTGGAGAAAACACCAAGGACCCAAACAATATGACACTTTTAAAGCAGCAAAAAATAAGCTTAGTTGTAAACTCAATATTGAAAAAAAGAATAAAATTCTGAGTGACAATTCTGAGTGAAAAAGTCATTGATTATAAATTTGATTCTATAATACTTTATCAGTTTGTATCTGAAATGACAGGCACCAAAGCAGAAAAAATCTATGCATCCAAGTGATTGTGAGAATCCAGGCAGTGAATGCTTTGTCGATTATTTCATGAACAAGAAACGGCACATTCGGGATTCTTGGAACAACTTTAAATTCTAAAAAACATTGAGCCAATTCAGGAGGACGCCGCAAAATTTTATTACGTTGATATACTTACTGAAGAAGAAATTAAAACTAAATAAAAGCTCGAGCCAAGACCCTGTTATTTAGACGTTTTGCCAACTAAGGTTTTAAGATTATTTTAAATGAATTACTGCCTGTTATTACAACGTTAGTAAACACTTCAATGAAACACGGTGTTTTCCCATCTAAATGGAACAACAGGCTATCGTTCGATAATTGTTGCTGAAGAAAGTTGAACTGGAACTAGAAATGTCCAATTACAGACCCGCGAGTAATCTATTTTTATTAAAACTAATAGAAAAGGCTGCTCCATTCAGCCTTACCATTCATGTTTATAAGGATGACCCTTCTGCCAATACAACCAACCAGCCTATAGACGATTTCATTCTGGTGAATCTGCATTAATTATACGTGTTTATAATTTATTGCAGGTATGGTCATAGGGTTGAAAATTGACTATTGTAATTATATAGAACTAATCTAAATTGTTTGTCTTTACCCTAGTCTTTACTAAAATATATATATTCGATATATGTTTAGCCGGCCATTTGTAAGTTGATAGAATAGGGGCATTGGTAATGTTTTATGTATTTTGTGATATTTGTGTGTTTGCACTGTTATTCGGTAGTCGTTCCGGCACCATCTTTCGACACTGTAGACATTCGTCTTAAATGTGCCGAAGAATCAGTATGGAGTATGTCATACTGCTTTACAATGCGTACGACCAAGACGCTTTCGAATGAGCGTTTCTTTTTCACAATCACTACCTTTGACAGCGGTGTTCCCCAGTACAAGGGCCTTGTTCAATTGTCGTCTCGTAGTTGTACAGATATATGCGCTTATCAGCGAAGATAGACCTTCTTTTGGGTTGTAGTAAAACGTGACATTACTGGACATTGGATTCTCTCGTGCACCGCTTGACCTCCAAAATGTATTAAAAATCATATGAAAAGGTATACTACCGGAACGTAAATATCGCAATATTGAACATGTTTTATTATCTGTCTATCAAACATTATTATTTTTACATGTTATGCTTTCCGTTTAAACAGAAAGCAACCGCTTTTACAACTTAAATTATAGGAATAACACGGCTAAGAATATTTACGATTGAGTTTTAAAAGTAAATCGCGTCTGGCCAAGGTCTAACCACTTTGCATGGGAAATTATTGTTTAAGCACAAACGCGTTTATTGCCATTAATAATACTGTCTCTCCTACTTTTACAATTGTCGGTTGCAAATTAGATAAACTCATTACCCTAACCCTTCACTGCCATTACGTCATGTCATAAGCAATTATTGTCTGCTTTTATTTCTCAAATTTAATTTTCAGGTATTGTTTTAACTGAAAAAAATATTGAAATCACTGTCAAACAGTTTGGAAAATGTACATAGCTATAAAATATGTTGTTAACGTTATAAACAAGAAATATGTCTTGGTTTTTAATTGTCCTGACTTAAATGCACACTGTTCACTTATTTTCATTCACTTGTGGGAAAAACTTTGCATGAAAGTTCATTAGACAATGATATTTCAAGAAATCATGATGTTTAAAACCAATAGAAATGTCATGATAGTACAAATCTATTAATTTGATGAGCAAAAGGGACATTTCATCAATTCCTTAGAACGCCCAGTGATTACGCGTAATCCCTAAAAAGTTCAGAGATTACACGTAATCCCTAATTACACTTAATCCCTGTAACACATACATGTATTCCAATTTCGCCATATCTGGAACGGTTTAATATACATCTCTTAGAGATGGTGAATGCATTTTGTTTTGTTATAGGCAATAAATTCTATATACTGAATTTTGTTATAAGCAAGCTTCACTGTTGGAACTGTTTGTTTTACTTGAGTCCCACTTGAAGTTAGTTGCAATCGGTGTTTGGTAGTCATTAACCTTTTCGCTGTCTTTAGGACGGTAATAACCCGTCTAGCACAGTCACTGCCGTGATGTCGTCTGCTTCAATCTTTCATCTGCTTTAATTTACAAAATTTTGAATTTTGAATTATGGTGTTGAACTTAAGAAGCATTGACATTGTTTGCAAAAAGTTTGAATCCTGATCAGACGCCACGTAACTTTTTTGAAGATAGGTCAGGCGGCCTTGGCACTGAAAGGGCTTACAGACATACTAGTTTGTTTCAGTGTTCGATACAGTGCGTATTTTCTGTCCTTGTATTATTTGAATGGTCGTGCAAGTATTAACGCGAAGACACGTTGGACAATTTGTTAATGACATTTATCATTAGATTAGTATCTCTTGACATTTCGGCAGTTTATCAAGGGTCTTAATGAATCGACACTGGACCCCATAAATCCATCATGTTCTTGTAGACCCTATTTACTCTTGCATTTAACACTTGGTAATGACAGGGGTCAAACAAAGGGACAGATTGCCAAAACGACCACCAATGATCTGTGAAAAGATAACCTTTAATCAACCGAGACCAATATGAACAATATATCTGGACAGTTTGGATTCTAATCAAATAAATACAAACATAATACCAAACCCCATCATTTCACTTACAATTAATGCACTATATTTAAGATAAATGTTTACATACTACTATTTTGTATATATAGTGTGGCTATAGCTAACGCTGTCGCAACTTAAGGGAAAGATGCCCGTCTGTATAGATCAAAGGTTTGCGTATTTCGTGTCTTTTGCGTGAAAGGTCTGGTCAAAGGGCAGGGACTGGACAATATGCAATAAATATACGGTCACCCGTCATTAACACGTCGGTGGATCGGGTCACTTAATGGTACAAGAAGTTTAAATTAATGTTATTATTTTGTGCCGAACACCCAACGACACGAGAGTTTACATGTTAAATTGGTTATTTTTCCACCTGCAATTGTACATTTTAGTTTAATCGATTACCATATGAGATACACAGTGGAAAAGACGTTATTCTTTCACAATTAACGTCTTTGTGCTAACCATTTCTTTTCACTATTAAACGTTTGGAGCAAAACCAGACGTCGGGTTACCCGGTTCTGATCAGGCTCCAAACTGTTGCCATTCAGTCTGAAATTATTGGTCGACATTTCCTAAATGCTACCAGTTTCTATATTTACTATGTCTCGTTTAGTTTCGATTAAGCGGAAGAAGTAATGTCTTCTTCACTGTTCACATACTAAATTAGTAAACCTTTATGTTTGATTGGATTGCTGTGTGTTTGTCTTCATTTCCCGATGAATATTTTATCTAATCCTTTATTTGTTACATAGGGTTGTATTTTCAATTCTTTGACATTGTAGAATATAAGTATTAGATTATGATAACAGCGTTGCGCTACAATAATGGTATCCTTTGTAGGCGAATAATTCGGCTTCTGACCAAGCTCCACATATGTTGCCACACAGTATACTCAATACATAGCCAACACTAAGTCTTGCAACAAAGCTTCATTTCTATATTTTTATAACACTGCGTTAAAGTTTTTATTCGTTTTATCTTTTTGTGCCCATGATCCCATAATGATATTGGGCACAGGCAAATAGTGTAGACTTTGGTCAGACGCCGCATCATGCGGTGTCTGTTCAGAGTCAACACTGTTTGCTGATAGGAATTTCAATACAAAACAACACGTAAATGAAAATTTAAACCAGACACCCCTTTGATATACAAAAATGGACTAATCCAACGTATAAACATGAGAGAATGCACTTGGCGCAAGTGGGTTAACCTGAACAGCAAGGTTCTCTCCGCTGTACAGTATGCTACAGTGGAGAATCTGTTATTCTTTCCCAATAAACGCGTTTACGCTAAAACTATTATTTGCAGTGCAAACAGTTTGGAGCCAGATCAGACGCCGGGTAACCCGGCGTCTGATCGAGCTCCAAACTGTTTGCCACCAAGATAAACATGAATTATCAGAATTTTCCAAAAGTTGTTCTTTTCTACGTTTTAGTGCTTTGCGTTTGCGTACGTTTGCGTTTAAACGGGAAAGAATAACAGATTCTCCACTGTACGATTTTACATATATCCCGTTCTGTGCTTCTCTGAAACTGTTGTCTGGTAAAATTCAAAATTTGTTTTCAAAGCTCGAAATACATTTTAATCAGTATGTAAACACATAGTGTTTCCTATTACACCAACATAGTCATGATACTATAATCATAGTCACATCTCAAGAAATTCCTAACAATCTTCATGACTTTGCGTATGTTTCACTTCTCAGTTATTAACAAAGATCTATATTAATTGAAATTGAAATTGAAAATAAGAGGTTGAACATTAAATAGTTAACTTCATTAAAACAATTATGTAGTGCATTACAAAGTTAATGGTGCGATTACATGTCGGGATACTTAAATATACACTATTTGATATTGACAATTGAGATAAAACTTGGCAATATGTATATCTTCTTTGTACTTTCAGTTTGCATCAGTGCAATAAATCTAAAAACACTAGGCCTATTACAATAAAATAGCTTGATATACATAACGCACATATCATCATATACCGGACAAGCAAGTACAAAATGATACTTGTCTTTTAAGTTGTGCTTAACACAATCACCTTTAGTTCTTGATTGACAATAACTTTCTGTTCCGGTTAATAAGGTGATATGATTATAATCTTAATCGCGATACTGATGTTCTCAATTTCTTAAATAAGTTGTCCAAATATTTATCGTATTCAAATATGGTTTTATCATTTTTATACATAAACAATGACTGACTATTACTTTTTGACACATTCCATTGATGCTCAAAGACACCAGCAAGACGTTCTTTAAACAAAATAAGGAAACTTTTAACATTAATTACGTTTACTTTTTTTCCAACCTGATATAGTCCGTATTCATTCAACAAATACTTTATAGTGCTGGACCTGTTCTTAATACCGGTTGCTATTATATACTAAACCGTTATACAAATATTGATGAAATTAAGTCTAGTCCATTTTACATATTTAGGGTTAGATGTAATAATTTATTGTAGGGTCTCTCTGATCAGGGTCTCTACTGTTTGTATAATTATGACAAATGTACCCTTCACAGACACATTGTTTGTAAATGACTAGTATACTCGTCGATACATGTATGGTTGAAATTTTAAATTTGATAACCACACATCACACATCCATGTAACCACCCACCTGTTATACCGAATTAAATACACTTTGTTTCATAGAAAGGCATGTTTCGCTTTTATCTACTCCTTCCAGAAAAGCGTTGTAAGAATTCTACCCTATCCTGATAAACAACCATTGGAAACCATTCCTGACACCTAACAGACACCCATTCCCAAAGTACAAAACTCCTAAAAAGCGCCTAATCTGATGGAAGGAATAGTCCTTTATTCTGTCAACAGATATGCAAGAAACTATTAAAGACAGACCGATAGCTCAAATAGCAACAAAAACATGTATGTATCTCTATACGTTTACACCGCTTTGAGAGTCAATAAGCCAATACACCGACAGCAAAACATTTACTGGCCGTTTCGTGATAGCGAAACTTTACTTGTCAAATACAATTTCAGTGGCCATGAAACATTGTCATTTTTACCAACACATCTGCATAACTACACGGTAAAACTTGTGTACAATAACAGCCTAGTAAGGATTCGTAGATATGTCTCCAAGACAAGAATAATGCAGAAAGCTTCCTGTATTACAACATGTCTTGTCTTCCATTCATCATAACCTCATAACGTGTTTTAGTTTGAAGACAGGTGACCACTTCAAGCAGATTGAAAGTGAAGTAGAATGCGCAGTCTGTTTTACTTTGAGCTTGCTTTAACCCTATGAACCCTAGTCCGGCATATAGGCGTCAATTTCAAACAGTGTATATGCGAACAGTACACTTGTCCTGTGCAAACAGTGAGGACCCAGATCAGAGGGCTCCGAAAGGAGCCCTCTGATCAGGGTCTTCACTGTTTGTCGTAATGCCAAACATTGACAAAAACAACCCTTAAAAGTCAGAAATGGACTAGACTAAATTGGAAACTGGAATTGTCCATTGAACGTTTCAGGGAGGAAAGAGTTAAGCTACGATCGATAGGTTTATTATGGAACATATTTTTCAAGGTGCATATGTATGACTGTATCAAATGGAATTATTCTCTTCTATAGAGACTAAATTAAAAAGGTGTATGTATGGAGTAAATGGGTTAGGCTGTTATACAGCCATACTTTTCAAATTCGCATTCTTTTGACCGCCCGCCTCACTTTAATGTAAGGTTGGCAGTGTTTTAATGGGTTTTGCTTGTTTGACAATATTACTGCGTTCAATCAAGATTTATTACAAAACGTAGCTATCAGTGTCTTTTTGCTTCATAATAACACCGTTTTCCTGTCATAGTTTAGCAATGTGAACAATGCGAGAACATTGGGCGTACAAGTTATAAACTTGTGATAAACGCAATGGATTTAATGATTTTGTTGTATTGCCTTTCCCCATAAGTGTCACGAAGTTTCGGAAAGTAACAAAACACTCAATAGATATGACACAAACAACGCCGGTGACATCTTTGCACCCAATCGTATGTTACAGTGGAGAAAACGTTATTCGTTCCCGTTTAAACGCAAACGAAACGCAAAACACTAAAACGTAGAAATTAACAATTTTTGACAATTCTGACTTTTCATTTTGATCTGAGTGGCAAACAGTTTGGAGCCTGATCAGACGCCGGGTTACCCGGCGTCTGATCAGGCTCCAAACTGTTTGCTTGGGAATAATAGTTTTAACGCAAATGCGTTTATTGGTTTATTGGGAAAGAATAATGTTTTCGCCACTGTATATGTGGTCGTTTATTCAATATACTGAAACTTAGTGACGAGTAACCCCCCCCCCCCATTGCAACTAGTGAATCCATAGGTAGTACATTTTGTCGTGTACAAACAATATAAACCATGATCAGAAAAGAAGTGTATCCATGATCATGGTCTGCACTGTTTGCCATCTTGCAAAATTGTACAGAAAACAACCATATATAGTCATAAATGGACTAGACTTAATAGAAAAATGGCTTTACTCATTTCTGTTTAACCTTGTTTTGCATTTAGCTGTCACGTGTTTTAATACCGTAAACGTGGTCATTTTAGGAATACCAAACACAGCTCTGGTTATATACGTATTCATTGAAATCTGAAAGAGGTCTTGTTGGTCGTAAAGTCTGTCACGATTGAAATGTTATATAGATATTAATTGGAAAACATACCATAAGTATGTCCCTGTTTGGATAAACTAAACGCATAACTTTGACACAGAAGGTACAAATGACTGATGGTTGATAAATGTTCGCTGTTTGGTTCTGGTCAAACGCTGAGTTAGTCGACGTTTTATTTGACTACAACGTTGCATTTGAAAAGCACTGTCGGTATGTTTGAACAAATAATTTGTTAAGAAACTCGTTTGATACCCGTTCTACCCATGTACAATGTGTTTGTTTCAATTCAGTTTACAAACATAAAGACAACCATTTTCTCCAAAGCCATATATGTAAGTCACCTATATCAAATGTGTTTAAGGCAGGTGACTATTTAAAGCAAACTGGTAAAACAGAAAGCTCCGATAGTAACTTTCTGTGTTATATTCATCTTGCTTTAAGCTGCCAAATGGCTTTCAAAGTCATAGATGAATATTCGGTTTGGTGCTTTTGCAGTGGATGAGTAAAGACGTTCTATTCTGCTAATGTGGAGGAAACAGATAGAAGAACAGCACTGGATATAACTGGTACACTGCAGCATTTACAATTGAAAGGGCGGGGCGCTATTATAAATCATATATACATGGTGCCAAAACAATTTGCTATTCGTCGCAGATCCACTTATTTAAATTATACCAACCTTATTCATGCTATGACTGAATGAGATAACCATTGAAAACAGTGACGATCGAGATAAAGCTGAGCTGTTTGACACCCTGATGATACATGCATCGTCTCGAAGAATAAGTGGTTGTAATAGTTTTGAGAATTCCTGCAGACGACACGTAGAAACTAATCATACGTTATATTTTACAGAAATAAGCTACTGGGCGTGTTAAAGGTCTAAATCTAGATAAGTGTCCGTACGGAAAATATTAATCTAGCTTTATTTCTTTTTTAATTGCTATAGATCCAATCAAATAAAAGAGTACTATCCCGAAATTAAAAATAAATATCGCATGGCCCCTTATCTACCGCGGTTGTCGACAAGCCTGATGACGAGTGTTGATTTACTAGGGGCTATATCCCTTTTTATCTGTTAAACCTCCCGGTCAGTCGCCCTCCAGATTGGTCATATCTCTGACAAATATCTTGAAATAACAATTTTGCTGTCAGTGTATTGTATGCTCTGAAACTGTTGTCTTCAAAGTCATTTTTTGTATGTTTGATTGCAAACAAAGCAAACAATGAAAATATAAACAGGTTGGTGCTGATGAGATATCACACTATCCGGAGTCTGACCTGGATCCAAACTATTCGCAAACACTGGTCTGATACTTCATACATAGAGTATTTATTGTTAGTCATGTTAATAGTATGTTATATTATATAGCTATGAACTTATTTTAACAATGTGCGTCAGTGATGCAATAAAGTAAATGCTGCAATTTATAGGGGAATGTGTTATTCTATATACGGTTTAACCCTTACACCATAGCCTGTGTCTAGAATCAAAGATATGGGATATCTTGTAGCAGATTGCAAGAAAAGCAGAATGCGTCTTAAGACGCAGACTGTTCTACTACTTGAAGCCTACTTTAGGAATCGTCTGCAAAGGTATATGAAATATTAATGGTACACATTCATTACTGTAAAAATTGGAACAATTTTCTTCAGCGGATGATTAAATCAAAGGCGTAAAATTCTAGTAAGAATGGTGTTATAGGTAAAGAAAAAATAAAATAATTATTATTATTTATTATTATTATACCAGATTTATAAAGCCCTCTTTTCACACAGGAGTTGTGCGTTCAAAAGCGCTTCACATGAAATTACACACATGTAGATCTACCTACAAAGAGAGAAAAGACAAAAAAATGACAAATAACTACAATTAGATCTAAAATAAAGATGATACCTTATGGATTTACATGGTCTAGAAAAACATACAAAACGACGAACACAATGTAAAAACGACAGCTGTTTTAAATTACCAACTATAATTTAAATAGTATTTACAGTAAACATTCTCTATTACGACCAATAAAACGAAGGTTAATTTATTGAATAAAGACATGTGCCAGTTTAAAGCAAGATGAAAATAAAGCAGAAAATTCCTAAAGGTGTTTTCGGTTTTATGGTCATCTCGCTTTAATCAGTCACATGTCGAAAGCTCCTAAATGTTTACTGTATTTGAACACTTAACCTCAATTATAGTATATATAGAACCACTATGTGATATCATATTTTTCTCGGCATATACATTTCAGGGCTGCCATTTTTCCGTATTTTTCGAAGTCTTTGGATTTTTATCCTAGCAAATGGTAGCTTAAACAGACATGGCGCTTGAAAAATTGAAAATTTGAAATCTTAAGAATTTTATGATCAACTTATGGCAGCCCTGATATTTACCTCATACCGAGCCTACAGACCAGTAAATAAGACAATTATGGTAGATCTACATGTACAAGGCCAAAGACATACAGGTACATTGGTGGAGAACAAACAACAAGAAGAAACAAACATACTTACACCAAGAATCAGCATGACTATTGGTGTAAAGAAACTTATAGAATGTACTGTAATGAATAAATCAACCCAGAAATAAATGTACTAAGAACAGGGAAACTTGGATCAAACATCATTTAAGTTAGTCAAACATAAATCTCTTTTGAGTGGCATGCTGTTAGACAAGAATGATATTTCAGAAGGCACGTTGATACTTTAATGCTGAAAATTAATGCAGGATGAACGCCATGTAGAAAGCTCATGAAGAAACTCTGTGACGAACTGTTGTCCCCCAATCAAGCCGTAATACATGTGTCGCTAAAAAGAGGTTCTGCTGAAGTACATGAATCATTTTCATAATAACTTTGTGACGCTGGGTTGATTAACCATAATAAACAATTTTTCATGCATAATATCTTAGTAATAAGCTATGAACAGACATGCATGTACTTTAAACTTGTTAACAATGCTGAAAGTTGACATTATTCCAAGTAACTTGAGTGACAGTAATTACCAGATGTACTTAACATTGTACTGTAATACTATACAATATACATTAACAATCACAAAACCTGCACCAAATATTTTAACACTTAACCTCCATTATCCGTTAACCTCTTTGCTATAGTTTTGAAGAGTCTTTTATTCAGAAGGGTGTTTAGAATATTGCCTTTGCACGATATTTTAAATTGCCAAATGATGGGAAATATGTGGAACCTTCACATTTCCCAAACAGAGTGGCAAATCCTCTTACAAAAGGTTACAGTGGAGAATATGTTATTCTTTCCCGTTTAAACGCAAACGTACGCAAACGTACGCAAACGCAAAGCACTAAAACGTAGAAAAGAACAACTTTGGACAATTCTGATAATTCTTGTTTATCTTGGTGGCAAACAGTTTGGAGCCTGATCAGACGCCGGGTTACCCGGCGTCTGATCTGGCTCCAAACTGTTTGCACTGCAAATAATAGTTTTAGCGTAAACGCGTTTATTGGGAAAGAATAACACATTCTCCACTGCATCAATTCAATAAACTGCCAGTGTTATAGAAACATGTCAACTTAATATATATAGCATGATCCCAGTGAGCTCCTATAGGATATCTATGTATTACATTTGATCTGTACTTATCACATTTTTATATTAATAGATTTTCATGCCTCCTTACTGAGAGTTCGCATGAAAGAGTGGCTGACTAAAAGTGGCAACTGTTTCAGTATCCGAAACAGACAAACTGGTGTAGGGCGACTACGCAAAATAATTTAAACAGAAGAGCGTCAGTTTAACCCTCTACCCCATAGCATGTTTCTAATATTGAAGACAGGTGATGACTTAAAGCAGGTTGAAAGTAAAGCAGAATGCGCCTTAAAGCGCATTCTGCTTTACTTTCAGCCTGCTTTAAGCTACTATCTGCTACGATATATGAAATATTTCCAATGGTACATATGTATGACTGTATGAATTGGAACTCTTCTCTTTATTGGAGGAATAAATTCAATGCTCACAGAAGAACTTATAATGGGGAAGGGTTAATGAAGAATAAAAGATAAAGACCCAGTGCTTCTTTACTGAAAGTTCGTTTGACACATGTGTGGCGAACTTTGCCACGTTTTCAGTGTCCAGACAGGAGGCAATTTCCTCTCATTGCTTTCATTTGGATTTAACGAGGTGTTAGTAGGCCTATTAAAGAGGGGACATGGAATGTTAGAGAAGTCAAAATAACCTAGGGATCCCATGACACATTTAAAAAACAACCCACCCGCAAACAATTGCAGATAAAGAAACAGTTTATAAATGCACAAATAGGTGAAATCGATAACCCCGAACTTCTAAGGTCCGTTCGTACCTTTAAACGCTCGGGGCGTAAAACGAACCAAGTCTTGACGGTTTCGTCCCAGTAGGTGTGAAACCTATACAGGGGCGTATAATTAATTCGAACGACGTTGATTTGCCCGGAGTTAAAAAAACGCGCCCGGGTTTTAGCCGTTCTCCTATAAATCGCAAAAAGACTGGTATTTGAAAAGAGTTTGGATCCAGTTTAGAAACCGAGTAACTTGGCTTCTGATCTGGAAACAAACTATTTGATGCTAATCCTGAAGTGTTCGTCAAATATGTGAAAAACTTAAACTGGACAAACTTTGATGACAACCGTTTTAAACAGAAAGTTTCACGACAGACGAAAGGTTAATAGATAAGGACCGTCAAGGAGGGGTCAACGGCACAGGGTTTGGGCGGAAGTCGGATTTATTTCAAACTTGAGATAATGAAATATTTGTGTTGCTGGACATTTTCGAATCGTCGAATGGAAAGCATCATTTTAAGGTTTCTTGTACGGAGTGTCCAGTACTGTATATTTTCCAACCATACTTGCAAGCTGTACCACTTTCGTCAGCTGAACACACTGAAAATATGTAACGGGAAGCATATAATTATGTTGCACTCTCTGTCCTCCGTAGCAATACGCCAACTTAATGCCTTTCTCTTTTCTTTGTATCGCTTTTAAATATCCTCAGGAGAAAGCTGCATACTGAAAAATATACCAAATGAGTATACAGAATATCTTAAAGTTCATTACTTTTATATCTAAGATCAAATGCACAATACAATGGCACATTTCGTTGATCAGTTTGACTGCACACTGTATCTGATACATTATTTAATTCATTAAATGTGATGATAATCATTTAAAATGTTAATACCCGTTACCCATAGGAGAACAACGTTGTTAACCATTATAAAATTTCCGCCTGCATTATCGAAACAAAAAGGTTGGATACACGTATATTCTTTAAAGTGTTCGTTGTGTTGTTAATGAATATGTTTCAACCAACACAGCACTAACCATACCAATAAATAAATAATAAGTGTTGTGCTTTAGGGAAACACATCTTTAATAAAGATGGAAAAGTGTATTTAAATGTTTCTTATATTATACATATATTCATTTATTCCAGCCATACATATATTGATTAGAATTATTCCAATCAAATCCAATCAAAGTAGTATCTCTAACGTTCGTTACAAAATGTACCAACAGTAACTGCATGAAACAAGATTTTATGGTACCTATTCAAATTCTGTCCAAAACAGTCCACGCGATGGTGCGTCAATATTGGGTACGTAGTCCATATGAACTTGTTACAATAAATAAATAAACTGTATATCAACTAGTTTCATTTCAGCCAGAACTTCTTAACATCTGTTTCAATAAGAAACGTATACCCAAAAAACGGCATGTGGTACATGTACATGTATAACATTACAGTGCAACCTCTATGCAACAAAACCCAGGGAGAATCAAATATTTTATGTGCGTTGTGCGGAGGGAGTTGTTGTAGAGAGGGAGAATTAATACCTTTAGAGTGCAAACAGTTTGAATCCAGATCAGACGCCGCTTAACGCGGCGTCTGATCTGGATTCAAACGGTTTGTCACTCGTCAGCCACGTTACGGATATGTTCGACTTAAACGAGATCGAATTATCGAAATCAAACTAATAAAGTACTGGTAAGGTCGATTTAAGCGAGTTTAAAGCATCAAGTTTCGACTGTATGTTATATTTGTTAACTGTAATCAACAGCCACTTTAAACCTCTTAACATTTAGGATATACATTATACTCTCGTCTAGGGTTAAGTTGAACCCTAATTTCACCTACCCTTAAACCTTTAGATCTTCATGAATAAGGGAATACATGTTGCAGTTTTGACCAAGATTATACACTGAATAGCTTTGTTGAAGATATCTGCTTAGTTCTATTTCGTATTAACCCACTTAAGCCTAGTGTCCCGTAAGGTAGACCAAAGCCAACTGTGTATAGCCTGGTGAGACAACGCGTTACGCTGCGTCTCACCAGGCTCTGGGTCGTTATTTCATATGAACTGTTCTGTTGTATGGACAATTACTATCACCATTGTACATCTATAATGAAATCTGCCAGCAATCACCATGGGAAAGTTCACTGCAAACTCCAGGCACGAATGGGTTAAACTGCCATCAACGAGTCCTCATTTTGAGGGCATTAACAGGTATTAACTTATTCGGAGAAAGGGAGTGAATCATTTACATGTAATCGTCATAGTAGACTACGGCTCAGCTGTAGCTCGGAGCAATCCGAGACTGGTCACAGTTTTGACCCGGATAAGGCACGTATTAGATCGGTTTCTAATCAGGATTAAACTTCATACTCGTATACATACTGCAAAAATTCTGCAAAAAATACAATCAGAAAGAGTTTCATATACAGTGGAGAAAACGTTATTATTTCCCAATTAACGCGTTTACGCTAAAACTATTATTTCCCCGGCAAACAGTTTGGAGCCTGGTCAGACACGTGTCTGATCAGGCTCCAAACTGTTTACCGCTCAGATAAAACGAAAACTCAGGATCAAAATGTTGTACTTTTCTACGTTTTAGTGTTTTGCGTTTGCGTTTCGTTTGCGTTTACACGGGAAAGAATAACGTTTTCTCCACTGTCGCAGTCAAACAGACGATATTACGGCCATGAAGGGTTATAAATGGAGCAAAAGGACATTCATAACTAATTGGGTCCCTTTCCCCGCAGACTGCCGACTTTCACAGCAGGTCTTCCTCTTATGCAAACAATGACATCTGCCTCAGTCAAGTTCGAAAAAAGAAAGGATTACGTTCATTTCTAAAGATTAACCCTTGTAACTTTATACCATCGCATTTTCCTAAATTGTCGTCTCCGGTTTTTGGCATATTTAGTTTTTTACTTTATTTCCTTTCGCAGAAATTTAGAAACGAATTGCAACAGTTTGGATCCTGATCAGACGCCGGGTTACCCGGCGTCTGATCAGGATCCAAACTGTTTGCTAATGTTAGTTAAGGTAGGGTAAGTGTTAATCCATTTTTGGGGGAAATCTCCGATCTATTGATATGATTTACTTTCAAAATGTGAATGAAGTCCTCCTTCTACTATGTCAATACTAGCCTTATTTCCGTTTCAGTATTTTGGCTAGACACGCCCCAAGCCCACTCGTACCCAGACGAGAAGAGGCCTTAATTATGTTCGGCAAATGAACTCTGCAACCGTGTCTCGAGAAGAAAGGCTCGCACGTGCTTCCCACTCTTAGCACAAAATTACTCAAATTAGTCTATATTGTTGATTGCACAAAGCTACGTTTGGTTGTAATTACTAACGTATGAATGAAAATTTACTCTTTATTTTCAGAAATTAGCAAATCTCCGAGGTTACAACAATTTGAAATAGTGTTCGAGTGTTGAGGGATTCGATGACGATTGGGTATCTCGAAATATCATTAACGTACGACAGAAGTACCAAAAACTGTCTTAATCCTGACAACTATCTGTGAAACTATGTATTTTCAGCTGCTTCCAAGCGTATTCATTGTGGACCTCGTAGGTTAGGGCTTCTTTTCTTACAGTAGATTCTTATTAGAGGCGTACAAAGGCGTACATATGGGGTAATGGGTTAAAAGACAATGTTACGTGTTAGGTGAGCGATACGAAGGATGTAAAACATGTTTCATTTTGAGACTAATATATTTGTTAAATTTTCTGAGACTTCCGGTGTTCAGAAATAATTATTGTTGAGAGATTACAGTGAACTTTAAAAATATTTTCATTTTTTCACAACTTCCTGAATGCTCTTGATATGGCAGACAAAAAGATGTATTCACAGCACACCTGCCAGAAAATGGCTGATGACAAAAAACATACACAAACATATTGTCCCGCAAAACAAATCAAAGATGTTAATCCCTTCACAACCTAAACCCAGGTAAAAAGAAATTCTGCAAAACAGTTTGGATCCTGATCAGACGCCGTGTTACACGGCGTCTGATCGGGAACCAAATTGATTGACACTCATTTCAATGTTTCATAAGTCAAAATATCTAATTCAAAATTGGTAAATAAAAGCAGACGACAATAGTTTAAAAGAGATGACGTCATACATGTAGCAGTGCAAGGTTAGCCCTTCTCTTGATGACCATACATTGCCATACATTTTGAAACAACTTTGAACCATATCAGACGCCGAGTAACTCTGTGAAAAGAATCTCAAATGTTTGACAACAACATTTCGGTGTCTTTAATGCAATTACAGCACTCTCCCTCTACAACGACCCTCCCTACACCTCCTTACAACGGCCCCTGTCGCAGTCTCCCAAACAAGACATTATGTCCAAACTGTTCATGGCTGCAATAGCGTCTGCTAACAATTGTCGTCTGCTATTTGTCTCAAAGTTACATAATGGATATTTTGATAGAAAAAAACTTAATGACGAGTAAAACAGCTTGAATCCAGATCAGACGCTGCGTTCGCGGCGTCTGTTCTGGATTCAAGCTGTTTGCAAATGTAAGCCAATTTACCTCATTACAAAGACTCCCTCTGAACACCACACACAATGTTTGTCTCCCATTGGATGTCGTTGTAATGAGGGAAACGCTGTAAAACACTTACATTGATGTTACATGTAAATAAAGAATACTAACGAACATTTTACTTCATTGCCCATTTCTTGTTTAGAACGCAAGTGACCACTGAAAGCAGGTTGAACGTAGAGCAGAATGCATTAGTTACAACCGGCTTATAGCGACCATGTGGAAGGATATAGGGACTATTTCCAATGAAGCACATTCATTACTAAATAAAATTAACCATTTTCTTCAGTGAAGGAATGAATTAAATGCGCTAAAAGGTGTTTCTATGGGGGACATGATTTAAGCAGACGATGGTGTTACACAAGAAGAGTTCCGAAATGTCGTGCAAGAATTCGGAATACCTTTACCTTCATTCTGATATAATGTCGTCTGCGATACAATTGTCGTTCGTGTAATTTTTTTTAAATATCAAATTAAAGTATCGAACAGTTTTGGATCCGGATCAGGCGCCAAGTACCTCGGCGTTTGATATTAATCCAAATTGTTTGACAAATATGAGATGATTCGCCTTAGCAAGATACAGGTTTAAGTGACAAACGATTTTATTTGTTATTCTAATGAAGTACGCCAATATTTCCTGCTTATTTTATCATCTGCAAACACATTTTGAAAAGAGATCTGTGAAGGGACAAGAAAGAAAGCACTGACAGTTGTAAATGAGCTAATTGTATACCGGGACACAGTGATTAACTACTGTGGAATAAAGTGTAGCCCGGCTCAAAGGCGTGTGGCTACGTAATGTAATGTTGATTGAGTCTGCGTCTTGCGCACGAATATGAAAAATCACTGCAAATTAAACTTCCGCCATGTAAAATATTCCATCAATATTTCTCCGGTATAGTTTTCTATATTTACTTAATTGTGTTTTATTCCTATTTAGATATTTTATAATTAAGACCGTTTAATGTGTATTGGAGCCAAAACAACCCTTTCGGCGTCTGTTTTAAAGTCGAAATACAGTTGATCAGAGACATTGTTTGCCTGACAAGTGTTAAGAAATGGCATATCGTATTTAAGGATAATAGGGTGCGCATTGAATAAGGTGAAATATCACATTTGCATGTAATATCAATCATTATAACTCCTTAGTGCACATTGGTCGTTGCTGGTTATACAATCAAAACTTGATAGCATGACCACTAAACAGATTGCACGTTTTTTGCTATTAACGATCGGTGACAGCTTAAAGCAGGATGAAATGAAAACAGAAAGCTCCTTCAGGAGTTTTATGGTTTCATTTCATTCTGCTTCAAGCACGAAAAACAATTTGAGAGCTTAAACAAACTTCAATTTTGGAGTGTTCTGAGAATCGATGTTTCCCTGTAGATCGAATCGTGCACTCGGAAATGCATTCATGATCTAATGAAAAGAACGAAATATAATCCCAGAATACCCAACACACTCACGGCACGCTTTATGTAATATTTTGACATATTACTTTCACGATTTACATGTTAACGGAATGAATGTTTAACTGATACTTAACGGAGTCATAAGCGTGCTGGACAAAACTCTAACCTGACCACGTTTGTATTATTTCCCACGATGTAGGACGACTTTATATTTTATATATACATATCCGTAAGAAACGATTTTGAAAACATCCAAATAAAGAACAGAGAACTCAACCATTTCAAAGTTAACCTCATTACCCCATAGCTTGTTTCTATTTTTAAAGACATGCGACCATTTGAAGCAGAATGGCAGTAAAGCAGAGTGCACCTCAATGCGCATTCTGTTTTACTGTCAGTTTGCTTTAAGCTACCATCTACTAAGATATAGAAACTATTTGTTATTGTTCATATTCATGACTGTTTCAAGAAGGTAAATGCTAACGCACAGTTGTTTTCAGGAATAAAATAAGGCATTTTCAATTTTAAAAAACCAGTATTTTCTATATTTAAATATATTGCGGCTTTTTTTTCTTCATATATACAATTATAGAAGTCTCCCCGGTGGTTTCAGTGTAATAACCTGGTCATAGTATACAACGAACCCGATCTGAACAACTCATTTAACCAATTATACTCGTTAGTAACTCTTTTACAAATATTTAACTAGTGTCCATCACTAGTAACATCTGTTCCGGTGTAGTCTAATTCAATTTTCATTATTGTCACCACCATCCACTGTTTACGAACAATGCCAGTTCGATTATACCTCATTCGAAGATCATTGATGACCCTAAGCCCAGAGACAAACAAACTTGGCCGCCACATTGGTAACTTATCGCTGATGAAAGTGGCCAGTCGAAAAGATTTGAGTATGGGATTAGGGCAGGCAACGAAGGACCATTATCTGTTCTGGACATATTTAGTTAAGGGATTAGATTTGAAAGCGAGCGGGTATCATTGCTAGTCTTCTTGTTGTCAAAGTTTGGTCAGTGGGGTTAATAAAAGAGATTTTGAGACACTATGGTGGTATTAGTGTGGTCATTCAATGTCCGAGCACTGGTGAGCATTAACCATTTACCCAATAACCTGTTTATAACATAAAAGACAGGTGATCCCTTAAAGCAGGTTGAAAGTAAAGCGGAATGTGCATTAAGGCACATTCTGCTTTACTTTCAGCCTGCTTTAAACTACCGTCGGCTAGGCTATATATAAATATTTGTTATGGTAATTGTTCATGAGTGTATAAACTGGAACTATTTTCTTCAGTGGAGGAATAAATTAAATACGCTAAAATGCGCTTCTATAGGGGAAAGGGTTAACACAATCGCAGCGCAAGGGTGTTATAACGAAAATACCGTCTGCTTTAATATATATAATTTCGACCGACTACACATCGAATGCGTTTAAACGAAACACCATGTGAATCTTGATCTGTCGCCAAGATGCTGCAGATACCCATTTTTACCAATGTGTGCCATATGGATCCTTCAATGCTTATAAATAATTTTTGATAAGTCCTTTTTTAGCTCGACTTTTTCGAAAAGTCGAGCTATTGTCGCCACCCTGTCGTCTGCGTCAGCGTCTGCGTCTTGTAAGACTGTGTTTAGGTTTCGAAAAATGACTATAACTTCTATGTCCAACTGAGGTATTGTTTTCATAGTTGGTATGTGTATGGGCAAGACCTTTTCGAGCAAAAACCATTTGGCATCCTGTGATCTTGACCTTGAACTTAGGGCCCACGTTTAGGTTTCGAAATCGGTGTTTAGGTTTTGAAAATTAACTATTACTTCTATGTCCCATGAGGTATTGCTTTCATAGTTGGTATTTGTGTGTATATTGTATATTCCAGGCACAGAAAAATATGGACCCCTGTGACCTTGACCTTGAACATAGGGTCCGCGTTTAGGTTTCGAAAATAGAGTTTTAGTTTCGAAAGATGCCTTTTACATATATGTCCTTTGAGGTATTGCTTTCATAGTTGGTACACGTATGTGTGTGTTCACTGATATGATGTCATGTGCTTTAAGCTATTGTCGTCTGCTTTTATTTCTTAATTTAAATTTGATGTATTTTGACTTTCGAATGATTCCAATGAGTATTAAACAGTTTAGCGTCTGATCTGACAACGTCAATATATTTTGAAATTCAGTCGACTAAGTCTTGTTTATATTTTGTTTCTTTGTGGGGTTTTTATATAAAAATCATAAACGGAACACAAAACAGAACAGAGATTGTATTCACAATTTGTAACGTGTTTTATAAGAAACATACACATTTCCGTATTATATGGTATCTTGTACGATACTTATCAAAGTATTACGAAAGATGTCATCTTCGTATAAAACTCACGCCACGGTAAAATATCGATATTAACCCATTGACGCCATCTGCTTTAAACAATTGTTGACTGCTTTGATTCTCAGGTTTGAATTGAACGTATTTTTACTATTGTAATTATATCTTGATTTGGATCAAAAATTTTGTTATCTTGACTAGACGCAGCGTTACGCGGCGTCTGATCACGATCTAGGCTGTTTGCATATATATCAAACCATTGTAATCGGGGTAATACAGGGAAGGGGTTTACATGCCTTCCGCCTATTTCAGTCATTAAAAATACTAAGAAGCACTCTCCACGTGTCAACCAATGCTGAATTCTTCACAACTCTTGGTTCTCGTCATCGGAACACACGTGCACAATGCACGTGTTTCTTTGTCAATAAATAACGATTTACGATCTTCAGAAACCGTGCATACTATCCAAGTGCGACTTCAAACTCCTTTGTTCGTGCCTCACTAATATTATCAATATCATTATACAGTGGAGAAAACGTTTTCCTTTCCCAATAAACGCGTTTACATTAAAAGTATTATTTCCGATGCAAACAGTTTGGAGGCTGATCAGACGCCGGGTAACCCGGCGTCTGGTCAGTATCCAAACTGTTTGCCACTTAGATTTAAATATATAGTCAGAATTGTCAAAAATGTGCCATTTACTCAATTTGATTGCAATATGTTTGCTTTTCGATTTCGTTTAAACGGGAAAGAATAACGTTTTCTCCACTGTAATAAGTTACCTTGGAAACACCTGATAAGGTTGCCCAGGATTAACATAAAATTTAGACCCCTTCATTGTCATAATATCGTCGGCTTAAAATATTCCCTCCGCTTTTAATGCTGCATTTCGAATTTTAAGAATTTTGTTAGGGCAAATCATTTAGATAAATGACAAACAGTTTGAATAATGATCAGACGCCGAGTTACGCGGCGTCTAATCAGAATTTAAACTGTTTGTAATTGCAAGAGGTTTTCGGCTGAGGCAGAGAAGGGTTAAAACGTGTGAAACCAACACGCTCAAATATTATTTACGACTGAATGTTATCAATTTGCAAATAAAACCCACCAAGAAATAATATCTCAAGAAGGGGATTCGGCCAATTTATTTCTACGTTTTATCAAACTCCAAACTCCGTGAGCCGGCTTGAGAATTTCTCCAACCAGGGCGTCGCATCTTCAACCGGACGTGAAGCACCTCTCAAGGTTGGTGATATATCAAAGTCCCACAACATGTATACATGTATACCAGTTTTACTGCACTCAAATATATCGATTGATGGTGTCAACGACACGGTTTTGCTTAAAACAGGATGAAAGTAAAGTAAAATGTCCCTGGCGATGATGCATACTTCCCTTCCATCATTCTTTAAGCAGCAACTTACAATAAACATCGAAGATATGCCTTTTTAAAGGTAGGCCGTACTTAAGTTTGATTTTACTGTATAATTAAGTGACGATGGTTAATCAGGCAGGCTGTTGGCTAAAACACTTGAAATAGTATGTGCAATTAAATCTCACCCTTCGAGAAATATTCTCATCGTAACGATATTTGTTTTCTTTTTGTTCATCATTTTGTAGACTAGACAATTTGTGTGCCTGCGAAGATTGTTACCTGCAGAACCCTTGCAGAGACTATTTAACTTTCATTTCAGAGAGAAAACAAGTGCGACTCCAGACACCCATTTACCCGCAGACCATTCTCTGTAAAAAATGCATGTATAGTGCAGAAAATGTTTTTCTTTCCTAATAAACACGTTTATGCTGAAATAAATATTTCCATTGCAAACAGTTTGGAGCCATATCAGACGCCGGGTAATCCGGCGTCTGATCAGGCTCTTAACTGTTCGTCATTCAGATTAAAAGAAATAGATAACATTATCAATTCTTTGTCATTTGCTACATTTAATTGCAATTCGTTTGCGTTTTACGGGAAGGAATAACGTATTCTCTACTGTAACAGTCATCTCAAATTTGCTTCTCCCATACTGCAGTGGAGAAAGGGTTACTCTATCACAATCAACGTGTATGCTAAAACCCTTAAGACCCTCTATGCTTAAATCCGTTGTTTCCATTGTAAAGGGTTTGGAGCCAGGTATGACGTCGGCTAACCAGGGGCCTGTTTTATAAAACTTCGTACGACAAATGTGTCGTAAGTCATATTATAAAAGTCTCAATCATTATTTATTTCTCCATCTAATCATGTCGTGTGATATCTCTTTGGAATCGTCTTGAAAAGACGATTCCAAAGAGATGTCACCAGACAAACTTAGATAGAGAAATCAGAAATAAAATGTATATTAAAGTTTTGACTTAAACACATTTTTGTCTTACGAAGTTTAATGAAACGGGCCCCAGGCGTTTGAACAACTCCAAACTGTTTGCCACTCAGATAAATAGAGATCTTACGAATTTCCAAGATGTCTTTTTTACACTCCAGTGAGATACACTACTTCTCATCAGTGTCTACACTGTTTGCTATTTCATACGAACTATTCGTTTGTATGGACAAACGCTGCGTGTCTCTTGGCCATCCTAGCATTTTCACAATGAAATATTCCAATAAATACATAAGGGGGTTCATTGTAATATTCAGGCATGGGTCGGTTAATTTGCAACAATCATCGGTCTATGTACATAAACAAGATTAAATGTAATCTTAATTCTCCCTCTTTTCGCTACATTGCGTCATCTTATTGTCATACTGTCAGCCTCTTTAGTATCTAAAATAAACTAATTCAATTTATCTTGCCTGATCTAGATCATATATTCTTCTCAATTACAATTTATATTCGACTGAACAAACCCCCTTTTAAGCCAAAGAAAAGTTCAAAGAAAATTAGCAAAGATACCACTCCACGCGTTTTACCGGTTTGCATATTGTATTTGAGATGTGACAGATATTGTGCCATCCCTGTATTCTCCGCATAATTACAGCATTCAAAACTTGAGAGTCACATCTAAAGCTGTTTACTTTATTCCGTAACTCTCGCAAGTATCTGTCGGGTCTGTAAGAGTGTTTACGTAAAGAATGAAACGAACCCCTTTTGATTTGACCCTTTTCCTGCTACAAGAGCTTACATGTATATTGCAAACAGTTTGGATCTTGATCAGACACCGAGTAACTCGGCGTCTGATCATGATCCAAACTATTTTCAACTCATGTTCAGTTTTATTCATTTTAACAGACATTTAACGTAAATCTAATCAAAATGACAGAATGCATACAATCTAGTAGCAGGGGAAGGAGTAATCCTTTTTGAAAATACTGAAAGGCCTAAGGGAATCCACGTGGGCCCTTAATGTCAAGGGCCACTTCTACATCTGGCTTAATTCCGGTTGGAAATTTGAATTGTATCGAGTGACGGCCTTAATCGTATTATATGTGTTGTTTGATTTGGGGGATTTGGGGATTTAGTTAAGGTATTTTATGTATCCAATTCAAATATGACTTGACAGAGGTGACTCAAACGTCCGTGGTGTCTAAGTGGTTAGAGAGGCAGGTAGGTCGTGGGTCCGAGCGTTCTCAAAGTTACACAAAGGGTCTGAACAAAGCATGCCAAGGATTTTACAATACAGTCACACCTGTTTAACCCTTTCCCTCATAGAGGCGTCTTTTTTCAGTAACTTGAATATACAAATTGCCGGTCGCTCTCGATACATATTCAGATTTTCATATAGGGGTCACTCAATTTCGCCAACGCACAAACTCATTCACTTACACACAAACACAAGTACGCACAAAGAGATACACACAGTCATATACACCCGCGAACGAGCTCATACAGATAAGACGTTTTCATATGATAATAGTACATGTATGTAGATCTATTCTAATTGTTTCGAAAAATTACAAGTTTAATTTGAACTGTGTTTACTAAAACAAATATATGTATGTTCTAAAACAAAATATGAAACGATCAGACTTTTTATAGATACTTTGACAATTATGCAAAGATTTTAAACTATTTTACCTTTTTGTGTTATCCTTGGTGTATGGTGTGACTGTCGTGGTCCATTATTTCATGCATGTACTTTATATCTATTTTTACAATGTTTGTAATAATGTTTTTACCTTGTATTGTTACATTTTATACTGAAATAAAATACCGAAATAAATCTATCTATCAACCTCATCAACTCTACAGTATTTAAAGGTAATCGGATTTTGATACAGAATAACGAAAATATTACGGTATGATAATATAATGACAAAGGACGTAGTTCAATATGAAGTAACAACCTCTTATTTTTTTATCACTTTGTCACCAGACAGTTGGCGACTTTACTAAATACTTATCATGTGTTTACCCTCAGTCCACTTACAGGGTAAATCTTCCTGACAAGAATTTGAAAACAGTTTGTAACCAGACCAGAATAACTCAGAAAATGTTCAAGGTACAATCTGTTCGAATCTCACATAAGGTTTCATCATTTGAAATATACAAAAATAGACATGAAACAATTTTTGAAGACATTATTGGAAGCAGACGAGATGATAGCAGAATAATGGTTAACCCTTTCACTACTATGACGTCATCACTTTTAAAAATTATCGTCTGCTTATAATTGTCAATTTCAAATTTTAGGTATTAATTTTTCAATTAAATATATTGAAATGTCTGTCAAACAGTTTAGACCCTGATCAGACACCGCGTAACGCGGCGTCTGATCAGGATCTAAACTTTTTGAAAAATAGTCAGTATACCCAGGGCAACGCAGGGTTCAGACATTCCTCTAGACTTCAGTGGATCTTAGAAAACAAAGCAACACTTTCTACCCACTTACTATTATGGCATATTTAAGGATATTACGAGACAATTTGTGAATAATTATTATGTCTATGTATGTGTTTGAAATAGCCCACTCAAGGATTGCAAATTTCTCATAAATATTTCATTTATAACACCTAAAACAAAGAGTGGGCGGCGCCTAAACTATAATGACTCTTGGTCCTGTTATTATCTCGTCGACTTCAAAACTGTCAAGCGTAATATTTATATTACATGTCATTTTCCTGGAGAAAAAAAACATCGCAAAATTGGACATTATATAAAGCCTTGACCAAATTGCGAATTGCAAAATAGTCTGATCTCGATGTAGACGATAATGGAGATGACACTATTCTTTTCCCAATAAACGCGTTACTTTTTGTCTTTCAGATTAAGATAAGTCGCCAAAATTTTCAAAACGTTATTATTTTCCCCTTTTATTGATTTGCGTTCGCATTTCGTTTGCGTTTAATCGGGAAAGAATAGCGTCTTCATCACCGTGATACAGTGTTGAAGAAGTTCTTCTTTACATATAAAAACAGTTGCAAACAGTTTGGCGGCTGTCCAGATGCCGGTGCGCTTGATCTGGCTCAGATCTGTGTACTACTTAGTACAAAGATGAGTGAAAATGTTAAATAAGCTGTAATTGTTTGATTTGATTTTGTTAATTGCGTTTCGTTTAACCCTTTACCTCATAGTCTTTTTCTAGTTTTGAAAATAGGAAACTACTTAAAGCAGGTTGCATTAAGGCGCATTCTGCTTTACTTTCAGCCTGCTTTAAGCTACCGTCTGATAGAATAAATAAAATATTTTTTATGATACATATTCATGACTGTATAAATTGGAACTATTTTCTTCAGCGGAGTAATACACTGAATGCGTTTAAAGGCGAATCTATTGGGGAAAGGGTTAAGCGGGAAAGAATTACGCCCTCTCTACTGTATGTAGACAGTTGTGCAGTTAGGGCAACGCTGGTGACAATATTCTTAACTGTATTACTTTTGTAAGCACTCTGGGGCACGTTTCATAAAACTTCGTACGACAAATGTTGTCGTGTGTCAGATTATAAAATTCTCCGTTATTATTTGTTTCTTCATCTAATCCTGTCTTGTGACATCTTTTTGGAAAAGACGATTCCAAAGACATGCCACAATACAGGATTAGATAGAGAAATCAGATATTAAATATATTTTAAAGTTTTGACCTATGACAACATATGTCGAAAGAAGTTTTATTAAACGGGCCCTGCTTATTAATGAAACAATACGGACCCGAGCTATTTGTTATTTAGCTTCATAATAGTTTTACTAACGAGAACAATGAATTTAGAAGTGAGTCTTTATCAGAAGACATTTGTATTCCTTTCCTTCATAAACACGTATTTTTATTTCTCACATGACTACACCATGACGAATATCCTTATCTCCAACATGTGTAAGATCACTTTGATGACGTCATTATAACGTCACTATTTATAACGGCGTTTTGACGTCACCGGGGTTAAGTATAGGTTAGACCATGGTTGCGAGCGAATAAACGATATAATTCGGGGGGGGGGGGGTAGCCCCCAAGAACTATCTCGTTCATGGTCTAACCTATTTGTAATATTGTTCTTAAATTGAAAAGTTATTTCAATGTGTAGTTTGAGATATTAAGCATGCTTTAACACCAACATAAATAACGCTTATTGAAGCTCTATATGTAAGCACAATTCATTATTAATTGCCTTTAAAGTTTAGGTCTCACTGTACATAATATGACGTAATCAAGCGAGTGCAGTTCCCCTCCGATCTCAGCATCTAGACATGCATATCCCGGTTTTTCGGCGGAGCTGTCTGGTTTCTATTTAGCCACACTTTCTGTTTGGCCACACATTTCAACCAATTATATTTGATCAGAAATTTAGACTTGAGAGCACCTGTTGAAACTGAATAGTCTGATTGGATAGTAGCCAGGGCTCTAGATAAGGGAATTATTTCAAAACTTAAAATCTTTATTTGTGCATTAAACCCTGTGGTGTCACTAAACATTTGAATTGTCTCTTCGAGACAATCAAAATGAGTGGTAACACCATAGGGTTTGGTGCTGAAATGAGTGAATAAATGTGATTTGTTTAGTTTACTCCCTCTTATCTGGAGCCCTGTAGGCTGGTCTATGTCCAATTACAGTTTTCCCAGATATGGCTGTGAGTGTAAAATTTAGAGACACAGACCAGACTGTTTACTACACTGGGGGCTGATGCAATTTAAGATGACATCTGAAATACAGAGGAAGCTAGGTGTTTTGTAATTGTTTACTACCAATTTGTTTTAATTGTTAACTATTTGTACACATTTACCATACATTAAAAGCAATATTAAATATAAATGGCCTCAAGTGAGTTAAACACAATTGTGTGGTTTCATCATTATTTACAAGAGTGAAGTAGAGCAGACTGTTGAATCTGTACATTTGTGTATGCTATATAGTTTGTTTCAAGAAACTCAATGAATGAAGTTTGATATATAGAACAATAGATTAATGTGAGGATCTCCTACCAGTAGCTAGGATATGAGTTAAATTATTGTTTTGTTTTGCATTTCTGTACATGATAGTTTTGCATTTTAGATAAAAGTTACTGTTTCAATTGTATACTTTTATTTTTTGCTTTTCAATCCAAGATATTACAATTCTTTGAAAACCTCAATTTCATTCAATTTTGCACACCCATCTATATAGCCTTAGTTCAACCACTCATTCCGCCGAATATCTTTTTTAAAGATATTTCTTGTTACATCTACAGCTGAAACAATGCATATTCACAGATTTTTTAGGCATCTGATTGGCCGAGAGCTCCAAGCCATGTGCTAAAAATGCATATTGCTGTAAAAATAGCTTAAATCGTTGGTAATGTGAGAAAGAGAATCTGTCACTCGTCGATGTTTAAGACAAGCTGATCTCAAACTCGTCTAGAATAGAAAAGTTAACATTTCAATTCTAGACTCGTTTGAGATCAGCTTGTCTTAAACATCGACTCATGACAGATCCTATATATCTTTAGCTTATTCCGCCACTTTGGAAAATAGTGTCAGTTGATGCAGTTATTTATGCATGTATGTATCATAAGAAATAGTTTCTGTATACGGTATGCTAGCAGATGGTATCTTAAACCGCCTTGAACGTATTTAAAGCAGAATGTGCCTGAAGGCGTATTCTTCTTTACTTTCGATCTGCTTTAAGTTACCATCGGGTTTCAAAACTAGAAACAGGCTATGGAGTAAAAGGATAAGAAGACGAAATCGGAGGTCGTTATAGACCGATTTTATTGACATGGCAATACGCTCTTTTGGTATCAGAGTTTACCGTTGTCGTCTGCTGGCTGTTTTCTCAACAATATATATCAATGGACATTTTGACAGAAGGAATATAACGACAAGTGACAAACATCTTGAATCCAGTTAAGACATCGCGTTACGCGGCGTCTGATCTGGATTCTTCAAGCTGTTTGCAAATGTAACCAAGTCTTAATTTTCTCTCCCTATAGCAACTCCCTCCAAACAAACCACGCAATCTTTGACTTCCCTAGGGTGTTGATGTAGAGAGGGAGCACTGTACACACATGTTTGTACGTTGATATTGCTGCACGCCCATGTGTTTCTTCATGTTGACAGTACGGAAAATAATTATTAAATACGGAACTATACATACCACCCCTAAAATCAAAAGTAAATTAGTTTATTATTGCCAAAG